>OY728161.1:1472234687-1473434687 GCA_963277665.1 Viscum album
ATTTATCATTATTACCAATTAGACATTATCAATTCATTAAATCATAATATGTATCAATATATATTATCAAACCCTAGTATCCCTCACTAATAGATTCAAAATAATCATTATTTCAAGTAATATAATGGGGAGGATCCCTATATCCTATCCTCGTTTTCCATGCTATGGCTATTCCATGACATGGAGAGTTTCAATGTTGGGGTTTGATTGGCTAACTATATTGAATCACAACCCCTTTATTTTTTGAGTGATGTACCAGTTTATAGAAATCATAAACTCAACATAGTAAATTCTTTTAAAATAAATATTAAAAAATCTATATATGGGTACTTCTTCTCCTCCATATTTAGTATAGTCACCCCATCACTATAATAAGAAAACTCTAGAAGTAAAAGGTACCCCCAACCAGGGCTAAAGAGAACCCCCAAAACCCGATTTGGATCAAATTTGAACAATGAAATGACTTTGGGACTTAATATTACTTTTAAAACATCATCATTATTATTATTATTATATTAATTATTGTGTATGTACTATTAATGTAAAATATTATCAAACTCACAACTGATAATGTATTAAATAGAAAATTCAATATTCTCATCTAAATTTGAATAAATATATTATTTTTGTTTATTATTTTTTCTGAAAATTTAAACATGAAATAAAGTAAAAATTAATATAAAATTTGTACAATAAATAAATGATTAGATTGGTCCTTAAAATTTTATATATTTTGATTAATTTATTCTCAATTAATCAATTTGGATCTCAGGGGTAGAATACCTGAGTCATCTATGAGTCGAATTTAAACATGATACCCCATCCAATTTATCACTATCATGTTTGTAATATCATTTCATCTTGGCATGGTCAACATCTTACTATATAATCTCTCATGTTATTCATAGATCCAAAATACCCACATCTAGGAGAGTTGATCTCATTAGTTATTGATAATATTAAATAACTATTATCTTGATGTGTGTTCCTTTATACATATAATTATGAGTAAATACGATCCATAGAACATATTATTAAGTTAATAATTACAATAAACTCATGGAACTCAATAAATATAAAAAATAATTAAATAAATTACCCTCTAGACTTATATTGGTGTCTAGGGATCATGATTAAATGACGTGTACTATTAAAATGACTAAATAAAAACTGAATATATTATACATATTATGAGGAACGAAATGAATGAATTGTATAAATAGTTTGAATTATAATTATCACTTGGTCACATTTTTAATTTTATATTCCAAATAAATTAAACTATTCATATAAACATCTTCATTTAAACAAAATTATAATTTTATCAAAAAATAACTAATATTGATATATATATAAACCATTTTTGTTCCTAGACCCTTACTCAATCCTGAATGGTGTACATAACATATTCATGTTCCAAATATGGGTTGGAAGCTTAGGAAGAACCCTTATCATCTTGTTGTTGGTCATGCCACAGCTACCCTAATATGTTTCAGGACAAGTGGATCAGGCATTTTGTAACACCCAATGATCTGGTTCTCTCTCACATGGGAAAAGCGAGTTAGTTACGGGACCTCAATCCTACTCCCCTAATAGTATAGGGTTTCAAATAGAAGTGGGTGTGTAATGAATATAGCGATGATAATATACTGCATACTACATAGTTTTTATATAGTGAAAGTAATTAATAATAATAATAATAATAATAATGAGTGTAATGGAAAAATAAAAAAGTATATGACATACAACGACAGAGTAAAAGGTGAACTAATTAACCAGTAATAATAAAACATTTAATGACTGTCTAAAATTCACCTAAACATAAAATTAATGTAAAAAATAATAATCCAAAACAAATAAACCAAAAAAACACTAGTCTCGAACGCCATGTCTATTATGTGTCCAAACTTTTCTCATCCATCAAGCAATGATAAGGAACATGGTCCCATTACAATACCCATACATATATCTTTGTAATCGTCTTGGGGTTCTAAAAGGTATATTGAATAAGGTGTGAGTAAAACTCAGTCGGTATAGACCAACATGTCTAAAAAAAAATCTGATGAAAAAGAACATGAAATAAAAAAATAATGAGGTGTATCTATTAATCAAATTAATATATTACAACAATCAGCCTTCTTTGTCACCATTCTATAATATCTATGATCATGTAAAAAACCCCATAAAACCCATAACCTTAAACCATAGAATAATAACATCACCAAGAAATGAACATTGTATTAGAATTTAATCATTTGGTCATACCCCTATATATATGAATTTCATCATCCAGGCATTACCTTATATATAAATGTTTAGGTATCAAGGAATATCCCTCCATATAGGTATTACAATATGAAATTGGGCTAACCCCATTAAATAATCAGCACAACATGAACCTTTTCCAAGTGAACTATATAATCCTAACATCATTAAACTAATCCAAGAACACTATATAATATTTAAAACATTAATCTAAGCCAAAATCACAATATAATAACTATATCATTTATCAAAAAAGATGTGAAAATTGTACATATCTCACAATATCAAAACATAAGTCCCGATGATTAATTCTACAGATTACCATTAGTATTTTTTTATTTCACAATCATTTTAATATACAATTACATAAATTCAATTTTATAAAAAATTATTCCACTACCAAAGTGATTATAATGTAAGAAATCAGTTATGGTCTCATGTCACGTTAACAACTCATTAAGATATTAAAAAAATTAATATTACACAGGGGTTCACTCAACCAACATGTACCCACAATACAAGTATCAACAGAATTTATTCCAATTAGATTCAAGGTTTAATAAAACCTATGTTTTACTATAAATCATCATCCAATAAATTAATGCACATGTTGTTCAATTTAATTTGAAAATTGTCACAAAACTAAGCAATAAAATATACGATAGGACACAGTTTTAGACAAACTACCTTTAACCAGGGACAAACATAATGCTTCTAATAGGTAACGTCATTAATAAAGAAAGAGAAGAAGATCATAAGAATGAACCGTGATGAATAAAGATCAAGAATAACTCCCAAAACATATGCTATCAATAGACTCCACTACTACAACTGGAATTCATCAATAAGAAGGAAAACATAAGAAAAACAACACTCTGTTGATTGATCACTTGAACATGACATCTAGAATTGGGGAAGGAACTCCAAATTAACTTGGATATTTATTTGGTCAGGAGAGAGAAGTACTATAATGGATAAACAATAAAAACATAATCGGGGACACATATTATATCCACTGATTCTGATAACTACACATAGTGACAATGAATTTCACAGCGTGTAATTTTCAATTTACGATTTCACCTAAATTTATATTACATAGAGGGATTTTAACCATGATTGAACATTAAATTTTATAATGTATATTTTTTATTTTCAACTATAACACACCATGAACAAGATCATGAAATGTTTTAGATTAACAACATATTCATTTAAATACTTATAGGTTGTGTAACACATTTACAGGGTGTGTATATTATCCGCAGATATCTTGAATCCAAACTTCTACAAAAACTACTCAACACCCTATGATGCCTTCGAATCTCAATGAAACCCATTATAATTCCATTTAATATATTTATCTCCAACACTATTAGTTTAAAATACGCATCCACTAATTATGGGTTATCCTCCCCTAAACCTTATATCATCCTCTCAATGAGACTCAACCAAAATTGTTATAAAAAATGAACATAAATGAATGATTTTTAACAAAAAATCCTTAGTGTGATTTACCTGGTAGAATATGCCATTTTGAAACCTCACCAACATATAACATATTATCCCCATTCGTCTCCAAGAATCATTGTAGGATACCATTGAACATGTCCAGCCATGATTCACTCATATCAGACACCCTTGGCTAGGTCTTCACTTGAACATACCCATATTACCCATTCACATGAACAAGAGGCATGGTCCTCCCTCAATGATACTTATCTCAATATCCCAAAATCATTATTTGATACTCCTTATAATATGCATCTACATAATGATTGATGTACTTTATGTATTCCACATGAGATGGGTAAATATAATATCTCTAAATTTTGGACACTTAGAACTCATCATGAATAGAACTATAATTATATTGAAAGAATAATAGGTATCCCACTAGACCAAAACATTCCACTATATAAAACATACTAGAATAGATGGGCACTAACATTCCATTTATCCTAACATAGTGTATCCTTATCTTATGTGACACATGAAGGAAAATAAAATCACCAACATCAATCTCCATAGATTATCTCTAATGACCAGAATGTGATTTATGTGAGCTCTTCACATTCACCAAACACCTCATAATAATCTTATCCCACTCTGATGTCTCCATCATGATACTAGGTCCTAGAATCAATAACTCAACTACCTCTAACAGACAAAGAGATGAATGATATGGAATTAAATGAAATGCCGCTAAATGATCTAGTTGGATTAATTTATAGATGATTTATTATACTAAAATTCAAGAGTTATATACAATGATCCTAAAAAACAAAATAATTCAAAACATTTGATCATAACATATCATACAGAATATGAATAGATCAATTCAGTTGATTGTTATAATAAAGATGACAGGCTTTACTCAAAAGAACATGTGATCCTTGAACCTTTTGAAGAACCTTCTAAAACTGAGATATCAAATGAGGATCTTTATTAGAAATGATACTCCTTAGATCATCAAACAAATGAAATATCTCCAACACATAAAGACTACAAATATTGTCAAGGTTGAATGTCTCTATATTAGGAAATATGTGGTCTACCATTGTCATTCGGTCATCCATCACCCATAAAACATTTTTCTTATGGTGTTTCCTTGGTAATAATTTCTCGATAAACATAGTGACATCATCCCATTTAAACGCACGATTAGGAAAAAGATTCAACAACCCAAAAAAAATAAATTGCTAAGATTTCCCATGATAAGAAGTGAAACATATCTCAAAGAATTCACCAACCTCATTATTCATTATAGGAAACCAATACTATCTATTGAGATCGTGATAAATGTTGCTCAAAACATGATGTACCACCCATCATGAATCATGAAACACTCTCATAATATCCTTATACAGGCCCAATGGAACCCATACTCGAACATGTAAATGAAGAGAATTTTCACTAATAATAGACAATCCCACTAGTTTATCCCCACTATATTAGTTTTCTCTTAAAACAACAACTCATTGATTAGATATCTTTTCTATCTTGATTTATTCGTGATGCATGGGTATAACAGATGTTAAATTCAGAGCTACTTGTCCCATGGACTCTAGATTCTCTAAACAAATTTCTATAAAAGCTCCATAATCTACCACTCATCATAGGACTACCAAATTGTCTATATCTGCGTCTTCTTTATTGAGTCATCTGAAATGAGGTTTCCCTTTTTTGGAGTATAATCTAACTCGGTGAAAAACGTATATAGATATTAGACCCACCTCCTCTACAAATTATTCAGGTACTACTAATAAAAGATATACCTAATTCTCTTCTGGTCTCTATACACCTAAAAACTCTATCAAAATATAGTTTATCCATTATCTTTGGGAATGTACAACAATATAAAAATCCATATCAAAATTAGGTTATGTCCTTTTGTACCGTCTGGGCCTTATAGAGTCATGAGTAGCCACTTCTTCCTCCTACATCAAAAGTAATCATATTCCAGCTCTAGTGGTTTCACATTACATGGTATATTCCTTACATAGAATACGAAAATTTAGTATAGGTTCTGAGGTTATCATTCCTTTTAGATATTGAAAATCCCTCTTATAAGCATCGATAAACAAAATCACCCCTTTCACCATCTACACTAATATCAGTGTGTCAATGTAGGAGATGTCCTAGATGAAGTACCAGTAATAACCTGATAAACCATGAAATTTTTTAATCTTGAAGTCATTATTGGATACTCCATAGCTTCCATGGATGTAACCTTCTTCAGGCCCACTAGAACACTTTCCTCGGACATGATATTAACTAATAAGTTCATCTTGTTACATTAGAACAACTATGATTCCCCCTCTAATTACTATGGATGTTACTAGGATGTTGACCATGATTTCTTGGTGATTGGGGGAACAGTAAGATGTTTTCGACAAAACCCACCAAAAAAAGATCCAAAAAATGGATGAAATATATTATTCATCAAAACCATGACCTGCTATATTTAATTTTTCAGCCCAAAAAACACCACCAGGAATGCATATATTTCATACCTTATCCAAAATGTTGCATGAGATTTGTCTGATGGTCTCTCCCATAACATGTTGTATTCTTATCTCAAATAAATCATAGATAATATCGTATCACCTATATACTGATCGAAGAGATAATTTATATGTGGAAGGGGATACAGATTCATGAAAGTCATTTGGTTTAATCATTTATAATACAAACATAACCACAAATTCCAATTATCATTATTCGGGAAAATAATTGTTGAACCACTTGGAGACTTACTAGGCTCTTTGAAGCCATTAGTTTTTAGATCTTCCAACTATAATTTCAACCCTTAAATCCCCAATGAATCAATTCTAAAAGGTATGATAGAAACTGACTCATCTCCGTACCTGAACTCCATCAAGATATTGATCTCTTAATCTGGGTGTAATCTATAGAAATCATCGGGATGTATATCCTAAAAATGGTCAACCACTGATGGAAAAGAATACTGCTCCAATCCACCAGGATTCATAATAAGAACTATATGATCCTTGATAAAATCCAATATAAATGGAATTATTCCATAAAAAATCCTTAATATCCCACCCACCTTGGAAAAATAGCTACAACCTTCTATATATAGTATGTCAACTATACTTTGGTAACATTTTATATGAACATTGTATGGAACTGACAAATCCATACTAAGAATAAAATCCAAACTTATCATTTCCATTACTAACAGCTCCCAAAAGAAAGGGTAACCACAAATATTTATATAAAATGTATTCCAGTATTTGATATTATATGACCTTACATTGAACTATTTATCATTATTCAAAACACCATACATGACTTCTAATAAAATTCCTAAAATATATTCAAATAGCGAATATAAACTGCATTCGGATACTCATCTATCAAAAAAACACATGCAAGGGTAGATCACATAATAATCATACCAATTATAATAGAAGTTCATGCTTCCACATTGTATGGATTAGTTTTCATAGTGTGTAGATCAGTACTTCCTTTACCATGGGATGTAGTCTAACTCCCCTCGAATATTCCCTCTTCTGGGTACTACCACTCTTACACTAGGGTACCATGTCCCCTTCCATGACTAGAATTTTATATGGATATATAGATAATAACATTTTTAAGGGCAGACGAGTCCTTATCAAACTTTAGTACCATACCCAATACCCTTCCACTGCTCTACTATGGAGGGTTTTTATAAAATATCTAAAGAAAAAATTCCCAACCACAATAATGATACTCCAACATAGGTTATGGAAAATGATGCCACATATGTCCCAACATTACACACTCATAGTGTTCCAATGGAACAAAGTTATGTAAACAATTCCCACTTCTCTGACTAATCAAACCACTGTTTATTGGTGATTTCTATCATTGAATATCTTATTGTCACCAAAGAAAGATCCTTTAGTTTATCCTATTGAAACAACTTGGCTATTACTTGAGGCCTCTCTCAGATTATATTTTATAATTAGTACATAATTAATCATGACTGAAATTCTACTCAATCAAATCTTTATCCTATGACATATTATGTAAGTGATCCCCATCATGAAAATAGCTGAACCTATAGATATCATTAGTAAGTGAATATGATGAAAACAATTACAATTGAATGATTCATATAATGTAGTCCATCACCCACATTCCCTCTTATGTAGTATGAATGAACTCATGAGCCTTATTGTAACACCCCAGGTAAATAAAGAATATGAAAATTTCATATTTATCCATATTTGTGAATAAAATATTAATATGACATTAAAGGGGATGCTATGCTCGATGGCGTACCCAACACGGAACAATGAGTTTGTTGGGAATCATATGTTGCACTCTAATAATAGAATAATATTATTTTAAATGGTAGTTAACGCCTAGCTGTTGCAATGGCAGGAATGAATAGAACTAACTAAAAAATTATTATATATTTTTGTCAAATATTTTTACTTTTTACAATAAATGTTAGAGGACTAAAAATGAGAATGAATCCAATTTTATGCGTAAACATTCTAATATTCATTAAAAGGTCGATTAACTGCCTTTTGATGGAGAACCTCTTTTAAATCAACATTTTGACAATGTTATGTGTTATATTTGAAAAAATAAAATTCTTCTTTAGAATCGGGACATCAAAATTTACTTTGTGTAAATTTTTGGTATTTTTCCAAAAAAGTTCCATTTTTAATGAATAGTGAAAAATGTTGTATTTTAATTCAAAACCCCTTTTTAATCTAATTTATTTATATGTTAATATTATCTTTTGAATTGGTTTTAAAGTTAAATTAGAATATATTTTTACCATCTAATCCAGCTGTGGTCTTTGGAATTAATTTCACTTTGAAATCGGACTTAAACTAGTGTCAATCTTTTGATGCATTTTGTTTCATAAAAACATTCTATTTGTTTTGATAGCGGGAATTAATTATTAAATTAATTAATGCAACTTATGTGTTTTTAATTTTTTAAAATAGAAATTATTTTTGAATTTGGAATATCAAATATAGCTTAGGGTGAAGTTTTGTTAATTTTCTGAAAAACATCAATTTTTGATGAATAGTGAAACCACTAAGTGGTACTTATAAATACTGATTTTTCTGTTTAAATGAAATTTTGTCATCTTTGTGTTTTGAATTTCAAAAATCCGAAATACATGGTTGTCATTAAGAAGTAAAATTTGGTTCAATGGGATAAAAATAATTTTTCGGTGAATAGTAACTTATTAAGTTTTTAATCGTGATTAGAGGTAATTAGTGTAGTTTAAGGTAAGAATAATGTTTTAATAAAATTAAATGACCTAGAAACATGTCCTACCCTCATGGGATGTGTCATGGCCGACCATGAAAATCCATGGGTCAACTTGGGGTCCCCATGGATCCTCTTTGGTTGGAAAAAGAGATAAATACCTTTTTATTTAATGTTAAAGTAAAAATGACACAAACATGATATGTTTTACTAAAACAATTTTTACATGGAGTTATACAAGTCATATGTTTGACTATAAATAGTTATTGGAAATCTAAAAAGATTTCCTACATTATAGTATTTTTTCTAAAAAAAATTAGCCATTAAATTAATTAAATTATTTATGACATCATGATGATGCAGCGATGACCTCATTATTAAACGATTTAAATAAAATGGAATGATAATGTAATATATAAGACCTAAACATGTCCAAAACCTATTGGATGAGTTCATTTAGAACCCTTATCGCTTTATCCTCGAAACAAATCAATGTGGGACCTTTAAAATCCGAAACGCTTTTGAAAATAAAGTAACATTTTGTAACTTTACAAGAGTGCCTCTCCTCTCCTCTTATAAAAGGCCTCCACCTCTACCTCCTTACCAACACTCCCAAAGACTTTGTCTCGGCCAACCTCTGCCCATTTTGTCTCTCCACTTCCCTCTCTTACTCCTTCAAGCCTCACTTTGGGCATAAGTCTTTCCAAGGAAGCCTTTGAGCTCAAACCAAAGGGAGTTACCCGATTTTAAGGTAATGTCTTCACTTGAGTCCTTTTGTTTTATTTTGCCTCTCCAACCCCCTAAACTCTTTTTATTAATTTATTTTGTAACAAATACAGTATCTTCAATATACTAGTATGTTTTTATAATAATGATTCGAGCTACACTTACACACACCTACATCTAATGGTTAAATAACATACTGTTTCCGTGGATGGGGAATTTCTGCCTCACGAAACGATGATTGTTCAAAACTCATATAACACCTTCAAAGTTGGAAATTAATATGTCACTATATTTATATATGATATATAATATGTTTATTTTTTACTTAAGATTCTTTATTTTTCATTTATGGAATACCTTTATGGTTTCCATTATGGGAAAACGTGATATCTTCATTTAAGGAAGTGCGGACTACCGCCCCCTCAAAGTGATGTGATTCGTTAATTCCATATGTGGGACATATAAAGGATGGATTTAAAGTTATTATATATGATTTTATACTGGAATTATAATATACCTCTATATCATTATTATTTCTTTCCATTAATGTATGAGATAGAAATGAAAGTAGCGTTCATGCGTACGTACGGCTTACCGTCTCCATGAACGGTGCATTTCATTTCTTATCCCAAAATGTAATGTACTATTATAAGTACATATTTATAATGAATATATATAATGTATGTTACATATAAATGATGAATATAATTCTGGAATTTAAATATACATACCTCTCATTTATTTTTAATTCCATTAATATGATAAAGAAATGAAAGTAGCGTTCATGCGTACGTACAGCTTACCGTCTCCATGAATGGTGCATTTCATTTCTTACCTCTAAATGACTATTTAATATTATAAATACATGTATATTCTTGATATATATGATATATGTGATATCCAAATAATTAATATCATTCTCGATATAATGAACCATTGACCACACGAACAACATGTAATTGTAAGAAGTCCACTTTTGACTTAAGAACCAAATATCGACAAAACAAACATTATTAAATTAATTGATTACATAATGTTTATAACATATCAATAATTAATATAAAAGGAATAATGAACTAGAAAAAGTCTATTAAGCAATTATAATTTAACTCAAGTTTATTATTCTGGACGTTAAAGAACGATCGAGTCAAGTCAGACCCGAGGTAAGGGATCCTACTCCTCTCTTTCTTTTTAAGTACGCTCTTTATGTCATTCCTTTTAAAGCTCATCTTTATTATTATTGGGATGTTCTTTTATATTAATATTACTGTAATTTTTATTGTTCATATGATGAGAGACCCTATTTTCTCTCATCAATCCATTTTTGAAGTTTTAAGTGGCGTCGTTAGGCTGCCGAGTTTTCGTAAGGGATTTTTCATCTCACTTTTATTCCCGTGAGATTTATGCTACATTTCCCACAATTTCCTTTGAGTGGTGTATGTACTTCGCATTATTCTACACTTTATGTAATATACATTCATTTATGAGTATTTACATCAATTATGTATTGACTTTCTTTCATGGGGTGCATGTTTCGGAAAATACCCAAGTCGGTAAGGGAACCTTTCACCGTTTTCTTTTTAAAAGACTTCTTTTGTTGGGTCTTTTAATTCACATATTGTTATGTTAGGATATGTTCTCATATATCGTTAATGATGTAAATTTTAAGTGATGAGATAATTTTTTTTATCTCTCATCAACTCTTTTTCTGAATTTTCATGTGACGTCGTTAGGCTGTCAAATTTTTGCAAGGGAACTTTTTAACCCAAATTTGATTCTTTGGGATAAACATGTACTCCTTGAATATGTCGTTCTATGAATATGTGTGAATAACCTCTGATTGTTTTACACTTAATATCCACTTATATTTGGTGTATTCGTTTGTCACACATAATTATGCAATTGGTTTATCCTTAAACCAAGGATACCATCTTTGTAAGGGTCTTCATCTCAATCTCCATTCATTGAGGAATATTTTGTTTTATACACAACCTTCTTTTATACGGTGTATAAACCCCTTTGACTTTTACGTTTATTCAAAAGAAATATTTTTTCTACGAAGAGTTTTACTAAATGACAAAAAAGAATGTTTCTTTTACGTACAAGGTGACAACGACCTTTTCCGCCGCCGTGAGTATTATTTGATCTTTGACTTCCTCAAAAAGCCGTAATGTTATTAAAATAAATTAAATACCATATAATTTTTTTTATTTATCTATTGAAAATGGTTTTGATAAAGGATTATATTATGTCAATATATTTAAATGATATATTGTGATTGAAATGTGGAAATGTTATCATGCCTTTATGTTGGTTTTATGTGTTATAATTTTATAATGGTACTTGGACATTTTATGGGTGGTTTCATGATAAACCATATGACGGGTGGTGCCGTGAATACCAGGATGGGTGGTTACATTATAACCTCCAATTCATTGGGTATGGAAGTCGGCCTAATGGCTATTCCATTAAGTATGTATGGAAGTTGGCCGAATGGCTATTTCATTAAGTGATATGTGTGGAAGTCGACCTTATGTTTATTCCACTTAAGTATGTTTATGTCCCAAGTTACCTTTATATGTTATGTGATCTTTATATGGGTTTTATGGTAATTTTTGGTTTCATATGGGTAAGTAATGAACTTTTATTCAGCGAAGAGTTTTTACTACTTCAAAAAGGTGAAAAGTATTACTTTGATAAAGTATACATGGTTTACTGGTTGTTTTGAAAAACTAACAGTTTTCATTCTTTGTGTATCCCTTAATGAGCTTTTTATGCTCCTCCCAATTTTTTGAAATGTTTTTCACAGGACTTACTGTGGAATAGGGTCAAGGATGGGTTCAAGGGAAAGTCATGATACCTAAAACATGGAACTTGACATGTTTCTTTTTAAGAGTTTTTATTTTATGGAAATTTTCGTAGAAGCGACTGCTTTGTAATCTTTTGAGATGTAATAGTTATGTACTAATTCTCTAAAACTCTAAACCTGAATAGATCCTCAATGTGAATTACTCATTTAATTCAATATTATGTAAGGTTTAAGGCTGGGGCCTTATAGTTGATATCAGAGGTCAGTTTATATAACTTTAGAGGTTAGGGTATTTATTAAGCATAAGTGACATGACCATAATGGTTAGGATTTCAGAAAGAGTCATAGTTTTTAGATAAAGTGAATGAGTAAGAATATCTTAGTGTTTATATTCCTCTTTAGTACATGATGGTATTTTTGATATACTCACACTGACCTTCTTGGTTTTAGTAAATGGATGGATCTAGCAGGTACCAAGGTAACGGTGGATGTGAAGGAAACAGTGAAAGTTTTCTGAGCGAGAAACTGAATGATATGGGAGCTGCAATGAGAACTCTTGTGTTTATCCTCAACCAACTATCTGGAGTCATGATTGACCACCTAAACCTTGGTGATTTCTATAAGGCATCATATATTCGAGAAACAAATCCCTACAGAACTATAGGTAATAATCATAAAGGTAAGTGTGTACAAAAACCTATGTGTCAAAGATGTGGAAAGAAACACCTAGGAAAATGTTTCAAAGGGACAGAAATATGCTATTGATGTGGAAATGAAGGTCATAAAGCAAGAACATTCCATGGAAAAAGGAAGCATCTAGTTGACTCGAGGAAAGGGAAAGAAGTTATTTCTGAGGGATCAATTGAATGTTTTAAATGTGGTGTGCATGGTCATTATGAAAACACATGTCCTATGAAGATGTTTCGGGAATGGGATCACCAAGATCATACAAATATTCATTTACCAATACCTAATTCCATTCCGATTGAGGATGAAGAAACTGACAATTACCAATCAATGGTATGTATTATTTCAGGACTATTGTTTTCCTATTTTGGAATCTTAGGATATGATTTATGATTTTTTTGTAGGAAAGAGGTATTTCGGAATAATTTGGAAAGGAATGGTTAATGGATCATGAAAAATGTTGAATGAGTAAGATTTCAACATATAAGGGCTTCAAGAGTGATGGTGAAATTCTTAAGAGTATTAAGTCTCTTTTGATGATAGGGTTACATTAGAAGACTTTTTATATTATTTGTAACCCTGATGTTTAATATATGAAAATTTTATTCAATGAATAGTTATCTTTTCTTTTGTGGACATAGTTATAAAGAACCATTTTGGTTTATATGATCCTTACTTTTGAGGTAATTATGGGTTACTATATGTTATGATTCAAGTGAAAGGAATGAGATAAAATTGAGGTTAAATTATGTTATGGTTATTTTTGATGATTTTATCCTTTTTTTGGGGAATAATTTGATAATTATATAGTTTTGGAAAAAGGGCAACACCCAGACTGTGTGACTACCCGTCGCGTCGGACAAAGATGCGGGAATCGAACCCACAAACAAAGTGCGACTGGTATTTATTGCCTACCAATGGACTACGTGAATTCCCTGGTTAGTTTGACTGATTCTTTTTAGTTATATGATTTTATGAATTAATAGTAAGTTGATTTTGGGTTACTTATGAAATTGATTAACCTATCATAGAGGATATGTGATTAGGTCAATTACTTTTCAATACGAGGCTTTAGGAGCAACTGATGTTGTCTGGAGATAAATGTTACGATTTAAATTGGAAGATTATGTGACTAAATCCTTCAAATATTTGGGTTTCAATCTTAGATTGGTTAACTTTGAAGAATTTTATGGAAAAATTGATTATCGGATGGTCCTCGTTGAACTTTGGGTTTCTGTTGGACAAATTTTGGAGATTAAGCATAGATTTTTTTAAAGGGTTATCCTTTTCTGGATTATCTGATCTTGTACTAAACTTTTTGGTTTTGGTTTTGGTTAAAGCCTAAAGACACAGGAAGTATATAGTTCACTTTGGTGGATTAGGTGAATCTCTAGAAGTTGATTATAGTACTCTTAATATGAACAAGTCTTCCTAAATACTCGTCTTTTAGAGAAAATATGAGGTTTTGTAAGGAATATAATAAAAGTTGAAAGTCAACATGATAAGTGATTATGTTTCCTTTTGAATAAATTCCTCAATAAAAAGTAACTTAAAACAAAATGTTGTCTATTAACTTTTCTTACTGGGTAATCAAATACCGTTTAACCCATCACAAGTTTTTGATTTTCTTATGGTTAACATTCTCCTAGACATGTTTACTATCACTCTCCCTCAAGAACATGACCCTTTTATTTTTCTTCCATGTCCATGTTTTCCTACATGGAATCCTATTATGGGTTAACTCGGGTGACCTCTGTACTTATCTTTCTTTATTTTAATGTGATTGTTTTACCGACTCTTGTTCCGATGTGGGACTTTCAAGGATGTTTCCAAGCTCAATTTTAAAATTGCAAGGACGCAATTCCCAAAAGGGGGGAAGGATGTAACACCCCAAGTAAATAAAGAATATGACAATTTCATATTTATCCATATTTGTGAATAAAATATTAATATGACATTAAAGGGGATGCTATGCTTGATGGCGTACCCAACACGCAACAACGAGTTTCAGGGGAATCTTACATTTCACTCTAATAATAGAATAATATTATTTTAAATGGTAGTTAACGCCTAGCTATTGTGATGGTAGGAATGAATAGAACTAACTACGAGATTATTATATATGATTGTCAAATATTTTTACTTTTTACAATAAATTTTAGAGGATTAAAAATGCGAATGAATCCAATTTTAAGCGTAAACATTCTAATATTTATTAATAGGTCGATTAACCACCTTCTAATGGCAAACCTATTTTAAATAAAAAATTTGACAATTGTATGTGTTATATTTGACAAAATAAAATTCTTCTTTAGAATCAGGGCATCAAAATTTACATTGTGTAAATTTTTGGCATTTTTCCAAAAAAGTTCAATTTTTAATGAATAGTGAAAAATGTTGTATTTTAATTCAAAACCCCTTTTCTAATCTAATTTATTTATATTATTATATTATCTTTTGAATTGGTTGTAAAGTTAAATTAGAATATATTTTTTCCATCTAATCGAATTTTGGTCTTTGGAATTAATTTCACTTTGAAATCGGACTTAAACTAGTGTCAATCTTTTGATACATTTTGTTTCTTAAAAACACGCTATTTGTTTTGACAGTGGGAATTAATTATTAAATTAATTAATGCAACTTATGTGTTTTGAATTTTTTAAAATAGACATAATTTTTGAATTTGGAATATCAAATATATCTTAGGGTGAATTTTTGGTAATTTTCTGAAAAACCTCAAATTTTGATGAATAGTGAAACCACTAAGTGGTACTTATAAAAACTGATTTTTCCATTTAAATGAAATTTTGTCATCTTTGTGTTTTGAATTTCAAAAATCCGACAAACATGGTTGTCATTAAGAAGTAAAATTTGGTTCAATGGGATAAAAATAATTTTTTGGTGAATAGTAACTTATTATGTTTTTAATCGCGATTAGCGGTAATTAGTGTAGTTTAAGGTAAGAATAATGTTTTAATAAAATTAAATGACCTAGAAACATGTCCTACCCTCATTGGATGTGTCATGGCCGACCAAAAAAATCCATGGGTCAACTTGGGGATCCCATGGATCCACTTTGGTTGGAAAAAGACATAAATACTTTTTTATTTAATGTTAACGTAAAAATGACACAAACATGAAATGTTTTACTAAAACAATTTTTACATGAGGATATACAAGTGAATTTTTTTACTATAAATAGTCATTGGAAAGATAAAATGATTTCATACATCATAGTATTTTTTTAATATTTTTATACATTAAATAAATTAAATTATTTATGAAATCATGATGATGCAGCGATGACCTCATTATTGAACGATTTAAATAAAATAGAAAGATAATGTAATATATAAGACCTAAACATGTCCAAAACCTATGGGATGAGTTGATTTAGAAGCCTTATCACCTTATCCTAAAAATAAATCAATGTGGGACCTTTAAAATCCGAAAATCTTTTGAAAATAAAGTAACATTTTGTAACTTTACAAGAGTGCCCCTCCTCTCCACTTATAAAAGGCCCCCACCTCTACCTCCTTACCCACACTCCCAAACTCTTAGGCTCAGCCAACCACTGCCCATTTTGTCTCTCCACTTCCCTCTCTTACTCCTTGAAGCCTCACTTTGGGCAGAAGTCTTCCCAAGGAATCTTTTGAGCTCAAACAAAAGGGAGTTACCCGATTTTAAGGAAATGTCTTCACTTGTGTCCTTTTGTTTTATTTTGCCTCTCCAAACCCCTAAACTCTTTTTATTAATTTTTTTTGTAACCAATACAGTATCTTATATATACAAGGATGTTGTTATAAGAAGTATTCGAGCTACACTTATAGACACCTACATCTAATGGTTAAAGAACATACTGTTTCCGTGGATGGCGAATTTCTACCTCATGAAACGATGATTGTTCAACACTCATATAACACCTTAAAAGGTGGCCATTAAGATGTCACTATATTTATATATGATATATAATTTGTTTATGTTTTACTTAAGCTTCTGTATTTTTCATTTATGGCATTCCATTATGGTTTCCATTATGGGTAAACGCGATATCTTCATTTAAGGAATTGCGGACTACCGCCCCCTCAAGGTGATGTGATTCGTTAATTCCATATGTGGGACGTATAAAGGATGGATTTAAAGTTATTATATATTAATGTATTCTGGAATTGTAATATACCTCTATATCATTATTATTTATTTCCATTAATGTATGAGATATAAATGAAAGTAGCGTTCATGCGTACGTACGGCTTACCGTCTCCATGAAAGGTGCATTTCATTTCTTATCCCCAAATGTAATGTACTATAATAAGTACATATTTATAATGAATATATATAATTTATGTTGAATATAAATGATGAATATAATTATGGAATTAAAATATACATACCTATCATTTAGTTTTAATTCCATTAATATGAAAAAGAAATTAAAGTAGCGTTCATGCGTACGTACAGCTTACCGTCTCCATGAACGGTGCATTTCATTTCATACCTCTAAATGATTATGTAATATTATATATACTTGTATATGTTGTATATATATGATATATATGATATCCAAACCATTAATATCATTATGGATATAATGAAACATTGACCACACGAACAACATGTAATTGTAAGAAGTCCACTTTTGACTTAAGAACCAAATATCGGCAAAACAAACATTATTAACATAAATGATTACATAATGTTTATAAAATGTAAATAATTGATATAAAATGAATAATGAACTTGTTAAAGGCTATTAAGCAAGTCGAAATTAACTCAAGTTTATTATTCAGGATGTTAAAGAACGATCGAGTCAAGTCGGACCTGAGGTAAGGGATCTTACTCCTCTCTTTCTTTTTAAGTACGCTCTTTATGTTATTCCTTTTAAAGCTCGTATTTCTTGTTATTGGGATGTTCTTTTATATTACACTTACTGTAATTTTTATTTTTCATATGATGAGGGACCCTATTTTCTCTCATCAATCCATTTTGGATGTTTTAAGTGGCACCGTTAGGCTGCCGAGTTTTCAGAAGGGATTTTTCATCTCACTTTTATTACTGTGAGATTTATGCTACATTCCCCACAACTTCCTTTGAGTGGTGTATGTACTTCCAATTATTCTACTCTTTGTGTAATATACTTTTGTTTATTAGTATTTACATCAATGATGTATTGACCTTCTTTCATGGGGTGTATGTTTCGAAAGATACCCAAGTCGGTAAGGGAACCTTTCACCCTCCTCTTTTTAAAAGACTTCTTTTGTTGGGTCTTTTAATTCACATATTGTTATGTTGGGATATGTTCTCATATATCCTTATTGATGTAAATTTTAATTGATGAGATACTTTTTTTATCTCTCATCAACTCTTTTTCTGAATTTTTAAGTGACGCCATTAGGCTGTCAAATTTTTGCAAGGGAACTTTTTAACCCAAATTGGATTCTTTGGGATAAACTTGTACTCCTTGAATATGTCGTTCTATGAATATGTGGGAATAACATCTGATTGTTTTACACAAAATACCCACTTTTATTTGGTGTATTTTTTTGTCACACATAATTATGAAATTGGTTTTTCCTTAAACCAATGATACCGTCTTTGTAACGGTCTTCGTCTCAATCTCCATTCATTGAGTCATATTTTGTTTTATACACAACCTTCTTTTATACGGTGTATAAAACCCTTTGACTTTTACGTTTATTCAAAAGGAATCATTTTTGTACGAAGAGTTTTACTAAACGAAAAAAAAAATGTTTCTTTTACGTACGTGGTGACAACGACCTTTTCCGCCACCGCGAGTATTATTTGATCTTTGGCTTCCTCAACAAGACGTAATGTTTTTAAAATAAAATAAATACCACATACATTTTTTTGTATTTTGGTATTGAAAATGGTTTTGATAAAGGATTATATTATATCAATATATTTAAATGATATATTGTGATTGAAATGTAGAAATGTTATCATTCCTTTATGTTGGTTTTATGTGTTATAATTTTATAATCGTACTTGGACATTTTACGGGTGGTTACGTGATAAACCATATAACGGGTGGTGTCATGAATACCAGGACGGGTGGTTACGTTATAACCTCCAATGCATTGGGTATGGAAGTCGGCCATATGGCTATTACATTATGTATGTATGGAAGTTGGTCGAATGGCTATTCCATTAAGTGATATGTGTGGAAGTCAACCATATGGTTATTCCACTTAAGTATGTTTATGTCCCAAGTTACCTTTATATGTTATGTGATCTTTATATGGGTTTTATAGTAATCTTTTGGTTACAGAAGGGTATGTAATGAACTTTTATTCAGTGAAGAGTTTTTACTACTTCGAAAAGGTGAAAAGTATTACTTTGATAAAGTATACATGGTTTACTTGTTTTGAAAAACTAACAGTTTTCTTTCTTTGGGTATCCCTTACTGAGCTTTTTATGCACATCCCAAGTTTTTGAAATGTTTTTCACAGGACTTAGCATGGAATAGGGTCAAGGATGGGTTCATGGGGAAGTCATGATACCTAATACATGGAACTAGACATGTTTCTTTTTAAGAGTTTTTATTTTATGGAAATTTTAGTAGAAGCGACTACTTTTTAATCTTTTGAGATGTAATAGTTATGTCCTAATTCTCTAAAACTCTAAACCTGAAAAGATCCTCAATGTGAATTACTCATTTAATTCAATATTAAGTAAGGTTTAAGGCTGGGGCCTTATACTTATCACCCTCATTGTCTTTGGAAAGATTTGTATTATTAAACTTTTCTCAATTTCTATCCAGGAAAACTATTACTGATCACCTTTGCCAGGTGTTTCCCACCAATGTTTGGAAGGTCCATGAAGCATATATGCAGTAGGCTTCACTCTCTTATCAATGAGTGTATTGAGCTTCTTGAAGATTATATATACTCATGCAATCCATAATATGGTTTCCTAGGTTACTCCCTACTCAGTGAACATTGTGAGATGCTATATCATAGAATCTTACATCACCTCATACATTGAAGGGTTGAAGTGAAATGTCTCCCTTTTCATGTATCAGATGACACTTAGGAAGATTCCTTGAAGATTAACATCCTACTTTTCCTCCATAGCTATAGGAAGAAATGGTTTATTTGTTTTAGCTACGTACTGATTTAAACACTTTAAATTCTAAATTTGATGATTACAAGGAGGTATTGTCTTTATAAGACAAACAAACTCCTTGAAACTATGGATAAAAAAATTTCAACCTCAATAGGTGACAATAACAGAGAATCACTAGTTTCTTGACTCTCTAAAATTTTCTTAAATGTTCTTCAGCATTACATTATAGTTATTTCAGACTATTTTCCAGATAAATACACGTATCAAATTTCATGTATCATCACAGAAAATATATCACATGCAATCAATATATTCAATTAATTATCAATGCATGTCCAGAAATATCCCTATTCCCTAATCATGATGCATGAATACTCATTTCACGGCATACCAGGCCATGATTCTTAATCTCAATAATCAATAACATCACACAACATGTGAATAACCATGGGGTAAATATTTTCAACCAAACAAGATAATTTCATGAACATCAATCCCGCCATTGGGCACATGGATTTTCCAACACACATGGTATATCTATTTCCATACACAATATCATTAAAAAGACCTGAGAGATCATATTGTACTTTTTAAATTTCATAAATAGTAAATTGACTAAAATCAAAAGAAACCACATCTGAAACCACTTTGTAACATTCCCTGAAATGTCTCCCTATTACATAGAAATATCATGTTAGTTGTGAGACCTCTGGAGCTCCTCCCAGTATTCCATAGGATTTTGAATCACAATAGGGGTCTAAGGAATATAGTGGGTACACTATACCCCATGGTACAAAGTTATAAAATATTGGATTTAAACATTAGTAATAATTAATGTAAATGTAATAGAAAAAAATTACATATAATAGTAATGAAAATTAGAAAACATTAATCCAATAATAATGAATCATGTAATAATAGGATGAAATGTGTCTAAATGTAAAAATGAATGTAATAAAAATAAACAAATATCAGACACAAATAAGCTCCAAATATCCCAATCTCAATCCCCATGTCAATCCATTCTCAAAACTCAATCTAGTCTATCAATAAATACTAAAAAAGAGGGTCTCATTACCATATCTGTACATGCATCCATTTAATCTACCAGGGAACCAAATGGAGGCCAAAATTGGGTGTGAGTAAAACATAATAGGTGAACATCAATATGTCTAAACAAACCCAATATAATAAATAACTACATGAAATTGTGAAATATATTTTTTTAATTAATAAACATAATAAAATAAAAAATCAACCTTCTCAAGACCATTCTTAAATATACCTACGCATGCAGCACAACCATGACAACCATAACCATAAATAATTAAATAATAAAATAAATAATCATATACCTATTTATAATAATTTCAACAACAAGACATAGAGATATATAAAATCATTTAAACATTTTTCATTTCCTTATATATAATCACTTCATCATTTGGGGATATCCCTAATTATAAGCATTGCATGAAGAAGTTGGAAAAATCCCAGTATAAAAGAAATACATCATGAAATTAAAAAAACCAACCACATATGCTTCCAAATATGATATTGGGTCAATCCCATATATAATAATTATTTCATAAAATAAGAACAATAATTATATATAAGACATAAAATATGAAACTCGACCAACACAATTATATAGGTATTGCATCATGTATGAAAACATAATTCATAATATGAAAGATATCACAACATTAAAACACAAGACTCAATGAATAATTCATAGAATTTCTATTTGTGTGTCTATTCTAAATTAATTTTCTAACCAAATTATAACCAGTCAATTCGATAAATAAGTAACACATTTCCAAGGTGATTATATACAAATAAATCACTTGAGGACTTATGTAATGCAAACCATGGTATATGAAATTAAAAAATTCATAATTATT
This sequence comes from Viscum album, assembly GCA_963277665.1. Lineage (NCBI taxonomy): Eukaryota > Viridiplantae > Streptophyta > Magnoliopsida > Santalales > Viscaceae > Viscum > Viscum album. Next base: position 1,472,256,912 of record OY728161.1, read on the forward strand.
CTAGGGGTTTCTCACCTAACAGGTAGCCAACATCCATGTCACAACACCATTAAATAAAAATGGTTTCAAGGAAAATTCAGATTCATGATTTACCATCATTAATCCTTTAATTCATTTATGCGTGCATTGAGGGAGCTCAATTAAAATATTTCGCATAATCAAAATATTAAATACACTATAAAGTTTTTTTTAGTCCACCTACCTTAATCCAAAGTTCGAATAAATTCTTCCAATAGGTAGAACCAATAAAAAATATATTACAAAAGATTTTAAGAAGGAAATGAGATAAAAAAATATCAAGATAAAAAAAATGGTTCAAGTGATTCTACCTCCACAACTGGACGACAATAGAATATATGAAAAACCATTGAAAAAAACAATCTAGATATTTATTTGTTGAACGGGAAATCAAGAATAGATGATGAACCTAAAATATCACCTATGAATCCCATATGTTACAAGGGTGAAGGGATGTAGTGAAAGATAAATGAGAACATAAACCTATGAAGCATCTTATAGCCACAGAGTTTGAGGATTATGTGGCTTATAAATGATTTATGTGACACATAATTATCTATATTTTAGTACAATAAAATCATGGTTTCCTCATGTTATTTTAACCTTTATTTATCATTACACCTTTTGTAAGTCAGATTTTTATCATATAACTAGTTCATGCCAAGAACAAGTTCATAGATACTATTCCTCTCACAAAACCTACATGGTGACAATTTCACATCGGGTTACAAAAATACATGACATGTAAATGACTTGCAGACTACTTTACACATGCATCGAAAAATGTTCCTAAACAACCCATTAAGCCTTATCAACTCAAATAAAAACCCTCATAAAACCAGATAAAAAGTTTATATATCGTATCAATTAATTAAAAAAAATATAAATCCCTAAAAATGAGGACATTATCACAAAACATCTCTCAATATCCAAATGAGAATCAATCACCATGGATTAATGTAGAATGAAAACCCAAGAGAGAGATGTTTAACGAAAAGCTCAATGAGGTACACACTAAGAAGAATATGGGATCTTAAATTTAGTATTTGTAGTGGTTGAATGGTAATAGGAGGTAGTACATGTGTGTAACAAATGAAATAGATTAATCATGGTGTCGTGGGGGGATTACTGGATCCAAGGCATTCTGTTATGGGGGATGCAATAAATGTGCATCTATGGTTCTATGGGGTCTCGTTTGATGGAAGTGGTGAAGACATTGATCTTCAGTAGGTGGAAGATATAGTGATAATACAGTGGTTGAATAGATGAGGTCTGTTGCTACTATGTGTGCCAGTTGTATGTAACATGGATATGCTGAAGTTAGGTTGTAAGGCCCCGACCATAAAGCTTACTTAATCTTGAGTTATTACAAGATTACACATTGAGGATCTTTTTAGGTTTAATGTTTTAGAGAATTAGAACATAAAACTTTCATTACATTCCACATATAAACAAAGTGGTTACATAATGATAGTATTCATTTTTCCCATCAATGGAAACATATTTAAAATAAAACATGGATTCATTCTTGACACATCCTTGACACTATCATCATATCATATACCTTTCCCTTGACCTGTGAAAAACATTTCAAAAAAATTTGGGATGAGCATAAAAATCTCAGTTTGGGTTATAAAAATATGGAAAGGAAACATAAGTTCATATATACATAATAATGAAATCATACTTTACCCATAAAACATAAGCACTTTAAAATACCTCATCAAATCATGAATAAATCATAGAAATCATAAGACATAATGGTAACCTGAGGAATTCATAACATTGTAACGTTGGGAGTAACCCACTTTATTACGTTTGGAATACCCATCACAGTATATTCCCAAAATCTCATCAGAGAAATGTTAACGTTTCACTCCATCGTGTTACCCAATTCATTGGAGAGCTATATCGGGCTCACCCACCCTTAGTTTGTCACGGAACCACCCGTATTCATAATAATTCCCATGAACCATAACATAATCGTATCACATAAAACATGCACAAAGGAAACATAACATTTCCACATTTCAATCACAAGATATCAATACAACACATTGATATAATAAAAACATTATGAAAACCATTTTCAATACCAATATAAAAGAAAAGTAAAACATGGTATTTATTTTTCTTTTAAAAATAATGTATGGATTGTAGAGGAATCCAAAACTCAAATAATGGTCACTGCGGTGGAGAAGTAGTTGTCTCCGAATACGTATGACAAAAGCATTCCCTTTTGTCATTTAGTAAACGCTTCGTATAAAAAAAATCCCTTTTGAATAAACATAAAAGTCAAAGGGGGTTTATACACCATATAAAATAAGGTTATGTATAAAACAAAATATGCCTCAATGAAAGGAGATTGAGACGAAGTCCCATACCTCGGGTCCACCTTGACTCGGTCGTTATTTAATCTCCTGAATAATAAAGTTGAGTTAATTTCTACTTTTTTAAGAACTTTTTTCATGTTCATTATTCCTTTTATATCACTTATTTCCATGTCATGAACACTATGTAATTATTTAAGTTAATAACGGTCGTTTTAACGATCATTGGTACTTGAGTCAAAAATAAACCCTTTATAATTACAAGTTGTTCATGTATCCATTATATCCAGAATTATAATCATGATGTATATATCATATATATCATATATATCCAGTATATTTTTGCATTTATAATATTACATAATCATTTAGAGGTAAGAAATGAAATGCACCGTTCACGGAGACGGTAAGTCGTACGTAGGCATGGACGCTACTATCATTTCTATTTCGTATTTTATAGAATAGAATCATAATGATATAAAGGCACATTATAAATCCAGTGTAATATCATATATAATATCATAACTCCATCCTTTATATGTCCCACATATGGTATTTAACGAATCAAATCACTTTGAGTGTGAGGTAGTCCGCACTTTCTTAAATGAAGATATCGCGTTTACCTATAATGGAAACCATAAAGGTATGTCCAAAATGAAAAATAAAAAAGTTTAAGGAAAACATAAAAATATTATATATCATATATAAAGATAGTGTCATCTTAATGGACACCTTTGAAGGTGTTAAAAAAATGTCGAACAATCATCATTTCAGGAGGCTGAAATTCGCCATCCACGGAAACAGTATGTTCATTAACCATTAGATGTAGGTGTGTGTAAGAGTAGCTCGAATCCTTCTTATAAAAACATCCTATAATCTTGAAGATACTGGAGTTGTTACAAAATAAATGAATAAAAATAGTTTAGGGGGTTGGAGAAGTAAAATAATACAAAAGGACACAAGTGAAGACATTACCTTAAAATCGGGTAACTCCCTTTGGTTTGAGCTCAAACGCTTCTTTGGGAAGTCTTCTTCCCAAAGTGAGGCTCCAAAGAGTAATATAGGGATGTGGAGGGATAAAATGGGCAGGGGTTGTCCGAGACAAAGGCTTTGGAAGTTTGGGTAAGGATGTAGAGGTGGGGGCCTTTTATAAGAGGAGAGGAGGGGCACTCTTGGAAAGTAAAGAAATATTACATTATTTTAAAATGAGTTTCAGATTCAGAAGGTCCCACATTGATATAATTTGAGGTTAAGGTTATAAGGGGTCGAAATCCACCCATCAAATAGGTTTTGGAAATGTGTAAGTCATAGATTTTACATTATCATTTCATTTTATTTAAATCCTTTATTAATGAGGTAATCGCTGCATCATCATGATGTCATAAATAATTTAATTTATTTAAAGTCTAAAAATTATAAAACAAATTCTATGATGTAGTAAATCATTTTACCTTTCCAATTACGATTTATAATAAAAAAAAATACTTTTATAACCCCATGTAATAATTGTTTTAGTAAAATAACACATGTTTGTGTAATTTTTACTTTAACATTAGATAAAAAGTTATTTATGTCATTTCCCAACCAATGTGGCTCCATGGAGTCCCCAGGTTGACCCATGGATTTTTTTGGTCGGCCATGACACATCCAATAAGGGTAGGACATGTGTCTAGGTCATTTTATATTATTAAAACATTATTCTTTCCTTAAATTACACTAATTACCTCTAATCGCGATTAAAAACATAAAAGTTACTATTCACAAAAAAAATTATTTTAATCCCATTGAACAAAATTTTACTTCTTAATGACAAAAATGTATGTCGGATTTTTGAAATTCAAAACCCAGAGCTGGTAAAATTTTATTTAACCAAAAAATCAGTTTCTTATGTACCAGTTAGTGGTTTCAATATTAATCAAAAATTGAAGTTTTTCAGAAAAAGACCAAAACTTCTCCCTAAGATATATTTGATATTCTGAATTCAAAAATGATGTATATTTTACAAAATTCAAAACATATAAGTTACATTAATTAATTTAATAATTAATTCCTGCTGTCAGAGCAAATGGCGTGTTTTTATGAAACAATAAGTATCAAAATATTGACACTAGTTTAAGTCCAATTTCAATGTAAAATTAATTCCAGCGACCACTATCAGATTAGATGGTAAAAATATATTCTTATTTAACTTTAAAACCAATTAATAAGATAATCTAATCATATAAATAGATTATATTAAAAATAGGTTTTGAAATAAAATACAACATTTTTCACTATTCATTGAAAAATAAACTTTATAAGAAAAATACCAAAAATTCACACAAAGTAAATTTTGATGTCGCAGTCATAAAGAATAAGTTTATTTTGACAAACATAGCATATAAAATTTTCAAAACTTAGATTTAAAAATGGTTTTCCATTAAAAGGCAGTAAAACAATCTTTTAAAAAATATTTGTGTATTCCATGATTAAGATTGGATTTATTTTCTTTTTAAGCCTCTAAAACACTATCTAATTCATTAATAGAAATAGATAAAAATATCTATTATTCATTACTTACTTGGGATGTTACCTCCTTCCCCCCTTTAGAAAATTGTGTCCCCGCAATTTATTTACTTATCGAATAAATGGGGGTACTTATCCCTCATTGAATTTTCAGATTCCCATGTTGCCTCTTCCATCATGTGGTTTTTCTACAAAACCATTACCTGATTAATCACCTTATTCCGTAGCACTTTCTCCATGTGGTCAAGAATCTGGACCGGTTGTTCCTCATCAGATAATTTCTCTTCTAGCTGAACTACCTCTAGACTCAAAACATTAGATGGATCTGGCATATACTTTCTCATAATCGAAACATGAAAAACATTGTGTACCTGAGATAAACTCGGAGGTAAATCCACTCATTAAGCAACTGATCCAACTCTCTCCAGAATTTCATATGGTCCAATGAACCTTGGACTCATCTTTCCTTTCTTACCAAATCACATCACACTTTTCCATGGTGATACTTTGAGAAAAACATGATCACCTACATCAAAAGAGAGATCCTTCCTCCTGTTATCCGCATAACTCTTCTGCCAACTCTGAGTTGTTCTCATGTGTTTTTGAATCAGCTGAACTTTTTCTGCCATCTCTTCTACCAATTCTGGTCCCATCAACTTCCTTTCACACACTTCATCCCAGAAATATGGAGTTCGACACCGCTTCCCATATAACGCCTAAAATGGTTCCATCATTATAATGGAATGAAAACTGTTATTATATGAAAATTCAACCAAAAGAATATGTTGGTCCCAACTTCCCTAATAATCCATAAAGCAAGAACATAGCATACCCTACAATGTCTGAATTTTTCGTTCTGACTGCCCATCTGATTGAGGATGAAATGTTGTACTAAAATTTTATTCAGTACCCAATGACTTCTGAAGGACCTTCCAAAAGTTATAAGTAAACCTGGGATCACGATTGGATACAATGGAAAGAGGAACTCCAGGTAACCTGACTATCTCTTTAAGATACAAACAGGAAAGTTGATATAGAGTGAATGTATCTCGTATAGCAAGGAAATGAACAGATTTAGTCAAGTGATCAAAAATAACCCAGATTGCATTATTACCTTGAGATGTCTTCGGTAATCCCACAACAAAGTCCATGGATATATTATCTCATTTCCACTTAGGCACTGGTAAAAGCTGAAAAATCCCTTTCGGTACCTACTGCCCTGCTTTGACCTGTTGACAAGTCAAACACTTTACAGTAAAATCAGCAATATCTCTTTTCATTCCATCCCACCAGTAATACTCCCGTAGATCTCTATACATCTTAGTACTGCCAGGATGAACTGAAAATGGAGAACAATTAGTTTCACATAACAACTCTCTCTTCAACTATGAATCACAACGCACACACAATCTCTTCCCAAATCTCAAAACACAATCATTATCAATGTTGAATTTAGTCAACATACCCTTCTAAACCAGCTCTCCCTTTTTCTGCAACTCACTGTCTTTCTTCTGTGCCTTCTTGATTCTGTCTGATAGAGATGATCTCACTGATACCTGATACAAAACATAATAACTTCCTTCTCTAACAACATCTATGCCAAATTTCATCAAATCCTTAACCAAAGGATCACGTTCCAAACGCAACATTGTTAATGAAGAATTACTTTTTTGACTCAAAGCATCGGCCACTTTATTTTCTTTTCACGGATGGTAATAAATTGTACAATCATAATCCTTGATTAATTCTATACATATCCTTTGTCTCATGTTCAATTATTTTTGAGTGAATATATACTTTAAACATTTTTGATCGGTATATATTTCACACTTTACTCCATACAAGTGATGCCTCCAAATTTTTAAAGAGAAAACAACAGCTCCTTATTCCAAATCATGTGTAGGGTAATTTACCTCATGAGTTTTCAACTGTCGTGAAGCATAAGAAATTAACTAATCATTCCGCATTAGGACACAACCAATTTCTTTCAATGAAGCATCACTGTAGATAACAAACTCACCATTCCTGGAAGGAAGTGCCAAAACTGGAGATGTCACAAATCTTCTTTTCAACTCCTAAAAACAATCATCACATTCTTTTGTCCAGATAAACTTAACACCCTTCCAAGTTATCTTAGTCATTGGACTAAATAACCATGAGAAATTTCTAACAATCCTTCAGTAATATCCTGCCAAACCAAGGAAGCTACGAATCTCAGTTACATTTATGGGTCTTGGCCATTCTTCCACAACCTTTATTTTTGAAGGATCAACAGTTATCCCAACTTTTGAAACAATGTGACCATGCAAATAAATTTTTTGCAACCAAAACTCAAACTTTCTGAATTTCCCATACAATTTCTATTCATTTAAGGTTTTCAAAATAACCCTTAAATTTCATTCATGATCCTCTTTACATTTTGAAAATACCAAAATATCATCAATGAAAACCATCACAAACATATCAAAGAACTCATGGAAAATTATATCCATTAAGTCCATGAATACAGAAGGTGAATTGGTTAGCCCAAAAGGCATTACTACAAATTCATAATGGCCATATCATGTACGAAACGCAGTCTTCGGAACATCTGCTTCCTTTACCTTCAGCTGATGGTACCCCGATCTCAGGTCAATCTTTGAAAAATACTGAGCACCCTGGAGCTGATCAAACAAATCATCGATATGAGGAAAAGGATATTTGTTCTTAACAGTGATGTTATTCAAGGCTCTATAGTCAATGAAAAGTCTCATAGAACCATCTTTCTTTTTAACAAATAAAACAGGAGCACCCCATGGTGATGTGCTAGGTCGAATGAAAACCTTCTCTAATAAATCTTGCAATTTCTCCTTCAACTCTAAAAGTTAAATTTGAGCCATTCGATAAGGGGGTTTTGAAATTGGCATAGCATCAGGAACTATGTCAACAGTAAACTCAACTTCCCGATCTGGTATTATTCCAGGAAACTCATCAGGAAAAAAATCAGGATACTCATTTACCATTGGCACATCATTAATCTGAACATTTCCTTTATTTTCAATGATGTGTGCAAGGTAACATTAATTTCCATCTTTTACAAGTTTCTCGCCCTCTTGATATGTTATCAATAGTAAGGGTTCATTCATGTACAAAAACTGAAAGTCTTTCTAAAAAGAAACTTCTTTAGCTCTATAGTCAATCTTATCATGGTAAATAGAGAGCCAATCCATACCCAGGATAACATCAAACTCTACTAAAGGTAGAACAATAAGGTTTTCATGTAGGTTCTTTCCACAGATAAGGATAGGAAGATTCTTATAAATTATTTTTGCCTCAACATTTCCCCCAGGTGTTTTTACCAAAAGTTCAGGAGTCATTTCTTGAGATGGTATTCCCATTTTACTAGAAAATTTTTCAGAGATGAAATAATGTGTAGACCCCGAATCAAACAACACACTGGAATAATCTAAAAAAACAAACAAAGTACCTGATACAACTTCATTTGATGGCCCGACATCTACTGAAGTAGTTGCAAAGGATTTCACCACCCCTTTCTGCTTGTAGTCTAACTTCTTCCCATCACTAGATCTCTTTTTCGGACACTCGTTTGCATAGTGACCCATCTCATTGCACTTAAAACATTTCACTAACTGTAAATCAAATATGAACATACCATCAACTTGATATTTTTCAGTGTAATCATGAGCCTTAGGTCCCATCTTACCACATCTGTAGCACTTTTCAAAATTCAGAAGACATTCCCCAGCATGCCTTTTGCAACATTTGTCACAAACTGGAAACTTAGATTTCTTACCATCAGACTTTTTTGAAGAATTCTTCCCTTTCTCCTGCCACCTCGGTCTCTTATTCTGTTGGTTGTTATAGAACACTTGATCATCGGAAAACTCCATTTCCACCTTCTCATCACATTGAAAAAGCTTTTCATAACTTTTAAACTCACTAGAAGCAAATTTCCATCGATATTTTGGCTTTAATCATGAGTAAAAGTGATTGATTTTACTATCAAGGTCTCGGATACAATTTGAAGCATACCTTGCCAATTGAGTGAACCTTTCTTCATAGGTAGACATTGAGTCTTCCTCTTGCCTCAATTCCAAGAATTGATTTCCATCCTAAGTCGAAAAGCCTTAGGAAAATACTTCTCAAGAAACATACCTTTAAATTCATCCTAGTCGAGAGTATCAATCTCATCAGCGTCCCTGATATTTTTAACCATCGACCACCACTGATCTTCTTCACCCTCAAAATGGTAAATAGCAAGACTATCCTTTTGATTGTATAAACACCCCATGACATCAAAAATCTTCTCTAGTGCTTTAATACACCCTTCAGCTAACACAGGGTCGGATGATCCTCTGAATGATGGGGGATGCTGCCTCATGAAATGTTCCACCACTGACATGTTCCTCTACTGTTGATATGGCTGATCTCGTGCATGGATACCACCTCCATTTATCGCTTGAGTCAACTGTGCCATTACTGCAACAAACTATTCAGTTCCAATTCTGACCATCTCAGGATGCTGATTCGGAAGTTTATTTCCTTCTGGATGCCTTCCTAGAACTTCTTCCCTGTTTCCTCTATGGAAAACCATTCTGAACAAACATGTCTTAGATGAAGCAACATGGTAATCTTCAAATGCTACATCACTTCAATATGAACATAAAAAAATATTTTTGGATAATCATTTAATAGAATTGTAACTCCTAAAGTTATCTAAACCAACCTCTGATACCAATTATAAGGCCCCGACCTTAAACCTTACTTAATATTGAGTTATTACAAGATTACACATTTAGGATCTTTTTAGGTTAAGAGTTTTAGAGAATTAGAACATAAAACATGTGTTACATTCCACATATAAACAAAGTGGTTACATAAAGATAGTATTCATTTTTCCATCAATGGAATCATATTTAAAATAAAACATGGATTCATTCTTGACACTTCCTTGACACTATAATCATATCATGTACCTTTCCCTTGACCTATGAAAAAAATTTCAAAAAAACTTGGGATGAGCATAAAAAGCTTAGTATGGGTTATAAAAATATGGAAAGGAAACATATGTGCATATATACATAAGAATGAAGTCATACTTTACCCATAAAACATAAGCACATTAACATACCTCATCAAATCATGAATAAATCATAGAAATCATAAGACATAAAGGTAACTTGAGGCATTCATAACATTCTTACATAGGGAGTAACCCTTTTGGTTACGTTTGGAATACCCATCACAATATATTCCCTAAATCTCTTCGGAGAAACCTTAACGTATCACTCCATCGTGTTCCCCAATGCATTGGAGAGCTATATCGGGCTCACCCACCCTTAGTTTGTCACAGAACCACCCGTCTTCATAATACTTCCCAAGAACCATAACATAATCGTATCACATAAAACATGCATAAAGGAAAAATAACATTTCCAAATTTCAATCACAAGATATCAATAAAACACATTGATATAATAAAAACATTATGAAAACCATTTTCAATACCAAAATAAAAGAAAAGTAAAACATGGAATTTATTTTTCTTTTAAAAAGAATGTATAGCTTGTAGAAGAAGTCGAAACTCAAATAATGGTCACGGCGGCGGAGAAGTCATTGTCACTGCTTACGTATGACAAAAACATTCCCTTTTGTCGTTTAGTAAACGCTTCGTATAAAAAAATCCCTTTTGAATAAATGTAACATTCAAAGGGGTTTATACACTCTATAAAAGATGTTTATGTATAAAACAAAATATGCCTCAATGAAAGGAGATTGAGACGAAGTCCCATACCTCAAGTCCGACTTGACTCAGTCGTTCTTTAATCTCCTGAATAATAAACATGAGTTAATTTCTACTTGTTTAAGAACGTTTTTCAAGTTCATTATTCCTTTTAAATCTATTATTTCTATGTCATGAACACTATGTAATTATTTAAGTTAATAACGGTCGTTTTAACGATCATTGGTACTTGAGTCAAAAATAAACCCTTTATAATTACAAGTTGGTCATGTATCCATTATATCCAGAATTATAATAATGATGTATATATATCATATATATCATATATATCCAGTATATACATGCATTTATAATATTAAATAATCATTTATAGTTAAGAAATGAAATGCACCGTTCATGGAGACGGTAAGTCATACGTACGCATGAACGCTACTTTCATTTCTATTTCGTTTTTTATAGAATGGAATCATAATGATATAAAGGTAAATTATAATTCCAGTGTAATATCATATATAATTTCATAACTCCATCCTTTATACATCCCACATATGGTATTTAACGAATCAAATCACATTGAGGGGGCGGTTGTCCGCACTTCCTTAAATGAAGATATCGCGTTTACCCATAATGGAAACCATAATGTTATGTACAAAATGAAAAATAGAGAAGCATAAGGAAAGAATAAAAATATTATATATCATATATAAATATAATTTCATCTTAATGGACACCTTTGAAGGTGTTAAAATAATTTTGATCAATCATCGTTTCGGGAGGCCGAAATTCGTTATCCACGGAAACAGTATGTTCTTTAACCATTAGATGTAGGTGTGTGTAATAGTGGCTCGAATACTTCATATAACTACATCCTAGTATATTGAAGATACTGTATTTATTACAAAATAAATTAATAAAAAGAGTTTAGGGGGTTGGAGAAGTAAAATAAAACAAAAGGACTCAAGTGAAGACATTACCTTAAAATCGGGTAACTCCCTTTGGTTTGAGCTCAAAGGCTTCCTTGAGAAGACTTCTGCCCAAAGTCAGACTTCAAGGAGTAAGAGAGGTATGTGAAGAGATAAAATGGGCATGTTTTGGCCGAGCCGAAGGCTTTTGATGTGTGGGTAAGGAGGTAGAAGTTGGGGCCTTTTATAAGAGGAGAGGAGGGGCACTATTGGAAAGTAAAGAAATGTTACTTTATTTTAAATTGAGTTTAAAATTAAAAAGGTCCCACCTTGATATAATTCAAGGTTAAGGTGATAAGGGTTCTAAATCCACCCATCCATTAGGTTTTGGACATGTGTAGGTCATAGATTTTACACTATCATTTCATTTTATTAAAATCCTTTATTAATGAGGTAATCATGCATCATCATAATGCCATACATAATTTAATTTATTTAAAGTATAAAAATTATAAAAATAAATACTATGATGTAGAAAATCTTTTTATATTTCCAATGACTTTTTATAATAAAAAATATGACTTGTATAACCCCATGTAAAAATTATTTTAGTAAAATAACTCATGTTTGTGTTATTTTTACTTTAACATTAGATAAAAAGTTATTTATGTCATTTCCAAACCAAAGTGGTTTCATGGGGTCCCCAAGTTGACCCATGGATTGTCTTGGTCGGCCATGACATGTACAATAAGGGTAGTACATGTATCTAGGTCATTTTATATTATTAAAACATTATTCTTACCTTAAATTACACTAATTACCTCTAATCGCGATTAGAAACATAAAAGTTATTATTCGCCAAAAATTAGTTTAATCCCATTGAACCACATTTTACTTCTTAATGACAACCATGTATGTCGGATTTTTGAAATTAAAAAAACATAGGAGGTAAATTTTCATTTAACCGAAAAATCAGTTTCTTAAGTACCACTTAGTGGTTTCGCTATTCATCATAAATTGAAGTTGTTCCGAAAAATACCAAAACTTCACCCTAAGCTATATTTGATATTTAGAATTAAAAATTTATGTCTATTTTAAAAAAATTCAAAACATATAAGTTACATTAATTAATTTAATCATTAATTCCCGCTGTCAGAGAAAATAGCGTGTTTTTATGAAACAATAAGTATCAAAAGATTGACACTAGTTTAAGTCCAATTTCAAAGTGAAATTAATTCCAGCGACCACTATCAGATTAGATGTTAAAAATATATTCACATTTCCCATTAAAACCAATTCAAAAGATAATATAATCATATAAATGAATTAGATTAAAAAGTGGTTTTGAATTAAAATACAACATTTTTCACTATTCATTACAAAATGAACTTTATCAGAAAAATACCGAAAATTCACACAAAGTAAATTTTGATGTCCCAATAATAAATAATATGTTTATTTTAACAAACATAGCTTATAAAATTTTCAAAAGATACTTTTAAAAATGGTTTTCCATTAAAAGGCAGTAAAACAATCTTTTAAAAATATTAGTGTATTCCATGCTTAAAATTGGATTTATTTTTAGTTCAAGCCTCTAAAACACTATCTAATTAATTAATAGACATAGATAAAAATATCTATTATTCATTAAATACTTGGGATGTTACATAGGTGGAAGATTGGATTTGAATGGATGTGGTTTGACTTTTTTTGGAAGATGTTCTAATCAAGCAGTATGTCACAAGGGGAGGGGATTATCAAGGTGGAGGGATGTAAGAATGAAACCACTATCCAGTTGATGATTTGGGTTGGTGGGTTAGTGTCTCAAGGAAGAAAGAACTCCATATATTTTGTGAAATCATTGAAAACTTTGTTAGATATACTTTCCTCTTTTGAATATGCTATGTGTGTGACAATGTATTCACTTATCTATATAGCAGTGAAAAATATTTACACGCTAGGTGCATATTCAAAAAACCCGTAAATTCCCTTAATGTTATAAGAAATTAAAATATAAATGAAATACTTTATATGGACACACACCATATAATATATTCTCTTTGGCATGCCATAGCTCATCAGAAGGATAAAAACACAATTTATTAATCCATTATTTTTTATTATTTTCTATACTAACTGAAAATACATTCCCTATTTTATCAAGGACATGGATTAATTGAAGGTACTACTATCATGATCAACTAAACCTGAGATATCAATTCATATTAAAAGTTGAAAATTATTATTTATTATTCAATCAATGTAATAACAGCAATGATTCACCCAATAAAAGGTACATACATATAACATCAATGCATTATTTTTTCCTTTATTAAAATTACATGATCAAATAGTACATAATAATAATAATTTCATTTCAATAGAACATTGTATGAGTTTTCATATTAGAAATAAAATGACACCAGAAACATGTAGTTTTCCAATTATCAGGTAAGTCCTCATGATCTCATCTACTAGATATCACCATGTTAAAAATTTATAAGAAGACACAATTATTACGATCACATATAACATGATAGTGGGACATCATTTACCCATAGTGAGTATGATGTATCTAGACTATATGAAATATTTTTAATATTAATCTTATAATAACTCATGATTTTCGTTATATCTAAAGATATTTTATTAAATTTTGTTGAAAAAAATATCTTATGATATTTCTATATACATAGTGGAGGTAGAAATTTCCACACAATAATGACATGTATAGATCATGAATAATTTAGAATATATAGGTTGTGGTAATACAAATTCATTACTAATTTATGGTCTAGGTAACCCACTAAGACATTAAAATAAATAATGAAGTGGGATTATGGATTTGTATACTATCATAAGTCATCTATTCAAATTCCCTAGATGATAGATGGTTGATATAATTTTGGAAAAATATATATAGAAACCCTGATTTTTTATAATAGTTCGTAGTGATAAGTATTTTTTAGTCCTGGGTTTTAAAATATTGAATGAATAACAAATATTCAAACGTATAGAATTATTTTAAAATAGTATAAATTTTATTGATAAAAATAAGCTTTTTGAATATATATTAAATGTACTTTATTAAACTATTTAGGAAATTTGGTGAATGCAAACAATGTATCAAAGCTAAATCAAGGGTTTCCATTTATAACTCCTCACTCTATGACTTTTTTTTATTATGATCCTAATTTCGTTTCTCTTCTATATATACTACCTATTATAGATTTCATATAATTTATTATCATTTTATAATAGGAATTGAAATCTCATATTAAAATAATACTTTTTAATTTGGTTTATACTAAAGTGTTACTCAAGTGAAAATATTTTTCTAGGTCTTAATTACGATTATTTGAGACATGTAACATGTTATTCACCTTGATTAAATTTTATTGTGTTTTATTGTTATTCTACACTAGAAATGTTATATAATTTATTTCGTTTTTACTCATTGAATAATGAAACCCATTTTAGTTTGTTTTAATCAAAATGACTCAACTCAAGTATTATCAAAGTCATATGTTTTCTTGGTAACTCATTTTTGGTTCTTTGAGTTTGGGTCATTCCGTGAAAAAATTTCATTAAGTTTTGGTACATTATAACCTTTGGTTTTATTTAGTGATATTATATAATTGACTTTATTTCTACCACATAACCTCCTTTTTAAATGTTTCATTCTACATGATTTAGGTTTCCCATATTGCTTATTTATAACTAATGTGTTTTCACTTTCAGTAATATTGTTTTTTCATGAAATTATTTATACAATTCATAGGATATTCCACACAAATATTTTAATATTTGTTATTTTATAATCATATTTTGGAAATTTTTTAATATAAATAAATTTTTTACTCTATATATATTGTGATTTTAAATATTTATTTTGAAATATATAGAAAGTGTTTTCCCTTTCACATTAACATATATTTTCATCTTATCCACATACAAATTATATATTTTAAAGATTATATTAATGGAGATTAATTTTATATTATATTTTTTGAAATTATTTAACAACCTCTTATTCTAAATTATTTATAAATGAACCATGTAACTATTTTTTTCATGAAAATGTTTAAAATTTCATTCATTGATATTTTAGTTTTATCCTTCTATTTAATAATTAATTTTAAAAACGGTTTACCATAACATTGCCTATGATTATCGACTATCTAATAATATATATATATATATATATATTAATTTTTTAGTTTGAACTCACAATTTCATATAACATGATTCTATATCCATTATTTTTTATATTTTATGAAAAATTACAATTTCATCAATGTTTTTTAAATATATCAACATCGTTTCTATGATTAAATTGTAACACTATATTTTTTTATTTAAAATTACCCAATTTAATTCTTTGGATCGATTATGATCATGTTATACTAGTATTGATTTATTCATTTAGTCACAGATATGAATGTTGTGAACATCCTAATATAAATAATTCAGATTGGATGATGTTCACCAAGAAATATTTTTATTTTATTAACAGAGGGAAATATATTAGAGTACAATATATTATTATTCTAATGTGAATGACTATTTGGATAGTTAATTATATATTTTTTTACCATTCACCTTATTTCTTAGAATGTTCTATGATCATTTCAACATTTTTATTAACATGGGTAAATGCATTTAACATCTTGAAGATTATTGGCTTTGAGAACAAGTTGATCATGTAATGATATTTTTTATATATTATTATATACATAACTATGTTTTAATTATTCCAAATATTTATTGGGAATTCAATTAAAGGTATTGATGAATATTATTGGATATATAGTGGACTGAAACCAATGATCGGTGGGGACTGTAATTATATATCCTCTCGATTTATCAATGGGTTTTATGAGGCGCAACATTTTTTTTGTATTTGTTGAATGCTTTCACAATTTAGAAGTATTTCTTGAATGTAGTAAAAATGCCAAGAAAATGTTTTAAATAGTGCCCTGCAAAGATTTTTATAGTGTCCAATATTATGAATTCAATTATAACTATATACGTATGACTAATATACATGGATTCGTTTATTCTCATTTATGTAACATGATATCTATTTAACATTAATTATGGATTAATGTTGTTTACTTCTCCTTCCATAATATTAATTCAATTTTTAGACTTTTATTTCCATAGTGTTATGGTTTCCATTAATATACATTAGAAATACAACCTATTTTAAAATTTATTTCATTAGGTTTTGAAGAAAAGTATTAAAAATGATATGTTTAGAAGGATATCACATGTGTAATTAATAATGAGAGATGTTGAATACTCATTAATAATTAATTTTCTCTTTATAAGTTAAATAAAAAATTCACTAGAATAAAAAACGTTGGCATTGTTAGTTTTTATTTTTTCTATTTTTTCTAAATATCATAATCTGAAATGACCATGGGGTTATAATAGATTATAGAGGTGTTATGTATTTTTTAACTATTAATTGTTATATAGCTAATATCAATGTTAGTCTGTAATTTATATGTTTTTAGAATAACATCACGGTGTGTGGGTCTTGGATTTCATATTCAGTGTAGAAATAAAACATGTTACTATACCAGATTTTTCTAATTCTAAAAATGGATAATATAACCATTGTCAAAACAAACCTTGAGTATTAATAATATATAACTCATGGACCCATACTCAATGTGAAAAATAAATCTCTATCGTGTAGTACATGTTGAGTAATGTACCATAATTACTTATCATTCATTTGATTAATCCATTTCAAGACCCACAAAATTGAGTAATAATCACTATATTAATGAACATGAAGTTTAAAATCCTTTATGGGATAATATAAATCAACTATACACACATTGGTAGTTGATGCACCCTCATTACCAAACATTATGTGGATGATGCACCATAATTATAACTCTTGGGCTAGTAAATATACTACGATTACAAAATTCCAATGTTTAATGATCTATCACATATAACAAGGACAAATCCCCAAACATCAATCACTATGTATATTATATAACCTAAATATATCAATGGTGTTTGATACAACACCACTAATCCACTCTTAGTGGATGAGGTACAATATTTACATGAAAATCATGCTGATTGATGGATCATTGTCACTTATAGGGTATATGAGGAATATCTAATAAATCATACGCAAATTATTTACCAAAAAAACTTCATAGGTTGTATGAGACCCCACTAACATACACCAAAATGATCATTTATCATGAATAAATCATCAAAGTGAATGATTTATCATATGTAACAAGTATATTGTATTTAAAATAATTGGAAACATAAAATATAATTCTCTTAAGATAGTAAAATTGTTAAGGTATCTTGTATAGGAAATCACAAAACTAGCTTATTGTGTTCCCATTATATTTCTTATAAATGAATGGTTCAAGACACCTCAAATAAAACATGAGGTTATAATATAATCATGGAAACTATTAAAATTATTTTAGTCTGAATTCCATAATGCATCACACAAAGTGGAAGGCCATAAGGGATTATAGTTTCAAAGTGAAAATCTTATAGGATCAGTTATATCCCCAAAGTATAAATTTTATTCATAACTTATTAATTAATAAATTCAATAATATCAATTACAATATGTGAACAAGGTAATCCCTACTTGAATTTATTAATACACATACTAAATTTTTAAAATCCTTTCAGTAAACTAATGCAAATCTACAAAGGCATAGGTGAGGTCTCCTCACTTCAACTAACAGAAAATCAGAATCCTGGAAAGATACCTCAAATTAGAGAACAACTTACAACATAATAAAAATTATTTATAAAAATGGTGAATGATATAATGTGGATAGAAATAATCACATGTAACGAACATCCACGAAAATTTATTTTTATTATTATAATGATATATTGATATCTAATTTTTTTGAAACATGAATAAAATAGAGATTTTATACATGTGTACTAGATAATATTATATTATAGATAATTTATTATGATTTATTAGAATTATCATTAATTTAAATCAATTAATTTCTAAAAAACCCTAATAAATAGCTATTGGGTATCTACCCCGACACCACTAGGTACCCAATACCATTTAGATGGGAATCCACCACTCTGTATCTCTAATATAACACCCTCCCCCAAATCCTATATATATATAATTTACATGGTATTAGGACATCGTGTACTATATAGAATTTATCATAATGAGATAACCCACAAAATCTGGGATGACTTATATAAACTGACCCCACTCCCCAACCAAAACCAATAAAACTCTAAAACAAAAAATATATACATTTTTTCATTGATAATTGTATTTTATTCATTCTAGGAAGGTATATGTGTCCTTACAACACCCAAACTATAATCATCTTGTTAGTGAATTTTACTTCCAATCATCAATGAGCATCATCGAAGAAAACTCTTTCCATTGAGTTCACATACCTAACTGCTATCCCATGTATCATTGTAGACAAAGTAGTGCTACTACCCCATCTAAACCAATGGTTTTATCTTCACATTGAGAATATTCTCACTCTCATCCATGATATATTTCATGTTCGAGTTGGTTCTATCTATAAAACGTAAAATATAATATCAATTATCTATATATTATATTTCGTGAATATTAATAAGTATTTTATCACCTGATTAGTGTTCTTATATGTAACATTACATTGATATTTTCTATGGAGTATTTTCTCTTCCGAAATTGAATAAGAGTTTATCACAGTAATAAAAACCAAAAAAATAGAGGATAAGTTTACAAAAAAATGGATATGATTACAAATTCTAAAACATTACAAATTTTTTCTGAATATCTGGTAAAGGATGATAATAAAAAGATAAGGAGTCTTCTCATGATTTTGTCCAATTTTTCATATTGAAAATAGGAGGTTAAGATGAATTTTTCACTAATAGTAATTTAACATTTTATATATATTATTAGATGTTCCTATTTTTGGATGTGGGGATTAGTCAATATAACTAATATTATTTTTAATATATATCTTTAATTACATATATTGAAATATTTTTGAAAACCATGATGGCATATTTTCAAAGAGATGTATGATCTGTTGGGTTCAACATAAGTGATTAAACATATATATATATATATAGTATTTTTCCCTTACCATATTATATGATGTTACGTATTCCATTTGATTTGTATATAAATGTCAGACTAAGTCCATGTCCATTCCACTTTATTTGACAGCACCTTCTAGAGGGTTCAAAAATGATATTAATGTATATAAGATGATGACCCATGTATGCACACTAAAATATGAGATATTGATATAATGGGATTATATTAAATAGTTCTAATTTTTTTGTGGTCAGATTCATTACAACATTAATTCATTATTATAAGGATATCATTTCATGTTTATAAATGATAATATTAAACATTAGGAATGACAACCTAATTCCACTATGAAAGAATCTTGGAAGGTCACACACTAAGTGTATTAGGAATCTCTAGAAAATTACAATATAATTTAATATATAATAAATATTATTAAATGGATATTAGATTAATAAATTTCCATGTTTTTTCGATCACATAAATTTTATCTCTTGTTATTTTGGTTTTAAATTATATGTTATTTCAATTGAAAATAAATATTTATTCACCAATTAGAAAATATATTATTTATATACTACTAAATTATAGTTATTATGATTTTTTAAGAATAAATATTTATTTTCAAAGGATTTATTGATTAAGTGTACGAGTGATTGGTTGTGATAAGTTCCTGAATTTAAATGATATATTTTATTTTAAATCTTTTAAACAAAAATTACATTACTAGTTATGAAAATAAAAATATAAATAATTAATATGATGGAGCATAACATGCATATATTATTATTATTACTTTTAGTATTCAAAATATTTATGTGGTATATAGATATTAGTTATGGTCATATGTGAAATTAATAATTATATAATCCTAAGTGTATCGTTCATATTGGAATGACCCGACCCCAGTTTCTCAGATTGAATGCCTTGTTTGTTTTTATTGGAATTATTATAACAATTAATTATACTGATGTTATTAATAGTTACATAGTTTGGGAAAACTAGAGTCATACAAAACATCAACATTACAAAATGAAAGGGACAATAATTTAGAAAATCTTTTGAAAATATCCATAAATCCTAGGTTATTTATGCATGTCATTCATAATATAACACTTCGTGTCCTAGGAAAATGAATCATTGGAAAGGGGTTTGATCAGATGCTCTGTAATTGTAGAAAATATAGTAGAATATGACATAAACATAATCATTAAGCATTGTGAATGACTAAAAACAAATGCCATTATAAATGAACTTGAAAACCTTATGGGAAAAATAAGTTCTGAATAAATAATGTCATAATATATCATAATCATGGGAATTAAACTAGTTGACTAACCTCATGAAATATAAATTACTACATTCATAATGATGGAATTCATATTACCATAAATCATAAACATATCGTCAAGGCCAATTGCCAAGACCATATATAATAACTTTGTTAAGGCCTTCTGACAAGACCGTAGTTTGAATTATGTGACCTTATTATGAATCATGGGGTTATAGTGGGACCCAAACATCACATAATATGTTCAATTAATTCCTCATATGAACAGGTATAAACATATCTAATATATACATTCATATTGAAACTAACATATGACAGGAAAACAACTTTTCTTGAACATTAAGCATAAACACAAACCATTCAGAGTAAATTGGTGAATGGTTTTATATAAGACATTACAATTAAATCAAATTATAAACCATTAAATTAATAACGGTAGATGATATAACAAATTATTAATCCCAATAATACATATGAATCATCAATATTGGTAAAACAGATGAAGATACTTTTATAAAGTCACTTAGTATTTCTGGAGAGAAATACTTTTTCACAATGAAAAGAAGTGTTCTTTTGGAAAATAATTTGTATAAAATGAGAATTTAATAAATGTAGTATTTTAATAATGAAATGTGTTTTTCTAGAAATATTATTCTTTTTAATATATATTATGGAGTTCCCATGAAAATAGGTGTTAATTTAATAGATTCTCTGGAATTGGGATTGTATTTCAAAAAGAATTTTTAGAATTCCTTTTAAAACGTGTAACTCCCCATAAAATAAGGAAGTATTATTAATGGTAAAAATCTATATAATAATTACACTAATATTTGGAGGTGTAAATAATAATACATATTACTTTCATTCTGGTAAGTAGTCAATAAATGTAACCTAAATTAAACTTGAGGTTCGGGTGGAAAACCCTAACCTTAAGACCAAAGGTATTCCTCACTTGATCTAAATGACCAGAATAAAAAAAATTAGGTTCATTAAATAATAATTAAAAAAGCTCTTCTACATGTAATTTATTTTTTATAAACATATTAGGTTTATTAATGGCCTTTCTATGGGTTAAGAGATTCAATTTCATTGATCGGGAGCCTTTTCTTATGCGGTTTTCATTATTGGTTTACTTATATTCATGTATGGATAAACATGTATAATGCAAATTTTTATATAGAATTATAGTTATCTGTGATCAATGATCATCCATAATATTACATAGTTATAAAATTCATTGGGTTACTTGGAGTGAAGATGAATCATTATATAAAACTATAAAGATAATCGTTTGGGTGTTTTTGGATTTTTGATCACAACAAATTCATTTTGATCTATAAATTAACAATATTTGTAAAAAAAATTACATAACCTTAAATATGATATATTTACTATATAATAATAAATTTTATGCATAAATGTTTTTCCTAACCATAATTATTGACCTTTATAGAAATTGAAAAATTAGCGCACTTGAATGTGATAAAATAAAACATCTCAGATGGTGTTTTCATTTCCAGTATAAAATAATGAAAAACGATAGATAATGATGAATTATCCCAATATCATAACAAAGTTACCGTACATGTTTGTTACTAGAGTTATCATACAATTTGGATAAATATAGGCGAGGAAATAAAAATAAGGCAAAGAAGTAGAAATAAACGAAATGAAAAGAGGAATTTACCTTTTGATGTAATCTTCATTGAGAGTCTCTTAAGGGAAGAGGTTTTAGACTTTTTATTAGAACAAGGGATTCTAGAAATGGGCGAAGAAATTGGTAGGATATTTAGGAATAATTTAGACAAAGAACATGTATTTAGATGAGTGAAGAGAATATAAAGTGATGGGGGTTTTATAGTGGAGGAGAGCAGTGATTTTTGAATGTATTATTCATTTTTTAATTATATCCGTCAAGACAACAACTAATGTTGATTTATGTGAACCAAAATAGTAATAAGTGCATTGTGCTCATACCAGGTGTGATTACACCATCTGTGCTGCAAATAATAGTGAATTAAACTAAATATATATGGAAAATTGCCATATTTTACTATTCAAAAATAATGCGAGTATTTTAGAATAGTCACAAATATTAACCCAAACCAATATTTAATGTGTAGTTCTCAAAAGTAAAATCCAAATTTTAAAATACAATTTAAATATTATTAATTTAAATTTTAATGAAAATAATAATTTATTAAGAAAATAATAATTTTAAAACTATAATTCGTTTCATATCCAATTGAAAAAGTAATCATGATATCATTATCTTATAAACTCAAGAGAATAAAATAATAATATGATTTAATATTGTTAAGGGTCGTATTAATATTCAAATTATTATACATAAGGTTTTGTTATGTTTGTTTTAATAGAATCTATATATCATACTGAATGTTGTTCGGTATGTCAGTTTTTCAAAATTCAAATCACAGAGGTGAAAAAATATGTTTATTGGATAGGTTATACCAAAATAGTGTTTTTTGGAGACTTAGTGTTTTATGAATTCAATATTATATATATTTATAAATTATTGGGGTATCACATTCTCACCCCTTAATGAAAATATCCTTCTTGAAATTACCAGAATGTTACCTCAAAAAATTTTATTGGTAGTTCTTCATTAGAATCTACTCATGATCCCATGTTGTTTCATTGATTTAAGGATTTTTTTCAATGTATCCTTATGATTTGAGTCATCTAATTCTTCAACACCTATTCTTTAGAGTCCAGAATCATGATAGGCTCATTATAGTAAGATAAGTCAGGTTCTAATTCTATTCCTTCAAAAGTGATGACATCTGTTGGGACCTGCATGTACTTTCTCAACAATTAGACGTGTAACACATTATGTACTTTTGAAAGGGTTGGAGTCATTCCCAAAAAATAATACAGAAATCCAAATATCTCCATAATTTTAATAGGTCGTATATACCTATAGCTCAGTATCCCTTTCTTCCCAAATCTTATGACACCCATCCTTGGAGATACTATTATAAAAACATGTCTCCCACTTGAAATTCCAAATATGCCCTTCAATTATCAGTATAGATCATTTTTCTGATTTGAGCTGCATTGATATGGCTTTGAATAATACTTACCTTCAATGTTGTTTCTCCACAAGCTCCAGATCCATAATCTTCCTCTCACCAACTTCATCTCATCATGTCGATGTATGACATCTCATTCCATATAATACTTAATATGGTTTCATTTGAAGGCTTGAATGAAAACATTTATTGTATTAAACCTTCACAAAATGTAAATAATGATCCTTCATACCTTGAAAATAAATTGAACATGATCTCAAAATTTATTCTAATGTTTGGATCCTCCTTTCTGATTTCCAGTTATTTTTAGGTTGATATGTAGTACTCAATCAATGTTAATTATCCATTGATTTCTAAAAACATTTCCATAATTACATTGTAAATCATATATCAGGGTCAGTAAAAATTGAGAGAGGATCTCCAAGATATCTTACAACATCACAGATATAGATTTGTGCAAGTAACTCCAGAAGAAAATACTCCCTTTTGGTGATGAAATGTTCATATTTCCTAAATAAATCTATAATTACCCAAATTGAATTGTTATTTCTTGGGGTTTTGGGTAATATGTTGATAATATCCATGTTTATGTCATCCTATTTCATTGTTGTAATAGGTGGAGGTTACATGACTTCTCTAGGATGTTGCCGTTTTTCCTTCACTTGTTAAAAGACTAAACATCTTTTAACATAATCAGAAATTTCTAGCTTCATGGTGTCGTCCTAAAAATTTTTCCATCAAATATCTATAAATTTAAGTACTACTAGGGTGTATAGATAAATTTTAGCTATTATAATCATCCAATAACTCCTTATTTAGCTCGTGTATGGTGGGACCGCATAGCCTCTTCCCAAATTTCAGAATTACATATTCACATATAAAGTAATCAATCTTCCCATAGTTCATAGAATTAATTTTCATGTAATGGTTATCCTCATCAATATGAGATATATTTATCCATTATAATAAAAAAACTGGAAAACAATTGAAAAAGTAATGATACATCACATTCATCAATAATTACATTCTCTATCCTCATTATATCCATGAATACAAGATCCCTTTCAATCTTCATTTTTTTAAAACACCATGATCATTCATTCATAATACATCATCTACCTTTTTTCAATTCCTATGTGGTAGTGTAAGGACCAATCATAATCATTGAGTAGATCAAGCCATTTCATTTTCTTCACGTTGAGTTCATTATGTGAGAATATATATTTAAAACTCTTGTGATCTATATATATCTCATATCTTTCACCATAGAGATAGTGTCTCCAATTTTTAGGGAAAATATCAAATACCCTAATAAATATAATTAGTAGGATAGGTTTTTTCATGAATTTTTAACTACCTTCATTCATAGGCAATAACTCTATCGTTCTGCATAATGATGTAAAAAAGATCTTTCTTTGATGCATCACTATAGATCAAAAACCAATTATTTCTCAATGGTAGATTTAGTATCAAAGAATTCACTAATATCATCATGAATAATTCAAATCATTCTTCCAATACATTTTTTAAAATGAACATAACCCCTTTACATGTATTCTTGGTCATTGGTTTCGCTAAACAGGTGACATTCTTAAAAAAACGCTAATACTAACTGGCTAAAGAAATAAAACTACACACCTCAGTTATCCTCATTGGAGTAGGATATTCTTGCAAAAACATTTTCTTCACAAGGTCAAAAAATATTATATCCTTAGAGAAATTGTGGCCATCAAAGGAAACTGATAGATGCCAAATTTTACACTTTTTAAACATCCCATATAATTCATTTTTCTAAGTGTCTTTAGAATAGTGCACAAGTGTTTTTCATTATCTTTTTATATTTTTGAGTATAACAAGATTTAATCAAAAAATACCACAAAAAATTCATCATGCTATTCCTTGAAAACTATATTCATTAGATCCAAGAAAAAATATGGTCCATTAGTCAGTCCAAAAGGCATTACTGTAAACTAATAATGCCTATACATAGTTCAAAATGCTATCTTGGAAATGTAATCCTTCCTCACTCATAACCGATGATATCTATATTGATGGTCTATCACCGATTAATATTGGTTTCCAAGAAGTATATCAAATAATTCTCCAATGAGAGGTAGGGGATAATTATTACTTATTAATATATAATTGATCTACCTACAGTAAATGCACAACCTTATAGATGTATCTTTCTTCTTAACAAAATGAATAGGGGATCCCCATGGAGAGACACTAGGGAGAATAAATCCTTTACCACTCAATTCCTCTAGTTGTTTCTTCAGTTATAATAATTCTATAACGACTATTCAATTACAAATCATTGATATAGGTATTGAACTATGAATTAAATCAACAGAGAATTCAATTTCCACCTCTAGTGAATGTCTATGTTAATCCTCTTGAAAAATATCAATATATTTTTTAAATATAGTAACATCCAATGAATGGATATTTCATTCCTCACCCATAGATATTGAATTATCATTCTCTCCAATAATTTCATTATGTAAAGATACCTCAGGTGGATCTAGAAAATACTTTGATGATGATTTTTGTACTCTAAAAATAAGGGATCATACATCATTAAAAAAAATTCCAACCTATTTCTTATTGCAATGGATTTTTCATCATGACTCAAAATACAATCCATACTGTGGATTTTATAAATGTAAATCACAGGTGTGATAATAAAATTTGTAGATAAAGCACCTTCATATGCCATAAAGGGGACTACATGACACATCTTCATTGAAATGATACATCCAATAAGTGTTTTGACTGAAAACACCTCTATTAAATAAAATTAGAAATATCTAATTTCTTTGAAAAATTGGGATGATATGAATGAATTTGATGATCTAGAATCAATGAAATCATTTCCTAAATTTTGAGGAAACAATTATTTAACATTCCAAAATCTCATTACGGACTTCAAAACATGTAGTTGTGATTGAATAATCTTGGCCTTTCTCTATTGTCTTTTTTTGGGGAACATATCATTGATACCTACTAAAATAATTTTCATAATTTCATCTCTCCCTGAAATTATAGGATTGATAATTGGTAGATTTTTTCTTCCCCTTACAATCCTAGGATACGTGGCATTTTTTCCAAACATGTAACAATCACCCATACCCTTCAGAGAGGTACCAGGTTGTCTATTCCAATAATTATCATAGTGTGGATGGTCAACTCATCCCTTCTTCACCATTTATTTATTTCCTTTTCCAGAGTTATTAGAATCCTTCTTCTTCTATTGTGTTCCCTAAAATCATAATACTTAGGGAATTTTTTCTATCTTGATATCACTTGAGACTATATCTTCATATGATGAGAATATTTGGGAGACTATAGACCATCATAGGAATGGTTTTAAACCATAAATGAATCAATCAATATTGATCCTTGTATTACGTATGTATTATATAACATGTCTTGTTATCTATCTAAATATAGCTTCATACATTGCAACAATCTCATCCTCTTTTTCTTATATTCATAATCTACTATTCCATATCTTTTCACTGGTCATAAGGGAAGTTTTTTCTAGGAATATTTCTATAAAATACCAGCAATCCATTTCTCCAATTTATTTATCTTCATTTGGGTTTTGGATTAATGCCCCAGGATCAGCACCTCTCGATAGTCGATAATCATCCATGACAACCTTCTCTCTTTCGTTACATCCCAATGAGAGAAATATCTTCCCTAATGAACTTATCCATTACTCTCCTGTGAATGATTTTTTATTCCTACTAAATAATGGAGGCTATTCTTACATAAATAATTCTAACATAGCTCCCCCACATTGGGGATCTAGATGCCGCATTGGGATATTGTTATTATTTCATACCTGAGTCATCTTTCCCAATATAGTTATCCCTTTCCCGACACTAGTCACAACACCAAATCCGACATTATTATCATTCTACAGTGGTAAAATACATCGAATAAATTGAATACCCTAGATTTGTTTATTAATCATAATTTATAATATCTACGGAGAAAAATACTTAACATAAATTAAAATTCAATACATAGTTAATCTCATAAATATAAAAAAGGGTTCCCGAAGGAGAAATTTACATTTAAATCCTTCATAATTTCCTGTAAAGAACATGTTAATTATCCTAATCATATCCCCAAGGAGTGTCAAACCAGGTGAACTGTAAGTCCTATTTTCTTGTACAAGGATATCCAGAGTCAAGACCAATACTCTTTGTCAAAGTTCTTATTCCTAGGTACATCTATTCCAGAACCTCATCCACCTGTAGTATCTAGAAAAGGAAGAATTTTCTAAAAATATCCCTATAATCTATTCCTTAACAAAATTATAGGCAATTATTTTATACTTATTCTCAAAGAAAATCTGAGCTTTTTGTTCCCGAATCTATATTTTCTAAATCGAGTTTCTATATTTTCAATTAAACATTCTCTAATTCCAACAATAAATACCCGACACCAGTTCCTAAAAGTCAGAAGATTATTTGATTGCATTAGAATTATTACAATAAAGTTTTATCTAAATGGAATGAATATTTTAGTAGTTTTATAAAACTAGATATATACGTATGTTCTACATTACAACTTCGAAGGAAAAATAATCTATAGGCTTCATTGAAAACATCCACAACTCCTATTTTAATTTAGTATGTCATTCATAATATTCCACTTCGTGTATTGAAAAAATTGAACATATGAAAGTGGTGATTTAAAATTCTCATTAAGTGTACAAAATACATTGGAATATATCATAAACATAAACATTAGGCATGTTAAATAACTAAAATACATTCCTTTAAAAATGAACATGAACACATTATTGAAGTAATGAGAGATGAATAAATAATTCCATGATAAAGAATAATCATGGTTATTATACTATTATAATAACGTCATGAAATTTTAATAACTAGTTTCATAGTGGTGTCATTCATAATTTAAGACATCAAAAACATACCATCAAGGAATCATTCAAGGACCATAAATAATCATTTTCAAAAGGCCTTGTGCCAGGCCCGTAGATTGTCTAATGAGACATATTGTTTCTTCTAGGCAATATAGAGGTACCCACTAATCACATATCAGGTCCAATGAATTCATAATATTAACCTGGATAATCATAAACAACATGTACATTCATATTGAAACTAACATGTGACATGTAAATAACTTTCCCTGAACATTAATCATAAACACTAACTATTTAGAGTAAATTGGAGAATGGTTTTATTATAGAAAATACACCATCAAAATAATCATAAACTGTTAAATTTAATTTGATAGATATCATCACAAAATATTAATCACTAAAATACATTATAATCAATATGATTATTGAAAAATATGAAGATACATTTATAAATTTATCTTGTAATTTTTGTGATAAATATTATTCTACTTTTTAATAGAAGAGTTCTTTTGGAAAAGACTTTGTATAAAACCATTAATTAAGTATGTTTTTATTTTTATAATAAATTGTTTCATTTTAGAATGATTCTGGATACTAAAACAGATTATAGAGTGCCCTTGAAAATTGGTGAGAATTGGATAAATTCACTTCAATCGGGCCTGTATTTCGGAAAGAATTTTGAAAGTGACTTTTAAAATGTGTACCTCACAATAAAATAATGATGGATTAAGGTTAGTAGACATATATAGGAACAAAAATAAAGAATTTATTATGAGTAAATATTAATAAATATGAATCTAATTTAGGTAAGTAGGAAACTAAAATAACTTGACTAAAAATGGACGTTTGGGTGAAAAACCCTTACCTAAAGTCTGAAGGTGTTCCTCACTTCTTATTAATGACCTGAATAATAAATTTTAGATTCATAAATTAATGATTACATAACCTATTATATTTTTAATTTATTTATTATAACTTTATTATTTTTATTCATGGCCCTTTTAGGGGTTAAGAGATTCAATTTCATTATTTTGGAGCATTTTCTTCCTTAGTAATCGTGATTGGTTTACATATATTCATGTATGAATAATCATGTAGAATGAGAATGTATTTCCATAATTGAAATTTTATGTGATTGTTGAACATCCATAATATTACACATTTATAAAATTAAATTGGTTATTTGGAGTGAGTAGGAGTCATTATATAGAACTTTAATGATGATTGTTTGGGTTATTTAGTGATTTTTTATCACAACACACTCATTTTTATCTATACATTAGTAACATTTTGAAAATATGATTATATAACATTAAATAAGATATATTACGTATATAATAATATGGTTCTACCATAAAAATGTTTTCAGAACCATAATTGAGGATGTTTATATAAATTTAAAAGGTGTCATCCTTGAATGTGATAAATTTACACATATCGGATGGTGTTTTCATTTGTTGTAAAAAAAGAAGGCTAAACGAGTTATGATGATGATTTATTCCATTAACATATAAAATTATAGTACATGTAACATACCAGAGTTATCCTAAAAATTTGATGAAAGGAGATGAAGAAATAAAATGATGAAAAGGGCGTTGAAAAAAAAAAGAAATGTAAAGAGGAATTTACCTCTTGAAATAATCTCCCACGAGATTATCTCTAAGGGAGAGATTTTGGACTTGTTATGATACCAAGGTATTATATACATGGGGGAGGATCCTTGGAGAATATTTAAGTATAATTTAGAAAATGATAAATTCATTATAGTAGTGAAGAGAAGAGAAAGAGAGGAGGGTTATATAGTGGAGGAGAGGGTGATTTATGAATATCTTCTCATTATTTAATTATTTCCCTCAAGACAACCAATAATGTTGATTAATGTGACCCATAATAGTAATAAGTGCATGTGAGTTAAAATTAAGTGTTCTTATATCATCCAAGATTCTAGAAATAGTCAATTTAATTGATAATGTATATATATGGTAAATTACAATATATCCCTATTCATCAAAAATTCGAGACTCTCATAAAAATATAAACTTTCAACCATTGAATTTTGTATGTGTAGAATTATGAAATGAACTACATTTTCAGAAAATGATTTTCAAAATATGATTAATTTTATTATTAATGAAAATCATAATTTATTCAAAAAATAAAAATTTCAAAACAACATTTCGTTTTATATAACTTTGAAAAATTAATGAAGATTCCATTATATTGTAAAAATTTGAGAGTAAAATAATAATATGATTTACTTTTAATAGCGGTCATTACAATTTTAATATTACTATTCATAAGGGTATATTACACTTCACTGAAAATTAAATTTGTCTTATTAGACTCTAAAAATCTTACTATATGCAACCATGTATGTTAGTTTTTCGAAATTTAAATCATTGTGGTGGAAAAATTATGTTTACTGGATAGGTTATATCAATGTGGTGTTTTTTGGAGACACAAATTTTTATGAATTCAATATAAAATTTATTTATAAATTCATGGGGTGTTACAATATCCAATCATATATAGTCTATAAATAGAATTATTTTTCATTATATTTCTATAATGATAATTCCCACATGACCAAAGTGAATCCTATGAAGAATTTTTTGAAGAATGAATTAATATAGTCTTTCTCCTCTCACTCATAACAAAGAGTATTCAGAAACATATTTCGATATGGAATAGATTCCAATTTAGATCGACAATGAATGACATATGGTGATCATAACCTCTACACATGAAACATAGTTACACCAATAACATTTTTTTTGTTCTTGGAGTACATCTGGATATCCCTACCGGGGTTATTAATGTAAAACTTCATTGCAATAACGGTATAACATGAAGAAAAAATGGATTCACCCAATAATAATTATTTTTAACTAGATTATTTTTTTCATTATAAATTAATTATAAATTATATATGTTAATATACATTATTCAAATCTTTTGTGATTTTCATCATTTAGTTTTCAGGATTTATCCTAAGAAAATGATGAAAACCATTATTGGTAATGAGATTACTAACATCAATTGTGCCCCATATTATTCCATTATTTTAGATTATTCCCATATTAATTTATATTTATTTATTAATCATTGAATAATTAATCATTTCTCATTTATTAATTACATTTCAATATTTTTCATTAATATGAATGATTAAATATTATAATAATTCAAATTCATTAGTCAATGAAATTCCATATAAATGTGAATAATTATAAAAAATTTTAATTATAAGTTTAGAATCATTATGCTATATTATATTGGTAGATGACTTGAAATATAAATTTACATGTTGTGTACTCATAGTAAAAAACACAAGAAGAAGTTGTGAAAATTGTAATGTCTGAAACACAGTTCCACTGAAAGGTTTCCAAAGCTAGTGGTTAACATGCCACCAAACTTATCATCTCAAATTCCAAATGTCTATTACTTGATGTTAGGTCCTTGTGTGTGTCTGTGGGATGATTAATCAGTCATGTTAGAGTGTAACATAAGTGAATAACAATAACAGTCAAAAGAAAGAGAATATATAATAATTGACCCACATATATAATATAAACATCCAACACTGGGATAAATAAAAAATCCCACAAGTAATCTTATTTACAAATGTTTATCATGTCATGTCCACATAATTTAGCCCAAATAGGCATATAAG
The DNA here is from genome assembly GCA_963277665.1 of Viscum album. Lineage (NCBI taxonomy): Eukaryota > Viridiplantae > Streptophyta > Magnoliopsida > Santalales > Viscaceae > Viscum > Viscum album. Next base: position 1,472,289,419 of record OY728161.1, read on the forward strand.
CTTCATGGAAATACATTTTTCAAAATACAGAAAAGGAAAAAAATGTATGATGCCCTCTTGTATCTTTAATGTTTCCCAGTATTATGCTCCCATGATTCTAAGAATAACACAATTCAAGAACAATAGTATGGGCGCTTTTCCAGATACATTCATATATCCATGATTTCTATCCATGTACACAACAATGATCTAAATAGGTAGTGTGATAACACTCAGTATTCCACCACCAATACTATTTATAAAAATTATAGTCTGTGTATTACAAGTCAAAACATAGTCCCTTATATCATTGGTATATTAGAAATGTACATAATGTTCCTGTGGAATCTATAAGAAATGTCAAGTGATACTATGAAATAAAAACAAATATATCTAAAAATAACTATTAGAATACCATCTCAGATAGCAAAAAAATATAAATAAATATGTAACCCCTTCAAGTAAAACCACTATAATTGAATACCTACAACGGGTCTATCAGTAAGAATCTCAAAATATCTACCAAGCCCTCTCCATATAATCAAAAGTATAATATTCATCAAAACCATGCATGATAATCTTTTATATCACATTTAACATGTACACTCCATATTATCATGTTGTTTATAATGTCTTCTAGGTGTAATTATATGTGTTGAACCACAAAGGTCTGAATATAAGGAATATAAGACCAAGGCTTTCTTATCGAGTCCCATGAGCATCTCAATGGAAACATGGAAATTACTTGTTTTGAATCCTATATCCATGTCAATAAAGAATGTCTTATCTGAGTCATAGAAAGAAAAATCCATGTGGTAGCAAGGCATGAGGCATCCAATAGAATCAATACCCAAGGAGGAAAAATTTCCAACAAATCAACCACAACAATAAATATCCACAAGAGAAAATTACTAGGAATCTATTGTGATCATGATCTAAGGTATACCAACCAAATTATCAATATTCATTCAATTCATCATCATAGTCTATTAAATTTATAATCAATTACATTTCATCATTTACAATCATTTATATCCCATGAGTTCTTCCAACCCTATTTCTACAATTCCATTTGAATAATTCAATAAAAGGAAAGAACATGAAAAGGGGAAAACATTCATCCCCAAACTTCTTAATTCAATTCAATTTGATTAAATGATATTTCACTAACTATACAAGCTCACAGACACCCCGTGGGTGTTTTATCAACAATACAAATACAATGGAACAATACATGGGGGCCTAGGTTTGGTAAACAATATCAAGAAAATATCAACGTATAATTGGGAATCCCTGACAGGATCCAATACAATAAATTCATTTATTCAAATTATTTTTTAGGAAATTATATGAATTCTAACATGCTGAATAATAAAAAATTGATGTATAAATAACTAGAATAGTGTGAAAATTTGTAGACCACCGATCATATGTCCTTTGTAGATTTGTCCTATAGAACCAACTTCTGATTCGACTCAGATCATAAGAAAAATGAAAAAAAGTAAATGAGCATGGAAATGAGGCATATCAGCTCACACCCAAATAAATCATTCCTGGTAAATTCAATTTAATATTAAGAATATATGACATAAGAAATTACCTGAATGAATCTAATGAGCCCGATGGAATTTGGACCTGAATTCAGACAAAAGAAATGTGTGTGAATCCTATTAATTGGATTCTAGAGGAACTCTCATATGTGAGTTCTATCCACTTAGGTATAAATAGGAATATGGTTTAATGTTATAAATGTTTTAATGGTAAAATAGTAATTTACCCAATATTTACTAGGACACATGGTTTGTCTGCATGGTTATCCTATCCATGCGCTAATTGTGAACCGTTCACTATTTTATAGGGCACCTCTCATGGTTTCATGCACATGTTTTGATAAACCACACACAAACTATAGAAAAATATTTTGTTAAAAATTATATAGGTCCCCATATGGGATTTTACCTGTGGTACCATGTTTTCTTCAAGCTAAATGACCTCTAACACTCCACTATCAAACATAAAATGTTTAACAGTAAAGTTGTGGGACGTCCCTCATAGTTTATTCACCTATGCAGACTATTTGTTTTTTAAAACAAAACTGGGATTTTGCCTCTAAAAAATCCCCAGACACCTGCAATACACCCATGAACTCAATGGTAACTCAAATTAAGAAAAAAAAAATCAAAATGAATAACAAAATTTTCATACATTGTAGGAAAACATAGGATCCTAACACCTTCCCCTTTAAAGCTATTCATCTACAAATTACCAATCCTTGGGTGGTCATGAATCTCCTAAGAATAACTCCATCCAATAAGAATGTATGTTGAAATAACACTCCCAAATCTTATCCTATAAATGAACATGCTATCATAGAACCCATGTTGGATGAATTGAACTACCTCAACAAACCTTAATGCTCTAATGAGGGATACGAATCAGATTCTCCTCAATAGTTGAATCTCACTATAACTCAAACTCTTAATACTGGGAGTCATGAAAAAAGTATGAATGATAATGTGAACAACAAAAATACATGGAATATTTCATGCATGGATCAGTACATCTCAGGTAATTACAACTGATAGGCTACCGACCTAACTCTACTAAGAATCCCAAATAACCCGACATATCACGTTGAAAGATTACCCTCTCTCATAGTCCATTAGTTTCATAGCCTATACGAGACATTTAAAATGGAATGATCCAAAACATTTATATATATAGTTCATTGATGGGGATCAGGTTATGATTTTTTTCTTGACTATGTCACAGCCATCAGCATTCTGATCAACTAGACCAGATCAAAATTCTCATACACAATATGTTGGCCCGGTAAAACTACCTCACCTACCACTAACCATAAGAGCGACGATTGGAATTTACTACCATAAAAATCAACATTATTTTCCATCTAAATATTTTCCTTGTAGTTATTATTTTACAGGAATTAATCAAGGTTTATATTCCTCTCCCAAGGTCCCAAAAATCTAGGACACATGCTTACAAAAAGTCCCCAAGTGCATGAATCATACTCTATAACTAGCCATCAGTATAAGGGTGGTATATTGTTTTATAAAATAACTTCTTTTCCCAACATGCAATGAATACATTAAGTGAAAAAACACGTAAACTGGGTGTATCTACCCAATATAATGGTATGAGGAATCTTTTAAAGTTGTATTAATCTCACAGATATACATTTTCCCATGATCTTCTACTAATAAGGTCTCCCTTGTCTGTAGTAAATGAGAAAACATCATGACAGTGTAAAATATCCCAAATAACATCCATACCTCAGGGAAAACTCTGAAACACAATAACAAAATCCATCACAATAATATAACATTTAAACTGAGAAATGTGTAAATACTATAAAATTCTAGCTAGTCACTATTTTTATTCCTTAAAATGCTAGCACCTGGAACACCTCATAAAAGACATTTGTCTCACATTTCATCCCTAAAGACCAATTTTTTTGATGTTAATCATGATACATCATGGTAATGTTGTAAAGAACTTCCCAAACTATGTTAGGAAACTACCCATCATATCCTCACATAATTCTGATCGAAACCAAACACAACCACATATAAAGAAAATTTCATCCTTAGCTTCCATCAACCATAATGTAGGTCCTATCTTACCACACTCTAATATAATACCAGTCCCTTGGATTTCAATAGATTATTCATCCTCACTCTATCCATAAGGTTAGATTCCACAACTACGGAGGAAATATTGTTCTTCACATGGGAACCCCACACCTCCATGTGCATCTATAAAAACAAATCCATAATCAAACACTCATTTTTTTCCTCCTAAACTACCAGTATCTATGTCCTCATGCTCAGTGCATTCCCCATGAAGGTTCCATTAATAGAAATATAAAAAAGCCAATGTTATAATATTTTGGGCACTCAATCATCCATTTCTGACTCAAATTAATATCAGACTGCATAATTATATACATAGTCATTTGAGGTATGTTTATACAAAAAAATATTCCCTCCTAGTATGTAAAGTCTCCAATAGTGAAAATCATGAACAACTACAACTAACTCGAGATCATTAATTATGTAATTCCCCCCCATCAATCCTCAATTAAAAATACCAGAAAACCATGACTCTATATCCCTATAAAAAAACTACTCCCAACCCAATACATGAAGTATTATAATACACATTATAGATTCTTCCTTTATCTCTAAGGATCGGGAGAAGCTCTGAAGTCAATCTCCCTTACATCTCCTAAAATTCTATATCACTAGTATCTTCCCTTAAAAACACCACAACAATATTAGTAAATGCAATAGGTCCTAATTCTAAGCATTCTAATCCTTCTATGAAATACGTTTAGTAACCCTTATTCATATGAAACTTTATATGTTAAAGACATTCTTTGGATTCTCCCACAAGACTATAGTTATTACCTTATTTAGGTCAACTGATACTCCTATATCAATGATTATATTACCTAGGAAGTGTATTTTATCTATCAAAAAGTGACACTTTGTGATATTATCATATAACATACTCTATCCCTGCATATCCAAAACAATCTAATGGTTTTTTTCATGTTTTTATTGATTGTGAAATACACAAATATGTCTTCAATGAAAACCTCCACAAATGAGTCATGATATGGATGAAAAACCCAGTTTATCAGCACAATGAATGCTACTAGCATGTTCTTGAGACCAAACGACATTACTAGATACTAATATATACTACGAAAACAATGAAAGTATGTAAATTTTATGTCTTTAAGTTGAATAATCACATGAGGATATCCCAAACTCAATTCCATTTTCATGAACACATGATCTCCTCAAATCTGATAAAAAATTCCATCTATCCATAGAAAGGGATATTGCTTCTTAACCATCAAATGGATAAATTATCAATACTCCACACATAGTGTAAGGGAAATATTCTTTTTTTTGCAAAAAGGACAAGATAACCCCCCACAGAGATGTACTATATCACATAAACCACTTTCACTCCAAGTTCTATATCTACATCTTGATATCGTGAAACTCCATAGTAGACATCCTATAAAGAGTAATGGATACTATTAATTGTCCTAGAACTACAATAATGGAGAAATACACCTCTATTTATGGAGATTATCCTAAAAATTAATCAGAGAAAACATCACAAAAATGTTCAACCACAAGGGGGAATCTTCCTAATGTAATCCATAATCATTGTGATATAAAATTTCAATTATGGATATCATCCCACCTAGACCATGATTATCTAATCCATCCCTTCCAAAATGGACATCCTATTAACCCTTCTGAATAAAAAATTTATTTTTTGGTGATGTGAAATTCAAGATTCAGATTAATCATTGAACCAAGGATGGATAATAAAATAGAAAGTTCATCCCAAGTATGAAATCAAACCTAATTTTCTTGAGGGAAAAAATTATTCCAAATGAAGTGACATACAATAATCTCAATGGGGGACTCCTTGTACTAGAATACACTATATAATATAGTTTCCAGTGAAGAAACAAGTGTCATAACACCCTCAAAAAATTGTTAAATGAGACAAAGTCATTCTACCACTTGTACACATATGAAACTGTATGATGTACATGTATCAAAAGGAGAAGATACTATATAAGAGGCTACTAAAATCACAACTCTTACAATAGAAGGATACATGTAATGATACTAAAGTGTATGTTATAAATTGTATATCATTATTTACATATGGATTTGTGACACAATATCACAACCTATAGAAAGTGCACTCCAATTTCTATGTACATCTATATCTTGGATTCCATTTTCATGACACCATATTAGCATTATTGACATGTACTACTCCTAAACCCTGCCTAATGCAGAGCTGTGAAAACCAATCCAGAACATGGAGTTAGAGCGGAACCCCTTACAATAACCACTGATGTGAAGGGCTTACAAAATGGTTTTATGTTTCCCGTCCCACCTCAATCGACACACGACTGGGACCCAATCACACTTATTTCTCATATATCCCCATATCCCATGTTGGATACATAAAATTTCACTACCGTCACTCATTCTATGGTTGTAACTCTCCTCACGAGAGGCCTTAGATGTTGCTTCTTCCTAGATATCTTTAAACCACTGGGTTGAGAAGCTAAATTACCATACTATGCACCCTCAGCTTTCCATAGGTTCTGCACTATAATTTTTGGATTTTCACAATCTAAATAACAATCCATAAATTGAACACATTGACTTGAGATCATATGACATGTTATAGACCTTACTCGAAGAGTCTCACCCCTGATAACACATCAATGAAATCTATTAGAATAAAACAATAATGCTCTGTAAATAATTCTAAGTACTCTATAAAAATCATCATTCCATACTCCATTCACAAGAACTCATTTTATATTTCAACTCTATGAGTCATTAGGAAAAAGAATTATAAAACATTTTTTTGAAATACCACCAAACCATATCACACGACACATTTTCCTATTTTAAATCATCTCACAAAAGGTTTGATTACCCATAAATCATATAATTTATGAGATTTATTCCACTGTCAAGAGGTTCTTACATATTCTCACATATGTACAACATAGTATCCTACCACTACCATAAATCTTGTGGAACCCCATCCCTCAAATATGTGGGCTGATGCTTCTACTACAACATAAGAATCATCTTCACCATAGAAGAGGTAGGTTACGATGCTCCAAAAACGTATTCATATAGTTCATGAAAATCTCATGGAAGAGTGTCTCCAAACCTATATCTAGTAAAAACGTGGCTTCCTCATTTGGAAGTAGAGTAGGATCTATAAGTATCGCATGACCTGCCACTTTTTGACCATGGTCATCACCACCCTCCTTGTGTATGACTGGCGGGTTTCATAGTGACTTATATCTACAATACCAATAACATTATTCATAAATGATTGATAACCAAATTAACGATGTTTAAAAATGTAGAATAGGTCAAAACCCTCATAAAACAACTCATACCACTCTTCCTCCTTGTAAATCAGTGGCTTGTTAAAAATGAATAATTGAAAACAACACTAGATACACTTCCTAATGCCCACTCCAAAGACGTGTCTAACTCAGGTTATCTATTTTCAAAATTTAATATTATTTTATTTCTCATTTATATCACTGTTATGTTTAGATGGTTAAAGAATAGTATTCACAACTTCTGGTCCATAAGGGACCATACACATAAAGAATTGAAACATGGCATCCAACTAATCCACATGATAAGACACTAAAATCCTCGTGACCAATGATCCATTACCCAATGTTTCTTAGTTGGATTCTTGGGGTGTCTATTATAACCTAATATATATAATGTTTTCTAGGGTATGGTAGGAACTCTAAATACCAACTATGTTCCCCTAATTCCATTCACAGTCATCTATCGAACAATATAAAATCTCTCCAGGAACATATCAAAACATCAAGAAAAGAAAAAATGAAACCTATTTTCAATTGTATAATACAAGGAATATAAATCCGAAAAGTTCATTAAAAGATATTTGAAATGGAATACCCTCATTGGATTGGGATACAATAAAATATAATACAAAATTATATCAATAATAATTTCTCAATTTATGTATATCACCCAACACTATAATCAAATCAACTATAATAGTAAAAAAATAATCAAATTACAATTTTCAATACATTCATAATCCCTTTTAAAATTTCTCTAAATAGTAATGGAGAAATGATAAACACATTTGATACCAATTTGTAACATCCAAGACTGGGTTTGAATAAAATGTTATCTAATCCAGCGGATCATAGGGCCTTAAGTGCATCTCCCTAAAATCTATAGGCATGTGACATGTAATGAGGGCCAATAGTGTGTATGTGGGGAGAATATTAACTCATGTAAGAGTTTAACACAATAGAGTAACAATAAAAACCTATAGAAGAAGTAGAAATAATAACTAATTAGTTGATATATGAAAAATATCTTGGACATGAATAAATAAACAACGCTGGTAGTAATATCATTTATATATGATGATCATTTCAGGTCTCTACAATGTATCAAAAATAGGTATATGGGTATAACTGTAGTATGTCTGTCCATATACCAAAAAGAACAAAAAAGAACTATACTATCTAGAATAAATATCATTTCTTGGTTTTCTGCTCCCCCTATCCTATGCATAGTGAAAATTCAGAATCATACTATAGAAACTTTTCCCAATCTCTTTATACATCCATGAAGTCTGTCCGGGTACCAAAGAGCGTCCTAAATAGAGAGTGAGATAACACTATGTAAAAAACTAACAATGGTGTCTATAATAAATCTAATCTAATCCTAATTAACTAAATTAGTTTGTTATATATCATATGTATATCAAAAATATAATTAATGTTCCCATCGAATCCATAATAAAGTAAAGTAAAACTAGTGAATCCAAACAAGGATTCCTATAAAAAAAAATCAATCACCCAACTCAAGGGAAACAGTAATGAATAATTAAACATGAATCCCTATCCCAGTAAATAACTTCAACTTGATACCCATACAAATTCACCCACTTTAATTCTATTAACTTCTCTATTGAAAAATTGGTTGAGACTTTGGGGGAATCCTATGGAGTAAATCCATGAGGTTTCCAGAAATATATTTATAAGGTAATAATCCTAGGAATCCAATTAAAAATAATATTGATTTCTTTACATAGATGTTGACTCTATATTCATGTTCACATTATTAATCTTTCAATATAATAGATCAATGGTCATTGTTAGTTTCCATTCCCATTTAAATTTAATTCATCACATTAAATTGTATATCAATTCACTAAAAAGAGATTAAAATAGGGGCCATGTGACTACGCATGAAACCATCTAACCATTTACATAATATGTAAAATATGATAGACCATCCATCTCATTTCAAAATTCTCTTTTAATCCATTCCAGCAACTCTTCCATTTTCTAATGACCCTCTGAAGAAGATTGAATCTAACTATAACATTTATTTTTAATTAAAAAATTATTCCTCTCTTTGTAGTAACAAAAACTTCCCAAATAGGGTTTCATAGTCCTAAGATTCTAAATAAAACAACCTAATGTGGCAATTCATGTTTATTATTGCGATCTTCATCCATCTACAAGGGATATGATATTTCACGGCATGTTTTACTACATTAAATTAAACCTGTATCTCATTTAATAAGAAATTAAAGGATGGGGTTGGATGTAAAAATATGAAGAAAGATATAAACATCATGAAATTAAGGGAAAAGGTATAAACTACCTACCTTTTTGGGTAGTAAACTCCTCATATGATATTGTCCTTTAACTTGGGATCATGTGGTCGATATTGGATACTTTTTTGAATATAAAAAAAGGGAATACTAGGATTCAAAATTTTATCATTTCTTATGGAATGATTAAAATATAAATTAAGTAATATCACTTAATACAATACTGATACATATCTAAAGATTCCATTCTCAATCGATTCCATGTTAATATGAAGGAGGCATCTAATTTCCAAATATGGATTCCAAGGTAGAGACACAACCTAAGGGAGAGTTTCTTTGGATGAATTGGAAGGGGGAATAGAAGAGGGGTGTTTTATAGGTGGTGTAAAAGTTATATCATATACCTTTTTAATGGGAACATATTTTTTAAAGCAATTTATCAATAATGCACACCCACTAACTACAGTTTCACCACCATGCACAACTTGGAACATGGTTTTCCAACACATGAATAGACCATTTGTTCCCTCTATCTAGGCGGCACAATATCCTTGAATGGAAAGGTTCTTGATTTGAATAATCAATTATAGCCCATGTGGATCATCTATAATACAATTTACACATACATACAAAGTTGTACGACTTAGGGTGAATGGTTTGAAGAACCATATGACACCTTCTAGGTCATGTATGGTTGAGGTGTAGAGTAATAAGTAACAATATTCCTCACCAATATCTCACCATAAATAGATATCTATGTTCAAAACAATCCCTATATGTCTTCAAGCCCTTCCGTAGATTCTTAATCACCTTTATAGGAATATAAATATTTAGGGAAAAAAATTAAATGGATTTTTTCCTCTATAAGAAGACAAGGAAATTACAATATAGTTTGAATTTAAATTCAACATGATATAATTTTAATTTGAATTAAAACTTTTAACACATCATTAATATGTTTAATTTTTAATCAATATTAATTGTGATCAATAATTCATCCAAATTATATTAAATATAATATTTTTAAAATTTTCTATTTGATTTTTATTTTACGTGAACAAATATTGTCTCATAATAGGATAAGAATTTAAGTTAATAATTCAATACAGAAAAATTAATCATTAATTAATATTATAAAAAATTTATTCATCTTTTAAATAACCATTCTCAACTAAATATAATATCTTTTATCACTATAAAAATATTAAGGTTATGAAAATAGAGGGAGGGATATTATGGATTAATTCTTTAAGTAAAATAATATTAATCTTATTATAAATAAAATTTAATAATAATTATCCATAAAAGTGAATATAAGACGATAATAGTTGAACTAAAATAATCTAATACAAATATTGAAAGTGTTTTATTGATTTTTAAATAATTATCACATTATTTAGAAACATAATCACCAAATTGTCCTTTTCCGATGGGAAAAATGTTTACAATGGTTACCATAAATAATGATTAAAAATTATGACATATTTAAAAAATCATGGAATTATTATTATAATTATGAAATTCATTTTTCAAGATTAAATTTCATAAATTGGATGAAATCCATTTTAAAATAGGTGAACAAATCATAATGATTTTTTTGAATCATATGTTATTAATAAAATATATAATTATTATAAACACATTTCCAAAAAAAATTCATTTCATTAATAATAAAAAAATAAATTTAATACATAATATATAATTTCCTTAATAATCAATAATCAAATGTGTATAATTTAATTAATTGATATTAAAACACATTTTCCATATAATGATTGTTTAACAAAAAAAAGTATTTTTTACATTAAAATTATTTTATCAATTCATAATCATTGAATTAATTCTACACAATATTAAATGAATTATTTTCTTAATAATATATATTGAACTTTTCATTCCATTAAATATAGCATCTTAGAGAAAAAATCACATAAGATAATAATAATTCAAAAGTATTACACAATTTTTTTAAACTCGGTGTTATATTTAAAGAAAGATATAGAATAAAAAAAGATTATTTCATATGAAAAATATAAAATCATAGGGGTTTATATAATTTATATCATATGGTATTTTTGATTTTATTATTGGGTTTCACATCATCCTAGAAAATATTTTTATGTCAGTCTGGTGATAAAAATTTTAAATCTCGTGCATATTCTCATCTAGTGCATACTCGAGAACCGCAAATCGGCTTTAGAGTGATTTTATGATTATATAAAAAAAATTTAATTGGATTTTTATTAAATTTGATAATAGGAAATAGTAATTATCAAATTTCAATGAACCTTGATTCAGAGTAATCATTGATGTCCATATTATTACCATCCATTTTTTTTAATATTAGGGTAATCAATTTCTATATGTAAAAATATGAATAGAAAACAAAAAAATGTATATATATATCTTAGTTATTGGGTTTTTTACTATATTTCAATGATGATGGTTTACATGGATCAGACTACATTTTAGTGTCTAGAATAGTTCTCAATAGAGAGGGGAAGGTTCCAAAAGTTAGTGAATTTCATAAAAAAGGAATTATTCAAATATCTAAAAATTAGGGTCTGAAAAACAAAAAACAATGAGTCAATAATTGGGGAAGAGTAGCAAACCCCAAATTTTGAAGAACACACCATTTCAATTTCATCAATTGATGATGGTTTTATAAAAATCTATATTGAATTTATTTTTTTGAAATTCGTAGTGGTGATCGGCTCCACCACCCCACATGAACACTATATGAGGGATATCTACTAGAAGACCTAGTGTCATGGTCCGGTCGGGCACTTCCCAACCCTCACAGTCCCTTTAGAGCCTATAAACTGCATGAAATAGGTTTTGAGATTCATTTAGGAAAATGAGGGGCATATAATACAAAAGACTGTAATCTAGGATCAATTTTAGATTTCTATTATAAATTCTTGGGGATCGTGCAATTTATAATTTTTTCTTTAAAATAAAGTTATGTTATTTTCATTCATATTATAATTCCCATGAGTAAAATTTATAAAGAATTTAACTTAATTATCCAATTATTTTTTGTGGAGACTCATCTTGAGAATTGACTGACCTTCGTATATTAGGAATGAAATTTTTTTTATTTTATTTTTTATAGTTCATTTAAATTTGGTAATAATTAATTAATAATGATGTTAGGAAAATTATATTCCTCTCTAATTAAATATATAATTTTCCATATTATAACAGTTGATGTTATGAATTTTTATTTCACATTACATAATTCCCCTCACATGCATGTGAGTATTAAGGTATTATATTGATGAATAAAGTAGATGCATACAATGTCTTTATTTAGAGTAGTTCTAGACAAGGCATTAGTACATTGGGAATAGGTGCATTCTACATCATGAGATTAGAAAGTCATAGTTATTGAATGTATAAGGGAATAATTTATCATTTTATAATCAATGGATTAACTAATATTAAATTCCTAAGACCCATTCTGTTATTTATTTATGTGTTAGTTCTTATAATTTTTTTTTATTGTTTATATTCCCACAAACACATAGAATAATAAATATAACAACCGTTGTCATTATTACCAATTATATCATGATTTATTATAAAATGATACATATAATCGAACATAGAATATAGATAATTATAGCGTATTTTGGTAATTTGTTGTATTACATAACATCATTAAAAATGGGTTAGATCGCCATTATTGAAAATGTATTTAACATGTTCGTAATATTCCATCGTATACTAAACATCATCGGATAACCTGAATATGTACCTAATAAATTTTCCTGATATTAATCTCATTAAAGGAATAAAAATGGATTAACAGGAAGAATTTATTAATTTTTAGAAAATAGGGAATTGAATGTTACATAAAATGGGTGAGAATCATATAAATGAGTAAAGTGTAATGATGTAATCTAATAATATAAATGAAACATGGGAATGTGGAGACAAGTTTATACATGAAATCATAATCATAGGTCATGTAAACCCACCAAGACATCATAAAATGATGAAACTATTCCGATTATGGGTTATTTTCACTCCTTATTGACTTTCACAATGTATCATTATTCTAAAACAATACCCAATTCATTGTATAACTATATAATTTCTGGTGGACCTGTCATTTTCATATAATGTACATGCATAATTTCACCACATAGATCATTGAACATATGATCATATTTCATCACATTTAATTCAAATATCAAGGAGTGTGTAATTAATACATGGAATTAAAAATAAAATAATTATTGGTATTTCTGGATGAATACCTATGAGTGTATTTAGAGATGGTATTCAAATTATAAAGGTTGGGCATGGAAAAAACACAGTTGAATTTCAACTGCATAAGAGTAGTAATTTAAGATTCAGAAAATGATTTACCAAGGGATAATGGGGTCTATCATCATTTAAATATCAACATTAAATTAAACCTTAAGTGGGAAAACATATCTAAATATTAGGAATTGGAAATAAAATTCATAGAAAGAATAATATTCATGAATAAATAAGAGAATGAAATGATCCCTTACATTGAAAGGGTGATTTAAAAATCATGGGAGGATCTTTTTGAGATTTTGGAGGCACATCATGAGGAATATTGGGATGGTAGGGATGATTAAGAATGAAATCCAAGATTCTTTATTGAAGAGGAACATGATCATGGGTGGGTTTATAAACAAAAAGATAGGGTTGTTCATTATATTTTCAAAAACCTTGGTTTTGGACTCATTATAATAATGTAATCAAAACCAAAAACCTTCACATTGTGTATTCACATGAATTATAGAAAAGGGTATTGTTTTAAATTATTTTATAGTGATAATTTATGAGCATATTAAAATATAATTCTTGGTGATGTTGAAGTGATTCATGTTTAAAAAGAATTTATTTAAAATATTAAAATATGATATAGATATTGGATGATTAATAATGGATTTTTAAAAATTATTTAAATAAACAATAAATCACATTATTTTAAGTGGGAAAATATATTTTGTCATTTATACCCTTAATATTTTTTATTAAATCTCTTTTGGGACATTATGATTTCCTAATACAGACCATATATTTTTACAGTATTTTATTTGTACCCAAAAATTCGAATGTCTTAGAAAATTAGGAAAATTTAACCATTGAATACTTTCCAAATTATGATTCCAAAGAAAATATTAATTTTATCCAAATTATATTATGAATATTTTCATTTTCACTTTTTAAGTAATAATCTACATTTATTGAGTAATGATGTTATTTATTTAGAGTAAAAAATTTCATACCCATATAAAAATTCTATTTGGAATATGTAAAATTATATTATCTTTTTTATTTAATTGAAAACATTGATTAATAATAACATTCTATAAAATTATAATTTTCTTTAAAAATATATAAATTTATCAAAAGTAAGTACATAATTGAAGTTTCATATTATCAAAAAAAATTATTTATTTTTGTTTGTATAATCAATATCATTTGTAAAATGAAAACAATAAGATATAAATATAACCATTATTCTATTGTGAATAAAATATAAATTTTACTATTATTATTTTCTACATAAAAATCCATTTTTAAACATGTAAAAAGGCAATCTTTAAGGTCCATGATGATGATATATTCTTGGGGTGGTTTGACTTTCAAGGTTTGGGACATGATCATAATGATATTGATCTTGTCCCATAACCAGTTTCATTTGTGATTTAGTTACCGTATGTCAAATTCATCTTGGTCAAGGGAAAATCCTAGTGATTCTACCTCTATTGGAGGATCTGATAAATTCCGTTCATAAGAAATTTTCCTACTGGTTAAGGCATGCATTTCCTTTGCCTTTCTAAATTGGATTTCTCAAACCCGTATAATTATATTAATCATATGATCACTATTCAATTGCTAAAATTTAAATGGTTATAATGATCGATGGTCTTTTAACTGCAATAGGTTATAATAAAAGAAAAAAATTGAACATGTTTCCTATAACCATTATACATAACAAGAAATTTAATACAACCACAATGGCAATTTTAGTTATAAACATATTGGTCATTATAGTCCTCAGCCCGTCAAAATTTCTTCTTCAAAATTTTCTTTTTAAATACTAAATTTGATGAGGGTAATTTTATTTCATCACCTCATTTAGTTCCCACATCTCTTCATCAGATATATATTTCTACTATAGAACTTTAATAATGTAAATTTTCTTGTTTAAGGGAATGTTTTCTATATAATTATTGATCATTACCATATTATCTTCATAGGAAAAATAATTCCTTAATAGTTCAACTAATATATTCATTACTTTTAATGATTCTAGTATGTACATCATCATAAATGATATATAGAACACAAAATTCATTCGAGATTGGATAGGATGTAGTTCTAGTCTATAGGTCACCGCTTCGAGGTAATCAAGGATATCAATGAGACCAATGAATCAGGGAATAATATTTCCATTATTCGTAAATATGATGAATTATATTCCATTATGATATGTAGATGAGTTCCTTGTATCCATCCACAAAATCTCGGTGTCATTGACTATAGTCATCACGTCTATTTAATTGAATCCAAGAGTCCCAGATATATTGATGAATGGTCATGACAATTGCCCCAATTTCCACAACCATTTCAGGACCCCACAACTTTTTTCACCAACATCATCCCATCATGTAGTTGTAATGCATCTATCCCCATGAAAGGGATTCATATGTATCCATTTTAATGCTTGAGTAAAAACTATTATTTTCTGTGAACATGTCCAGCATAATATGTTGACACTATCATCATTTATTTTATATTGATCATGATCTAAATTTGTCCATTAGTGTTTAGATAGTCTTCTCAGATTGGTAATCAGTTCGAGGATGATAATACATGTTGACGTTTAACAGAGTATTTAGATCTTGTTAGAGATTCTTCAAGAACCTAAAGGAAATTCTTGGATCTCGAGCTGATAAAATTGATTGTGGAGTTCCATGTAGCCTAAAAACATCTATAATATATATCTTTTCTTGTTGATTGAGTGAAATTTCCTTTAATTCTGATATTATGTGATAAGTATTTTTAATATGAACCACCAAAACACATAAAATATTATTTTCTCTTGATATATTCATAATAACAGTATCAAATTCCATGTTTTTATTTTCCCATTCCAATTTTGGTATTGGTAATGGTTTTATAGGCTTCTTAGAATTTTCCATTTCAACCTTAACATGATGATATACAATACACATTATTGTATATTCTATGATTCCCTTTATCATGTTGTCCTAACAATAGTGATCTTGAATATCTTGATACATCTTTGTGATCACTAGATAGATGGAAAACGTAATGTTATGTTTATCATCCAATAACTATAAATTTTACATATAACTTGATGGTACTAAAAGTTGTGTCCAATATATTATGAGTCATTATTCCTTAATTTTGAACTCCGATGATTTCCATTTTCACGTATCTTCAACCATATTAAAAATATCCATGTAATCTCTTATAAAATCTTGTATCCTATTTAGATGGGATTGATGAGAAATAATTTTGTAAAGGATTCATATTTTTCTTTCCTTATGATTCCCGTGCTTATCCATTTCAAGTAAATGATGGACAGATCCTTCTTAATTCTCATAAAAAATCCAGATCAATTCAACATATTGAATCTTCCACATTATTTAATTTCTCAGGATGTTTGTTGATTGATATGTCATAGTATTTAATCATTAATTGCAATATTTATTAATGTATATTTGACTTTTTGGTGTGAAAATAAATTTAAGTCTCTTATGATCATTATATGCTTCACAAATTTTCCCAAAGAGATTCTGATTCAATATTTTCAATGAGAATATTACATCAACCAACATTGGATCATGTGTTGGATAGTTTTATTCATTAATGTTAAATTAACATGAGGTATATACTATGAATTTTTCTTTTTGCATTAGTACAAAACCCATTCCCTAATTCTATGCATTTTTTATAGAATAAAAATTTCCCCAAATAGGGGTAATTTAAGTAAAGGTTCAGTGTTAAGACACTTTTTCAACATCAAAAATCTCTCTTAATAATCATTATTCCAAAAACAATTAATCCCTTATGATTTATATTGATTAGAGGGTCTGAAAATGATGATAAATTTCATGAAAATCAATGATATTAACCAACATACCTAAGAATTAAATGGATTTATATCAATGATGTTGGCCTCATATATCCTTAATTTTCCTCTATCATTGAATGGTCTACATATATCCCATTAATTGTGGATATATTCCACAATAATACGACATATCTCAATTGGAACTCACATTTGATATACATTCCATACACTTCTCCCTTTTATGGCCTTTAGCATAGTGATCAAATGTTCCTTATGATACTTCTTGATTTTATATATTTCCGAATATATTTTATAAAGGCTACAACAATTATTTCAAGATAATCTCTAAAAACGTTATTCTCTATGTTCATGGATATTTGTACATAATTATTGAGCCCTTATGGCATTACTATGAATTCATAGTTCTAATAACATGTACAAAGTGATATCTTGATAATATAATTCTTCTACAACCATACAAAATAATAACATAATCGAATATACAACTTGAAAAGGTATTATGATCCACACAGATGATAAGTTGGTATTTATTCTGACATTCAGAAGCATTTCTATGAGAATTCCATCCATGTTGATATATTGAAGAGATGCCAGGGGGAAGGGCCACTCACAAAGGAACATACCCGAGTGGCCTATCACCAGGGAGGTAGGTCAGGTAAAATTTTTATACATTATTGAAATCCATTGGAATAGTACTGATCCCACTTTAGGATGTGACATCTATATGGGTTATATAGGAAACCATATTTGATGGGAAGTACCTCAAAAGAACTAGACTAGAAGAAGAGGATCTTATACACCATAACAGAATTGAATTTGGATTTTTTTTAGTCATTGAGGTTGATATAGTAGATGTAGTACTTATGGGAAATAACAACCATATCAATATAGTGGTGTGGCTGAGTGGACTCAAACTACATCATAGGGAAGATAGGTAGAGAAGTTGCAGGTAGTTTATCCTACCCTTACAGATAGTGAGGTTAGACCATTGTTGGATAGAGGTTCTGTTCTTGTTTATTTTATGCTTTCTAGATCCTTATTTAATACTGGTTCCTCTCATTAGTTTTAATCTGCAAAATGTATTAATGAGATGAGTATTGAATTAGAATTTGTGTGTAGGGTTATGAAAATTGATACACCCTTAGGGGTATGATCAAGAGTCAATTTCGTATACAATGGTTTTTATCTCAAGGTTGGGTAGTATCGTTTTCTCTGAGATCCTTAAATTCTATATATGTCATGATTTGAAATTATTATGAGTATGAATTTTATCAGAAAATTGGGCCCAAATTGATTTTTACCTAAGGAAAATTACTTTTATTTCTCATGAGGGGGAAAATTATATTCACTGGGGATTTTTTTTTATCAAGGTTGGTCGTGACGTTCTAGTTCATCAGCAACTAGGGGAGATCAACACCCATGTTATGATTCTATTGATGGGTAATGGGGGTGTAATGCAACATCTCATTTCACTAATAGTGTAAAAATTCCATTATGTGTTTCTTGAGGACTTCGTAGTGATTCCACCAAATAAAGATGATGAATTTACAATTGATCTCATGCTGGGGTCTGTGCCAATTTTCATTCGACCTTGTAGAATGGATTCAACATAGAATCAACAGACTAAAACTAAATTGGGGGAGTTAATGGATAATGGTTTTATCCATTCAAGTAAGTCCCCTTGAGGTTTTATAGTCTTTTTTGAAAATAAGGCTGATTAAAACAAGTGATTATGTGTTTATTACCAAAAGTTGATCTGGTTGACTATGAAGAACCAGTTTCCTCTTCCATTTATCAATAAATTTTTTTTCTAGTTGTGGGGTTTTTCTGTTTTTTTAATATTGAATGAGGTCATGGTATCATCAATTGATACTTCGAAAATATAATATAATGAGTAATTATTTTAAAAGTAGTTATGGACATTATGAGTTCATCAAGATGTCATTTGGGATGATGAATTCCTCACAAGGAAAGGTGCACTATATGATATCAAACCACTCGTGGGTCCCTCTACCCCATTGGGAACTGGCTTAAGCTGAAGGGTTGGAGATATTGGGCCTCGCTGGGGACGTGTGGTGCGCTGGTGGGCAGGTCATCCCAATACCTTGTTACCCAACAACACGTTTTATGGGCAGCCTCTCGGGTTCTCTCAGCGATGGCCTCTTCGAAGCCATTAGGGTTCCACTTCATTGAATATTATAGGTGCGATTAAAAATTTTAGCTCTCATTCTTCATGTAAGGATTCATTAGGGACTTGGGGTGGGATAAATCCTACGCAGACAATGAAAAATTGGAAAGGAGGGAAGAAGTAGTACTGAATGAAATATATAATCCGATCTCTTACCTGGAAGCCCTTAAAAGAACAGATCTATGCACGAACACCGCGAAGAAGTCCTCGTTCTCCAGGGAAAAGGATGATGGTAGATTTGTGGAAGAATAAGATCCAGAGGTGTTTCAGCAATGATCGAATATTTATAAATACTCAATTATGGGTCGCATTTGATATTTGAATAGTGACAACCCATGGTAGGCCTTGTAGCTCAAACTGAGAATCTTGCATATTTGGGGATTCTATGATTGGAAGCTCATTCTTATCAGACATGGTTACTTTCATATCATATTAATCTCGCAGGAGGATTTTTACCGTGTCTAGAAGCTAGGTAATGTGCATCTGAAACTATGGCTTCTCTACCTCTCAAAATGGGACATCACCTTCAACCTGCATACCCACAGAAACACAATGTCGTTGATTTGGGTGAGATTTCATGGGTTGAATTTCTTCTTTTGGAATCCCAAAATTTTGATCTACATTCCCTCATGTATTGGCACCCCGCTGAAAATCGATAATCGGACCATGAATACTAAACTTGGGATGAATGCATGGGTGATGGTGGAGGTCAACATGGAGCACAAGCTGCCAGATTCAGTGTCTTTAAATGCAGATGACTACAAAATGGAGGTCCATTTAGAGTATGAGCGTCATCCACCTTTTTGTAAACTATGAAAAAGAGTTGGACATTCCCTATTGAACTCTCGCGTGATGAAGAACCATGTAAAAATTCAGGAGGATCAATTAAAGGATCATGAATGGACGCAGGTTAGAAGAAAGAGAACGGATGTGGTTATTTCCTCTTGAAAGAGTGAATCTCCTATGAAAAGGCTGAAATGGGTGAAAAAAAAACCTCAACTAAGTGAAACCACCGTTGCTAAATGGGATGAGTTGGTGGAAGAGGAGGAGTCTGTAAATATGGATGTTAGTATAATGGATGAGATCTAATAGATGGTGCGGTGCGTACTCGAACAGTCATAGGAAGCTCTTGAAGACCTCGTTTCATGTCATTACGCATCCTCGGGTGATGTCTTGTAGTTAGTAACTCGCAAGGATGCACCTGATGATACAGGTATGCAAACCATGGGTACTGTTGGAGGTAACTCTCCAATTTCATTTTCCTGTGCTGATATGGATCATTCAATTGCATTGGGTTCACAATTCACTTATATGGATGTTGACCACTCTAATGGCCCATAAGACCAACCCGATCAGCCTGCTATTACATCCAATGATACCTCTATGAACATGAATTCAGATCTTAAATATGGAAAAATCAATAAAGACACTTCAGAGTAGGTTTTTCCTACCAATAAAATTTATAACTCCTCCAAGGTTATAGGATCAAATGACCAGACAGTGGCAGTGGGCTCTATGGCCACTTTGACTGTCTCCTCAAGCACCTATGATGCTCTTAAACCCGATTTCCCTCCATGAGACTGCCCAACAACCCCACATGGGTTTGCAATATCATTGGAAAAAAATCACGGTGTTGATATTAATAGTGATTCTAATCTATCTTCTCCCTCTTCTAAGAATAAATAGGGAAAAGAATCCAGCCAAACATCCTCTCATGAAACCATAAGGTAAGCAAGGAAAAGGGATTTTTTGGTGCAAAAAAATGGAGTTCTAACTCAAAAGGACGGTTTAAATGAATTTTTTATTTTGGAATTGTTTGGGTATAGCAAGCTCTAATACTTTTATTTTGCGTAAGATATTTCATTTGATTCACAAACCTAAATTATTTTCTATTACTGAGCCTAAAATTATTTTCTATTCAAACTGTTTTCATCTGTGCTCTTTTTGGATATAATTTCTTTGGTTCTTACAAGGATGGAATAGCTATTGAAACTCTTTATATTTTCTATCATTCATCTTTGCAGTCTATTAATGCTGACAAATATTTTGTTCGAATATTTACTTTTGAATTTACTCTACTGTTGTACATACTTTTTTCACTATGACATATTCAAAGAATATATATCTAGAGAGAAGATCCCATTGGAATGACCTTCTTTCTCTCTCTAGAGTTATACAAGACCGTTGGTTTGTGATCAGAGATTTTAACGCCATTCTTCCTCAAAGTGAAAATATTGGACCGTCACACTCTTCTATCTCTTCAAGAGAATTTTAAGATTCTTTTTAGTATTGTAACCTTATATAAATTAACCTCTCTAGTGCTCAGTACACTTGGTATAGAAAGTTCTTCAATAGGGTAGTGGCTAGCAAACTTGACAGGGCTTTCTTTAATACTGCTTCCCATGATAAATGGGAATCCATATATAGTATTATCTTACCCAAGGTCAACTCTGAACATTACCCCAATCTCATCAGTCATTTAACCAAGGGTCTCAAATCTCATAACCCTTTTAAATTTAACAATTCTTGGGCTGCAGACCCAGAATGTTTTAACATGATAAATGATTTTTGGGATGGAATACGACATCAAAATTATACATTTTCTTGCATTTATAAATTTTTACTCTTGAAGAAATGTCTCAACGGTTGGTGCATCTCTAAAACAAAACAGCATGATAAGGAAATCTCCTCTTTGGATAATGAACTTATTCGCATTTAATGCTCCAACGCCTGCTATGATTTTTATTTTAATCCTCAAGCAAAAATTTCTACGTCTTTGAAGCTAAGCTCCCTCCTGAAGCATTAAGGTAACATGATAAAGCAAATTTTCCAAACCAAATGGTATTCAGATTGTGACATGAATACTATGTTCTACAATTCTCTCAAAAGAATCAGGAATGTTTGTAGGACCCTCACCTTTCTTAGAGTTGATTAAATTCTTTTTGACATTGATGATTCCATTTCTAATCATGTTGTCGATTATTTTCATAATTTGTTCAATGGTCTGATGGTTTTAATTATCTTATTCATCATATAATTCCTAATATGGTCATTGCAGAGGACAGTGGCCATCGCTTAAGCATACCCCTGGATCCTAAGTGCACAGACACTATCTTTTTCCACAACCCTGATAGTGCCTCGGGACCTGATGGTATCAACAATGATTTTTTCCAACAATACTAGGAATTTATTCATCTAGATGTTTATAAAATGGTCAAATATTTCTTCTCCACTGTTGTTCTCTCATATGGGAAAAACTCTCAATCTTTTACTCTTATTCCTAAAGTGGAAAATTTTATTGATATTCAACTTTTTCGGCCTATTTCTCTCATCAACACCATCTATAAAATTATCACCAAACTCCTTGCTAACAGACTCACCTCCATCTGTAATAAAATTGTATCTTGGAATCAATTTGGCTTCCATAAAGGAATATCTATTCAAGATTGTATCTTCTGTGCTTCGGAATGTACTAATATACTGAATAATGTCACTAGAGGAGGCAGTGTGGCCATTAAACTAGACATCAGGAAGGATTTTGACAACATATATTGGAGTTTTATTTTAATTGTTCTAAAAAACATTGGGTCTAATGATTCTTTTACTACTATGATTCGCTACTAATTCTATTCGGCTTCCATTTCTGTGCTGGTCAATGGGACTCCTAAAGGCTTCCTTAAATTCACCAAGGGGGTTTTTCAAGGTGATCCTCTTTCAGCCATCCTTTTTTCTATTGCCGAGGATTAGTTAAGTAGGCATCCCATGAGCCTTTTTAACCTAAACAAGATTAATCCCATTCAGGCTTCTAAAAACATAAATGTTCCTACCCACCTTTAATATGCTGATGATATTATTTTATTCTTAAAATGTGATAAAAGGAACATACAAAACCTCAAAAGTTCCCTATCTCACTATAAAGAAGTTTCGGGCCAAGCGATAAGTTGGAACAAATCATTTTCTTTCTTTAGGATGAATTTTTTCCCCAAATGAAAAATTTATATCATTAATTACATAGGAATCAATGAAGGCTCTTTCCCTTTCACTTATCTTGGTGATCCTATCTAATGGGGAAGACAAAATCCATCTATATTCACAACATTTTTGACAAAATTACCAATCAACTTTCTTCTTGGAAGGGTAAGTCTCTTTCTATGTCTGGTAGAGTTTGTCTTGCTAAATCTAAAATTTCCTCCAAAATATTTTACTTGATGATGGTTTACAATTAGCCTGCTATTCTTCTTAAGAAAGTCCAAGTTTACATTAAAAATTGGTTTGGACCAGTAGTACGATTGATAGAAAACTTTTGACCATACCTTGGGTCACTTGTTGTAAACCTCTGGACAATGGTGATCTTGGAATAAAAAATTTCAAGAATTTTAATGAATCTCTACATGCTAAGATGACATGGAATCTGATTCATAGAAACTCTGATTCCTCTGCCCTTATCAAGACAAGATTCATTACCAATATTAGGAATGGTAATCAGAGATACATCACTACTTCTATATAGCCATCCATTAGACACTCATTCATTAATATCAGTAACAACTCTAGATGGTTGGTTAGCACTAATTCCTCTATGAATTTTGGGTTGGATAACTGGGATGGTGTCCCCTTAATCTCAACGCTGACATCCACCACTCCTCCTGGAAACACCAACTTCACTATTATGGATGTTGTTAACTCCCATGACATCAATCTTCCTAATAACATCCGTCATATCATGGAAAATTCTCCTTTCTCCATAACCAATGACTTCCTCATTTGGGAACCTGCTTTTAATGGATTCCTTGATTCCAAAAGTTTCTACAAAAAAAAATTCATCAATTATGATTCTATATTTGTTTGGTTGAAAGAATTTAGAAATCCTAGGATCAAGCCCTCAAGACATACTCTTATTCAGCATATAGCCCGTAATAGGGTCACCACTGAAGTGTTCCTTCAATCCTTTGGGATTCCTCTTTTCTCTAGATGTCATATGTGCAATCAACACCATGAGGATTTGAATTATTTGTTCTTGTCTTGTGATACAACTTTAGATCTTTGGAATTACACTCTTGACAATATTGGTTGCATATGGTCACTTCTTGATTCCATCAACTCTCAAATGCAACACTCTGTTAATTGGGATTTCTCTATGAAAATCTGGAATCTTTTTCTGACTGTGGTGGCGGAACTCCTACATATGATCTGGTATGACAGAAATAATTTTCTTCATAACAATTTTTTATTTAGTCTCACTACACGTAAAATACATATTCTCATTGCCATCAGGGATGCTCCCCCACTTCCGAAAGATAATTGTGACAACTCTATTAGTGATTTTGATATCCTTATCCATCTTAGGATTGCGGGATCTTAAACACAACCTTGGCGCACCTTTGTGGTATTTTGGAAAGATCCGCTTCCAAGATGGATCAAAGTGAATATCGATGGCACCACTAGAGGAAACCTGGGGCCGTTAGGTTGTGGTGAAATTTTTAAAGATTATCTTGGAAGGTTCCCGAGCTTCTTCTTCGGTGGATGTGGTACGACCTCGGCTATGGAATTGGAAATGTTGGGAGTGATTCATGCGGTGGAATTTTCCAAAAAAATGGTTTGGAACAAGCTGTGGATTGAAATTGATTCAACCATTGTGGTTCAATCTATCTAGAAGGGGGTGGTGCACCTTGCCTGGCCTTTTACGTATCTATGGATGAAATGTCTTTCTTCACTCATGGATCTCAACTACATATCCACTAATTCTTTTCATGAAGCAAACATGGTTGCTGACAGTCTTTCCACCAAGGGGTTAATCATGATATTACCTATTAGAATGATTTTCCTGGTGATTTTCTCCCTTTTTATGATAAGGATTGTAATAAGATTTCGTCTTTAGGACTTTTGTAACTCCCTTTCTTATTTATGCAATAAATTTTGTCGTGGTCAAAAAAATTTGGGATGATGAATGCACCGGTAGTATTTATGGGCATGATGAAGAAAATCTCTCACCCATGCCTAGATTAACCTGTCGTAGTATTACTAGATCAGGTATTTCTGTACACTAAAGCTCAAAATAATAATTTACAATATATTGAATTCATCAAGTGTACACTAATAGGTAATTGGCTATATAACAAGCTATTTAAGTGTTGATTTTGTGTTGACCTGTCAAAAATCTTCAAAAACATTATCTTGGAGGAATGAGAGTTTTTGGAACTAGAGAAGTTGTAGGAGGTGATTTATTTGGAGAAATGAATGAATGTATTTACTGTCCATGATTTTCAAGGATTAAAGGTCTGTTATTAGAGGATCATGTAAAAATTTTCCCATTTAGAGGTACATATTTAATTATTTAATAAGAATTGATAATAATGGTCTGGATCATGTGAGAAAACCATCTAGGAGTTGATTATTTTCTTCAAAAAAACACCATTCTTAATCCTACCCAATCTTAGAGATGATTATAAGTTGTTTTGAGCACTTTTTGTATAATTCTTGGAGTAGTGTTAATTCTAGGAGAACTATTTGTCATGTATGAGTATTTGTAGTTGAGGAAACATGAATGAACTACCCTATTCATGACCTCAAGTTAGCACTAGTGATTTTTACACTAGTGTGTTCATGAAATTTCCAATTGGAAAATTAATTTAAATTGTATACTTATCATAAGAGACTAATGTATATATTTTCCCAATGCTGTTTGAATATCTAGAAGTGGATGAAGCTAGAGTATATCTGGTTATTTGATTTTTATCTAGTATATATTCTTGGGAATTGAAATAGTGTTTCTAATGCATTAAGTAGGCCAAAATACCCATTGGAAGTTCAATAGTCTAAATATGAGTGAAAGATGATCACTTTTCTAGATGAGATACATGGTTTGTTTTAAGAGTTCTAGGAGAAGATTTCACTCATATCATTATTAGTGGAGTATACACATTTTAGATAGTTCAGGGATAGGTAGTATAATTATTTGGAGTTTTTATCCTTGAGGTAAATCATTGAAGGTGTACAACCACTATTCGATTTTATAATATATGAATATGATATCATCTACGTTTTTTTGGTATTGTTTTGCTACTTATTTTATGTAGGAAATGATACATGAATTTAATTCCTCTAAGTAGGAGTTGCATCCTTGTGCGACCAAAATGTACCATAACCTACTATGTCAGTATTGGTATCCATATATTAAAAAGGGATTTTCATGATTTATGACATGATGATACACCTATCAATATGTGAATACTAAGAATCAATGACATGGTCATCATATTACAGTCATCCTTCATTATAGAATGGATGTGGGATAATGTTACCATGAATTTTATAGTGGGTCTACCAAGGATTCCTCTAAATATTTACACTATCTATGTGACTATGGATCAGTTGAATAAGGTATAACATTTAATACCAATATAAAACACATTCTCAGTAGATCAATAGAGAGGTATGTACATTCTAGAGATTTTCCATCTACATTTGGTTCCACTGAGTATAGTTTTAGATCATGACTCGTGTTTTACTATATGAGTTTGGAATGTATTTTATAAATAGATTGGTAAAATTGTTTTATAGTGTATAGAATTCCATCCATAGATATATGGCCAGTCATAATCTACTATAAAAGAGATTAAGGATATGTTTCGGGTGTGTGATTTTTACCTTTGAGGGTATTGGAAGAATCGCCTAGAATCGGTGGAGTTAACCTATAAAAAACATTTATCAGGAAACTATTCATATGCCACTATATGAGTATCTTTAAATTAATCCATATAGATCACAATGAATTCAGATGGAGGTAGGTGAGTCAAACCTATTGGAATTGAGTCTTGAGCATGATATATTTGAGAAGTTTCAGCTGATTCAAAATCATTTTTCAATTATTTGTAGTATGTCGAAGTGGTATTACAATCAATTCCAATGCTTGTTAGATATTTCATAGGGTGATGATATATTCCATTAGGTGTCATAGATATTGGGTCACCATTAGATTCATTAACAGGGAAACTTCGATTCAATGTTAACTGGGATATTTGAGGATTAGGGATGATTGGAAAGGTATCATGCCTATTAGATATTCCAAATAGGTATAGTGTCGTGAATGGAATTTTTCATTTTTCACAACTTCAGTTGTATCCCATCAACCCTTATAATGTGATCGATGTGGTTGATGTGGATCTTGAAATTTATTCATTCATTAAAGAGCATCTAATACATTTTATAGATCAATTTTTGAATGTAATTAAGGAATGAACCATTCAAACATATTTTTTATTGTGGATTAATTTTAATTTTCATGATGAATCTGGGGAAATAGAATAATATATGGTGTCTTGGTTGCCCGATCTTTTTACCTCGTAATCTTATAGATGCTCGAGAGTATTGATTAAGGGTGAGATATTATAATGTTGGAGGATTGTAGGATCCATACCATTTCTAGAGATGTATCAATCTTGAATTCAGGTAATCTTTTTCCGTGTTTTGAGTTTATCTTGATCAGGTTTTATCTTGGGAGGGTTTGGGTGAAATTTGTATATTCATTGAGGGGTTTTGTATAGTACACAGTTAGCACTAAGATTCCCTCAATCGTGCTCTGTACCATAGAAAATAATTCCACCCCATGAAGATGTTAATCTCACCATTAGTGAATGGTTTCTAAAACTATTTTTCCTTCTAGTAGTATTCATGCAGCACCTCTGAGAAGGCTCATGGTTATACATTCTATTTTCTTAAATAGTGATCTCAGTATAGTAAATATTGTGTGTAGGAATCTAACCCACTGAAATTTCATTAACATTTTTCTGAACCCCCATATTATATTCCTAACCACCCTAACTCAACCCTAAATGATTTTCCTTGTATTTGGAGGCTTCTAGATGAATTCAATGGCATTCCAATCATTTTCATGATGAATAAAAGTAATGTTGAAATATCTATACCTCTCTTAATAAGATATTCTCATCCCATTTGGTTTCCACCTCTCAATGTTATTTCTATCATCATTTGGAGGGATTTTTTCCCTTTTTGGTAATGGATCTACATATAGTTTTTCATCGATCAAATCCATTTGATCATTGATATAGGTGTCACATATAGATCTCATTCTTCATCATGATCTTGGTTGTTCAACAACAATAGGGGGCTTCCCTTTGTTAGTGTTCATTATCGATCTTGAATTAAGTTCTCTAAATTAAATTCATATTATCTTTACTTCCAATCTCACGTGTGTGTTGTGAAATTTCAATTGGAACATTTTAAAATTGAATCTTGAATTGACTAAATTTTTTTATTAACGAATTTAATGAATTATGGAATTGATTAATATATTTTCCTTGTGATTACCAAATGAGTTTAATATGAGAAATTTGAATTTTGGAAATTGTGTTTTTAAAATTTGTGTAATTGGATTAATAAATTTTTAAATTAATTAATCAAATATTGTTATTGTGGAATTGATTGATCAAATAAATATTCATTTTGTTAAAAATTTTGTTTTATATTTAGTCATTATTGTATTTATGAATTAATTAACCACATGGATTATGAGATGGATGGATAAAATTTATTGGTTTATTCGTCAATATGATAAAATGATTATATGTGGTTTACTAGTAAATTTTTTTATTATTCCATGTGATTAATGTACCGATTCATGTTTGTTTTGATAATGTAAATGGTATAGCATGATATTAAATGTTAATGAGAGGTTTAATTTTGATTAACCATGTTAAAATGTGATATGTTTTATATATTTTTATTGACTGAAAAATGTGTTGTTGGACATGGAATGACACTTCAAATACTGATTGGGTTCTAGACATCGAATTCTACACCCAAATGCATACATGTCATAATGAGTGGGGGACATAGAATTATACTTTGAAATCCCACATGTGTGATGTTTGTGAAAATGAGTGTGGGACAGAGACTGCAACTCAAAAATACTAATTGTGTGATTGTATGATAAACATGTTTTGGGACATAGACAAATGCTTCAAATATCTGTTGGGGCCTAGCCATGTCATTATATACCCAAGATGTTGGCATTGGACTATGATTCAACTAGATGTAGTATGAATTCAAACATAATATATAATGAAATCCCATTTGTTTATATGAATTTTGAATTTAATATTTATTATCGTTTAGACCTAATCATGGGCTGGAGAAGGTATTTATGGTCTATGTTTCCTCAAGAACCCAATGTATTCTATGGTTAATTATAGAATAATAAAAATCTAACAAATATTTTCCTTTTGAATATAATATTATTCTTTATACAACTATATACACTATTATTGTCAGTATTTTTTTACATCATTGGTGGTGGTCAATTGAGTTTTACTCACACCCAACTAAGGT
Organism: Viscum album; assembly: GCA_963277665.1. Taxonomy (NCBI): domain Eukaryota; kingdom Viridiplantae; phylum Streptophyta; class Magnoliopsida; order Santalales; family Viscaceae; genus Viscum; species Viscum album. The sequence continues at coordinate 1,472,319,268 of OY728161.1, forward strand.
TTCCAGATAAATACTTGAAAAGATTTCCTATTTTTATTACATGATAATGGAAAGAACCATGTGCTCCATGGTGAAATGGAATAGAGGATAGATGAGGTAACCGATCGTAGTGGTAGAAACCTACTAGGAGTTGTTGGTGTCTTTTTTTTATGTGTTTTAATTTGAAACTGGACATTTATTTGGAATGAAATAGCTACTGTTTATTTAGGATATTTTATTCTGTTTTTGGCCTTATTTTTTTATGGTTATATATTTTGGATATTTTTTATTTCTTTCCTCTATTGGGCTTATTTAATAGAGGATATAGTATCCCCATGATTTTTATTAGACCTTCATTATATGTTGGAATCCTTTGACATATGGGGATGTGCGCCTATATTCTTGTGGGAAACCATCTCTGGGCATTACCAAACCAGATTATGGATAACATAGATTAAGGAACATAACCCTATGATAGACATTTATGAAATTTTATTTTTTGTAATAATATAATAAATGTTTGTTAAGGTAGATAAAGTGTCATGTTTCCTAGAAATAAAACCATGTATGGATACTACAAGTTGGTGTGGTACAAGAACTTTTGTACCAAGGTTTAATAAATCAAAAAGGGAGTATTAGTCTCATAATCTATTATCAAATACTTCATGGAAATGGGCATCACTCTAAACTTGGTTTAAAAATCTCCGATGATATGCTTAAGATAATACTTATTTTAATTATGAACCATTATAAATGATTTGAAAATATTTTTTTGACTTATTATATTCACAAAGATGTGATGTTTATAATTACTATATTAAAAATGCATAAGCTTTTAAATTATGTCAAGTGTTAAAAAAAATTAAACATTATACATTATGATTTGGAAATCAATATTTTATGATCTAATCTTGTATATTTCATATTTTTTTAAAAGGTTCTGCGATGAACGTATGGTATCAATAGCCATCGTCAATGTAGTGTTTTCACTATTTGTAAGAAAATACAGTATTTATTGGATTTGAGTAGATAACGATTATATTTCTGTTAGCTACTAAGGTTGTGATGAATTAACATTCATGAATAAAGAGACTAGTTATTCTGTAACAAGATTATTCTATGATAGATCAATTCAATCCAAAAAACCACCATCATTAATTTGAATTACTAATATTATAGAAGGTTTGAAATAGATTAATCTCAATGAAATTAAATTTATGACAATGGGATTGAATGATACATTAATGAATATATTAGAAGTATACTCTCTCAATATTGATCTATAACAGTGGATGTTTTGGTTTTGAATACTAGGGAATAAGAAGAAATAGAACATGTGGAATTTAGAAAATATAATAAACATTCACTAATAATTATATAACTCATGAGAAACTCTCTAAAATAAATATATAATATCGATAACTTAAGAAAAATGGTTGAATAACGTTTCACATGGTATGAGGATAATATAACAAGAATATATAGGTATTATATGGATTATAAACACAATATGGAATACAATATTAGTCATTTTATTGGAGGGATTTAGATATGACCTTGAAAATCATTAGTTTCTCAAACCATTTCATTATATGATGATGTTGTTTTACATAATATAAAAATATAAAACGAATGTTCTAGATCCTGTATATTCAATGGGAATCATGATAAGAATATTTCATTTGAACACAAAGAAAAATGGAATGCATAAAATATTAAGAAGAAGAATTAATTCTTGAAATTGGAAATTGGATAAGAAAAATACAAGATAATTTTTGAGTGTAATGGCAGTTTATCAAATGTTTGATGTAAATTGTAATCAGGATAATTAACTAAATGGGATGAAAAAAATGATGTAAAATGATTCAACTATAGTGAAATGACGCAATATTCTAACCAATTACTCATGTATCATGGGAAATAAAATATATTTCACTAATGGGAGAAGGTGAAGTGTATGTGATCACATAAAATGAGGTGGTAGTTCTCAATGATGTTGTGGGTAGTAATTTAATCATAGCCACAAATATACAAAATTATTTATTTTATTCCAGATCATCCCATTCTTTAATATATTCTATGTCTTCCAAAAAATATATATATATTTCCCAAGGACATTAATAATAGTGATTTTAGAAAAAAATCTTAGAGGAAATATCAATTATATAAGAATGTGTTATGAATTATCCATTATGAAAAATAAAAATTCCCTATTTACATTAATTATTATCATACCCATGGTGGAATTTAATATAATAATTTTTATGAAGTGGATCCCAAAATATAATAAAAAAATGGAGACAAAATCATCTGATTAAATTCTAGATCCTCACCAAGTATCTATTTTGAATGAATATATAATGTGGAGTGCAGAAAAAAATCATTGGATAAAAATGTTAATATAACCCTTTTTATAATATGAATCCCAAAATTTTATAAAATTGTGGAGACCTAGTCATCTGGTTCATGTCTAGATCTTCACCAAGTATCTCCTTTTACTGAACATATAATGTAAAGAATAAAAAAAATATGTCGATGAAAATGGTAATCATAAAATAGGGAATGTACTTATTATATTTAAATAGCTTGATGAATTTATTTAATAGTGATATGACTATCCAATAGAAGAATATGTAAAATTTTCCATTAATTAAATCCTTGATTCAAGACCAATATCAAAAACTCCATATATAATGGCCACTATGGAATTAGTGGAGTTAAAGAAATTACTAGTGTAATTGTGTGATGACGTATAAATTTTAACTAGTGTTTTTTTCTGGGAATCCCATATTCTCTTCATTAATAAGAATGCTAGATCCACGATTATGTGCATTGATTATAGTGAAATATATTCTATTACAATAAAGAACATGTTTCATCTACATATCATTCACGAATTATTCAGTCATCATCTGAAAAATAATTTTCTTTAATGTTTGACCACCATTGGTTGTATCATTAATTGGGAGTAAATGATAAATAATTCTAAATACAACATTCTAAACCTGATATGGAAAATATGAGATTAGTGTAATACCATTGGGATTGTGTAACGCCCCGACCCTAGTTACCTAGAGTCGGTGCATTATTACATAACATTGGCATGATCACGAGAAAGATCAAGTCTCGAATGACCAATTAGTTTAGTAGCCTTGGAATAACTAGATACATCCATAATTTTTTACATTACATCATAAAAAACATATTGTCTTCATATCCCCTCATACTATCCCTGCAGGTCATTCATAAATTACTTCTTCATAATCCTGGGAAAAATAAAACATTGAAAGGGGTGAGCTCAGATGCTCAGTAAGGATAACATTATAGCAGAAGCTTTCATAAATAAGCATAAACACTTAAGGCAATTTATAACTAAAACAAAAGCCTTTTAAAATTGAACTTCAGAATAAAATGGCAAAGGTAAAAAGAAATAATGCCATTTACTTACTCACATGGATATTCTACTAGTCGAATGATCACATGCAATATCAATATCCACTTTCATAATGTTGGAATGCATAATGCCAGACTATCATAACCACTTAGCCAAGGCCTCATGCCAAGACTACAAATAAGATTTTGTCAAGGCCTTGTGCCAAGACACTAGTTTGTCTCATGAGACCTACCGATGCATCGAGGAGCTATAGAGGGCTCCACCCGTCACTTATTAAGTCCAATGCATTCCTCATATGAACATGTTTAAACATAACATAAACATTCATATAAAAACTAGCATACGAAATGTCAATACTTTTAACACAAACCATGAATGGTATAAAAACAGTGCATCCACAGTCAAACATGACTCATTCGATACAATATGGAAGATTGTATTGTATCACATTAACCTCAATCAAGAATAATGAATGATGTTGACATAAATGAAAATAATCATCAAAACTATTTGAGAGAATTATCCCCCTTTTCTTGAAAACATTTAAAAGTCACACTATTTGTCAAGAAGCCATTTAAAAGTAGATTTTTGAATCAAAGTGTCCCATACCACTTTGAAACTTTTTAAAAGGAGTTTTAATTTCTAAAACGTTAATGTCCATATAAATAAATCCTTAAAACCATTTTTAAAACATGGACATTAATGAGCAAGATTTAGAAGAATAAGTCTTTAAAACATTTAAAAATGGTATTTTAGTTAGAGATTATAACCAAAAGAGACACTTGAATAAAAATAATTGAGGTAATAAAAACTTTTCAATATCATGATAATAAAGGGATTCATGATATACTATGTCAAATTACATTATATACACCACATAAAAGTGATTTGGTGTATATCAACAAAGAAGTCTCAATGGAATGTAAATTGAGATGAAATCTCTCATAAAGGCTGTATCCTTAGGTTAAGGATAAATCAATGACATAATTATGCGTGACAAATATAAATACACTAAATATGATTGGATATTCAGTGTAAAACAATCAAAGGATATTCACACATATTCTTGTAAAAACAACACCAACGAATTGGATGTTTAACTCAACAAATGGTGAATGAGTTAAAATTACTCTTATCAAATTCATATCAATTACTTGAGAATTACCAATGAGTGATTATGTGTATCAAACTTATATCCACAGGAAGGGGAGTGGAAATTATGACATAATCAAATGAATAGTGATTCCACACATAATCATGGAGTAATATAATCAATGAAATATGCGTAAAGCCAAATGAGTGGGAATTGAAATCTAAAATTCCCTTACCGATTAGGTAACATACGAAACATACACCCATGAAAGAAGTATCATACCATGATGATGTAAATACCCATAAATTAAAGTATATTACACAATGAATACAATCATGGGTAGTACACATACACCACATGCAATAATTAAGTGGTGATCAATGGAAATCTCACGAAATTAAAAGTGAGATAAGAAACCCCTTACCACGTTAATCAACAGAGTCGTATGGCCAAAAGATAATAACCACCAAATTATTTACAGAATAACATGAATATACATAGAATCATGAATATATATCAAATGGCAGTACACAATACACCACTTTCCATAATTTAGTGGCGAAAAATGGAAATCTCACGGAATTGAAAGTGAGATAAGAAAATCCCTTACTTTGTACTTTTTCCTTGGTCGATGGTAGGTTTACCTCCTGTATAATGGTAAAATAATTGTTATTGAATTATACGAGAATCATTTACTTTAATATGATATCATATATGATCTTTTAACATTGATTTGTTAATAATATCTTAGAATTATCGTCATTTCGGGTGTTAACGGGTTCATTTTACTTTATATTATTTGTTATGTGAGCCATATTCGTTATTAATGGGATGTATATTATTCATATCCAGAATGATATCAAGTACTTAGATACCATTTTTAAATCATCAAATGATAATTATACTTGAATGGATATGATGGACAATGAATCTCATCGCGTTCGTGGAGACGGTAGTCCGTACATACGCACGAGCGACAATATCATTCTTTTGATATTAAAATAATATATAATTGGATTTTATATCATATATACAGAATAATTATCATGTTATATTTATTATTTACATGAGTTACACATCATTATTATACCCATCCAAATAATAATATATTGAATAACAATTACACCACGACGTGGAGACGGTAAGCCGTACGTACGCACGTATGGTGACATGTTATTCAAAGGATGGATAGAATACTGAATATGGTTGTACCATATTTATAATAACATCACAGTATATATATGATACTGGAGTTATTATTTTATAATGGAAATAACAAAGAAAGTGGAAGTGGAAGAAGAAAGGAACTTGAAAAGGGGTGGTGAAAACATTACCTCTTCTTCAGGTTCTTCCTTTTGATTTGATCAAAAGGGATCCATAGGTTGGCTTTATGATCAAACTAAGGCCTCTAGGTTGTAGTGATGGATGTTTAGATAGTATTTGGGCAGGGTTTGGCCGAACCAAAGGGCTTTGAAGGTGTGAAGAAATTAGAAGAAGGAGTTCCCTTTTATAAGAGGGGTGAGGGGCACCTTTGGAAAAGCTAGAGATATTAGTTTATAATAAATTCATATTCGGTTTCCAATGGCTCCGAAGTTTACTATTCAAATTTTAAGGTGGGTATGTGTCGAAAAAAACTCAACCAATAGAATTTAGACAGGTTTGGGTACTTATATAAACCTTATCTTTAAGTATTAACTTTAAGTTAATTAGTTTCACTTTTACAATGTCTCTTTGTATTTTTATATTATATGGTTAATAAACTTACCATATACATACAAGCGACACCCAAGTGGTCCATTAATGATACACCTATCATTTTATAAGTCTCTTGGCCGAACCGTAGATTTTTAGGAATTTAATATCAATTAATAATATAATATTTGTTTTAAAAACTCTTTTATGTCAATTTTGACACTATTCAATAGTTGATTTTTTTGAAACTCATAACAGATTGATTACTTCGCAAAAAGTCAATTAAATAAATAATAATATATCATATTATCCTAGAAAATTATTTTAATTCATTAAAAGTTTCATATTATATTTATTTGGGTATTTTTAATATCAATTACTTTGATTTTTCACTATTATAGTAATTACTGCATCATCATTGTGTCATTAATAAAATAAATTATTTAATGTATAAAAATTATAAATAAAATATAATTATGTAAGAAATCTTTTTATCTTTATAATGAATATTTATAATCTAAAATCCAACATATATAACCCCATGTAACAATTGTTTTTCTAAAAGATATATGCTTGTGTCATTTTTGTATTCATTTTAACTTAATTAAAATAAAGTGACATTATCACTTACAAGTGGATCCATGGGGTCCCAAAATCGACCCAAAGATGACCATGGTCGACCATGTATCAACCAATAGGGTTAAGACACGTTTTAGGGTAATTTAGTATTATTATAATATTATTTTTTAACTCTTATTTACCGGATTTACCCTTAACCATGGTAAATAAAATATTTACCGCAGTAATTATTCAAAATGTCTAAAAATAAAAGTTACCTATTTACACAATTTGAACATCCTGATTCCAAATATGGAATCCATTTTCCTAAATTCAAAACACAGAAGTGTCATAAATTAATTTAAAATTAATTCCCGCTATCAAAACAAAAAGCGTGTTTTTAAGAGATAATAACTATCAAAAGATTGACACTTGTTTATGTTCGGTTTAATTGTAAAATTATGTCCAATGACCAACATTATATTAAATGGTAAAAATATATTCTATATATACTTTAAAACTACTAAAATTCATAATTTATCACTATTAATTATTTTGATTAAAAAAGTTGTTTTTAATTAAAATTTAGTAATTTTCACTATTCATCAAAATATGAAAGTTATCCAAAAAGTACCAAAATTTCACCTTAGGCTAATTTTGATATTAAAAATCCAAAAATGAAGTCCATTTTGATAGATAGAATTTATAAAATTTCAAAAAGTAGGTATTACTATTCATAACGGCTAGTTTGATTGGTTATGGTGTGTTAAAATCTCGAAGTTGTGTACAATGCACGCCATTGCATTATTCGAAAGGAAACATACCGAAGAAACATGGGGTGTTAAATTCTCCCCTCCTTCCATAAATTGCATCCTCACAATTTTTAAAATTTTTCTTGGGAATATAATGGAATGTCCCACGTCAGAAAAAGAGCCAATAAAACTATCACTTTAAAAGAAAGAAAGAGAGGTATAAGGGTCATCCAAGATAACCCATACTAGGATTCCATGTAAGAAAACATGATATGGATGATAAAATAAGTGTCATGTTCTGATGGAGAGGGATAGAAATCATGATCAGGAGAAATTTAACAATGAGAAAACCACAAACTTGTGTTGGGACAAACGACCATTAGTCTCCTAGTAGGAAAGTAAACGGACAATTTTTTTTTTTAAAGTTACATTACATAAGGAAGAGGAATTCATTTATGATATTGACTAAGAACATTATGAGATATACTTACATTTTAAGAAAATTTTCATTCTTTAATAAATTTCCACCATTAACTCGATTTTTTTAAACGATGAGTATTCAAGAAGACTTGGTCACACTGGAAGATCTAGAATAAACTTCTATAGAATCACATGATCCATGCAGGATAAACCATATATTTACATTGTCTTTGAAGATTAATCAAAACCAAAATGGTTAGTGAATGATCTAATGATCCCCCAAAAGGATATTCATTGAGATAAATATGCACTAATCTTAATTTCTAAAATTAAACCAACAATACCCCAAAGATAAATAGATACCATTCAATAACCAATTGTCCTTAAAATCCTTTAATATAATCCAAACTAATATTGAAACCCAAATCATAGAAGAATTTGATTATGTAGTCTCCCATGTTACATTGTATCTCTAAATGACATCAAATACTCTTAAAGTCACATACTTAAAAGTAATTAACATCATCACATATTCTCTGTTATAGGTTAATAATTTCCATAAATAACCCAAATCACTATAAATCAACAATAAAAACATAGATAAAAATCCACCATTACTCTACAAATGAAACCCCATTGTATTATATTTTCCTTGGGCATATAGTGTTTCCAACAAAGCGAACTTCTTCCAAAATAATATTTATCACTTAATCACCAAATCATTTTCCTATACCAAGGGTATTCATTTGATAAGACATAAGAACCCAAATCATCTTATTATTGATCAATAAAATCATTTAACAAAAAAAATAGTCACATTAACCAGGGACTTCACGTAGTCCAGTGGTAGGCGATAAATCCCAATCACACTTTGGTTGTGGGTTCGATTCCCACAGCTTTGTCCGACGCGACGGGTTGTCACACGGTCTACGTGTTGTCCTTTTTCAAAAACTATATTTTATAATATTACCAAAATGAGATAAATTCCTCAAAATAATATAATTTAATCACAAATTTTATATCATACTTTGCATTTTTATACCAAATTATAATAACTTATAATTTTCTCAAACCCCAATGATCATATAAAACCAAATGGTTATTTATACCTATATCCACAAGAGAAGAGACAATTCTTCTTCAAATATCATTCTCACATGGCAAACTACGGGGGTACAAATACAAGAGAAAATTATTCCAAAGTACCCATCAACAAGGAGTTCTAATACTTTTTAAGTTTTTCTCCAACCATTTATTTCAACATATCTTCTTCTTTGACCAAGAAAATATCCTATAGAATAGGACATTCACTCGGGTAATGGCCAGGTCCACTACATTTACGGAAAATGACTATAAATGGACTCTTTGGACCATTTTTATCTTCTTCCATAGTACTGTTAATTTTTCTTCGGCAATTCTTCACTTTATGTCCTTCCTTCCCGCACGTAAAACATTTCGTTGTCCCATTGAGACTCTTTCTTGGGTGTCTATTTCCACATTTCCTGCATGATGAAAATTGAGGTTTCTTTTCTCCATGGTCTCCATTGCTGGAGATCTTATCATTTATCACCTTTCTCTTCCTTGTTGAGTCTGGGAGTTGGTTAATATATATGTTGTTGATCATATTTTTGGAAAAATGATTTGGCATAAAGACGATATCTTTTACGCCTATCAACAATCCATTTTGTTGCTCATTTCCACCACCATTCCCACCTTGTACATCATTCTCAATGTCCCTATGACTTCCTTGGAATCCAGGCATTGACTAAAACAAGAAAGCATTGTGTGAGTAATAGTAGTCGTAAAATCATTTAGAGATTAAAATGTCACCATATTCTCAATTTGAAACATATTAGGATTAACCAAGGTCATTTACTCTCATCTTATGTATATATTATTTAAATTGGTTTGTAAAGAAATGTAAATTATCCTAAGCATATCCCCCGGGAGTGTCGTATCCAAGAGTGCAGCAAGGCCCGTTGTCGTGCACCAGTTCCCGTTCGAGTCTAGCTCAAAGCGGTGTTTTAGGGTTTTACCCCTAGGTACATCTGTGCCAGAGCCGCCTCTACCTGCTCGCATCCAGACAGGGATGTATTGCTCGGAAAACTCACAAAATCTCTACAATAACAAAATTCTCGGAAGTTCTTTTATACTAATCCTCAAAGTTCATCTTAGGTCTACGTGCTCTAATCAGAGTTTATCTAAATCTAGCTTCCAAGGTTTGTACTAAACTTCCTCTGATACCAACTGTAACGCCCCGACCCTAGTTACCTAGAGTCGGTGCATTATTAGATAACATTGGCATGATCACGAGAAAGATCAAGTCTCGAAAGACCGATTAGTTTAGTAGCCTTGGAATAACTAGATACATCCATAATTTTTTACATTACATCATAAAAAAACATATTTCCTTCATATCCCCTCATACTATCCCTGCAGGTCATTCATAAATTACTTCTTCATAATCCTGGGAAAAATAAAACATTGAAAGGGGTGAGCTCAGATGCTCAGTAAGGATAACATTATAGCAGAAGCTTTCATAAATAAGCATAAACACTTAAGGCAATTTATAACTAAAACAAAAGCCTTTTAAACTTGAACTTCAGAATAAAATGGCAAAGGTAAAATGAAATAATGCCATTTACTTACTCACATGGATATTCTACTAGTCGAATGATCAAATGCAATATCAATATCCACTTTCATAATGTTGGAATGCATAATGCCAGACTATCATAACCACTTAGCCAAGGCCTCGTGCCAAGACTACAAATAAGATTTTGTCAAGGCCTTGTGCCAAGACACTAGTTTGTCTCATGAGACCTACCGATGCATCGAGGAGCTATAGCGGGCTCCACCCGTCACTTATTAAGTCCAATGCATTCCTCATATGAACATGTTTAAACATAACATAAACATTCGTATTAAAACTAGCATACGAAATGTCAATACTTTTACCACAAACCATGAATGGTATAAAAACAGCGCATCCACAGTCAAACATGACTCATTCGATACAATATGGAAGATTTTATTGTAATACATTAACCTCAATCAAGAATAATGAATGATGTTTACATGAATGAAAATAATCATCAAAACTATTTGAGAGAATTATCCCCCTTTTCTTGAAAACATTTAAATGTCACACTATTTGTCAAGAAGCCATTTAAAAGTAGATTTTTGAATCAAAGTGTCCCATACCACTTTGAAACTTTTTAAAAGGAGTTTTAATTTCTAAAACTTTAATGTCCATATAAATAAATCCTTAAAACAATTTTTAAAACATGGACATTAATGAGAAAGATTTAGAAGAATAAGTCTTTAAAACATTTAAAAATGGTATTTTAGTTAGAGATTCTAACCAAAAGAGACACTTGAATACAAATAATTGAGGTAATCAAAACTTTATAATATCATGAGAATAAAGGGATTCATGATATACTATGTCAAATTACATTATATACACCACATAAAAGTGATTTGGTGTATATCAACAAAGAAGTCTCAATGGAATGTAAATTGAGATGAAATCTCTCATAAAGGCCGTATCCTTAGGTTAAGGATAAATCAATGACATAATTATGTGTGACAAATATAAATACACTAAATATGATTGGATATTCAGTGTAAAACAATCAAAGGATATTCACACATATTCTTGTAAAAACAACACCAACGAATTGGATGTTTAACTCAACAAATGGTGAATGAGTTAAAATTACTCTTATCAAATTCATATCAATGACTTGAAAATTACCAATGAGTGATTATGTGTATCAAACTTATATCCACAGGAAGGGGAGTAGTAATTATGACATAATCAAATGAATAGTGATTCCACACATAATCATGGAGTAATATAATCAATGAAATATGCGTAAAGCCAAATGAGTGGGAATTGAAATCTCAAATTCCCTTACCGATTAGGTAACATACGAAACATACACCCATGAAAGAAGTATCATACCATGATGATGTAAATACCCATAAATTGAAGTATATTACACAATGAATACAATCATGGGTAGTACACATACACCACATGCAATAATTAAGTGGTGATCAATGGAAATCTCACGAAATTAAAAGTGAGATAAGAAACCCCTTACCACGTTAATCAACTGAGTCGTATGGCCAAAAGTTAATAACCACCAAATTATTTACAGAATAACATGAATATAAATAGAATCATGAATATATATCAAATGGCAGTACACAATACACCACTTTCAATAATTTAGTGGTGAAAAATGGAAATCTCACGGAATTGAAAGTGAGATAAGAAAATCCCTTACTTTGTACTTTTTCCTTGGTCGATGGTAGGTTTACCTACTGTATAATGGTGAAATAATTGTTATTGAATTATAAAAGAATCATTTACTTTAATATGATATCATATATGATCTTTTAACATTGATTTGTTAATAATATCTTAGAATTATCGTCATTTCGGGTGTTAACGGGTTCATTTTACTTTATATTCTTTGTTATGTGAGCCATATTCGTTATTAATGGTATGTATATTATTCATATCCAGAATGATATCAAGTACTTAGATACCATTTTTAAATCATCAAATGATAATTATACTTGAATGGATATGATGGACAATGAATCTCATCGCGTTCGTGGAGGCGGTAGTCCGTACATACGCACGAGCGACAATATCATTCTTTTGATATTAAAATAATATATAATTGGATTTTATATCATATATAAAGAATCATTATCATGTTATATTTATTATTTACATGAGTTACACATCATTATTATACCCATCCAAATAATAATATATTGAATAACAATTACACCACAACGTGGAGACGGTAAGTCGTACGTACGCACGTATGGTGACTTGTTATTCAAAGGATGGATAGAATACTGAATATGGTTGTACCATATTTATAATAACATCACAGTATATATATGATACTGGAGTTATTATTTTATAATGGAAATAACAAAGAAAGAGGAAGTGGAAGAAGAAAGGAACTTGAAAAGGGGTGGTGAAAACATTACCTCTTCTTCGGGTTCTTCCTTTTGATTTGATCAAAAGGGCTCCTTAGGATGGCTTTATGATCAAAATAAGGCCTCTAAGTTGTAGTGAGGGAAGTTGAGATAGTATTTGGGTAGGGTTTGGACGAACCAAAGGGTTTTGAAGGTGTGAAGAAATGAGAAGAAGGAGTTCCCTTTTATAAGAGGGGTGAGGGGCACCTTTGGAAAAGCTAGAGATATTAGTTTATAATAAATACATATTCGGTTTCCAATGGCTCTAAAGTTTACTATTCAAAGTTTAAGGTGGGGCTGGGTCTAAAACAACTCATCCTATAGAATTTAGATAGGTTTGGGTAATTATATTAACCTTATCTTTAAGTATTAACTTTAAGTTAATTAGTTTCACTTTTACAATGTCTCTTTGTATTTTTATATTATATGTTTAATAAACTTACCATATACATACAAGAGACCCCCAAGTGGTTTATTAATGATAAAAAAATCATGATATAAGTCTCTTGGCCTAACCTTAGATTTTTATGAATTTAATATCAATTAATAATATAATATTTGTTTTAAAAACTCTTTTATGTCAATTATGACACTATTCAATAGTTGATTTTTTTGAAACTCATAACATATTTATTACTTCGAAAAAGTCAATTAAATCAATAATAATATATCATATTATCCTAGAAAATTTTTTTAATTCATTAAAAGTTTCATATTATATTTATTTGGGTATTTTTAATATCAATTATTTTGATTTTTCACTATTATAGTAATTACTGCATCATCATTGTGTCATTAATAAAAAACATTATTTAATGTCTAAAAATTATAAATAAAATATAATTATGTAGGAAATCTTTTTATCTTTCTAATGAATATTTATAATCTAAAATCCAACATATATAAACCTATGTAACAATTGTTTTGCTAAAAGATATATGCTTGTGTCATTTTTGTATTCATTTTAACTTAATTAAAATAATGTGTCATTATCACTTACAAGTGGATCCATGGGGTCCCAAAATCGACCCAAAGATGCCCATGGTCGACCATGTATCAACCAATAGGTTTAAGACACGTTTTAGGGTAATTTAGTATTATTATAATATTATTTTTTAACCCTTATTTACCGGATTTACCCTTAACCATGGTAAATAAAATATTTACCGCAGTAATTATTCAAAATGTCTAAAAATAAAAGTTACCTATTTACACAATTTGAACATCCTGATTCCAAATATGGAATCCATTTTCCTAAATTCAAAACATAGAAGTGGCAGAAATTAATTTAAAATTAATTCCCGCTATCAAAACAAAAAGCGTGTTTTTAAGAGATAATAACTATCAAAAGATTGACACTTGTTTATGTTCGGTTTAATTGTAAAATTATGTCCAATGACCAACATTATATTAAATGGTGAAAATATATTCTAAATATACTTTAAAACTACTAAAATTCATAATTTATCACTATTAATTATTTTGATTAAAAAAGTTGTTTTTAATTAAAATTTAGTAATTTTCACTATTCATCAAAATATGAAAGTTATCCAAAAAGTACCAAAATTTCACCCTAGGCTAATTTCGATATTAGGAATCCAAAAATGAAGTCCATTTTTAAAGATATAATTTATAAAATTTCAAAAAGTAGGTATTACTATTCATAACGGCTAGTTTGATTGGTTATGGTGTGTTAAAATCTCGAAGTTGTGTACAATGCACGCCATTGCATTATTCGAAAGGAAACATACCGAGGAAACTTGGGGTGTTACAGATTGCATCTTGAAATAATAGTTTATAGGGATAAAATGAACATTGTATTCTAGGAATATCTTGATTATTTCATTTTTGTATTCATTGATGATATTTTGGTGCATGATAAAAACAATTAAAACCCTGAGAATAAATTGAAATTCATTAACCATACATTTAGTATATGATTGTTGTATGGTAAATTTATAAATTTTGACCTTTGACTTTAATATGTTTCTTTATTTTCCATATTGACTCCATGGATGGAATCTCATTTGAACCTACAAAGACAATGTCATTCAAAAAATACCCTATAATAATGGACAAAAACGAGGTATATAGATCCATTTTTTGGAATGATAATTTTGGGAATTTATTCAGAATTGTGCAAAATTGTTTGACCCATTTACCATGATGGAATGTAAAGTGGTTATGTTCATGTGGAAAATGGAATGTGAAGAAGATTTTGATCAATTAAATAGGATATTGGTTAATTTTATGATTTTGACTCATCCATTAGGAAATGATATATTTTTTACATATATTAATGCATCAAATAGGGGACTTGGAATTCTACCTATGAACAATTATGATCTTAATTCATATGAAACATTGATATAAAATAATATTAAAATAAACTAACAAACTAATCATCTTGTGTTGGTAGAAGAAATATTTTCATTTAATTTTGGGAGACATTTTCTATATGTTAAATGGCGAGAGATATACTTGTACTATAAGAATATAAAATAAATCCTTTCATGGAAGGAGATAAATATTAAAAAAATTGAGATAGCTTCACCTACTCATATATTATGATTTATCAGTACACTACAGCATAGTGACCGAAAATAAGGTAGCAGATTCATTGATTGGGAAAAATCATAGAGTAATTACACAAATTATGATAGAGTGGGACCTATATTACTATATTCTTTTATTATGGATATGGGGATTGTTAATGAAGTGGATACATCAATATGTTTTAAAATAATTTTGTAACCATCATTATTGGAAAAGATAAAATGATATCAATCATATGGTGTCAATTTTCAATAGAAAATTATATCTATGAATGATGGGAAATGGGAATACATCGTTTTTGAAGATGGTATTATAAAATTAGTAAGTATACTGCATATTCTAAATATACCTATGTTGAAAAGGTAGTTTCTGGATCACGATCATAGATAAAATTTATCTATAATCCCGCGAATCACCCTTATGCATATTGATTTGATGGATCATTTTTTTTAGGGATAACAAAAAGAATTTGATTTCGAATTATATGCCTAGATTCTTTTTTCCTAATAGGTGAAGAATGATAAAAAAATATACAAGAGGATTCATTAATCCTATATCTATTCCTATGAGTAATTTGGATTTTATTACTATATAAAATTTTCATAATAAAGACTCATATAAAGAATTTTGCAATATGGGTTATTGTTGATTTCCTTACCAACTCTACACACAACCATCCTATAAGAGAATTTTTACCTATTGAGAACCAATAAAAAATATATTAAATAATTTATAAGAAATAATAGAGAAAATAAAAACAAATTTATCATGATCACCAATTTACATTGAAATTATTGAAGAGTCTTAAGAAGGATCCTGATACTAAGATTCATTTGAGCATCGCCTACCATCATCAAATCGATGGCCAGTCTGAATGGTCCATTCGAACATTGGAAGACATATTGAGGTTTATATCCAATTATCTTCATGATATGTTGGATTATTATTTCCTTTTGATAGTGTTTTAAAATAAATATTGTTTCCAATCAATTATTCGAATGATATCATATGAATAATTAAATATTAAAAGATGATGCACTCCCACTTGTTGAGATGATGTCTTTTAATGTAAAATTATATAACATTTACATGATAAAGAGAAAATGAAATAGGTAATGAGTATTTAAGATCATATTAATGAATACCAATGAATGAAAATGATTTATTCCAACAATAAGAGGAATGGTGTGGAATTTCAATTCAGTTATCACATTTTCTGGAATATATCTCCCTGGAATGGTGTCATAAGGATAGTCAAGATGGAAAAAATGAGCCCCATTTACATTGTGCAAATTGAAATTTTCAAAATAATTTGAGTTTGGTTTTTAATAATTGCAAATTCATTCAATAATATCTAATGTATATAATCTCTTAGATATATCAATTTAAAAAAAGTTCATGTAATACCCAAAACATGTTCTCATCTTTGAGGAAATTGAATTGGAACCTGATGTGTCTTACTATAAAGAGATAATATATATTTGTGACACAATAGAAATATTTTTGAGGAATCAGATAACATGAATCGTAAATTATGTTTTAATATATCATAAAATGAAATAAGAAATGTGTGAACCAAAGTATGTAATAAATCAAAAACACCCTCATTTCATTAAATTTTAATATGGATTAAAATTCAATTTAATGTATTTTGTATGATGGAAGAATGTTACATAGAAGACATAATTAAAGTAACTGAGCATCAAATTTGAATAAAACTATAATACCATTAATATTTAAATATCTCTGGACAGAAAACCAAAATTTATAAGATGAATATTGATTCATAACATTTCCAAAATATTCTAATAATGTATTTTTAAAATATTCCCATAGAATATATTATAGTACAAATAATTAAAAATGTAGTGTTAAAATATTCCTAAAATTATTTATAATAACATGATATAATATATTTAATAAATTTTTTATTATTTTACAATTTTATATAAATAATTAAATCTCATAATAATGAAAAAAAATATTTTGCATAAAATTTGTGTTTTATTTAAAAAATTGTTGTTTAAAATGAATAACGTATATCTATTTAAATTTTATAAAATATTTATTAATGAGAGTGATTTAAATAAAATATATATATTTAATATATAAATAGAGGAATTTAAATCCATATAGTTATTATTTATTGTAAATTAGTTGATATAATATCATCTTAACATTGAAAAAAACCATTTATTGAAAAATCATTTTTTGAAGCTATATGTAGGTGTTTTTTTAACTACATTTTGAAAAAAAAATAGATTTGATAAAATGGATTCAATTTTATCTATCCAGAAAAATTAATATAAGATAATGTTTTCAAATTAATTATTCTTCATAATTATTTGTACAAATGGTAAAAATTAATTTCAATTGTTAAGGTAAAATCATGGTTTTACACATTACAAGAACTTGTGTGAAAATTAATTTTCCACCCATATAGAATATTTATTTTATAAATATGATATAATAGTTAAAAATGGTGGGTATAAATTTTCTAATAATTATCATTTTATTTTATGATTAAAGGATTACTTTCCAAGGTAAAAAACTTGTTGTCGTGGTTGAAACTAAAATTGTAAAAGTATAAAAACATAGAGGGTAGGAGAATAAAATGTTTAAAAATTATTATTTTTATATGGTGTAGCATTAATTAAAAATCCACATCCCTAAATACCATTACATATCAATTTTGGAGAAACTTTTAGGGTGGGTGACATCCTAGTACTGAATAGTTTTGCGTATTTCAAACAATTCCACTCATCATCATTTTTAAAAGGGCCCTCCTTCACCTAACATATTCATACATATCAAGCCATTTTTCAAAAACATAATAAATAAAAATATCCCAAAAAATTATTTGAAACATTATATAGATTATGGTTATCCAAATATACCATCCATATAATCCATAAAAAGAAATGCAGTGGTGGCTTCTCTAAGAGAAGTTATCGCCATAATGAAGCTCATAGTTTTTTAAAACTCCTTTGTAACAGACAATTATTTATTGAAAACTAAAAGATAAAGAATTTATTTTACAATTAATTTGATTCTATTATATTGAAAAATATTATTTATCCATATCTTTTACTATCAAATGGTGTGCAAACTCTTCGCTTTTGTGTATGGCAGACTACCGGCTCGAGAACTGATGTAATTTGGTTTCCATCATTGAATGACATGGATAGTAAAATTTATGGAATGAATGATTATATATGATACATAAAAAAATTATTAATTGATTAATATTAATACATCATACACTTAATTACCCTTCCACCCATTGAGGGAAGGATATTTCTATTCATTTACAGGTATGACCTACCATCTCCAAAAATACATGTGCTTTATTTCCCATGTAAAAATTAAAAAAATGGTTATAAAATGGTATATAATGAATAAATATTATATTTATAACATTAATATTATTCTTTATATTGTTGTTTTAAATCATATTCGAAAAAACTAGAACTTCCTTGACAAAACATACATGAGAAAATAAAGCAGCTGTCACCTGAAATAATAGTAATAATAAAATATTATTAACAAACATATGGTAAGATGTTATAGTATGGTTATATATTATATTATAAATATTATTTTAGTTCTATTTTAAATTTAAAAAAAACTTTTTATTGGAGGCTATGATGCTATCAACTACTTGGAAGTGTGAGGTTAGTGATTTATTAACTAAATTTCCATTCATTTGGTTATATCAACTATTCCTTGATTATGTTAAGAAATAATTATTATAGAAGTATAATTTTATTAATATATATAATAATTTCAATTTTAATTTGTGGATTTACATTTTTTAGTAAAAAATTATTTAATTGAAAATTTCTCAAATCAATGGTACGATCATTGTAAGGGATTTTTCACAATTTCCATTCCCTTGAGACATATTTGTTATCTTATGAGTATTATATTTTATATTCTGTACATAATTCCCCATTTATGCACTTGGGTTTTCTTTTAAACTTTATTCCTGAGTTGGAGTTAGTTGGTGTCTATCTTTTCTCACTCTTCCGCATGTGTTCTCTTAGAAGGTAATGCCTCCCATTTGTGTTTTTCTTATACCCTCGGTGTTAGTCACCGACCTATGGCCTACTGGAGGAGGGACTTGGGGATCATTATCTCCCTTTTATATTGCCTGCCCAGGAGGGGTACTCATTGTGGGGAGGGGGTCGTGACAACATCAAAATTTTAAACCATTCTTGTATGTATTTCTGAAAAATAAGATTCAAATTCTTGATTGAATAGTATCATATTTGTGGTAAATTGTTTTTCATAGAAATATGGATTTTTGATAAAATTAATTTTGAGGTAAAAAATGCAATTATTAGTTTTTCAAAATGGGCTAGAAAACACTATGGTGTTAGGAGAATTCTGTTAGGAGGCTTCAAATGTTTTGGCTTCAAAACAATATCCAAAATTTATAATAAAACCAATAAACAATACTTTGAGTCTATAAAATTAAATAAGTATATTTTATAAATAATATAAGAATTTTATTGTTAATATTTTAATTTAGTAGAATTTGGGTAATTTTGAAGATTATTTTTATTCAAATACCTTTATTTGAGTAATCATATATGATTTGGAAAAAAATTGATGATCCTTCATCCTAGAAATAAAAATTAAATATGATCATTAAAAATATATAATTAGAAACATACAATCTTGAACATTTAATGACCTTTAAATGATTTTTATTTAAAATGAAACTACTGTTAATTATAATAATCAAATGTCTCAAAGTTGTTTACTAAAATAAATAAATAAGGTATTATATATGTAATTTTCCTTTAAAAAATCAAGAAAAATATCCATGGATATCTAATAGTAGATTTTTCTCTCATATGAAAGGATATTCGAAGATCTTGAATGATTTCATAAATTTTTTAAAAGGAATAATGACCCTTTTCCAAGGTGTTTATCTAAATATATATGGTGTTGATTAAATAATAATTTCATAAGACAATGTATAATGAAAAACACATTGTTTTTATATTTTTGAAAACACAATATACTACATATTTCATGAAAATAATTGGATATATATGAATTTTTTTTATGACAATTGAATGTTCTATAAAAAATTTGAAATATTTATTTTTATGTGATTAAAATTACAACATGGTATTATATTTTAGTTTATTGAATAAATAAAGAATAATATGTCTTTAGAAATGATGAAATTTGTTTTTGAGGGTATGATAGAGTATTTTATATCCAATGATGGTGATAAAACTTTAATTCATAAAAGTAATGTTGAAGGAATGACAATAAGTTGAATAGATAATAATAGGGGAGAATAATATGTTGATTCAATTTATTTAAATTTACTTAAAGTTCTAATTACAAATAATGGATGTGTATTAAGATTAATTAGATTTTTGAACGACATTTTGCCTATGTAATGTGGAATATGAGTTTTTCTAATCTAAAACATGAGTTTAGTTAGAACATTGATACTAAGAAAAAGTTATTCATTCATTGAGGGAGGTCAATACGAATCCCCATAGGTTGAATAATAACCCATTTACTTTATTAATATAATGATAACATGTAATGAATTTATCACCTATCCCATACACTATATATATTAGTTTTGAATATGGATAAAGAAAAAACAAACACGTTTTTATATTGTATTAAATGTATTTATAATATTTGGGAAAACAATATTGGGGGAGAATCAAAAAATATTTGATCAATTAAATTATGGAGGGGGTCTCTAATTTAAGATGAACATTATTAAAAAGGATATTTTAAATGGGGTATTATATGAAGCAAACTTATTATTGTGTAGTTGTTTAACTATTCTAACTTGTTCGGTGAGAATATATACTATAACTATTGATTTATATGTAAATTGAAAATATTTTAAAAGTGGAAAAATATTAATAGTTTTATAATAGGATATTGTTTTTTAAAATTAGAATAAATGAATGTAATTGATTGTAGTGAGTTTCAAAATTTCTAAAGTTGATGTAAGTGAATTTAATGGATAAGATGTCACTATTATTCAATGTATGTTTGGTTATAAAATTTCCACATGTATTCATTGAATTAGAGAATACTTACTCATTTATAATTATATTATATATGATTAATTTTTAATTTTTAATGGTTTCCAATAAAATAAAATTATGGATATTGCAAATTGCATAAATATAGAAGTTATTCAATCCTTCTATTTAAGGAGTTCCTCTAGTATTGTTTTTTTTTTGTAGATATGGAGAAATTTAAAATCGAAGATGTGGATATGATTCTTCTATTTTATTTTGTATTAATCAAATAAATTAAATTGAATCTAATGTTTCATATATTCGATCATATAAGGTGATGTTAATTTCTTATATTTAGTGTGATTGAAGGTGTATGAAATAAATATTGGGTTTGGTTGAAGAAAAAATTATTTTATATAAGGTATACGATTAATTAAAAACACCATAATTTTAAAGATATACATATAGGTATCCATGTGTTTTCGATTTTATAAATACATAACATGGTATCCACATATCATGAAATTGTATATAGGGTGAGTCCAAAAGTTATGAATAAAAAAGGTGTAAGTGTAGACAATTAAAATTAGATTATTTTATAAACTAGATATATACATATGGGTTGGTCTGAAATATAAAATTTTACTATTTCTTAGACATGATTTATATAAATCGTTTGATGCTGATTCAAAAAGAAGGTAATGATATAAACACCTTATATACATAAGGGTTCATTTTGGGAGATAAAATAAAAAAATTTATATGATAAATATATATGTTTGGTTTCTTCTTGCTGATAGAAAATTGAAAAGAATTAAGTATTACTATAATCTATATAGATACTAAAAGTAAATTGAAATTGAAAAAAAGATTGAGGATCTATATGTTATTTATTGGATACTCTTTGGAGAGGATAAAAATATGGAAAACATCTTAATTGTAAGGGTTTGATGTGTATGATCTATACTATACCAAAATAAAAAAAATTCTTGGAGGCTATAAAGTTAATTTTTTGAAGAATAATCTGGAATTGGAATTAAAATTTATTATTCTAAAGTTTTCTTTATGGATTAATTATAACAATGTCAAATCCTCATACCATATATGTTTGAAATAATATTAAATTGTGAACATGACTATCATGATATGACAACATCCATTGATTAATTAAATCATACTACCGTACATTCTATTTAAGGGATAGAAAATCCATATTGATATGTCTATTATGATTTTTTTAATTATGTCTTCCTTATAGGATAGAGTCACACCATGATGCAAAGATGAGTAAATTATGATCTATGGTTATTTTTTGTGATTTGATATATCTTACTAACCTATATGGTGTCATTAATTGTCATGAAAACCTATTTAATAATAAGAGGATTATTTCATTATAAATATGTGTTTCATGTTAAAGAATTATGTTGTTGTTAGAGAAGTAATTAAGTAAAATTGGATTCTCATGTCTTTATGACTATAGTCATGCCATGAATTAGGACATATTACTATTTTATAGATCCAATAACTGAAAATTTATAGAATTTCAAATGAAATTAGTTGATGGAATTTATTTTTTTAAATTGGAAATTATAATAAAAAATAATACATGAAAAAAGTGTGTACTTCTAATAGAAAAAAATATGAAAAAGGGCATAAAATATAGTTTATGAATATGAGAAAATAGAGAAATCATCAATAGACATATATCATGAGAGATAAAAAATATTTGTAGTTTTATTTGAAGTGAAATAGTTTAGGAGTGTTTATTGTTTAGTAATAATGTAAATAAAGATGAATACAATAATAAGGAGTGAAAAATACAAATTTTACTTATTGTACTGTAAGTAGATTAAATTGAAGAGGTAGAATACACACTTAGTTTATATGTGGTCATAATAGTTGTCTTAGTTGTTGATTAATAAAGAACAAGTCACAAAAAATATATATTCTAAAAATCTGAAAGAGAAATTTAATCATTTCTGATGAAAATCATATCAATGGTTAAGGATATTTCCTACCCTGTTGAAGAATGAGAAAATAATGCATCTTATTGGTAGAAGTGTCAAAAGATACCATTGGTTCATCTTGTATTTTGTGTCAATAATATAACATTCTTATTTTTACCCACAATAGAGATTCAATAAGATATTATGGTCTCTGGTGATCCCATATCATTCCAATGATAAGATAAGGATTTTGAAAAGTGAACCATATATATCCCATGTCCATTTTTTAGAATTCCTTTGTGTTTCTTAATTTAATAGTAAGATCAGACACTCTAACAAATGGTTGAGTTTTATTTCATATAAAATCCTAAAAGGGAAATTGAATAGTGTACATTGATTAAACCACTTAGTGACCCAACAGAATTCATAGAGAATCATATCATTATAATCAATGGTTGTTCTGTGGAATTATATTTCATAAGGACGTATACAATCATGAAAGTAAAATATTTTGTGCACTTGACCAACCTCGTAAGGTGGAGGTTCTGATCGGTCTAAAATTAGATATATTTAAGGATCTTATATTCTATATACATGATTTACTATCAATAAATAGGTGGTAATTTTGGAATCTCAATGTGTGAACTACCATTGCGTGCGCTAGATCATGAGTTGAGTGGTTATGCTAATGCAACGTCAACTATCCAGACCCATAAGTGACCAGTCACCCATCATGTATGATAACATCTCCATTCCTGACTAATCGATTTCAATAATATAATATTTCATCCTAACATGAATACATTATATTTATAATTGGTGTGGACATTAACCTATATTTAAACCTGAAAAATGATATATAATAATAATTAAACCACATAAGATTCACCCATTTATATAAGGTCTATAATTGGTGCTAACCAATGAGATAAATACAAAATATGAAACATGTAGTAACATAAAAAAAACCTTTGAAAATGATGATATTGAATATATTGTAGGAGATATATAATTAAACAACATACTGGATCATCTTATAAAATAAAAATATATCAACTTAATATGTTACAACCCCCTTAAAGAACATCCCATGAACATATAACTGATATTTTGTGAATATTTCATAACTCCAGTGCTCTCATTGTATTGAAAAAGTGATCCTATAATGGTTAAAATTAGCATAATATAACATATAATATTCTATAATATCAATATGAAATTAAAAAATAATAGTGTCTATATATTAATGACAAACCATATATATAATTTCCATGAGCATTGTTGATGAATTTTTCAACCCAAACTACACAATTAGATACCAAGACAAACCACACATGAACTTAAAATCACATTGAGTAATATTAGAAAACCTATCCCATTTATGATAAAACCAAAATCGCATATTTATCATTGTGAACAACCTTTATCCCTATTGATAATATAATAGGTTATTTGTATCACTGTGTGGATACTGATACCTAATCATCTCTTGGTTCATCCTATAATAATCTACACACAAATGCAATAACCATTCTATCTTTTGGGTGAACATATATTGAGCACCAGAAAGATTCATTATCGAAAAAACAAATAATATTCACTATAAATAATCTATTTTTTCCTTCATAACTTCACTCTATACAATATATGTCCTATATGATTGAATGGATATGGCCTCTTCATGTAGAATAATCTCAATCACATACTCATTCCCTCTCTCTTAGTAGGATGGGAGGGTGAATCATCCTATATGAATATTTGTAAAAACATTCAATAAATAATAAATATAAGAGAAAAAACTCGAGGTGTGCCTCCTCATCGACCAGAATAATACAATTGGATAGATTTCATATACATTTTCTAATGTATAGGTTCCAAAGTACCTTTCTAAAAAACCAATTCCCCAACCTAGGTGAAATAATCGAAATTTAATAAAATTAATGATGTATGGGGGTTATTATTGTTGATGTGAACTCAATACTGAGTTATGAAATTCATTCTTTTGATCACATCAGAATTTCAGATCTTTGAAATTAATACATACCATGGAACTATACATCCACTAATCACCATAACACACATTCAAAATATCTAGATATGGACATACCCCGACCGTGTTAGAATATCAACAGACATAAACCTATATATTGATACTCTAGAAATTTCCAAATCACCAGAAACATATTTACATATGAATGAGTGTGACACAAGTTTATCAAATAGAAAAATTGGTATGGTCGAGTCCATGAGTATATATCCCAAAAGTATTAATATTCACACACATTTACCTTTTGGATCATACTCAATGGAATGATTAATGCCAAAACCCTATCCATAAGACCGTATCTCCAGTCTCTCATGAGATGTATCATGCTATTGAAAAATAATTCATAATCCTTAGGGACTATAACCTCCCTTAAAAAACTAAATGTACAGTTCATCCCAGGTCATCAGATTACCGTTACACTCAATAACTTAAAAACAATATCAAAGATTAAATACATATAACTCCTCCTGTAAAACATAGTTCTATGAAACACATCCTCTATTGTCTCCCCATCCCCATTCATGAATAAATATACTTCTTCTTCATGTTATATCTTATAGAATATACCCCAAATTACAACATTGATAGAACATGAATAAGGATATCCCTCTCAAATGAATTGTATAATCCATTCTTTGTGTATTGTACATGTCTTGAACCTCTTGAGACAGATCAAACACCGACTTCCTAATACATAAAACCCACCCATGGTAATATTATAAGAATCATTATACCCAATTGATTTACCCTCTATATGGTTGAAATCATATACTTATTATATTATATTATAGATCATGATTTTTTTATTATTCCAATCTAATGAATCATTTTTTAAATAATAGTGTTATTCCCTGACTCATGTTTATTATTTATAACTGATTAGGTATTCATTTTATAAGTTACGATTAATATCCAAAACAATATTTATTATCTTACTTGAACATATGATATTTTTTTGATAAATACCATATTTACCCAAAATTATGATCTAACCATATTCATTCTTATGTGTCAATTTTTGTGGGTTATAACAAAATGTATTAATAAGTATATGTCTAAGAAAACAGTTATAAGTGTATATTTTTTGGGAGATTTTAATTATCCTTCATAAAATATATTTTTTCTATCTAGTCTAAAAATACACTAAACTTTTTTGTTTTTAAGGTGTTAATTATTCTAATATGTATAAAATATGAATAAAATGATTTACAATTTATGTATGGAATTATCTGGTTACCTTTGTTTGAATCCATTCATCTTTTTGTTATTAACAATGACTAGGTTTTCAAGAATATATGTAAATAACATAAGGTCAGATAAGGTTGAATAAAACCGATATAGGATATACTAAAAGTGTCTTGGGTTGATAATTTTTTTTAATAATTTAGGTCATCAATGGATTCACATTCCTTATAAGAGGTCTTTCCACGTTAATTATTATAGCTTGACAATCATACTAATCAATTTGGTTTTAATAATGGTAGGATTATATAATGATGAAGTTTTAGTGGTGAAATGTTTTCTCAATATTGAAAATTACTTATTTGAAATTATTTCTATGAAATAATGGAAATATTTTGTTGCCTATTAATTTATAACCAAAATGATTACATATTTAATTACCAATGAAAACTTTTAATTTTAAAATTACAATATATCATGTTTATAACTCTCTATGATAGAAATTTGTGGAATCTATATCTTTTAAATGTAGATATTCTCAATCTAGTTAAAATTCATTTGATTTTGTGAATGAATAATTAAATAAATTACCCTCTAGACTTATATTGGTGTCTAGGGATCATGATTAAATGACGTGTACTATTAAAATGACTAAATAAAAACTGAATATAATATACATATTATGAGGAACGAAATGAATGAATTGTATAAATGGTTTGAATTATAATTATCACTTGGTCACATTTTTAATTTTATATTCCAAATAAATTAAACTATTCATATAAACATCTTCATTTAAACAAAATTATAATTTTATCAAAAAATAACTAATATTGATATATATATAAACCATTTTTGTTCCTAGACCCTTACTCAATCCTGAATGGTGTACATAAAATATGCATGTTCCAAATATGGGTTGGCGGCTTAGTAAGAACCCTTATCATCTTGTTGTAGGTCATTCCACTGCTACCCCAATATGTTTCAGGACAAGTGGATCAGGCATTTTGTAACGCCCAATGATCTGGTTCTCTCTCACATGGGAAAAGCGAGTTAGTTGCGGGACCTCAATCCTACTCCCCTAATAGTATAGGGTTTCAAATAGAAGTGGGTGTGTAATGAATATAGCGATGATAATATACTGCATACTACATAGTTTTTATATAGTGAAAGTAATTAATAATAATAATAATAATAATAATGAGTGTAATGGAAAAATAAAAAATTATATGACATACAACGACAGAGTAAAAGGTGAACTAATTAACCAGTAATAATAAAACATTTAATGACTGTCTAAAATTCACCTAAACATAAAATTAATGTAAAAAATAATAATCCAAAACAGATAAACCAAAAAAACACTAGTCTCGAACGCCATGTCTATTACGTGTCCAAACTTCTCTCATCCATCAAGCAATGATAAGGAACATGGTCCCATTACAATACCCATACATATATCTTTGTAATCTTCTTGGGGTTCTAAAAGGTGTATTGAATAAGGTGTGAGTAAAACTCAGTCGGTATAGACCAACATATCTAAAAAAACAATATGATGAAAAAGAACATGAAATAAAAAAATAATGAGGTGTATCTATTAATCAAATTAATATATTACAACAATCAGCCTTCTTTGTCACCATTCTATAATATCTATGATCATGTAAAAACCCCATGAAACCCATAACCTTAAACCATATAATAATAACATCACCAAGAAATGAACATTGTATTATAATTTAATCATTTGGTCATACCCCTATATATATGAATTTAAGCATCCATGCATTACCTTATATATAAACGTTTAGGTATCAAGGAATATCCCTCCATATAGGCATTACAATATGAAATTGGGCTAACCCCATTAAATAATCAGCACAACATGAAACTTTTCCAAGTGAACTATATAATCCTAACATCATTAAACTAATCCAAGCACACTATATAATATTTAAAACATTAATCTAAGCAAACATCACAATATAATAATTATATCATTTATTAAAAAAGATTTCAAAATAGTACATATCACACAATATCAAAACATAAGTCCCGATGATTAATTCTACAGATTACCATTAGTATTTTTTTATTTCACAATCATTTTAATATACAATTACATAAATTCAATTTTATAAAAATGTATTCCACTACCAACGTGATTATAATGTAAGAAATCAGTTATGGTCTCATGTCACGTTAACAACTCATTAAAATATTAAAAAATTCAATATTACATAGGGGTTCACTCAACCAACATGTACCCACAATCCAAGTATCAACGGAATTGATTCCAGTTAGATTCAAGGTTTAATAAAATCTCTGTTTTACTATAAATCATCATCCAATAAATTAATGCACATGTTGTGCAATTTAATTTGAAAATTGTCACAAAACTAAGCAATAAAATATACAATAGGACACGGTTTTAGAAAAACTACCTTTAACCAGTGACCAACATAATGCCTCTAATAGGTAACGTCATTAATAAAGAAAGAGAAGAAGATCATAAGAATGAACCGTGATGAATAAAGATCAAGAATAACTCCCAAAAAATATGCTATCAATAGACTCCACTACTACAACTGGAATTCAACAATAAGAAGGAAAACATAAGAAAAACAACACTCCGTTGATTGATCACTTGAACATGACATCTAGAATTGGGGAAGGAACTCCATATTAACTTGGATATTTCTTTGGTCAGGAGAGAGAAGTAATATAATGGATAAAAAATAAAAACATAATCGGGGACACATATTATAACCACCGATTCTGATAACTACACATAGTGAAAATGAACTTCACTGCGTGTAATTTTCAATTTACGATTTCACCTAAATTTATATTACATCGAGGGATTTTAACCATGATTGAACATTAAATTTTATAATGTATATTTTTTATTTTCAATTATAACACACCATTAAC
Source organism: Viscum album (assembly GCA_963277665.1). Taxonomy (NCBI): domain Eukaryota; kingdom Viridiplantae; phylum Streptophyta; class Magnoliopsida; order Santalales; family Viscaceae; genus Viscum; species Viscum album. The sequence goes on from OY728161.1 coordinate 1,472,348,848, forward strand.
AAGATCATGACATATTTTACGTTAACAACATATTCATTTAAATACTTATAGGTTGTGTAACACATTTACAGGGTGTGTATATTATCCGCAGATATCTTGAATCCAAACTTGTACAAAAACTACTCAACACCCTATGATGCCTTCGAATCTCAATGAAACCCATTATAATTCCATTTAACATATTTAACCCCAACACTATTAGTTCAAAAAACGCATCCATTAATTATGGGTTTTACTCCCCTAAATTTTATAGCATCCTCTCAATGAGACTCAACCAAAATTGTTATGAAAAATGAACATAAATGAATGATTTTTAAAAAAAAATCCTTAGTGTGATTTACCTGGTAGAATATGCCATTTTGAAACCTCGCCACCATATAACATATTATCCCCATCCGTCTCCAAGAATCATTGTAGGATACCATCGAACATGTACAGCCATGATTCACTCATATCAGACACCCTTGGCTAGGTCTCCACTTGAACATACCCATATTACCCATTCACATGAACAAGAGGCATGGTCCTCCCTCAATGATACTTATCTCCATATCCCAAAATCTTTATTTGATACTCCTCATAATATGCATCTACATAATGATTGATGTACTTTATGTATTCCACATGAGATCAGTAAGTATAATATCTCTAAATTTTCGACACTTAGAACTCATCATGAATAGAACTATAATTATATTGAAAGAATAATAGGTATCCCACTAGACCAAAACATTACACTATATAAAACATACTAGAATAGATGGGCACTAACATTCCCTTTATCCTAACATAGTGTATCCTTATCTTATGTGACACATGAAGGAAAATAAAATCACCAACATCAATCTCCATAGATCATCTCTAATGACCAGAATGTGATTTATGTGAGCTCTTCACATTCACCAAACACCTCATAATAATCTTATCCCACTCTGATGTCTCCATCATGATACTAGGTCCTAGAATCACTAACTCAACTACCTCTAACAGGCAAAGAGGTGAATGATATGGAATTAAATGAAATGCTGCTAAATGATCTAGTTGGATTAATTTATAGATGATTTATTATACTAAAATTCAAGAGTTATATACAATGATCCTAAAAAACAAAATAATTCAAAACATTTGATCATAACATATCATACAGAATATGAATAGATCAATTCAGTTGATTGTTATAATAAAGATGATAGGCTTTACTCAAAAGAACATGTGATCCTTGAACCTTTTGAAGAACCTTCTAAAACTGAGATATCAAATGAGGATCTTTATTAGAAATGATACTCCTTAGATCATCACACAAATGAAATATCTCCAACACATAAAGACTACAAATATTGTCAAGGTTGAATGTCTCTATATTAGGAAATATGTGGTCTACCATTGTCATTCGGTCATCCATCACCCATAAAACATTTTTCTTATGGTGTTTCCTTGGTAATAATTTCTCGATAAACATAGTGACATCATCCCATTTAAACGCACGATTAAGAAAAATATTCAACAACCCAACAAAAATAAATTGCTAAGATTTCCCATGATAAGAAGTGAAACATATCTCAATGAATTCCCCAACCTCATTATTCGTTATAGGAATCCAGTACTATCTATTGAGATCGTGATAAATTTTGCTCAAAACATGATGTACCACCCATCATGAATCATGAAACACTCTCATAATATCCTTATACAGGCCCAATGGAACCCATACTCGAACATGTAAATGAAGAGAATTTTAACTAATAATAGACAATCCCACTAGTTTATCCCCACCATATTAGTTGTCTCTTAAAAAAAATCATTGATTAGATATCTTTTCTATCTTGATTTATTCTTGATGCATGGGTATAACAGATGTTAAATTCAGAGCTACTTGTCCCATGGACTCTAGATACTCTAAACAAATTTCTATAAAAGCTCCATAATCTACCACTCATCACAGGACTACCAAATTGTCTATATCTGCGTCTTCTTTATTGAGTCATCTGAAATGAGGTTTCCCTTTTTTGGAGTATAATATAACTCGGTGAAAAACGTATATAGATATTAGACCCACCTCCTCTACAAATTATTCAGGTACTACTAACAAAAGATATACCTAATTATCTTGTGGTCTCTATACACCTAAAAACTCTCTATCAAAATATAGTGTATCCATTATCTTAGGGAATGTACAACAATATAAAAATCCATATCAAAATTAGGTTATGTCCTTTTGTACCGTCTGGGCCTTATAGAGTCATGAGTATCCACTTCTTCCTCCTGCATCAAAAGCAATCATAGTCCAGCTCTAGGGGTTTCACATTACATTGTATATTCCTTACATAGAATAAGAAAATTTAGTATAGGTTCTGAGGTTATCATTCCTTTTAGATATTGAAAATCCCTCTTGTAAGCATCGATAAACAAAATCACCCCTTTCACCATCTACACTAATATCAGTGTGTCAATGTAGGAGATGTCCTAGATGAAGTACCAGTAATAACCTGATAAACCATGAAATTTTTTAATCTTGAAGTCATTATTGGCTACTCCATAGATTCCATGGTTGTAACCTTCTTCAGGCCCACTAGAACACTTTCCTCATAGATGATATTGACTAATAAGTTCATCTTGTTACATTAGAACAACTATGATTCCCCCTCTAAGTAATATATATGTTACCAAGATGTTGACCATGATTTCTTGGTGATTGGGGGAACACTAAGATGTTTTCGACAAACCCCCCCAAAAAAGATCCAAAAAATGGATGAAATATCTTATTCATCAAAACCATGACCTGCTATATTTAATTTTTCATTCCAAAAAACACCACCAGGAATGCATATATTTCATACCTTATCCAAAATGTTTCATGAGATATGTCTGATGGTCTCTCCCATAACATGTTGTATCCTTATCTCAATTAAATCATAGATAATATCGTATCACCTATCTACTGATCGAAGAGATAATTTTTATGTGGAAGGGGATACAGATTCATGAAAGTCATTTGGTTTAATCATTTATAATACACACATAACCACAAATTCCAATTATCATTATTCGGGAAAATAATTGTTGAACAACATGGAGACTTACTAGGCTCTTTGAAGCCATTAGTTTTTAGATCTTCCAACTATAATTTCAACTCTTAAATCCCCAATGAATCAATTCTAAAAGGTATGATAGAAACTGACTCATCTCCGTACCTGAACTCCATCAAGATATTGATCTCTTAATCTGGGTGTAATCTATAGAAATCATCGGGATGTATATCCAAAAAATGGTCAACCACTGATGGAAAAGAATACTTCTCCAATCCACCAGGATTCATAATAAGAACTATATGATCCTTGATAAAATCCAATATAAATGGAATTATTCCATAAAAAGCCTTAATATCCCTCCCACCTTGGAAAAATAGCTACAACCTTCTATATATAGTATGTCAACTATCCTTTGGTAACATTTTATATGAACATTGTATGGAACTGACAAATCCATACTAAGAATAAAATCCAAACTTATCATTTCCATTACTAACAGCTCCCAAATGAAAGGGTAACCACAAATATTTATATAAAATGTATTCCATAATTTGATATTATCTAACCTTACATTGAACTATTGATCATTATTCAAAACACCATACATGACTTCTAATAAAATTCCTAAAATATATTCAAATAGAGACGATAAACTGCATTCGGATACTCATCTATCAAAAAAAAACACATGCAAGGGTAGATCACATAATAATCATACCAATTATTATAGAAGGTCATGCTTCCACATTGTATGGATTAGTTTTCATAGTGTGTAGATCAATACTTCCTTTACCATGGGATTTAGTCTAACTCCCCTAGAATATTCCATCTTCTGGGTACTACCACTCTTACACTAGGGTACCATGTCCCCTTCCATGACCAGAATTTTATATGGATATATAGATAATAACATTTTTAAGGGCAGACGAGTCCTTATCAAACTACAGTACCATACTCAATACCCTTCCACTGCTCTAATATGGGGGGTTTTTATAAAATATCTAAAGAAAAAATTCCCAACCACAATAATGATACTCCAACATAGGTTATGGAAAATGATGCCACATTTGGCCCAACATTACACACTCATAGTGTTCCAATGGAACAAAGTTCTGAAAACAATTCCCACTTCTCTGACTAATCAAACCATTGTTTATTGGTGATTTCTATCATTGAATATCTTATTGTCACCAAAGAAAGATCCTTTAGTTTATCCTATTGAAACAACTTGGCTATTACTCGAGGCCTCTCTCAGATTATATTTTTTAATTAGTACATAATTAATCATGACTGAAATTCTACTCATTCAAATCTTTATCCTATGAAATATTATGTAAGTGAGTCCCATCATGAAAACATCTGAACCTAAAGATATCATTAGTAAGTGAATATGATGAAAACAGTTACAATTGAATGATTCATACAATGTAGTCCATCACCCACATTCCCCCTTATGTAGTATGAATGAACTCATGAGCCTTATTGTAACACCCCAGGTAAATAATGAATATGACAATTTCATATTTATCCATATTTGTGAATAAAATATTAATATGACATTAAAGGGGATGCTATGCTCGATGGCGTACCCAACACGGAATAACGAGTTTCTTGGGAATCATACGTTGCACTCTAATAATAGAATAATATTATTTTAAATGGTAGTTAACGCCTAGTTGTTGCAATGGAGGGAATGAATAGAACTAACTAAAAAATTATTATATATTTTTGTCAAATATTTTTACTTTTTACAATAAATGTTAGAGGATTAAAAATGAGAATGAATCCAATTTTAAGCATAAACATTCTAATATTCTTTAAAAGGTCGATTAACGGCCTTTTGATGGCGAACCTCTTTTAAATCAACATTTTGACAATGGTATGTATTATATTTGAAAAAATAAAATTCTTCTTTACAATCGGGACATCAAAATTTACTTTGTGTAAATATTTGGTATTTTTCCAAAAAAAGTTCCATTTTTAATGAATAGTGAAAAATGTTGTATTTTAATTCAAAACCCATTTTTAATCTAATTTATTTATATGTTAATATTATATTTTGAATTGGTTTTAAAGTTAAATTAGAATATATTTTTACCATCTAATCCATTTGTGGTCTTTGGAATTAATTTCACTTTGAAATCGGACTTAAACTAGTGTCAATCTTATTATGCATTTTGTTTCATAAAAACATGCTATTTGTTTTGATAGCGGGAATTAATTATTAAATTAATTAATGAAACTTATGTGTTTTGAATTTTTTAAACTAGACATAATTTTTTAATTTCGAATATCAAATATAGCTTAGGGTGATGTTTTGGTAATTTTCTGAAAAACCTCAATTTTTGATGAATAGTGAAACCACTAAGTGGTACTTATAAAAACTGATTTTTCTATTTAAATGGAATTTTGTCATCTTTGTGTTTTGAATATCAAAAATCCGACATACATGGTTGTCATTAAGAAGTAAAATGTGGTTCAATGGGATAAAAATAATTTTTTGGTGAATAGTAACTTATTAAGTTTTTAATCGCGATTAGAGGTAATTAGTGTAGTTTAAGGTAAGAATAATGTTTAGATAAAATTAAATGCCCTAGACACATATCCTACCCTCATTGGATGAGTCATGGCCGACCATGAAAATCCATGGGTCAACTTCGGGTCCCCATGGATCCACTTTGGTTGGAAAAAGAGATAAATACCTTTTTATTTAATGTTAAAGTAAAAATGACACAAACATGAGATGTTTTACTAAAACAATTTTTACATGGAGTTATACAAGTCATATGTTTGACTATAAATAGTTATTGGAAAGCTAAAAAGATTTCCTACATCATAGTATTTTTTCTAAAAAAAATTAGTCATTAAATAATTTAAATTATTTATGACATTATGATGATGCAGCGATGACCTAATTATTTAACGATTTAAATAAAATGGAAAGATAATGTAATATATAAGACTTAAACATGTCCAAAACCTATTGTATGAGTTCATTTAGAACCCTTATCGCCTTATCCTCGAAATAAATCAATGTGGGACCTTTAAAATCCGAAACGCTTTTGAAAATAAAGTAACATTTTGTATCTTTACAAGAGTTCCTCTCCTCTCCTCTTATAAAAGGCCCCCACCTCTACCTCATTACCCACACTCCCAAAGACTTTATCTCGGCCAACCTCTGCCCATTTTGTCTCTCCACTTCCCTCTCTTACTCCTTAAAGCCTCACTTTGGGCAGAAGTCTTTCCAAGGAAGCCTTTGGGCTCAAACCAAAGGGAGTTACCCGATTTTAAGGTAATGTCTACACTTGAGTCCTTTTGTTTTATTTTGCCTCTCCAACCCCCTAAACTCTTTCTATTCATTTATTTTGTAACAAATAAAGTATCTTCAATATACTAGTATGTTTTTATAATAAGGATTCGAGCTACACTTACACACACCTACATCTAATGGTTAAATAACATACTATTTCCGTGGATGGGGAATTTATGCCTCACGAAACGATGATTGTTCAACACTCATATAACACCTTCAAAGGTGGAAATTAACATGTCACTATCTTTATATATGATATATAATATTTTTATTTTTTACTTAAGATTCTGTATTTTTCATTTATGAAATACATTTATGGTTTCCATTATGGGAAAACGCGATATCTTCATTTAAGGAAGTACAGACTACCGCCCCCTCAAAGTGATGTGATTCGTTAATTCCATATGTGGGACGTATAAAGGATGGATTTAAAGTTATTATATATGATTTTATACTAGAATTATAATATACCTCTATATAATTATTATTTCTTTCCATTAATTTATGAGATAGAAATGAAAGTAGCGTTCATGCGTACGTACGACTTACCGTCTCCATGAACGGTGCATTTCATTTCTTATCCCCAAATGTAATGTACTATTATAAGTACATATTTATAATGAATATATATAATGTATTTTAAATATAAATGATGAATATAATTCTGGTATTTAAATATACATACCTCTCATTTATTTTTAATTCCATTAATATGACAAAGAAATGAAAGTAGCGTTCATTCGTACATACAGCTTACCGTCTCCATGAATGGTGCATTTCATTTATTACCTCTAAATAATTATTTAATATTATAAATACATGTATATTCTGGATATATATGATATATATGATATCCAAATAATGAATATCATTCTCGATATAATGAACCATTGACCACACGAACAACATGTAATTGTAAGAAGTCCACTTTTGACTTAAGAACCAAATATCGACAAAACAAACATTATTAAATTAAATGATTACATAATGTTTATAACATATAAATAATTGATATAAAAGGAATAATGAACTAGAAAAAGGCTATTAAGCAATTATAAATTAACTCAAGTTTATTATTCAGGACTTTAAAGAACGATCGAGTCAAGTCAGACCCGAGGTAAGGGATCCTACTCCTCTCTTTCTTTTTAAGTACGCTCTTTATGTCATTCCTTTTAAAACTCATCTTTATTATTATTGGGATGTTCTTTTACATTAATATTACTGTAATTTTTATTGTTCATATGATGAGAGACCCTATTTTCTCTCATCAATCCATTTTTGAAATTTTAAGTGGCGTCGTTAGGCTGCCGAGTTTTTGTAAGGGATTTTTCATCTCACTTTTATTCTCATGAGATTTATGCTACATTTCCCACAATTTCCTTTGAGTGGTGTATGTACTTCGAATTATTCTACACTTTATGTAATATACATTCATTTATGAGTATTTACATCAATGATGTATTGACCTTCTTTCATGGGGTGTATGTTTCGGAAAATACCCAAGTCGGTAAGGGAACCTTTCACCCATTTCTTTTTAAAATACTTCTTTTGTTGGGTCTTTTAATTCACATATTGTTATGTTAGGATATGTTCTCATATATCCTTATTGATGTAAATTTTAAGTGATGAGATACTTTTTTTTATCTCTCATCAACTCTTTTTCTGAATTTTCAAGTGACGTCGTTAGGCTGTCAAATTTTTGCAAGGGAACTTTTTAACCCAAATTTGATTCTTTAGGATAAACTTGTACTCCTTGAATATGTCGTTCTATGAATATGGGTGAATAACCTCTGATTTTTTTACACTTAATATCCACTTATATTTGGTGTATTCGTTTGTCACACATAATTATGCAATTGTTTTATCCTTAAACCAAGGATACCATCTTTGTAAGGGTCTTTGTCTCAATCTCCATTCATTGAGGCATATTTTGTTTTATACACAACCTTATTTTATACGGTGTATAAACCCCTTTGACATTTACGTTTATTCAAAAGAAATCTTTTTTCTACGAAGCGTTTTACTAAACGACAAAAAAGAATGTTTCTTTTACGTATAAGGTAACAACGACCTTTTCCACCGCCGTGAGTATTATTTGATCTTTGGCTTCATCAACAAGCCGTAATGTTTTTAAAATAAAATAAATACCATATACTTTTTTTTATTTTTCTATTGAAAATGGTTTTGATAAAGGATTATATTATGTCAATATATTTAAATGATATATTATGATTGAAATGTGGAAATGTTATCATTCCTTTATGTTGGTTTTATGTGTTATAATTTTATAATGGTACTTGGACATTTTATGGGTGGTTGCGTGATAAACCATATGACGGGTGGTGTCGTGAATACCAGGACGGGTGGTTACATTATAACCTCCAATTCATTGGGTATGGAAGTCGGCTGTATGGCTATTCCATTAAGTATGTATGGAAGTTGGCCGAATGGCTTTTCCATTAAGTGATATGTGTGGAAGTAGACCTTATGTTTATTCCACTTAAGTATGTTTATGTCCCAAGTTACCATTATATGTTATGTGATCTTTATATGGGTTTTATGGTAATATTTTGGTTTCAGAAGGGTAAGTAATGAACTTTTATTCAGCAAAGAGTTTTTACTACTTTGAAAAGGTGAAAAGTATTACTTTGATAAAGTATACATGGTTTACTTGTTGTTTTGAAAAACTAACAGTTTTCATTCTTTGTGTATCCCTTAATGAGCTTTTTATGCTCATCCCAATTTTTTGAAATGTTTTTCATAGGACTTAGCGTGGAATAGGGTCAAGGATGGGTTCAAGGGAAAGTCATGATACCTAAAACATGGAACTAGACATGTTTCTTTTTAAGAGTTTTTATTTTATGGAAATTTTCATAGAAGCGACTACTTTGTAATCTTTTGAGATGTAATAGTTATTTCCTAATTATCTATTACTCTAAACCTGAAAAGATACTCAATGTGAATTACTAATTTAATTCAATATTATGTAAGGTTTAAGGCTGGGGCCTTATAGTTGATATCAGAGGTTAGTTTAGATAACTTTAGAGGTTAGGGTATTTATTAAGCATAAGTGACATGACCATAATAGTTAGGATTTCAGAAAGAGTCATAGTTTTTAGATAAAGTGAATGAGTAAGAATATCTTAGTGTTTATCTTCCTCTTTAGTACATGATGGTATTGTTGATATACTCACACTGACCTTCTTGGTTTTAGTAAATGGATGGATCTAGCAGGCACCAAGGTAACGGTGGATGTGAAGGAAACTGTGACCGTTTTCTGAGTGAGCAACTGAATGATATGGGAGCTGCAATGAGAACTCTTGTGTTTATCCTCAACCAACTATCTGGAGTCATGATTGACCACCTAAACCTTGGTGATCTCTATAAGGCATCATATATGCGAGAAAAAAATCCCTACGGAACTATAGGTAATAATCATAAAGCTAAGTGTGTACAAAAACCTATGTGTCAAAGATGTGGAAAGAAACACCTAGGAAAATGTTTCAAAGGGACATAAATATGCTATAGATGTGGAAATGAAGGTCATAAAGCAAGAACATGCCATGGAAAAAGGAAGCATATAGTCGACTCGAGGAAAGGGAAAGAATTTATTTCTGAGGGATCAATTGAATGTTTTAAATGTGGTGTGCATGGTCATTATGCAAACACATGTCCTATGAAGATGTTTCGGGAATGGTATCACCAATATCGTACAAATATTTATTTACCAATACCTAATGTCATTCCGATTGAGGATGAAGAAACTGACAATTACCAATCAATGGTATGTATTATTTCCGGACTATTGTTTTCCTATTTTGGAATCTTAGGATATGATTCATGATTTTTTTTGTAGGAAAGAGGTATTTCTGAATAATTTGGAAAGGAATGGTTAATGGATCACGAAAAATGTTGAATGAGTAAGATTTCAACATATAAGGGCTTCAAGAGTTATGGTGAAATTCTTAAGAGTATTAAGTCTCTTTTGATGATAGGGTTACATTAGAAGACTTTTTATATTATGTGTAACCCTGATGTTTAATATATGAAAATTTTATTCAATGAATAGTTATCTATTCTTTTGTGGACATAGTTATAAAGAACCATTTTGGTTTATATGATCCTTACTTTTGAGGTAATTATGGGTTACTATATGTTACTATTCAAGTGAAAGTCATGAGATAAAATTGAGGTTAAATTATGTTATGGTTATTTTTGATGATTTTATCCTTTTTTGGGGGAATAATTTGATAATTATATAGTTTTGGAAAAAGGGAAACACCCAGACCGTGTGACTACCTGTCGCGTCGGACAAAGCTGCGGGAATCGAACCCACAACCAAAGTGCGACTGGTATTTATCGCCTACCACTGGACTACGTGAAGTCCCTGGTTAGTTTGACTAATTCTTTTTTAGTTATATGATTTTATGAATTAATATTATGTTGATTTTGGGTTACATATGAAATTGATTAACCTATCATGGAGGATATGTGATTAGGTTAATTACTTTTCAATACGAGACTTTTGGAGCAACTGATGTTGTTTGGAGATAAATGTTACGATTTAACTTGGAAGACTATGTGAATAAATCCTTCAAATAATTGGGTTTCAATCTTAGATTGGTTTACTTTGAAGAATTTTATGGAAAAATTGTTTATCGGATGGTCCTCGTTGAACTTTGGGTTCTGTTGGACAAATTTTGGAGATTAAGCATAGATTTTTTAAAGGGTTATCCTTTTCTGGATTATCTGATCTTGTACTAACCTTTTTGGTTTTGGTTTTGGTTAAATCCTAAAGACACGGGAAGTATATAGTTCTCTTTGCTGGATTAGTTGAATCTCTAGAAGTTGATTATAGTACTCTTAATATGAACAAGTCTTCCTAAATACTCGTCTTTTAGAGAAAATATGAGTTTGTGTAAGGAATCTAATAAAAGTTGAAAGTCAACATGATAAGTGATTATGTTTCCTTTTGAATAAATTCCTCAATAAAAAGTAACTTAAAACAAAATGTTGTCTATTAACTTTTCCTACTGGGTAATCAAATACCGTTTAACCCATCACAAGATTTTGATTTTCTTATAGTTAACATTCTCCTAGACATGTTTACTATCACCCTCCCTCAAGAACATGACCCTTTGCTTTTTCTTCCATGTCCATGTTTTCCTACATGGAATCCTATTATGGGTTAACTCGGGTGACCTCTATACTTATCTTTATTTATTTTAAAGTGATTGTTTTACCGACTCTTGTTCCGATGTGGGACATTCAAGGATGTTTCCAAACTCAATTTTAAAATTGTCAGGACGCAATTCCCAAAAGGGGGGAAGGATTTAACACCCCAGGTAAATAAAGAATATGACAATTTCATATTTATCCATATTTGTGAATAAAATATTAATATGACATTAAAGGGGATTCTATTCTAGATGGCGTACCCAACACGCAACAACGAGTTTCAGGGGAATCTTACGTTGCACTCTAATAGTAGAATAATATTATTTTAAATAGTAGTTAACGTCTAGCTATTGTGATGGTAGGAATGAATAGAACTTACTACGAGATTATTATATATGTTTGTCAAATATTTTTACTTTTTACAATTAATGTTAGAGGATTCAAAATGCGAATGAATCCAATTTTAAGCGTAAACATTCTAATATTCTTTAATAGGTCGATTAACCGCCTTCTAATGGCGAACCTCTTTTAAATAAAAATTTTGACAATGGTATGTGTTATATTTGGCAAAATAAAATTCTTCTTTAGAATCAGGGCATCAAAATTTACTTTATGTAAATTTTTGGTATTTTTCCAAAAAAGTTCAATTTTTAATGAATAGTGAAAAATGTTGTATTTTAATTAAAAACCCCTTTTTAATCTAATTTATTTATATGATTATATTATCTTTTGAATTGGGTTTAAAGTTAAATTAGAATATATTTTTACCATCTAATCCAATTGTGGTCTTTGGAATTAATTTCACATTGAAATCGGACTTCAACTAGTGTCAATCTTTTGATACATTTTGTTTCTTAAAAACACGCTATTTGTTTTGACAGTGGGAATTAATTATTAAATTAATTAATGAAACTTATGTGTTTTGAATTTTTTAAAATAGACATCATTTTTGAATTTGGAATATCAAATATAGCTTTGGGTGAATTTTTGGTAATTTTCTGAAAAACCTCAAATTTTGATGAATAGTGAAACCACTAAGTGGTACTTATAAAAACTGATTTTTCCATTTAAATGAAATTTTGTCATATTTTTGTTTTGAATTTAAAAAATCCGACATAAATGGTTTTCATTAAATAGTAAAATGTGGTTCAATGGGATAAAAATAATTTTTTGGTGAATAGTAACTTATTAAGTTTTTAATCGCGATTAGCGGTAATTAGTGTAGTTTAAGGTAAGAATAATGTTTTAATAAAATGAAATGACCTAGAAACATGTCCTACCCTCATTGTATGTGTCATGTCCGACCAAGAAAATCCATGGGTCAACTTGGGGATCCCATGGATCCAATTTGGTTGGAAAAAGACATAAATAACTTTTTATTTAATGTTAAAGTAAAAATGACACAAACATGAGATGTTTTACTAAAACAATTTTTACATGAGGATATACAAGTCAAAGTTTTTACTATAAATAGTAATTGGAAAGTTAAAACGATTTCATACATCATAGTATTTTTTTATCATTTTTGTACATTAAATAAATTAAATTATTTATGAAATCATGATGATGCAGCGATGACCTCATTATTTAACGATTTAAATAAAATGGAAAGATAATGTAATATATAAGACCTAAACATGTCCAAAACCTATGGGATGAGTAGATTTCGAACCCTTATCCCCTTATCCTCGAAATACATCAATTTGGGACCTTTAAAAGACGAAAATCTTTTGAAAATAAAGTAACATTTTGTAACTTTACAAGAGTGCCCCTCCTCTCCTCTTATAAAAGGCCCCCACCACTACCTCCTTACCCACACTCCCAAACTCTTAGGCTCGGCCAACCTCTGCCCATTATGTCTCTCCACTTCCCTCTCTTACTCCTTGAATCCTCACTTTGGGCAGAAGTCTTCCCAATGAATCCTTTGAGCTCAAACAAAAGGGAGTTACCCGATTTTAAGGAAATGTCTTCACTTGTGTCCTTTTGTTTTATTTTGCCTCTCCAACCCCCTAAAATCTTTTTATTAATTTAATTTGTAACCAATACAGTATCTTCAATATACAAGGATGTTGTTATAAGAAGTATTCAAGCTAAACTTACACACACCTACATCTAATGGTTAAAGAACATACTGTTTCTGTGGATGGCGAATTTCTACCTCACGAAACGATGATTGTTCAACACTCATATAACACCTTCAAAGGTGGCCATTAAGATGTCACTATATTTATATATGATATATAATATGTTTATGTTTTACTTAAGCTTCTGTATTTTTCATTTATGGCATTCCATTATTGTTTCAATTATGGGTAAACGCGATATCTTCATTTAAGGAAGTGCGGACTTCCGCCCCCTCAAAGTGATGTGATTCGTTAATTCCATATGTCGGACGTATAAAGGATGTATTTAAAGTTATTATATATTATGTTATACTGGAATTGTAATATACCTCTATATCATTATTATTTATTTCCATTAATGTATGAAATATAAATGAAAGTAGCGTTCATGTGTACGTACGGCTTACCGTCTCCATGAACGGTGCATTTCATTTCTTATCCCCAAATGTAATGTACTATTATAAGTACATATTTATAATGAATATATATAATTTATTTTGAATATAAATTATGAATATAATTATGGAATTAAAATATACATACCTCTCATTTAGTTTTAATTCCATTAATATGAAAAAGAAATGAAAGTAGCGTTCATGCGTACGTACAGCTTACCATCTCCATGAACGGTACATTTCATTTCATACCTCTAAATGATTATGTAATATTATAAATACATGTATATGTTGGATATATATTATATATATGATATCCAAACCAATAATATCATTATGGATATAATGAAACATTGACCACACGAACAACATGTAATTGTAAGAAGTCTACTTTTGACATAAGAACCAAATATCGGCAAAACAAACATTATTAACTTAAATGATTACATAATGTTTATAACATGGCAATAATTGATATAAAATGAATAATGAACTTGAAAAAGGCTCTTAATCAAGTATAAATTAACTCAAGTTTATTATTCAGGATGTTAAAGAATGATCGAGTCAAGTCGGACCTGAGGTAAGGGATCCTACTCCTCTCTTTCTTTTTAAGTACGCTCTTTATTTCATTCCTTTTAAAGCTCATATTTCTTGTTATTGGGTTGTTCTTTTATATTGCTCTTACTGTAATTTTTATTTTTCATATGATGAGGGACACTATTTTCTCTCATCAATCCATTTTGAAAGTTTTAAGTGGCACCGTTAGGCTGCCGAGTTTTCATAAGGGATTTTTCATCTCACTTTTATTCCCGTGAGATTTATGCTACATTTCCCACAACTTCCTTTGAGTGGTGTATGTAATTCCAATTATTCTACTCTTTGTGTAATATACTTTGGTTTATTAGTATTTACATCAATGATGTATTGACCTTCTTTCATGGGGTGTATGTTTCGAAAGATACCCAAGTCGGTAAGGGAACCTTTCACCCTCCGCTTTTTAAAAGACTTCTTTTGTTGCGTCTTTTAATTCACATATTGTTATGTTGGGATATGTTCTAATATATCCTTATTGATGTAAATTCTAATTGATGAGATACTTTTTTTTATCTCTCATCAACTCTTTTTCTGAATTTTGAAGTGACGCCATTAGGCTGTAAAATTTTTGCAAGGGAACTTTTTAACCCAAATTGGATTCTTTGGGATAAACTTGTACTCCTTGAATATGTCGTTCTATGAATATGTGTGAATAACATCTGATTGTTTTACACTTAATATCCACTTATATTTGGTGTATTTTTTTGTCACACATAATTATGAAATTGGTTTATCCTTAAACCAATGATACTGTCTTTGTAACGGTCTTTGTCTCAATCTCCATTCATTGAGGCATATTTTGTTTTATACACAACATACTTTTATACGGTGTATAAACCCCCTTGACTTTTAAGTTTATTCAAAATGAATCATTTTTGTACGAAGCGTTTTACTAAATGACAAAAAAGATTGTTTCTTTTACGTACGCGGTGTCAACGACCTTTTCCGCCACCGCGAGTATTATTTGATCTTTGGCTTCCTCAACAAGCCGTAAAGTTTTTAAAATAAAATAAAGACCATATACTTTTTTTTGTATTTTGTTATTGAAAATGGTTTTGATAAAGGATTATATTATATCAATATATTTAAATGATATATTGTGATTGAAATGTTGAAATGTTATCATTCCTTTATGTTGGTTTTATGTGTTATAATTTTATAATGGTACTTGGACATTTTACGGGTGGTTACGTGATAAACCATATAACGGGTGGTGACGTGAATACCAGGACGGGTGGTTACGTTATAACCTCCAATGCATTGGGTATGGAAGTCGGCCGTATTTCTATTCCATTATGTATGCATGGATGTTGGTCGAATGGCTATTCTATTAAGTGATATGTGTGGAAGTCGACCATATGGTTATTCCACTTAAGTATGTTTATGTCCCAAGTTACCTTTTTATGTTATGTGACCTTTATATGGGTTTTATAGTAATACTTTGGTTACAGAAGGGTAAGTAATGAACTTTTATTGAGTGAAGAGTTTTTACTACTTCGAAAAGGTGAAAAGTCTTACTTTGATAAAGTATACATGGTTTACTTGTTTTGAAAAACTAACAGTTTTCTATCTTTGTGTATCCCTTGCTGAGCTTTTTATGCACATCCCACGTTTTTGAAATGTTTTTCATAGGACTTAGCATGGAATAGGGTCAAGGATGGGTTCAAGGGAAAGTCATGCTACCTAAAACATGGAACTAGACATGTTTCTTTTTAAGAGTTTTTATTTTATGGATCTTTTAGTAGAAGCGACTACTTTTTAATCTTTTGAGATGTAATAGTTATGTCCTAATTCTCTAAAACTGTAAACCTGAAAAGATCCTCAATGGGAATTACTCGTTTAATTCAATATTAAGTAAGGTTTAAGGCTGGGGCCTTATACTTATCACCCTCATTGTCTTTGGAATGATTTGTACTATTAAATTATTCTCAATTTCTATCCAGGAAAACTATTACTCATCACCTTTGCCAAGTTTTTTTTCACCAATGTTTGGAAGGTCCATGAAGCATATATGCAGTAGGCTTCACTCTCTTATCAATGAGTGTATTGAGCTTCCTGAAGATTATATATACTCATGCATTCCAAAATATGGTTTCCTAGGTTACTCCCTACACAGTGAACATTGTGAGATGCTATATCATAGAATCTTACATCACCTCATACATCGAAGGGTTGAAGTTAAATGTCTCCCTTTTCATGTATCAGATGACACTCAGGAATATTCCATGAAGATTAACATCCAACATTTCCTCCATAGCTATAGGAAGAAATGGTTTAGTTGTTTTATCTACGTACTGATTTAAACACTTTAAATGCTAAATTTGATGATTACAAGGAGGTATTGTCTTTATAAGACAAACCAACTCCTTGAAACTATGGATAAAAAAATTTCAACCTCAATAGGTGACAATAACAGAGAATCACTAGTTTCTTGACTCTCTAAAATTTTCTTAAATGTTCTTTATCATTACATTATAGTTATTTCAGACTATTTTCCAGATAAATACACGTATCAAATTTCATGTATCATCACAGAAAATATATCACACGCAATCAATATATTCAATTCATTATCAATGAATGTCCAGAAATATCCCTATTCCATAATCCTGATGCATGAATACTCATTTCGCGCTATACCAGGCCATGATTGTTAATCTCAAAATCAATAACATCACACAACATGTGAATAACCATGGGGTAAATATTTTCAACCAAACAAGATAACGTCATGAACATCAATCCCGCCATTGGGCACATGGATTTTCCAACACACATGGTATATCTATTTCCATACACAATATCATTAAAAAGACCCGAGAGATCATATTGTACTTTTTAAATTTCATAAATAGAAAATTGACTAAAATCAAAAGAAACCACCTCTGAAACCACATTGTAACATTCCCTGAAATGTCTCTCTATTACATAGAAATATCATGTTAGTTGCGAGACCTATGGAGCTCCTCCCATTATTCCATAGGATTTTGAATCACACTAGGGGTCTAAGGAATATAGCGGGTATACTATACCCCATGGTACAAAGTTATAAAATTGTGGATTTAAACATTAGTAATAATTAATGTAAATGTAATAGAAAAAAATTACATATAATAGTAATGAAAATTAGAAAACATTAATCCAATAATAATCAATCATGTAATGATAGGATGAAATGTGTCTAAATGTAAAAATGAATGTAATAAAAATAAACAAATATCAGACACAAATAAGCTCCAAATATCCCAATCTCAATCCCCATGTCAATCCATTCTCCAAACTCAATCCAGTCTATCAATAAATACTAAAAAAGAGGGTCTCATTACCATATCTGTACATGCATCCATTTAATCTACTAGGGAACCAAATGGAGGCCAAAATTGGGTGTGAGTAAAACTTAATAGGTGAACATCAATATGTCTAAACAACCCCAATATAATAAATAACTACATGAAATAGTGAAATTTATTTTTTAAATTAATAAACATAATAAAATAAAAAATCAACCTTCTCAAGACCATTCTGAAATATACCTGCGCATGCAGCACAACCATGACAACCATAACCATAAATAATTAAATAATAAAATAAATAATCATATACCTATTTATAATAATTTCAACATCAAGACATAGAGCTATATAAAATCATTTAAACATTTTTCATTTCCTTATATATAATCACTTCATCATTTGGGGATATCCCTCAATATAATCATTGCATGAGGAAGTTGGAAAAATCCCAGTATAAAAGAAATACATCATGAAATTAAAAAAACCAACCACATATGCTTCCAAATATGATATTGGGTCAATCCCACTATATAATAATTTTTTCATAAAATAGGAACAATAATTATATATAAGACTTAAAATATGAAACTCAACCAACACAATTATATAGGTATTGCATCATGTATGACAACATAATTCATAATATGAAAGATATCACAACATTAAAACACAAGACTCAATGAATAATTCATAGAATTTCTATTAGTGTGTCTATTCTAAATTAATTTTCAAACCAAATTATAACCAGTCAATTCGATAAATAAGTAGCACATTTCCAAGGTGATTATATACAAATAAATCACTTGAGGTCTCATGTAATGCAAACCATGGTATAAGAAATTAAAAAATTCATTATTATTCTAGGGTTTTCTCACCTAACAGGTAGCCAGCATCCATGTCACAACACCATTAAATACAAATGGTTTCAAGGAAAATTCAGATTCATGATTTACCATCATTAATCCTTTAATTCATTTATGCGTGCATTGAGGGAGCTCAATTAAAATATTTCACATAATCAAAATATTAAATACACTATAAAGTTTTTTTTAGTCCACCTACCTTAATCCAAAGTTCGAATCAATTCTTCCAATAGGTAGAACCAATAAAAAATATATTACAAAAGATTTTAAGATGAAAATGAGATAAAAAAAGATCAAGATCAAAAAAATGGTTCAAGTGATTCTACCTCCATAACTGGAGGACAATAGAATATATGAAAAAGAATTGAAAAAAACAATCTAGATATTTATTTGTTGAACGGGAAATCAAGAATAAAGGATGAACCTTAAATATCACCTATGAATCCCCTAGGTTCCAAGGGTGAAGGGATGTAGTGAAAGATAAATGAGAACATAAACCTATGAAGCATCTTATAGCCACAGAGTCTGAGGATTATGTGGCTTATAAATGATTTATATGACACGTAATTCTCTATATTTTAGTACAATAAAATCATGGATTCCTCATGTTATTTTAACCTTTATTTATCATTACACCTCTTGTAAGTCAGATTTTTATCATATAACTAATTCATGCCAAGAACAGGTTCATAGATACTATTCCTATCACAAAACCTACATGGTGACAATTTCACATCGGGTTACAAAAATACATGACATGTAAATGCCTTGCAGACTACTTTTCACACGCATCGAAAAATGTTCCTAAACAACCCATTAAGCCTTATCCACTCAAATAATAGCCCACATAAAACCAGATAAAAAGATTATATATCGTATCACTTGATTAAAAAAAAAAATCCCTAAAAATGAGGACATTATCACAAAACATCTCTCAATATCCAAATGAGAATCAATCACCATGGATTAATGTAGAATGAAAACCCAAGAGAGAGATGTTTAACGAAAAGATCAATGAGGTACACACTAAGAAGAATATAGGGTCTTAAATTTAGTATTTGTAGTGGTTGAATGGTAATAGGAGGTAGTACATGTGTGTAACAAATGAAATAGATTAATCATGGTGTCGTGGGGGGATTACTGGATCCAAGGCCTTCTGTTATGGGGGATGCAATAAATTTGCTTCTATGGATCTATGGGGTCTCTTGTGATGGAAGTGGTGAAGACATTGATCATTAGCAGGTGGAAGATATAGTGATAATACAGTGGTTGAATAGATGAGGTTTGTTGCTACTATGTGTGCCAGTTGTATGTAACATGGATATGGTGGAGTTAGGTTGTAAGGCCCTGACCATAAAGCTTACTTAATATTGAGTTATTACAAGATTACACATTGAGGATCTTTTCAGGTTTAATGTTTCAGAGAATTAGAACATAAAACTTGCATTACATTCCACATATAAACAAAGTGGTTACATAACGATAGTATTTATTTTTCCCATCAATGGAAACATATTTAAAATAAAACATGGATTCATTCTTGACACATCCTTGACACTATCATCATATCATATACCATTCCCTTGACCTGTGAAAAACATTTCAAAAAATTTTGGGATGAGCATAAAAAGCTCAGTTTGGGTTATAAAAATATGGAAAGGTAACATAAGTTCATATATACATAAGAATGAAATCATACTTTACCCATAAAACATAAGCACTTTAACATACCTCATCAAATCATGAATAAATCATATAAATCATAAGACATAAATGTAACTTGTGGAATTCATAACATTCTTACGTAGGGAGTAACCCTCTTTATTACGTTTGGAATACCCATCATAGTATATTCCCAAAATCTCATCGGAGAAACCTTAACGTCTCACTCCTTCGTGTTACCCAATTCATTGGAGAGCTATATCGGGCTCACCCACCCTTAGTTTGTCACGGAACCACCCGTCTTCATAATAATTCCCATGAACCATAACATAATCGTAGCACATAAAACATGCATAAAGGAAACATAACATTTCAACATTTCAATCACAAGATATCAATACAACACATTGATATAATAAAAAAATTATGAAAACCATTTTCAATACCAAAATAAAAGAAAAGTAAAACATGGTATTTATTTTTCTTTTAAAAAGAATGTATGGATTGTAGAGGAAACCAAAACTCAAATAATGGTCACGGCGGTGGAGAAGTCGTCGCCGCATACGTATGACAAAAGAATTCCCTTTTGTCATTTAGTAAACGATTCGTATAAAAAAAATTCTTTTTGAATAAACATAAAAGTCAAAGGGGTTTATACACCATATAAAATAAGGTTATGTATAAAACAAAATATGCCTCAATGAAAGGAGATTGAGACGAAGTCCCATACCTCGAGTCCGTCTTGACTCGTTCGTTATTTAATCTCCTGAATAATAAACATGAGTTAATTTCTACTTTTTTAAGAACCTTTTTCATGTTCATTATTCCTTTTATATCACTTATTTCCATGTCATGAACACTATGTAATTATTTAAGTTAATAACGGTCGTTTTAACGATCATTGGTACTAGAGTCAAAAATAAACCCTTTTTAATTACAAGTTGTTCATGTATCCATTATATCCAGAATTATAATCATGATGTATATATCATATATATCATATATATCCATTATATACATGCATTTATAATATTACATAATCATTTAGAGGTAAGAAATGAAATGCACCGTTCACGGAGACGGTAAGCCGTACGTAGGCATGAACACTACTTTCATTTCTATTTCATATTTTATAGAATAGAATCATAATTATATAAAGGTACATTATAATTCCAGTGTAATATCATATATAATATCATAACTCCATCCTTTATATGTCCCACATATGGTATTTAACGAATCAAATCACTTTGAGGGGGCGGTAGTCCGGACTTCCTTAAATGAATATATCGCGTTTACCTATAATGGAAACCATAAAGGTATGTCCAAAATGAAAAATAAAAAAGCTTAAGGAAAACATAAAAATATTATATATCATATATAAAGATAGTTTCATCTTAATGGCCACCTTTTAAGGTGTTAAAAGAATGTTGAACAATCATCATTTCAGGAGGCTGAAATTCGCCATCCACGGAAACAGTATGTTCATTAACCATTAGATGTAGGTGTGTGTAAGAGTAGCTCGAATACTTCTTATAAAAACATCCTATTATCTTGAATATACTGGATTTGTTACAAAAGAAATGAATAAAAATAGTTTAGGGGGTTGGTGAAGTAAAATAATACAAAAGGACTCAAGTGAAGACATTACCTTAAAATCGGGTAACTCCCTTTGGTTTGAGCTCAAACGCTTCTTTGGGAAGTCTTCCTCCCAAAGTGAGGCTCCAAGGAGTAATAGAGGGATGTGGAGGGATAAAATGGGCAGGGTTTGGCCGAGACAAAGGCTTTGGAAGTGTGGGTAAGGAGGTAGAGGTGGGGGCCTTTTATAAGAGGAGAGGAGGGGCACTCTTGGAAAGTAAAGAAATGTACTTTATTTTAAAATGAGTATCAGATTCAGAAGGTCCCACATTGATATAATTCAAGGTTAAGGTTATAAGGGGTCGAAATCCACCCATCCAATAGGTTTTGGAAATGTGTAAGTCATAGATTTTACATTATCATTTCATTTTATTTAAATCTTTTATTAATGAGGTAATCGCTGCATCATCATGATGTCATAAATAATTTAATTTATTTAAAGTCTAAAAATTATAAAACAAATTCTATGATGTAGTAAATCTTTTTAGATTTCCAATTAAGATTTATAATAAAAAAATACTTTTATAACCCCATGTAAATATTGTTTTAGTAAAATAACACATGTTTGTGTCATTTTTACTTTAACATTAGATAAAAAGTTATTTATGTCATTTCCCAACCAAAGTAACTCCATGGGGTCCGCAGGTTGACCCATGGATTTTCGTGGTCGGCCATGACACATCCAATAAGGGTAAGACATGTGTCTAGGTCATTTTATATTATTAAAACATTATTCTTACCTTAAATTACACTAATTACCTCTAATCGCGATTAAAAACATAAAAGTTACTATTCACAAAAAAATTATTTTAATCCCATTGAACAAAATTTTACTTCTTAATGAAAACTATGTATGTCGGATTTTTGAAATTCAAAACCCAGAGGTGGTAAAATTTCATTTAGCCGAAAAATCAGTTTCTTATGTACCAGTTAGTGGTTTCAATATTCATCAAAAATTGAAGTTTTTCAGAAAAAGACCCAAACTCCACCCTAAGATTTATTTGATATTCTGAATTCAAAAATGATGTATATATTAAAAAATTAAAAGCATATAAGTTACATTAATTAATTTTATAATTAATTCCCGTTGTCAGAGCAAATGGCGTGTTTTTATGAAACAATAAGTATCAAAATATGGACACTAGATTAAGTCCAATTTCAATGTGAAATTAATTCCAGCGACCACTATCAGATTAGATGGTAAAAATATATTCTTACTTCACTTTAAAACCAATTCAGAAGATAATCTAATCATATAAATAGAATATATTAAAAAGTGGTTTTGAAATAAAATACAACATTTTTCACTGTTCATTGAAAAATGAACTTTGTCAGAAAAATACCAAAAATTCACACAAAGTAAATTTTGATGTCGCAATCATAAAGAATAAGTTTATTTTGAAAAACATAGCATATAAAATTTTCAACACATACATTTAAAAATGGTTTTCCATTAAAAGGCAGTAAAACAATCTTTTAAAAATATTTGTGTATTCCATGATTAAGATTGGATTTATTTTCATTTAAAGCCTCTAAAACACTATCTAATTCATTAATAGACATAGATAAAAATATCTATTATTCATTACTTACTTGGGATGTCACATCCTTCCCCCCTTTAGAAAATTGTGTCCCCACAATTTATTTACTTATCGAATAAATGGGGGTACTTATCCCTCATTGCATTTTCAGATTCCCATGTTGCCTCTTCCATCAAGTGGTTTTTCTACAAAACCTTTACCTGATTAATCACCTTATTCCGTAGCACTTTCTCCATGTGGTCAAGAATCTGGACCGGTTGTTCCTCATCAGATAAGTTCTCTTCTAGCTGAACTAACTCTGGACTCAAAACATTAGATGGATCTGGCATATACTTTCTCATAATCGAAACATGAAAAACATTGTGTACCTGAGATAAACTTGGAGGTAAATCCACTCAGTAAGCAACTGATCCAACTCTCTCCAAAATTTCATATGGTCCAATGAACCTTGGACTCATCTTTCCTTTCTTACCAAATCGCATCACACTTTTCCATAGTGATACTTTGAGAAAAACATGATCACCTACCTCAAAAGAGAGATCCTTCCTCCTGTTGTCCGCATAACTCTTCTGCCTACTTTGAGTTGTTCTCATGTGTTTCTGAATCAGCTGAACTTTTTCTGCCATCTCTTCTACCAATTCCGGTCCCATCAACTTCCTTTCACACACTTCATCCCAGAAATATGGAGTTCAACACCGCTTCCCATATAACGCCTAAAATGGTTCCATCATTATACTGGAATGAAAATTGTTATTATATGAAAATTCAACCAAAGAAAGATGTTGGTCCCAACTTCCCTCATAATCCATAAAGAAAGAACATAGAATATACTACAATGTCTGAATTGTTCGTTCTGACTGCCCATCTAATTGAGGATGAAATGCTGTACTAAAATTTAATTCAGTACCCAACAACTTCTGAAGGCCCTTCCAAAAGTTAGAAGTAAACCTGGGATCAAGATCAGATACAATGGAGAGAGGAACTCTAGGTAACCTGACTATCTCTTTAAGATACAAATAGGAAAGTTGATATAGAGAGAATGTATCTCGTATAACAAGGAAATGAACAGATTTAGTAAAGTGATCAAAAATAACCCAGATTGCATTATTACCTTGAGATGTCTTCGGTAATCCTACAACAAATTCCATGGATATATTCTCCCATTTCCACTCTGGCACTGGTAAAAGTTGAAGAATCCCTTTCGGTACCTGCCACTCTGCTTTAACATGTTTATAAGTCAAACACTTTACAGTAAAATCAGAAATATCTCTTTTCATTCCATCCCACCAGTAATACTCCCGTAGATCTCTATACATCTTAGAACTGCCAGGATGAACTGAAAACTAAGAACAATTAGTTTCACATTACAACTCTCTCTTCAACTATGAATCACAACGCACACACAATCTCTTCCCAAATCTCAAAACACAATCATTATCAATGTTGAATTTAGGCAACTTACCCTTCTAAACCAGCTCTCCCTTTTTCTGCAACTCATTGTCTTTCTTCTGTGCCTTCTTGATTCTGTCTGATAGAGATGATCTCACTGATACCTGATACAAAACATAATAACTTCCTGCTCTAACAACATCTATGCCAAAGTTCATCAAATCATTAACCAAAGGATCACGTTCCAAACGCAACATTGTTAATGAAGAATTACTTTTTCGACTCAAAGCATCGGCCACTTTATTTTCTTTTCTCGGATGGTAATGAATTGTACAATCATAATCCTTGATTAATTCTATCCATATCCTTTGTCTCATGTTCAATTATTTTTGAGTGAATATATACTTTAAACTTTTGTGATCGGTATATATTTCACACTTTACTCCATACAAATGATGCCTCCATATTTTTAAAGAGAAAACAACAACAGCTTATTCCAAATCTTGTGTAGGGTAATTTACCTCATGAGTTTTCAACTATCGTGAAGCATAAGAAATTAACTAATCATTTCGCATTAGGACACAACCAATTTCTTCAAATTAAGCATCAATGTAGATAACAAACTCACCATTCCTGGAAGGAAGTGCCAAAACTGGAGAATTCACAAATCTTCTTTTAAACTCTTATAAACAATCATCACATTCTTTTGTCAAGATAAACTTAACACCCTTCCATGTTATCTTAGTCATTGGACTAGATAACCGTGAGAAATTTCTAACAAACCTTCAGTAATATACTTCCAAACCAAGGAAGCTACGAATCTCAGTTACATTTATGGGTCTTGGCCATTCTTCCACAACCTTTATTTTTCAAGGATCAACAGTTATCCCAACTTTTGAAAAAATGTGACCAAGGAAAGAAATTTTTTGCAACCAAAACTCAAACTTTCTGAATTTCCCATACAATTTCTTTTCATTTAAGGTTTTCAAAATAACCCTTAAATGTCATTCATGATCCTCTTTACTTTTTGAAAACACCAAAATATCATCAATGAAAACCATCACAAACATATCAAAGAACTCATGGAAAATTATATCCATTAAGTCCATGAATAAAGAAGGTTCATTGGTTAGCCCAAAAGGCATTACTACAAATTCATAATGGCCATATCATGTATGAAACACCATCTTCAGAACATCTTCTTCCTTTACCTTCAGCTGATGGTACCCCGATCTCAGGTCAATCTTTGAAAAATACTGAGCTCCCTGGAGCTGATCAAACAAATCATCAATATGAGGAAAAGGATTTGTGTTCTTAACAGTGATGTTATTCAAGGCTCTATAGTCAATGAAAAGTCTCATAGAACCATCTTTCTTTTTATCAAATAAAACAGGAGCACCCCATGGTGATGTGCTAGGTCGAATGAAAACCTTTTCTAATAAATCTTGCAATTGCTCCTTCAACTCTAAAAGTTAAATTTGAGCCATTCGATAAGGGGGTTTTGAAATTGGCATAGCATCAGGAACTATGTCAACAGTAAACTCAACTTCCCGATCTGGTATTATTCCAGGCAACTCATCAGGAAAAAAATCAGGATACTCATTTACCACTGGCACATCATTAATCTGAACATTTCCTTTATTTTCAACGATGTGTGCATGGTACCATTAATTTCCATCTTTTACAAGTTTCTCGGCCTCTTGATATGTTATCAATAGTAAGGGTTCATTCATGTACACAAACTGAAAGTCTTTCTAAAAAGAAACTTCATTAGCTCTATAGTCAATCTTATCATGTTAAATAGAGAGCCAATCCATACCCAAGATAACATCAAACTCTAATAGAGGTAGAACAATAAGGTTTGCAAGTAGGTTCTTTCCACAGATAAGGATAGGAAGATTCTTATAAATTCTTTTTGCCTCAACATTTCCCCCAGGTGTTTTTACCAAAAGTTCAGGAGTCATTTATTGAGATGGTATTCCAATTTTACTAGAAAATTTTTCAGAGATGAATTAATGTGTAGACCCTGAATCAAACAACACACTGGCATAATCTAAAAAAACAAAGTACCTGATACAACTTCATTTGATGTCCCGACATCTACTGAAGTAGTCGCAAAGGATTTCACCACCCCTTTCTTCTTGTAGTCTAACTGATTCCCATCACTCGATCTCTTTTTCGGACACTCGTTTGCATAGTGACCCATCTCATTGCACTTAAAACATTTCACTAACTGTAAATCAAATTTGAACTTACAATCAACTTGA
This sequence comes from Viscum album, assembly GCA_963277665.1. Lineage (NCBI taxonomy): Eukaryota > Viridiplantae > Streptophyta > Magnoliopsida > Santalales > Viscaceae > Viscum > Viscum album. Next base: position 1,472,376,133 of record OY728161.1, read on the forward strand.
TATTTTTCAGTGTGATCACGAGCCTTATGTCCCATCTTACCACATCTGTAGCACTTTCCAGAATTCAGAAGACATTCCCCAGCATTACTTTTGCAACATTTGTCACAAACTGGAAAGTTAGATTTCTTACCATCATACTTTTTTGAAGAATTCTTCCCTTTCTCCTGCCACCTCGGTCTCTTATTCTGTTGGTTGTTATAGAACACTTGATCATCAGCAAACTCCATTTCCACCTTCTCATCACATTGAAAAAGCTTTTCATAACTTTTAAACTCACTAGAAGCAAATTCCCTTCGATATTTTGGCTTTAATCAAGAGTAAAAGCGATTGATTTTACTATCAAGGTCTCGGATACAATTTGGAGCATACCTTGCCAATTGAGTGAACATTTCTTCATAGGTAGCCACTCAGTCTTCCTATTGCCTCAATTCCAAGAATTGTTTTCCATCCTTAGTCAAAAAGACTTAGGAAAATACTTCTCAAGAAACATACCTTTAAATTCATCATAGTCGAGAGTATCAATCTCATCCGCGTCCCTGATATTTTTAACCATCGACCACCACTTATCTGCTTCACCCTCAAAACGGTAAATAGCAAGACTATCCTTTTGATTATATAAACACCCCATGACATCAAAAATCTTCTATAGTGCATTAATACACCCTTCAGCTAACACAGGGTCAGATGATCCTCTGAATGATGGGGGATGCTGCCTCATGAAATGTTCCACCACTGACATGTTCCTCTACTGTTGATCTGGATGATCTCGTGCATGGATACCACCTCCATTTATCGCTTGAGTCAACTGTTCCATTACTGCAACATACTGTTCAGTTCCAATTCTGACCATCTCAGGATGCTGATTCAGAAGTTTATTTCCTTCTGGATTCCTTCCTAGCACTTCTTCCCTGTTTCCTCCATGGAAAACCATTCTGAACAAACATGTCTTAGATGAAGCAACATGGTAATCTTCAAATGCTACATCACTTGAATATGAACATAAAAAAATATTTTTGGATAATCATTTAATATAATTGTAACTCCTAAAGTTATCTAAACCGACCTCTAATACCAACTATAAGGCCCCGACCTTTAACGTTACATAATATTGAGTTATTACAAGATTACACATTTATGATCTTTTTAGGTTAAGAGTTTTAGAGAATTAGAACATAAAACTTGTGTTACATTCCACATATAAACAAAGTGGTTACATAAAGATAGTATTCATTTTTCCCATCAATGGAATCATATTTAAAATAAAACATGGATTCATTCTTGACACTTCCTTGACACTATCATCATATCATGTACCTTTCCCTTGACCTGTGAAAAAAATTTCAAAAAAAGGAAACATAACATTTCCAAATTTCAATCACAAGATATCAATACAACACATTGATATAATAAAAACATTATGAAAACCATTCTCAATACCAAAATAAAAGAAAAGTAAAACATGGTATTTATTATTCTTTTAAAAAGAAGGTATGGCTTGTAGAAGAAGCTGAAACTCAAATAATGGTCACGGCGGCGGAGAAGTCATTGTCGCCACTTACGTATGACAAAAACATTCCCTTTTGTCGTTTAGTAAATGCTTCGTATAAAAAATCCCTTTTGAATAAACGTAACAATCAAAGGGGTTTATACACTCTATAAAAGAAGGTTATGTATAAAACAAAATATGCCTCAATGAAAGGAGATTGAGACGAAGTCCCATACCTCATGTCCGACTTGACTCAGTCGTTCTTTAATCTCCTGAATAATAAAAATGAGTTAATTTATACTTTTTTAAGAACCTTTTTCAAGTTCATTATTCCTTTTAAATCTATTATTTCCACGTCATGAACACTATGTAATTATTTATGTTAATAACGGTCGTTTTAACGATCATTGGTACTTGAGTCAAAAATAAACCCTTTATAATTACAAGTTGTTCATGTATCCATTATATCCAGAATTATAATCATGATGTATATATATCATATATATCATATATATCCAGTATATACATGAATTTATAATATTACATAATCATTTATAGGTAATAAATAAAATGCACCGTTCATGGAGACGGTAAGCCATATGTACGCCTGAACGCTACTTTCATTTCTATTTCGTATTTTATAGAATGGCATCATAATGATATAAAGGTAAATTATAATTCCAGTGTAATATCATATATAATTTCATAACTCCATCCTTTATACGTCCCACATATGGTATTTAACGAATCAAATCACATTGAGGGGGCGGTTGTCCGCACTTCCTTAAATGAAGATATCGCATTTACCCATAATGGAAACCATAATGTTATGTCAAAATGAAAAATACAGAAGCATAAGGAAAGCATAAACATATTATATATCATATATAAATATAGTTTCATCATAATGGACACCTTTGAAGGTGTTAAAATAATTTTGAACAATCATCGTTTCGGGAGGCCGAAATTCGTTATCCACAGAAACAGTATGTTCTTTAACCATTAGATGTAGGTGTGTGTAAGAGTAGCTCAAATAATTCTTATAAATACATCCTAGTATATTGAAGATACTGGATTTGTTACAAAAGAAATTAATAAAAAGAGTTTAGGGGGTTGGAGAAGTAAAATAAAACAGAAGGATTCAAGTGAAGACATTACCTTAAAATCGTGTAACTCCCTTTGGTTTGAGCTCAAAGGCTTCCTTGGGAAGACTTATGCCCAAAGTCAGACTTCAAGGAGTAAGAGAGGTATGTGCAGAGATAAAATGGGCAGGTTTTGGCCAAGCCGAAGGCTTTTGAAGTGTGGGTAAGGAGGTAGATGTTGGGGCCTTTATAAGAGGAGAGGAGGGGCACTATTGGAAAGTACAGAAATGTTACTTTATTTTAAATTGAGTTTCAAATTAAAAATGTCCCACCTTGATATAATTCAAGGGTAAGGTGATAAGGGTTCGAAATCCACCCATACATTAGGTTTTGGACATGTGTAGGTCATAGATTTTACATTATAATTTCATTTTATTAAAATCCTTTATTAATGAGGTAATCATGCATCATCATGATGTCATACATAATTTAATTTATTTAAAGTCCAAAAATTATAAATAATATGATGTATAAAATCTTTTTATATTTCCAATGACTATTTATAATAAAAAATATGACTTGTATAACCCCATGTAAAAATTATTTTATTAAAATAACTCATGTTTGTGTTATTTTTACTTTAACATTAGATAAAAAGTTATTTATGTCATTTCCAAACCAAAGTGGTTCCATGGGGTCCCCAAGTTGACCCATGGATTATCTTGTTCGTCCATGACACGTCCAATAAGGGTAGGACATGTATCTAGGTCATTTTATATTATTAAAACATTATTCTTACCTTAAATTACACTAATTACCTCTAATCGCGATTAGAAACATAAAAGTTACTATTCGCCAAAAATTATTTTAGTCCCATTGAACCAAATTTTACTTCTTAATGACAACCATGTATGTCAGATTTTTGAAATTCAAAACACATAGGAGGTAAATTTTCATTTAACCGAAAAATCAGTTTCTTAAGTACCACTTAGTGGTTTCGCTATTCATCATAAATTGAAGTTGTTCAGAAAAATACCAAAACATCACCCTAAGCTATATTTGATATTTAGAATTAAAAATTGATGTCTATTTGAAAAAAAATTCAAAACATATAAGTTACATTAATTAATTTAATCATTAATTCCCACTGTCAGAGAAAATAGCTTATTTTTATGAAACAACAAGTATCAAAAGATTGACACTAGTTTAAGTCCAATTTCAAAGTGAAATTAATTCCAGCGACCACTATCAGATTAGATGTTAAAAATATATTCATATTTCACATTAAAACCAATTCAAAAGATAATATAATCATATAAATAAATTAGATTTAAAAGCGGTTTTGAATTAAAATACAACATTTTTCACTATTCATTACAAAATGAACTTTATCAGAAAAATACCAAAAATTCAGACAAAGTAAATTTTGATGTCCCAATCATAAAGAATTTGTTTATTTTGACAAACATTGCTTATAAAATTTTCAAAAGATACTTTTAAAAATGGTTTTCCATTAATAGGAAGTAAAACAATCTTTTAAAAATATTAGTGTATTCCATGATTAAAATTGGATTTATTTTCATTTTAAGCCTCTAAAACACTATCTAATTCATTAATAGACATAGATAAAAATATCTATTATTCATTACATACTTGGGATGTTACATAGGTGGAAGATTAGATTTTAATGGATGTGGTTTGACATTGTTTTGGAAGATGTTCTAATCAAGCAGTATGTCACAAGGGGAGGGGATGATCAAGGTGGAGGGATGTAAGAATGAAACCACTATCCAGTTGATGATTTGGGTTGGGGGGTTAGTGTCTCAAGGAAGAAAGTACTCCATCTAGTTTTTGAAATCATTGAAAACTTTTTTAGATATACTTTCCTCTTTTGAATATGCTATGTGTGTGACAATGTATTCACTTATCTATATAGCATTGAAAAATATTTACACTCTAGGTGCATATTAAAAAAACCCGTAAATTCCCTTAATGTTATAAGAAATAATAATAGAAATAAAATCTTTATCTGGAAACACACCATATAATATATTCACTTTGGCATGCCATAGCTCATCAGAAGGATAAAAACACAATTTTATAATCCATTATTTATTATTATTTTCTATACTAACTGAAAATACATTCCCTATTTTAACAAGGACATGGATTAATTGAAGGTACTACTATCATGATCAACTAAACCTGAGAAATCAATTCATATTAAAAGTTGAAAATTCTTATTTATTATTCAATCAATGTAATAACAACAATGATTCACCCAATAAAAGGTACATATATATAACATCAATGCACTATTTTTTCCTTTATTAAAATTACATGATCAAATAGTACATAATAATAATAATTTCATTTCAATAGAACATTGTATGATTTTTCATATTAGAAATAAAATGACACCAGAAACATGTAGTTTTCCAATTATCAGGTAAGTCCTCATGATCTCATCTACTAGAGATCACCATGTTAAAAATTTATAAGAAGACACAATTATTACGATCACATATAACATGATAGTGGGACATCATTTACCCATAGTGAGTATGATGTATCTAGATTATATGAAATATTTTTAATATTAATCTTATAATAACTCATGATTTTCGTTATATCTAAAGATCTTTTATTAACTTTTGTTGAAAAAAATATCTTATGATATTTCTATATGCATAGTGGAGGTAGAAATTTCCACACAATAATGACATGTATAGATCATGAATAATTTACAATATATAGGTTGTGGAAATAAAAATTCATTACTAATTTATGGTCTAGGTAACCCACTAAGACATTAAAATAGATAATGAAGTGGGATTATGGATTTGTATACTATCATAAGTCATCTATTCAAATGCCCTAGATGATAGATGGTTGATATAATTTTGGAAAAAAATATATAGAAACCCCGATTTTTTATAATAGTTCGTAGTGATAAGTATTTTTTAATCCTAGGTTTGAAAATATTGAATGAATAACAAATATTCAAACATATAGATTTATATTAAAATAGTATAAATTTTATTGATAAAAATAATCTTTTGAATATATATTAAATGTACTTAATTAAACTATTTAGGAAATTTGGTGAATGCAAACAATGTATCAAGGCTGAATCAAGGGTTTCCATTTATAACTCCTCACTCTATGACTTTTTTTTATTATGATCCTAATTTCGTTTTTCTTCTATATATACTACCTATTATAGATTTCATATAATTAATTATCATTTTATAATAGGAATTGAAATCTCATATAAAAATAAAACTTTTTAATTTGGTTTATATTAAAGTGTTACTCAAGTGAAAATATTTTTCTAGGTTTTAATTAAGATTATTTGAGACATGCAACATGTTATTCAACTTGATTAAATTTTATTGTTTTTTATTGTTATTCTACATTAGAAATGTTATATAATTTATTTCGTTTTTACTCATTGAATAATGAAACCCATTTTAGTTTGTTTTAATCCAAATGATTCAACTCAAGTATTATCAAAGTAATATTTTTTCTTGGTAACTCATTTTTGGTTCTTTGAGTTTGGGTCATTCCGTGAAAAAATTTCATAAAGTTTTGGTACATTATAACCTTTGGTTTTATTTAGTGATATTATATAATTGACTTTATTTCTACCACATAACCTCCTTTTTAAATGTTTCATTCTACATGATTTAGGTTTCCCATATTGCATATTGATAACTAATGTGTTTTCACATTCAGTAATATTGTTTTTTCATGAAATTATTTATACAATTCATAGGATATACCACACAAATATTTTAATATTTGTTATTTTATAATCATATTTTTGAAATTTTTTAATATAAATAAATTTTTTACTCTATATATAATGTGATTTTAAATATTTATTTTGAAATATATAGAAAGTGTTTTCCCTTTCACATTAACATATATTTTCATCTTATCCACATACAAATTATATATTTTAAAGATTAAATTAATGGAGATTAATTTTATATTATATTTTTTGAAATTATTTATCAACCTCTTATTCTAAATTATTTATAAATGAACCATGTAACTATTTATTTCATGAAAATGTTTAAAATGTCTTTCATTGATATTTTAGTTTTATCCTTCTATTTAATAATTAATTTTAAAAACGGTATACCATAAAATTGTCTATGATTATCGAGTATCTAATAATATATATATATATATATATTAATTTTTTAGTTTGAACTCACAGTTTCATATAACATGATTCTATATCCATTATTTTTTATATTTTATGAATAATTACAATTTCATCAATGTTTTTTAAATATATCAACATCGTTCTATGATTAAATTGTAACACTATATTTTTTTATTTAAAATCACCCAATTTAATTCTTTGGATCGATTATGATCATGTTATACTAGTATTGATTTATTCATTTAGTCACAGATATGAATGTTGTGAACATCCTAATATAAAAAATTCAGATTGGATGATGTTCACCAAGAAATATTTTTATTTTATTAACACAGGGAAATATATTAGAGTACAATATTTTATTATTCTAATGTGAATGACTATTTGGAAAGGTAATTATATATTTTTTAACCATTCACCTTATTTCTTAGAATGTTCTATGATCATTTCAACATTTTTATTAACATGGGTAAATGCATTAAACATCTTGAAGATTATTGGCTTTGAGCACAAGTTGATCATGTAATGATATTTTTTATATATTATTATATACATAACTATGTTTTAATTCTTCCAAATATTTATTGGGAATTCAATTAAAGGTATTGATGAATATTATTGGATATATAGTGGACTGAAACCAATGATCGGTGGGGACTGTAATTATATATCCTCTCGATTTATCAATGGGTTTTATGAGGCGCAACATTTTTTTTGTATTTGTTGAATGCTTTCACAATTTAGAAGTATTTCTTGCATGTAGTAAAAATTCCAAGAAAATGTCTTAAATAGTGCCCTGAAAAGATGATTATAGTGTCCAATATTATGAATTCAATTATAACTATATACGTATGACTAATATACATGGATTCATTTATTTTCATTTATGTAACATGATCTCTATTTAACATTAATTATGGATTAATGTTTTTTACTTCTCCTTCCATAATATTAATTTAATGTTTAGACTTTTATTTCCATAGTGTTATGGTTTCCATTAATATACATTAGAAATAAAACCTTTTTTAAAATTTATTTCATTAGGTTTTGAAGAAAAGTATTACACATGATATGTTTAGAAGGATATCACATGTGTAATTAATAATGAGAGATGTTGAATACTCATTAATAATTAATTTTCTTTTTACAAGTTAAATAAAATTTTCACTTGAATAAAAAACGTTGGCATTGTTAGTTTTTATTTTTTCTATTTTTTCTAAATATCATAATCTGAAATGACCATGGGGTTATAATAGGTTATATATGTGTTATGTATTTTTTAACTATTAATTGTTATATAGCTAATATCAATGTTAGTCTGTAATTTACATGTTTTTAGAATAACATCATGGTGTGTGGGTCTTGGATGTCATATTCAGTGTAGAAATAAAACATGTTATTATACCAGATTTTTCTAATTCCAAAAAATGGATAATATAACCATTGTCAAAACACACCTTTAGTATAAATAATATATAACTCATGGACCCATACTCAATGTGAAAAATAAATCTCTATCGTGTAGCACATGTTGAGTAATGTACCAGAATTACTTATCATTCATTTGATTAATCCATTTCAAGACCCACAACATTGAGTAATAATCACTAAATTAATGAACATGATGTTTAAAATCCTTTATGGGATAATATAAATCAACTATACACACATTGGTAGTTGATGCACCCTCATTAGCAAACATTATGTGGATGATGCACCATAATTATAACTCTTGGGCTGGTAAATATACTACCATTACAAAACTCCAATGTTTAATGATCTATCACATATAACAAGGACAAATCCCCAAAGATCAATCACTATGTATATTATATACCCGAAATATATCAATGGTGTTTGATACAACACCACTAATCCACTCTTAGTGGATGAGGTACAATATTTACATGAAAATCATGGTGATTGATGGATCATTGTCACTTATAGGGTATATTAGGAATATCTAATAAATCATACGCAAATTAATTACCAAAAAAACCTCATAGGTTGTTTGATACCCCACTAACATACACCAAAATGATCATTTATCATGAATAAATCATCAAAGTGAATGATTTATCATATGTAACAAGTATATTGTATTTAAAATAATTGGAAACATAAAATATAATTCTCTTAAGATAGTAAAATTGTTAAGGTATCTTGTGTAGGATATCACAAAACTAGCTTATTGTGTTCCCATTATATTGCTTATAAATGAATGGTTCAAGACACCTCAAATAAAACATTAGGTTATAATATAATCATGGAAACTATTAAAATTATTTGAGTCTGAATTCCATAATGCATCACACAAAGTGGAAGGCCATAAGGGATTATAGTTTCAAAGTGAAAATCTTATAGGATCGGTTATATCCCCAAAATATAAATTTTATTCATAACTTAGTAATTAATAAATTCAATAATATCAATTAAAATATGTGAACAAGGTAATCCCTACTTGAATTTAGTAATACACATACTAAATTTTTAAAATCCTTTCAGTAAACTAATGCAAATCTACAAAGGCATAGGTGAGGTCTCCTCACTTCAACTAACAGAAAATCAGAACCCTGGAAAGATACCTCAAATTAGAGAACAACATAAAACATACTAAAAATATTTATAAAAATGGTTAATGATATAATGTGGATAGAAATAATCACATGTAACGATCATCCACAAAAATTTATTTTTATTATTATAATGATATATTGATATCTAATTTTTTTGAAACATGAATAAAATAGAGATTTTATACATGTGTACTAGATAATATTATATTATAGATAATTTATAATGATTTATTAGTATTATCATTAATTTAAATCAATTAATTTCTAAAAAACCCTAATAAATGGCTATTGGGTATCTACCCCGGCACCACTAGGTACCCAATACCATTTATATGGGAATCCACCACTCTATATCTCTAATATAACACCTTACCCCAAATCCTATATATATATAATTTACATGGTATTAGGACATCGTGTACTATATAGAATTTATCATAATGAGATAACCCACAAAATTTGGGATGACATATAAAAACTGACCCCACTCCCCAACCAAAACCAATAAAACTCTAAAAAAAATATATACATTTTTTCAGTGATAATTGGATTTTATTCATTCTAGGAAGGTATATTTTTTCATACAACCCCCAAACTATAATCATCTTTTCAGTGAATTTTACTTCCAATCATCAATGAGCATCATAGAAAAAAACTCTTTCCATTGAGTTCACATACCTAACTGCTATCACATGTATCATTGTAGACAAAGTAGTGCTACTACCCCATCTAAACCAATGGTTTTATCTTCACATTGAGAATATTCTCACTCTCATCCGTGATATAGTTCATGTTCGAGTTGGTTCTATCTATAAAACGTAAAATATAATATCAATTATCTATATATTATATTTCGTGAATATTAATAAGTATTTTATCACATGATTAGTGTTCTTATATGTAACATTACATTGATATTTTCTATGGAGTATTTTCACTTCCAAAATTACATAAGAGTTTATCACAGTAATAAAAACCAATAAAATGGAGGATAATTTTACAAAAAAATGGATATGATTACAAATTCTAAAATATTACAAATTGTTTCTGAATATATGGTAAAGGATGATAATAAAAAGATAAGGAGTCTTCTCATGATTTTGTCCAATTTTTCATATTGAAAATATGAGGTTAAGAATAATTTTTCACTAATAGTAATTTAACATTTTATATATATTATTAGATGTTCCTATTTTTGGATGTGGGGATTAGTCAATATAACTAATATTATTTTTAATATATATCTTTAATTACATATATTGAAATATTGTTGAAAACCATGATGGAATATTTTCAAAGAGATGTATGATCTGTTGGGTTCAACATAAGTGATTAAACATATATATATATATATATAAAGTATTTTTACCTTACCATATTATATGATGTTACGTATTCCATTTGATTTATATATAAATGTCAGACTAAGTCCATGTCCATTCCACTTTATTTGACAACACCTTTTAAAGGGTTCAAAAATGATATTAATGTATATAAGATGATGACCCATGTATGAACACTAAAATATGAGATATTGATATAATGGGATTATATTAAACAGTTATAATTTTTTTGTGGTTAGTTTCATTACAACATTAATTCATTATTATAAGGATATCATTTCATGGTTATAAATTATAATATTAAACATTATGAATGACAACCTAATTCCACTAAGAAAGAATCTTGGAAGGTCACACACTAAGTGTATTAGGAATCTCTTGTAAATTAAAATATAATTTAATATATAATAAATATTATTAAATGGATATTAGAATAATAAATTTCCTGGTTTTTCGATCACATAAATTTTATATCTCGTTATTTTGGTTTTCAATTATATGTTATTTCAATTGAAAATAAATATTTATTCACCAATTAGAAAATATATTATTTATATACTACTAAATTATAGTTATTATGATTTTTTAAGAATAAATATTTATTTTCAAATGATTTATTGATTAAGGGTATGAGTGATTGGTTGTGATAAGTTCCTGAATTGAAATGATATATTTTATTTTAAATCTTTTAAACAAAAATTACATTACTAGTTATGAAAATAAAAATTTAAATAATTAATATGATGGAGCATAACATGCATATATTATTCTTATTACTTTTAGTATTCAAAATATTTATGTGGTATATAGATATTAGATATGGTCATATGTGAAATTAATAATTATATAATCCTAAGTGTATCGTTCATATTGTAATGTCCTCACCCCAGTTTCTCAGATTGAATGCCTTGTTTGTTTTTATTGGAATTATTATAACAATTAATTATCCTGATGTTACTAATAGTTACATATTTTGGGAAAACCAGAGTCATAAAAAACTTCAACATTACAAAATTAAAGGGACAATAATTTAGAAACTCTTTTGAAAATATCCATAGATCCTAGGTTATTTATGTATGTCATTCATAATATACCTCTTCGTGTCCTAGGAAAATGAATCATTGGAAAGGGGTTTGATCATATGCTCTGTAAGTGTACCAAATATAGTATAATATGACATAAACATAATCATTAAGCATTGTGAATGACTAAAAACAAATGACATTATAAATGAACTTGAAAACCTTATGGGAAAAATAAGTTCTGAATAAATAATGTCATAATATATCATAATCATGGGAATTAAACTAGTTGACTAACCTCATGAAATATAAATTACTACATTCATAATGATGGAATTCATAATACCATAAATCATAAACATATCGTCAAGGCCAATTGCCAAGACCATATATAATAACTTTGTTAAGGCCCTCTGACAAGACCGTAGTTTGAATCATGTGACATTATTATGCATCAGGGGGTTATAGTGGGACCCAAACTTCACATAATATGTTCAATTAATTCCTCATATGAACAAGTATAAACATATCTAATATATACATTCATATTGAAACTAACATATGACAGGAAAACAACTTTTCTCGAACATTAAGCATAAACACAAACCATTCGGAGTAAATTGGTGAATGGTTTTATATAATACATTACAATTAAATCTAATAATAAACAATTAAATTAATAACGGTAGATGATATAACAAATTATTAATCCCAATAATACATAATAATCATCAATATTGGTGAAACAGATGAAGATACTTTTATAAAATCACTTAGTAATTCTGGAGAGAAATACTTTTTCACAATGAAAAGAAGAGTTCTTTTTGAAAATAATTTGTATAAAATGAGAATTTAATAAATGTAGTATTTTAATAATAAAATGTGTGTTTCTAGAAATATTATTCTTTTTAATATATATTATGGAGTTCCCATGAAAATAGGTGTTAATTTAATAGATTCTCTGGAATTGGGCTTGTATTTCAAAAAGAATTTTTAGAATTCCTTTTAAAACGTGTAACTCCCCATAAAATAAGGAAGTATTATTAATGGTAAAAATCTATATAATAATAACACTAATATTTGGAGGTGTAAATAATAATACATATTACATTCATTCAGGTAGGTAGTCAATAAATGAAACCTAAATTAAACTTGAGGTTCGGGTGGAAAACCCTAACCTTAAGACCAAAGGTATTCCTCACTTGATCTAAATGACCAGAATAATAAAATTTAGGTTCATTAAATAATAATTAAAAAATCTCTTCTACATGTAATTTATTTTTTATAAACATATTAGGTTTATTAATGGCCTTTCTATGGGTTAAGAGATTCAATTTCATTGATCGGGAGCCTTTTCTTATGGGGTTTTCATTATTGGTTTACTTATATTCATGTATGGATAAACATGTATAATGCAAATTTTTATATAGAATTATAGTTATCTATGATTAGTGTTCATCAATAATATTACATAGTTATAAAATTCATTGGGTTACTTGGAGTGAAGATGAATCATTATAGAAAACTATAAAGATAATCGTTTGGGTTTTTTTGGATTTTTGATCACAACATATTCATTTTGATCTATAAATTAATAATATTTGTAAAAAAAATAACATAACCATAAATATGATATATTTACTATATAATAATAAATCTTAAGCATAAAATTTTTTCCTGACAATAATTATTGACCTTTATAGAAATTGAAAAATTAGCGCACTTGAATGTGATAAAATAAAACATCTCAGATGGTGTTTTCATTTCTAGTATAAAATAATGAAAAACGATAGATAATGATGAATTATCCCAATATCATAACAAAGTTACCGTACATTTATGTTACTAGAGTTATCGTACAATTTGGATAAATATAGGCGAGGAAATAAAAATAAGGCAAAGAAGTAGAAATAAACGAAATGAAAAGAGGAATTTACCTTTTCATGTAATCTTCATTGAGAGTCTCTTAAGGGAAGAGGTTTTAGACTTTTTATTAGAACAAGGGATTATAGAAATGGGCGAAGAAATTGGGAGGATATTTAGGAATAATATAGAAAAATAACATGTATTTAGATGAGTGAAGAGAATATAAAGTGATGGGGGTTTTATAGTGGAGGAGAGCAGTGATTTTTGAATGTATTATTCATTTTTTAATTATATCCTTCAAGACAACAACTAATGTTGATTTATGTGAACCAAAATAGTAATAAGTGCATTGTGCTCATACCAGGTGTGATTACACCTTCCATGCTGCAAATAATAGTGAATTAAACTAAATATATATGGAAAATTGCCATATTTTACTATTCAAAAATAATGCGAGTATTTTAGAATAGTCACAAATATTTACCCAAACCATTATTTAATGTGTAGTTCTCAAAAGTAAAATCCAAATTTTGAAATAAAATTTAAATATTATTAATTTAAATTTTAATAAAAATCATAATTTATTAAGAAAATAATAATTTTAAAACTATAATTCGTTTCATATCCAATTGAAAAATTTATCATGATATCATTATCTTATAAACTCAAGAGAATAAAATAATAATATGATTTAATATTGTTAAGGGTCGTATTAATATTCAAATTATTATACATAAGGATTTGTTAGTATTCACCAAAAATTATGTTTGTTTTAATAGAATCTATATATTTTACTAAATGCTGTTCGGTATGTCAGTTTTTCAAAATTCAAATCACAGAGGTGAAAAAATATGTTTATTGGATAGGTTATACCAAAATAGTGTTTTTTGGAGACTCAGTGTTTTATGAATTCAATATTATATATATTTATAAATTGTTGGGGTATCACATTCTCACCCCTTAATGAAAATATCCTTCTTGAAATTACCATAATGTTACCACACAACATTTTATTGGTAGTTCTTCATTAGAATCTACTCATGATCCCATGTTGTTTCATTAATTTAAGGATTTTTTTCAATGTATCTTTATTATTTGAGTCATCTAATTCTTCAACACCTATTCTTTATAGTCCAGAATCAATATAGTCTCATTATAGTAAGATAAGTCAGGTTCTAATTCTATTCCTTCAAAAGTGATGACATCTGTTTGGACCTGCATGTACTTTCTCAACAATTAGACGTGTAACACATTATGTACTTTTGAAAGGGTTGGAGCCATTCCCAAAAAATAATACAGAAATCCAAATATCTCCATAATTTTAATAGGTCCTATATACCTATATCTCAGTATCCCTTTCTTCCCAAATCTTATGACACCCTTCCTTGGAGATACTATTATAAAAACATGTCTCCCACTTGAAATTCCAAATATTCCCTTCAATTATCAGTATAGATCATTTTTCTGATTTGAGCTGCATTGATATGGATTTGAATAATACTTACCTTCAATGTTGTTTCTCCACAAGCTCCAGATCCAAAATCTTCCTCTCACCAACTTCATCTCATCATGTCGATGTATGACATCTCATTCCATATAATGCTTAATATGGTTTCATTTGAAGGCTTGAATGAAAACTATTATTGTAGTAAAACTCCAAAAAATGTAAATAATGATCCTGCATACCTTGAAAATCAATTGAACATGATCTCAAAATTTATTCTAATGTTTGGATCCTCCTTTCTGATTTCCACTTATTTTTAGGGTGATATGTAGTACTCAATCAATGTTAATTATCCATTGATTTCTAAAAACATTTCCATAATTACATTGTAAATCATAGATCAGGTTCAGTAAAAATTGAGAGAGGATCTCCAAGATATCTTACAACATCATAGATATAGATTTGTGCAAGTAACTCCAGTGGAAAATACTCCCTTTTGGTGATGAAATGTTCATATTTCGTAAATCAATATATAATTACCCAAATTGAATTGTTATTTCTTGGGGTTTTGGGTAATATGTTGATAAAATCCATGTTTATGTCATCCTATTTAATTGTTGTAATAGGTGGAGGTTACATGACTTCTCTAGGATGTTGCCTTTTTTCCTTCACTTGTTAAAAGACTAAACATCTTTTAACATAATCAGAAATTTCTAGCTTCATGGTGTCGTCCCTAAAATTTTTCCTTCAAATATCTATAAATATAAGTACTACTAGGGTGTATAGATAAATTCTAGCTATTATAACCATCCAATAACTCCTTATTTAGCTCGTGTATGGTGGGACCGCATAGCCTCTTCCCAAATTTCAGAATTACATATTCACATATAAAGTAATCAATCTTCCCATAGTTCATAGAATTAATTTTCATGTAATGGTTCTCCTCATAAATATGAGATATATTTATCCATTATAATAAAAAAACTGGAAAAAAATTGAAAAAGTAATGATACATCACATTCATCAATAATTACCTTCTCCATCCTCATTATATCCATGAATAAAAGGTCCCTTTCAATCCTAATTTTTTTAAAACACCATGATCATTCATTCATAATACATCATCTACCTTTTTTTCAATTCATATGTGGTAGTGTAAGGACCAATCATAATCATTGAGTAGATCAAGCCATTTCCTTTTCTTCACATTGAGTTCATTATGTGAGAAGATATATTTAAAACTCTTGTGATCTATATATATCTCATATCTTTCACCATAGAGATAGTGTCTCCAATTTTTAGGGAAAATATCACAATACGTTAATAAATATAATTAGTAGTATAGGTTTTTTCATGAATTTTTAACTACCTTCATTCATAGGCAATAACTCTATCGTTCTGCATAATGATGTAAAAAAGATCTTTCTTTGATGCATCACTATAGATCAAAAACCAATTATTCCTCAATGGTAGATTTAGTATCAAAGAATTCACTAATATCATCATGAATAATTAAAATCATTCTTCCAATACATTTTTTAAAATGAACATAACCCCTTTACATGTATTCTTGGTCATTGGTTTCGCTAAACAGGTGACATTCTTAAAAAAACGCTAATACTAATAGGATAAAGAAATAAAACTACACACCTCAGTTATCATCATTGGAGTAGGATATTCTTGCAAAAACATTTTCTTCACAAGGTCAACAAATAATATATCCTTAGAGAAATTTTGGCCATCAACGGAAACTGATAGATGCCAAATTTTACACTTTCTAAACCTCCCATATAATTCATTTTTCTAAGTGTCTTTAGAATAGTGCACAAGTGTTTTTCATTATCTTTTTAGATTTTGGAGTATAAAATGATTTAATCAAAAAATACCACAACAAATTCATCATGCTATTCCTTGAAAACTATATTCATTAGATTCAAGAAAAAATATGGTCCATTAGTCAGTCCAAAAGGCATTACTGTAAACTAATAATGCCTATACATAGTTCAAAATGCTATCTTGGAAATGTAATCCTTCCTCACTCATAACCGATGATATCTATTTTGATGGTCTATCATCGATTAATATTGGTTTCCAAGAAGTAGATCAAATAATTCTCCAATGAGAGGTAGGGGATAATTATTACTTATAAATATATAATTGATCTACCTACAGTAAATGCACAACCTTATAGATGTATCTTTCTTCTTAACAAAATGAATAGGGGATCCCCATGGAGAGACACTAGGGAGAATAAATCCTTTACCACTCAATTCCTCTAGTTTTTTCTTCAGTTATACTAATTCTATAACGACTATTTAATTACAAATCATTGATATAGGTATTGAACTATGAATTAAATCAACAGAGAATTCAATTTCCACCTCTAGTGAATGTCTATGTTAATCCTCTTGAAAAATATCAATATATTTTTGAAATATATAACATCCAATGAATGGATATTTCATTCCTTACCCATATATATTGAATTATCATTCTCTCCAATAATTTCATTATGTATAGATACCTCAGGTGGATCTAGAAAATACCTTGATGATGATGTTTGTACTCTACAAATAAGGGATTATACATCATTCAAAAAAATTCCAACCTATTTCTTATTGCAATGGATTTTTCATCATGACTCAAAATACAATCCATACTGTGGATTTTATAAATGTAAATCATAGGTGTGATAATAAAATTTGTAGATAAAGCACATTAATATGCCATAAAGGGGACTACATGACACATCTTCATTGAAATGATACATCCAATAAGAGTTTTGACGGAAAACACCTCTATTAAATAAAATTAGAAATATCTAATTTCTTTGAAAAATTGGGATGATATGAATGAATTTGATGATCTAGAATCAATGAAATCATTTTCTACGTTTTGAGGAAACAATTATTTTACATTACACAACCTCATTACGGACTTCAAAACATGTAGTTGTGATTGAATAATCTTGGCCTTTCTCTATTGTCTTTTTTTGGGGAACATATCATTGATACCTACTAAAATAATTTTCATAATTTCAGCTCTCCCTGAAATTATAGGATTGATCATTGGTAGATTTTTTCTTCCCATTACAATCCTAGGATACGTGGCATTTTTTCCAAACATGTAACAATCACCCATACCCATCAGAGAAGTACCAGGTTGTCTATTCCAATAATTATCATAGTGTGGATGGTAAACTCATCCCTTCTTCACCATTTATTTATTTCATTTTCCAGAGTTATTAGAATCCTTCTTCTTCTACTGTGTTCCCTAAAATCATAATACTTAGGGAATTTTTTCTATCTTGATATAACTTGAGACTATATCTTCATATGATGAGAATATTTGGGAGACTATAGACCTTCATAGGAATGGTTTTAAACCATAAATGAATCAATCAATATTGATCCTTGTATTACGTATGTATTATATAACATGTCTTGTTATCCATCTAAATATAGCTTCATACATTGCAACATTCTCATCCTCTTTTTCCTTATATTCATAATCTACTATTCCATATCTTCTCACTGGTCATAAGGGATTTTTTTTTCTAGGAATATTTCTATAAAATACCAGCATTCCATTTCTCCAATTTATTTATCTTCATTTGGGTTTTGGATTAATGCCCCAGGATCAGCACCTCTCGATAGTCGATAATCATCCATGACAACCTTCTCTCTTTCGTTACATCCCAATGAGAGAAATATCTTCCCTAATGAACTTATCCATTGCTCTCCTGTGAATGATTTTTTATTCCTATTAAATGATGGAGGCTATTCTTACATAAATAATTCTAACATAGCTCCCCCACATTGGGGATCCAGATTCCGCATTGGGATATTGTTATTATTTCAAACCTGAGTCAGCTTTCCCAGTATAGTTATCCCTTTCCCAACACTAGACACAACACCAATGCCGACATTATTATCATTCTACAGTGGTAAAAAACATCGAATAAATTGAATACCCTAGATTTGTTTATGAATAAAAATTTATAATCTCTACGGAGAAAAATACTTAACATAAATTAAAATTCAATACATAGTTAATCTCATAAATATAAAAAAGGGTTCCCTAAGGAGAAATTTACATTTAAATCCTTCATAATTTCCTGTAAAGAACATGTTAATTATCCTAATCATATCCTCAAGGAGTGTCAAACCAGGTGAACTGTAAGTCCTATTTTCTTGTACAAGGATATCCAGAGTCAAGCCCAATACTCTTTGTCATAGTTCTTATTCCTAGGTACATCTATTCCAGAACGTCGTCCACCTGTAGTATCTAGAAAAGGAATAATTTTATAATAATATCCCCATAATCTATTCCTTAACAAAATTATAGGTAATTATTTTATACTTATCCTCAAAGAAAATCTGAGCTTTTTGTTCCCGAATCTATATTTTCTAAATCCAGTTTCTATATTTTCAATTAAACATTATCTAATTCCAACAATAAAGACCCGACACCAGTTCCTCAAAGTCAGAAGATTATTTGATTGCATTAGAATGATTACAAGAAAGTTTTATCTAAATGGAATTAATATTTTAGTAGTTTTGGAAAACTAGATATATACATATGTTCAACATTACAACTTCGAAGGAAAAATAATCTATAGGCTTCATTGAAAACATCCACAACTCCTATGTTAATTTAGTATGTCATTCATAATATTCCACTCTGTTTTATGAAAAAATTGAACATATGAAAGTGGTGATTTAAAATTATCAGTAATTGTACAAAATACAGTGGAAGATATCATAAACATAAACATTATGCATGTTAAATAACTACAATACATTCCTTTAAAATGAACATGAACACATTATTGAATTAATGAGAGATGAATAAATAATTCCATGATAAAGAATAATCATGGTTATTATACTATTATAATAACATCATGAAATTTTAATAACTAGTTTCATAATGGTGTAATTCATAATTTAAGACATCAAAAACATACCGTCAAGGCATCATTCAAGGACCATAAATAATCATTTTCAAAAGGCCATGTGCCAGGCCCGTAGATTGTCTAATGAGACATATTGTTTCATCTAGGTGATATAGAGGTCCCCACTAATCACGTATCAGGTCCAATGAATTCATAATATTAACCTGGATAATCATAAACAACATTTACATTCATATTGAAACTAACATGTGACATGTAAATAACTTTCCCTGAACATTAAGCATAAACACTAACCATTTAGAGTAAATTGGAGAATTTTTTTATTATAGAAAACACACCATTAAAATAATCATAAACTGTTAAATTTAATTTGATAGATATCATCATAAAATATTAATCACTAAAATACATTATAATCAACATGATTATTGAAAAAGATGAAGATACATTTATAAATTTATCTTGTAATTTTTGAGATAAATATTATTCTAATTTTTAATAGAAGAGTTATTTTGGAAAATAATTTGTATAAAACCATAAATTAAGTATTTTATTATTTTTATAATAAATTGTTTCATTTTAGAATTATTCTGCATACTAAAACAGATTATAGAGTGCCCTTGAAAATTGGAGAGAATTGGATAAATTCACTTCAATCGGGCTAGTATTTCGGAAAGAATTTTGAAAGATACTTTTAAAATGTGTAACTCACAATAAAATAAAGATGGATTCAGGTTAGTAGACATATATAGGAACCAAAATAAAGAATTTATTATGAGTAAATATTAATAAATATGAATTTAATTTAGGTAAGTAAGAAACTAAAATAACTTGACTAAAAATGGACGTTTGGGTGAAAAACCCTTACCTAAAGACTGAAGGTGTTCCTCACTTCTTATTAATGAACTGAATAATAAATTTTAGATTCATCAATTAATGATTACATAACCTATTATATTTTTAATTTATTTATTATAACTTTATTATTTTTATTCATGGCCCTTTTAGGGGTTAAGAGATTTAATTTCATTATTTTGGAGCATTTTCTTCCTTAGTTATCGTGATTGGTTTACATATATTCATGTATGAATAATCATGTAGAATGAGAATTTATTTCCATAATTGAAATGTTATGTGATTATTGAACATCCATAATATTACACATTTATAAAATTCAATTGGTTATTTGGAGTGAGTAGGAGTCATTATATAGAACTTTAATGATGATTGTTTGGGTTATTTAGTGATTTTTTATCACAACACACTCATTTTTATCTATACATTAGTAACATTTTTAAAATATGATTATATAACATTAAATAAGATATATTACGTATATAATAATATGGTTCTACCGTAAAAATGTTTTCAGAACCATAATTGAGGATGTTTATATAAATTTAAAAGGCGTCACCCTTGAATGTGATAAATTTACACATATCGGATGGTGTTTTCATTTGTTGTAAAAAAAGAAGGCTCAAAGAGTGATGATGATGAATTATTCCATTAACATAGAAAATTATAGTACATATAACATACCAGAGTTATCCTAAAAATTGGATGAATGGAGATGAAGAAATAAAATGATGAAAAGGACGTTGAAAAAAAAAGAAATGTAAAGAGGAATTTACCTCTTGAAATAATCTCCCACGAGATTATCTCTAGGGGAGATATTTTGGACTTATTATGATACAAAGGTATTATATACATGGGGGAGGATCCTTAGAGAATATTTAGGTATAATTTAGAAAATGAAAAATTCATTATAGGAGTGAAGAGAAGAGAAAGCGAGGAGGGTTATATAGTGGAGGAGAGGGTGATTTATGAATATCTTCTCATTATTTAATTATTTCCCTCAAGACAACCAATATTGTTGATTAATGTGACCCATAATAGTAATAAGTGCATGTGAGTTAAAATTAAGTGTTCTTATATCATCCAAGATTCTAGAAATAGTCAATTTAATTGATAATGTGTATATATGGTAAATTACAATATATCCTTATTCATCAAAAATTCGAGACTCTAATAAAAATATAAACTTTCACCCATTGAATTTTTTATGTGTAGAATTATGAAATGAACTACATTTTCGGAAAATGATTTTCAAAATATCAATAATTTTATTATTAATGAAAATCATAATTTATTCAAAAAATAAAAATTTCAAAACAACATTTCGTTTTATATAACATTGAAAAATTAATGAAGATTCCATTATATTGTAAAAATTTGAGAGTAAAATAATAATATGATTTACTTTTAATAGCGGTCATTATAATTTTAATATTACTATTCATAAGGGTATATTACACTTCACTGAAAATTTTATTTTTCTTATTAGACTCTAAAAATCTTACTATATGCAACCATGTATGTTAGTTTTTAGAAATTTAAATCATTGTGGTGGAAAAATTATGTTTACTGGATAGGTTATATCAATGTTGTGTTTTTTGGAGACACAATTTTTTATGCATTCAATATAAAATTTATTTATAAATTCATGGGGTGTTACAATATCCAATCATATAAAGTCTATAAATAGAATTATTTTGCATTATATTTCTATAATGATAATTCCCACATGACCAAAGTGAAACCTATGAAGAATGTTTTAAAGAATGAATTAATATAGTCTTTCTCCTCTCACTCATAACAAAGAGTATTCAGAAAAATATTTCAATATGGAATAGATTCCAATTTAGATAGACAATGAATGACATATGGTGATCATAACCTCTACACATGAAACATAGTTACATCAATAACATTTTTTTGTTCTTGGAGTACATCTGGATATCCCTACCGGGGTTATTAATGTAAAACTTCTTTGCAATAACGGTATAACGTGAAGAAAAAATGGATTCACCCAATAATAATTATATTTAACTAGATTATTTTTTTCATTATAAATTAATTATAAATTATATATGTAAATATACATTATTCAAATCTTTTGTGCTTTTCCTCATTTAGTTTTCAGGATTTATCCTAATAAAATGATGAAAACCATTATTGGTAATGAGATTACTAACATCAATTGTGCCCCATATTATTCCATTATTTCAGATTATTCCCATATTAATTTATATTTATTTATTAATCATTGAATAATTAATCATTTCTCATTTATTAATTACATTTCAATGTTTTCATTAATATGAATGATTAAATATTATAATAATTCAAATTCATTAGTCAATAAAATTCCATATAAATGTGAAGAATTATAAAAAATTTCAATTATAAGTTTAGAATCATTATGATATATTATATTGGCAGATGACTTGAAATATTAATTTACATTTTGTGTACTCATAGTAAAAAACACAAGAAGAAGTTGTGAAAATTGTAATGTCCCAAACACGGTTCCACTGAAAGGTTTCCAAAGCTAGTGGTTAACATGCCACCAAACTTATCATCTCCAATTCCAAATGTCTATTACTTGATGTTAGGTCCTGGTGTGTGTCTGTGGGATGATTAATCCGTCATGTTAGAGTGTAACATAAGTGAATAACAATAACAGTCAAAAGAAAGAGAATATATAATAATTTACCCACAAATATAATATAAACATCCAACACTGGGATAAATAAAAAATCCCACAAGTAATCTTATTTACAAATGTTTCTCATGTCATGTCCACATAATTTAGCCAAAATAGGCATATAAGCTTCATGGAAATACATTTTTCAAAATACAGAAAAGGAAAAAAATGAATGACGCCCACTTGTATCTTTAATGTTTCTCAGTATTATGCTCCCATGATTCTAAGAATAACACAATTCAAGAACCATAGTATGGGCGCCTTTCCAGATACATTCATATATCCATGATGTCTATCCATGTACACAACAACAATCTAAATAGGTAGTGTGATAACACTCAGTAGTCCACCACCAATAGTATTTATAAAAATTATAGTCTGTGTATTACAAGTCAAAATAGAGTGCCTTATATCATTGGTATATTAGAAATGTACATAAAGTTCCTGTGGAATCAATAAGAAATGTCAAGTGATACTATAAAATAAAAACAAATATATCTAAAAATAACTATTAGAATACCATCTCAGATAGCAAAAAAATATAAATAAATATGTAACCCCTTCAAGTAAAACCACTATAATTGAATACCCACAAAGTGTCTATCAGTAAGTATCTCAAAATATCTACCAATACCTCTCCATATAATCAAAAGTATAATATTAATCAAAACCATGCATGACAATCTTTTATATAACATATAACTTTTACACTCCATATTATCATGTTGTTTATAATGTCTTCTAAGTGTAATTATATGTGTTGAACCACAAAGTTCTGAATATAAGGAATATAAGACCAAGGCTTTCATATCGAGTCCCATGAGCATCTCAATGGAAACATGGAAATTACTTGTATTGAATCCTATGTCCATGTCCATAATGAATGTCTTATCTGAGTCATAGAAAGAAAAATCTATGTGGTAGCAAGGCATGAGGCATCCAATGGAATCAATACCCAAGGAGGAAATATTTCCAACAAATCAACCACAACAACAAATATCCACAAGAGAAAATTACTAGGAATCTATTGTGATCATGATCTAAGGTATACCAACCAAATTATCCATATTCATTCAATTCATCATCATAGTCTATTAAATTTATAATCAATTACATTTCATCATTTACAATCATTTATATCCCATGAGTTCTTCCAACCCTATTTCCACAATTCCATTTGAATAATTCAATAAAAGGAAAGAACATGAAAAGGGGACAACATTCATCCCCAAACTTCTTAATTCAATTCAATTTGATTAAATGATATTTCACTAACTATCCAAGATCACAGACACCCCATGGGTGTTTTATCAACAATACAAATACAATGGAACAATACATGGGTGCCTAGGTTGGGTAAACAATATCAAGAAAATATCAACGTACTATTGGGAATCCCTGACAGGATCCAATACAATAAATTCATTTATTCAAATTATTTTTAAGGAAATTATATGAATTCTAACATGCTTAATAATAAAAAATTGATGTATAAATATCTAGAATAGTGTGAAAATTTGTAGACCACCGATCATATGTCCTTTGTAGATTTGTCCTATAGAACCAACTTCTGATTCAACTCAGATCATAAGAAAAATGAAAAAAAAGTAAATGAACATGGAAATGAGGCATATCAGCTCACACCCAAATAAATCATTCCTGGTAAATTAAATTTAATATTAAGAATATATGACATAAGAAATTACATGAATGAATCTAATGAGCCCGTTGGAATTTGGACCTGAATTCAGACAAATGAAATGTGTGTGAATCCTATTAATTGGATTCTAGAGGAACTCTCATATGTGAGTTCTATCCACTTAGGTATAAATAGGAATATGGTTTAATGTTATAAATGTTTTAATGGTAAAATAGTAATTTACCCAATATTTACTAGGACACATGGTTTGTCTGCATGTTTATCCTAACCATGCGCTAATTGTGAACCGTTCACTATTTTATAGGGCACCTCTCATGGTTTCATGCACATGTTTTGACAAACCACACACAAACTATAGAAAAATCTTTTTTTTAAAATTATATAGGTCCCCATATGGGATTTTACCTATGGTACCATGTTTTCTTCAAGCTACATGACCTATAACACTCCACTATCAAACATAAAATGTTTAACAGTAAAGTTGTGGGACGTCCCTCATAGTTTATTCACCTATGCAGACTATTTGTTTTTTTAAAAAAACTGGGATTTTTCCTCTAAAAAATCCCCAGACATCTTCAATACACCCATGAACTCAATGGTAACTCAAATTAAAAAAAAATAATTCAAAATGAATAAGAAAATTTTCATACATTGTAGGAAAACATAGGATCCTAACGCCTTCCCCTTTAAAGCTATTCATCTCCAAATTACCAATCCTTGGGTGGTCATGAATCTCCTGAGAATAACTCCATCCAATAAGAATGTATGTTGACACCACACTCCCAAATCTCATCCTATAAATGAACATGTTATCATAGAACCCATGTTGGATGAATTGAACTACCTCAACGAACCTTAATGCTCCAATGAGGGATACGAATCAGATTCTCCTCAATGGATGAATCTCACTATAACTCAACCACTTAATACTGGGAGTCATGAAAAAATTATGAATGATAATGTGAACAACAACAATACATGGAATATTTCATGCATGGATCAGTACATCTCAGGTAATTACAACTGATAGGCTACCGACCCAACTCTACTAAGAATCCCAAATAACCCGACATATCACGTTGAAAGATTACCCTATCTCATAGTCCATTAGTTTCATAGCCTATACGAGACATTTAAAATGGAATGATCCAAAACATTTATATATATAGTTCATTGATGGAGATTAGGTTATGATTTTTTTCCCGACTATGTCACAGCTATCAGCATTCTGATCAACTAGACCAGATCAAAATTCTCATACACAATATGTTGGCCCGGTAAAACTACCTCACCTACCACTAACCATAAGAGAGACGATTGTATTTTACTACCATAAAAATCAACATTATTTTCCATCTAAATATTTTCCTTGTAGTTATTATTTTAGGGGAATTAATCAAGGTTTATATTCCTCTCCCAAGGTCCCAAAAATCTAGGACACATGCTTACAAAAAGTCTTCAAGTGCATGAATCATACTCTATAACTAGCCATCAGTCTAAGGGTGGTATATTTTTTCATAAAATAACTTATTTTCCCAACATGAAATGAATACATTAAGTGAAAAAACAGGTAAACTGGGTGTATCTACCCAATATAATGGTATGACGAATCTTTTAAAGTTGTATTAATCTCACAGATATACATTTTCCCATGATCTTCTACTAATAAGGTCTCCCTTGTCTGTAGTAAATGAGAAAACATCCTGACAGTGTAAAATATCCCAAATAACATCCATACCTCAAGGAAAACTCTGAAACACAATAACAAAATCCATCACAATAATATATCATTTGAACTGAGAAATTTGTAAATACTATAAAATTCTAGCTAGTCACTATTTTTATTCCTTAAAATGATAGCACCTGGAACACCTCATAAAAACCATTTGTCTCACATTTCATCCCTAAAGACCAATTTTTTTGATGTTAATAATGATACATCATGGTAATGTTTTAAAGAACTTCCTAAACTAAGTTAGGAAACTACCCATCATATCCTCACATAATTCTGATCGAAACCAAACACAACCACATATAAAGAAAATTTCATCCATAGCTTCCATCCAACCATAATGTAGGTCCTATCTTACCACACTCTAATATAATACCAGTCCCTTAGATTTCAATAGATTATTCATCCTCACTCTATCTATAAGGGTAGATTCCACAACTACGGGGGAAAGATTGTTCTTCACATGGGAACCCCACACCTCCATGTGCATCTCTAAAAACAAATCCATAATCAAACACTCATTGTTTTCCTCCTAAACTACCAGTACCTATGTCCTCATGCTCAGTGCATTCCCCATGAAGTTTCCATTAATAGAAATACAAAAAATAAAATTTTATAATATTTTTGGCACTCAATCATCCATTTCTGACTCAAATTCATATCAGACTGCATAATTATATACATAGTCATTTGAGGTATGTTTACACACAAAAATATTCCCTCCCAGTATGTAAAGTCTCCAATAGTGAAAATCATGAACAACTACAACTTACTCGAGATCATGAATTATGTAATTCTCCCCATCTATCCTCAATTGAAAATACCAGAAAACCATGACTCTATATCCCTATAAAAAACTACTCCAAACCCAATACATGAAGTATTATAATACACATTATAGATTCTACCTTTATCTCTAAGGATCGGGAGAAGCTCTTAATTCAATCTCCCTTACATCTCTTAAAATTATATATCACTAGTATCTTCCCTTAAAAACACCACAAAAATATTAGTAAATGTAATAGGTCCTAATTCTAAGCATTCTAATCCTTCTATGAAATACGTTTAGTAACCCTTATTCCAATGAAAATTTATATGTTAAAGACATTCTTTGGATTCTCCCACAAGACTATAGTTATTACCTTATTTAGGTCAACTGATACTCCTATATCAATGATAATATTACCTAGGAAGTGAATTTTATCTATCCAAAAGTGACACTTTGTTATATTATCATATAACATACTCTATCCCTGCATATCCAAAACAATCTAATGATTTTTTTCATGTTTTTATTGATTGTGAAGTACACAAATATGTCTTCAATGAAAACCTCCACAAATGAGTCATGATATGGATGAAAAACCCAGTTTATCAGCACAATGAATGCTACTAGCATGTTATTGAGACCAAACGACATTACTAGATACTAATATATACTAAGAAAACAATGAAAGTATGTACAGTTTATGTCTTTAAGTTGAAAAATCACATGATGATATCCCAAACTCAGTTCCATTTTCATGAACACATGATCTCCTCAAATCTGATTAAAAATTCCATCAATCCATGGAAAGGGATATCGCTTCTTAACCATCAAATGGATAAATTATCAATACTACACT
Organism: Viscum album; assembly: GCA_963277665.1. Lineage (NCBI taxonomy): Eukaryota > Viridiplantae > Streptophyta > Magnoliopsida > Santalales > Viscaceae > Viscum > Viscum album. The sequence goes on from OY728161.1 coordinate 1,472,404,611, forward strand.
CATAGTGTAAGGGAAATATATTTTTTTTTTGCAAAAAGGACAAGATAACCCCCCCCCCCCACAGAGATGTACTATATCACATAAACCACTTTCACTCCAAGTTCTATATCTACATCTTGATATCGTGAAACTCCCTAGTATACATCCTATAAGGAGTAATGGATACTAGTAATTGTCCTAGAACTACAATAATGGAGAAATAAACCACTATTTATGGAGTTTATCCTAAAAATTAATCAGAGAAAACATCACAAAAATGTTCAACCACAAGGGGGAATCTTCCTAATGTAATCCATAATCATTGTGATATAAAATTTCAATTATGGATATCATCCCACCTAGACCATGATTATCTTATCCATCCCTTCCAAAATGGACATCCTATTAACCCTTGTGAATAAAAAATTTATTGTTTGGTGAAGTGAAATTCAGGATTTAGATTAATCATTGAACCAAGGATGGATAATAAAATAGATAGTTTATCCCATGTATGAAATCAAACATAATTTTCTTGAGGGAAAAAATTATTCCAAATGATGTGACATACAATAATCTCAATGGGGGACTCCTTGTACTAGAATACACTATATAATATAGTTTCCAGTGAAGAAACGAGTGTCATAACACCCTCAAAAAATTGTTAAATGAGACATGGTCATTCTACCACTTGTACACATATGAAACTGTATGATGTACACGTATCAAAAGGAGAAGATACTATATAAGAGGCTACTAAAATCATAACTCTTACAATAGAAGGATACATGTAATGATACTAAAGTGTACGTTTTAAATTGTATATCATTATTTACCTATGGATTTGTGACACAATATCACAACCTATAGAAAGTTCACTCCAATTTCTATGTACAACTATATCTTGGATTCCATTTTCATGACACCATATTAGCATTATTGACATGTACTACTCCTGAACCCTGCCTAATGCAGAGCTGTGAAAACCAATCCAGAACATGGAGTTAGAGGGGAACTCCTTACAATAACCACTGAGGTGAAGGTCTTAGAAAATGGTTTTATGTTTCCCGTCCCACCTCAATCGAAACACGACTGGGACCCAATCACACTTATTTCTCATATATCCCCATATCCCATGTTGGATACATAAAATTGCACTACCGTCACTCATTCTATGGTGGGAAATATCCTCACGAGAGGCCTTAGATGTTGCTTCTTCCTAGATATCTTTAAACCACTGGGTTGAGAACCTAAATTACCATACTATGCACCCTCAGCTTTCCATAGGTTCTGCTCTATAATTTTTGGACTTTCACAATCTAAATAACAATCCATAAATTGAACACATTGGCTTGAGATCATACGACATGTTATAGACCTTACTCAAAGAGTCTCACCCCTGATAACTCATCAATAAAATCTATTAGAATAAAACAGTAATGCTCTGTAAATAATTCTAAGTACTCTATAAAAATCATCATTCCCTACTCCATTCACAAGAACTCATTTTATATTTCAACACTATGAGTCATTAGGAAAAAAAATTATAAAACATTTTTTTGAAATACCACCAAACCATATCACACGACACATTTTCCTATTTTAAATCATCTCAGAAAAGGTTTGATTACCCATAAATCATATAATTTATGAGATTTATTCCACTGTCAAGAGGTTATTACATATTCTCACATATGTACAACATAGTATCCTACCACCACCATAAATCTTGTGGAACCCCATCCCTCAAATATGTGGGCTGATGCTTCTACTACAACATAAGAATCATCTTCACCATAGAAGAGGTAGGTTGTGATTCTCCAAAAATGTATTCATATAGTTAATGAAAATCTCATGGAAGAGTGTCTCCAAACCTATATCTAGTAAAAACGTGGCTTTTTCATTTGGAAGTAGAGTAGGATCTATAAGTATCGCATGACCCACCACTTTTTGATCATGGTCATCACCACCCACCTTGTGTATGATTGGCGGGTTTCATAGTGACTTCTATCTACAATACCAATAACATTATTCAGAAATTATTGATAACCAAATTAACGATGTTAAAAAATGTAGAATAGGTCAAAACCCTCATAAAACAACTCATACCCCTCTTCCTCCTTGTAAATCAATGGCTTGTTAAAAATGAATAATTGCAAACAACACTAGATACACTGCCTAATGCCCACTCCAAAGACGTGTCTAACTCAGGTTATCTATTTTCACAATTTAATATTATTTTATTTCTCATTTTTATCACTGTTTAGTTTAGATGGTTAAAGAATAGTATTCACAACTTCTGGTCCATAAGGGCCCATACACATAAAGAATTGAAACATGGCATCCACCTAATCCACATGATAAGACACTAAAATCCTTGTGACCAATAATCCATTACCCAATGTTTCTTAGTTGGCTTCGTGGGGTGTCTATTATAACCTAATCTATATAATGTTTTCTAGGGTATGGTAGGAACTCTAAATACCAACAATGTTCCCCTAATTCCATTCACAGTCATCTATCAAACAATATAAAATCTCTCCAGGCACATATCAAAACATCAAGAAAAGAAGAAATGAATAATACAAGGAATATAAATCCGAAATGTTCATTACAAGATATTTGAAATGGCATACCCTCATTGGATTGGGATAAAATAAAATATAATACAAAATTATATCAATAATAATTTCTCAATTTATGTATATCACCCAACACTATAATCAAATCAACTATAATAGTACAAAATCAATCAAATTACAATTTTCAATACATTCATAATCCCTTTTAAAATTTCTCTAAATAGTAATGGAGAAATGATAAACACATTTGATTCCAATTTTTAACATCCAAGACTGGGTTTGAATAAAATGTTATCTAATCCAGCGGATCGTATGGCCTTAAGTGCATCTCCCTAAAATCTATAGGCATGTGACATGTAATGAGGGCCAATAGTGTGTATGTGGGGAGACTATTAACTCATGTAAGAGTTTAACACAATATAGTAACAATAAAAACCTATAGAAGAAGTATAAATAATAACTAATTCGTTGATATATGAAAGATATCTAGGACATGAATAAATAAACAACGCTAGTAGTAATATCATTTACATATGATGATCATTTCAGGTCTCTACATTGTATCAAAAATAGGTATATGGGCATAACTGTAGTATGTGTGTCCATATACCGAAAAGAACAAATAAGAACTATACTATCTAGAATAAATATCATTTCTTGGTTTTCTGCTCCCCCTATCCTATGCATAGTGAAAATTCAGAATCATACTATAGGAACTTTTCCCAATCTCTTTATACATCCATGAAGTCTATCCGGGTACCAAAGAGCGTCCTAAATAGAGTGTGAGATAACACTATGTAATACACTAACAATGGTGTCTATAATAAATCTAATCTAATCCTAATTAACTAAATTAGTTTGTTATATATCATATGTATATCAAAAATATAATTAATGTTCCCATCGAATCCATAATAAAGTAAAGTAAAACTAGTGAATCCAAACAAGGATGCCTATAAACAACAATCAATCTCCCAACTCAGGGAAACAGTAATGAATAATTAAACATGAATCCCTATCCCAGTAAATAACTTCAACTTGATACCCATACAAATTCACCCACTTTAATTCTATTAACTTCTCTATTGAAAAATTGGTTGCGACTTTGGGGGAATCCCATGGAGTAAATCCATGAGGTTTCCAGAAATATATTTATAAGGTAATAATCCTAGAAATCCAATTCAAAATAATATTGATTTCTTTACATAGATGTTGACTCTATATTCATGTTCACATTATTAATCATTCAGTATAATAGATCAATGGTCATTGTTTGTTTCCATTCCCATTTAAATTTAATTCATCACATTAAATTGTATATTAATTCACTAAAAAGAGATTAAAATAGGGGCCATGTGACTACCCATGACACCATCTAACCATTTACATAATATGTAAAATATGAGAGACCATCCATCTCATTTAAAAATTCCCTTTTAATCCATTCCATCAACTCTTCCATTTTCTAATGAACCTCTGAAGAAGATTGATTCTAACTATAAAATTTATTTTTAATTAAAAAATTATTCCTCTCTTTGTAGTAATAAAAACTTCCCAAATAGGGTTTCATGGTCCTAAGATTCTAAATAAAACAACCTAATGTGGCAATTCATGTTGATTATGGTGATATTCATCCATCTACTAGGGATATGATATTTCACGGCATGTTTTACTACATTAAATTTAACTTGTATCTCATTTAATAAGAAATTAAAGGATGGTGTTGGAAGTAAAAATATGAAGAAAGATATAAACATCATGAAATTAATGGAAAAGGTATAAACTACCTACCTTTTTGGGTAGTAAACTCCTCATATGATATTGTCCTTTAACTTGGGATCATGTGGTTGATATTGGATACTTTTTTGAATATAAAAAAAGGGAATACTTGGATTCAAAATTTTATCATTTTTTATGGAAAGATTTAAATATAAATTAAGTAATATCACTTAATACAATACTGATACATATCTAAAGTTTCCATTCTCAATCTATTCCATGTTAATATGAAGGAGGCGTCTAATTTCCGAATATGGATTCCAAGGTAGAGACACAACCTAAGGGAGTGTTTCTTTGGATGAATTGGAAGGGGGGAATAGAAGAGGGGTGTTTTATAGGTGGTGTAAAAGTTATATCATATAACTTTTTAATGGGAACATATTTTTTAAAACAATATATCAATAATGCACACCCACTAACTACAGTTTCACCACCATGCACAACTAGGAACATGGTTTTCCAACACATGAATAGACCGTGTGTTCCCTCTATCTAGGCAGCACAATATCCTTGAATGGAAAGGTTCTTGATTTGAATAATCAATTATAGCCCATGTGGATCATCTATAATACAATTTACACATATATACAAAGTTGTACGACTTAGGGTGAATGGTTTGAAGAACCATATGACACCTTCTAGGACATGTATGGTTGAGGTGTAGAGTAATAAGTAACAATATTCCTCACCTATATCTCACCATAAATATATATCTAGGTTCAAAACAATCCATATATGTCTTCAAGCCCTTCCATAGATTCTTAATCACCTTTATATGAATATAACAATTTTGGAAAAAAAATTAAATGGATTTTTTCCTCTATAAGAAGACAAGGAAATTACAATATAGTTGGAATTTAAATTCAACATGATATAATTTTAATCTGAATTAAAACTTTTAACACATCATTAATATGTTAAATTTTTAATCAATATTATTTGTGATCAATAATTCATCCAAATTATATTAAATATAATATTTTTAAAATTTTTTATTTGATTTTTATTTTACGTGAACAAATATTGTCTCATAATAGGATAAGAATTTAAGTTAATAATTCAATACAGAAAAATTAATCATTAATTAACATTATAAAAAATTTATTCATCTTTTAAATAACCCTTCTCAACTAAATATAATATCTTTTATCCCTATAAAAATATTAGGGTTATGAAAATAGAGGGAGGGATATTATGGATTTATTCTTTAAGTAAAATAATATTAAGCTTATTATAAATAAATTTTAATAATAATTATCCATAAAAGTGAATATAGGATGATAATAGTTGAACTAAAATAATCTAATACAAATATTGAAAGTGTTTTATTGATTTTTAAATCATTATCACATTATTTAGAAACATAATCACTAAATTGTCCTTTTCCGATGGGAAAAATGTTTACAATGGTTACCATAAATAATGATAAAAAATTATGACATATTTAAAAAAATAATGGAATTATTATTATAATTATGAAATCCATTTTTCAAGATTAAATTTCATAAATTGGATGAAATCCATTTTAAAATAGGTGAACAAATCATAATTATTTTTTTGAATCATATGCTATTAATAAAATATATAATTATTATAAACACATTTCCAAAAAAAATTCATTTCATTAATAATAAAAAAATAAATTTAATACATAATATATAATTTCCTTAATAATCAATCATCAAATGTGTATAATTTAATTAATTGATATTAAAACAAATTTCCCATATAATGATTTTTTAACAAAAAAAGTATTTTTTACATTAAAATTATTTTATCAATTCATAATCATTGAATTAATTATTCACAATATTAAATGAATTATTTTCTTAATAATATATATTGAACTTTTAATTCCATTAAATATAGCATCTTAGAGAAAAAATCACATAAGATAATAATAATTCAATAGTATTACACAATTTTTTTAAACTCGGTGTTGTATTTAAAGAAAGATATAGAATACAAAAAGATTATTTCATATGAAAAATATAAAATCATGGGGGTTTATATAATTTATATCATATGGTATTCTTGATTTTATTATTTGGTTTCACATCATCCTAGAAAATATTTTTATGTCAGTCTGGTGATAAAAATTTTAAATCCTGTGCATATTCTCATCTAGTGCATACTCGAGAACCGCAAATCGGCTTTAGAGTGATTTTATGATTATATAAAGAAAATTTTAATTAGATTTTTATTAAATTTGATAATAGGAAATAGTAATTATCAAATTTCAATGAACCTTGATTCAGAGTAATCATTGATGTCCATATTATTACCATCCATTTTTTTAATATTAGGGTAATCAATTTCTATATGTAAAAATATGAATAGAAAACAAAAAAATGTATATATATATCTTAGTTATTGGGTTTTTTACTATATTTCAATGATGATTGTTTACATGGATCAGACTACATTTTAGTGTCTAGAATAGTTCTCAATAGAGAGGGGAAGGTTCCAAAAGTTAGTGAATTTCATAAAAAAGGAATTATTCAAATATCTAAAAACTAGGGTCTGAACAACAAAAAACAATGAGTTAAAAATTGTGGAAGAGTAGCAAACCCCAAATTTTGAAGAACACACCATTTCAATTTCTTCAATTGATGAGGGTTTTATAAAAATCTATATTGAATTTATTTTTTTTGAAATTCATAGTGGTGATCGGCTCCACCACACCACATGAACACAATATGAGGGATATCTACTAGAAGACCTAGTGTCATGGTCCGGTCGGGCACTTCCCAACCCTCACAGTCCCTTTAGAGCCTATAAATTGCATGAAATAGGTTTTGAGATTCATTTAGGCAAATGAGGGGCATAGAATACAAAAGACTGTAATCTAGGATCAATTTTAGATTTCTATTATAAATTCTTGGGGATCGTGCAATTTATAATTTTTGCTTTAAAATAATGTTATGTTTTTTTCATTCATATTATAATTCCCATGAGTAAAATTTATAAATAATTTAATTTAATTATCCAATTATTTTTTGTGGAGACTAATATTGAGAATTGACTGACCTTCGTATATTAGGAATGAAATTATTTTATTTTAATTTTTATAGTTCATTTAAATTTGGTAATAATTAATTAATAATGATGTTAGGAACATTATATTCCTCTCTAATTAAATATATAATTTTCCATATAAGAACAGTTGATGTTATGAATTTTTATTTCACATTACATAATTCCCCTCACATGGATGTGAGTATTAAGGTATTATATTGATGAAAAAAGTAGATGCATACAATGTCTTTATTTAGAGTAGTTCTAAACAAGGCATTAGTACATTGGGAATAGGTGCATTCTACATCATGAGATTAGAAAGTCATAGTTATTGAATGTATAAGGGAATGATTTATCATTTTATAATCAATGGATTAACTAATATTAAATTCCTAAGACCAATTCTGTTATTTATTTATGTGTTAGTTCTTATTATTTTTTTTATTGTTTATATTCCCACAAACACATAGAATAATAAATATGACAACCCTTGTCATTATTACCAATTATATCATGATTTATTATAAAATGATACATATAATTGAACATAGAATATAGATAATTATAGCGTATTCTGGTAATTTGTTGTGTTACATAACATCATTAAAAATGGGTTAGATCGCCATTATTGAAAATGTATTTAACATGTTCGTAATATTCCATCGTATACTAAACATCATCGGTTAACCTGAATATGTACCTAATAAATTTTCCTGATATTAATCTCATTAAAGGAATAAAAATGGATTAACATGAAGAATTTATTAATTTTCAGAAAATACGGAATTAAATGTTACATAAAATGGGTGAGAATCATATAAATGAGTAAAGTGTAATGATGTAATCTAATAATATAAATGAAACATGGGAAAGTGGAAACATGTTTATACATGAAATCATAATCATAGGTCATGTAAACCCACCAAGACATCATAAAATGATGAAACTATTCCTATTATGGGTTATTTTCAATCCTTATTCACTTTTACAATGTATCATTATTCTAAAACAATACCCAATTCATTGTATAACTATATAATTTCTGGTGGACCTGTCACTTTCATATAATGTACATGCATAATTGCACCACATAGATCATTGAACATATGATCATATTTCATCACATTTAATTCAAATATCAAGGAGTGTGTAATTAATACATGGAATTAAAAATAAAATAATTATTGGTATTTCTTGATGAATACCTATGAGTGTAATTAGAGATGGTATTCAAAATATAAAGGTTAGGCATGGAAAAAACACAATTGAATTTCAACTGCATAAGAGTAGTAATTTAAGATTCATAAAATGATTTACCAATGGTTAATGGGGTCTATCATCATTTAGATATCAACATTAAATTAAACCTTAAGTGGGAAAACATATCTAAATATTAGGAATTGTAAATAAAATTCATAGAAAGAATAATATTCATGAATAAATAAGAGAATGAAATGATCCCTTACATTGAATGGGTGATTCAAAAATCATGGGAGGATCTTTTTGAGATTTTGGAGGAACATCATGAGGAATATTGGGATGGTAGGGATGATTAAGAATGACATCCTAGATTCTTTATTGAAGAGGAACATGATCATGGGTGGGTTTATAAAGAAAAAGATAGGGTTGTTCATTATTTTTTCAAAAACCTTGGTTTTGGACTCATTATAATAAAGTAATCAAAAACAAAACCTTCACATTGTGTATACACATGAATTATAGAAAAGGGTATTTTTTTTAAATTATTTTATAGGGGTAATTTATGATCATATTAAAATATAATTCTTGGTGATGTTGAAGTGATTCATGTTTAAAAAGAATTTATTTAAAATATTAAAATATGATATAGATATTGGATGATTAATAATGGATTTTTAAAAATTATTTAAATAACCAATAAATCACATTATTTTAAGTGGGAAAATATATTTTGTAATTTATACCCTTAATATTATTAATTAAATCTCTTTTGGGACATTATGATTTCCTAATACAGACCATATATTTTTACAGTATTTTATTTGTACCCGAAAATTCGAATGTCTTAGAAAATTAGGAAAAATTCACCATTGAATACTTTCCAAATTATGATTCCAAAGAAAATATTAATTTTATCCAAATTATATTATGAATATTGTCATTTTCACTTTTTAAATAATAATCTACATTTATTGAGTAATAATGTTATTTATTTACAGTAAAAAAATTCATACCCTTATAAAAATTCTATTTGGAATATGTAAAATTATATTATCTTTTTTATTTAATTGAAAACATTGATTAATAATAACATTCTATAAAATTATAATTTTCTTTAAAAATATATAAATTTATCAAAAGTAAGTACATAATTGATGTTTCATATTATCAAAAAAAATTATTTATTTTTGTTTGTATAATAAATATCATTTTTAAAATGAAAACAATAAGATATAAATATAACCATTATTATATTGTGAATAAAATATAAATTTTACTATTATTATTTTATAGATAAAAATCCCTTTTTAAACATGTAAAAAGGCAATCTTTAAGGTCCGTGATGATGATATTTTCTTGGGGTGGTTCGACTTTCAGGGTTTGGGACATGATCATAATGATATTGATCTTGTCCCATAACCAGTTTTATTTGTGATTTAGTTACTTTATGTCAACTTCATCTTGGTCAAGGGAAAATCCTAGTGATTCTACCTCTATTGGAGGATCTGATAAATTCTGTTCATAAGAAATGATCCTACTCGTTAAGGCCTGCATTTCCTTTGCCTTTCTAAATTGGATTTCTCAAACCCGTATAATTATATTAATCATATGATCACTATTCAATTGCTAAAATTTAAATGGTTATAATGATCTATGGTCTTTTAACTGCAATAGGTTATAATAAAAGAAAAAAAGTGAACATGTTTCCTATAACCATTATACATAACAAGAAATTTAATACAACCACAATGGTAATTTTATTTATAAAGAGATTGGTCATTGACTATAGTCATCACGTCTATTTAATTGAATCCAAGAATCCCAGATATATTGATGAATGGTCATGACAATTTCCCCAATTTCCACAACCATTTCAGGACCCCACAACTTTTTTCACCAACATCATCCCATCATGTAGTTGTAATGCATCTATCCCCATGAAAGGGATTCATATGTATCCATTTTAATGCTTGAGTAAAAACTATTATTTTTTGTGAACATGTCCAGCATAATATGTTGACACTATCATCATTTATTTTATATTGATCATGATCTAAATTTGTCCATTAGTGTTTAGATAGTCTTCTCAGATTGGTAATCTGTTTGAGGATGATAATATATGTTGACGTTTAACAGAGTATTTAGATCTTGTTAGAGATTCTTCCAGAACCTAAAGGAAATTCTTGGATCTCGAGCTGATAAAATTGAATGTGGAGTTCCATGTATCCTAAAAACATCTATAATATATATAATTTCTTGTTGATTGAGTGAAATTTCCTTTAATTCTGATATTATGTGATAAGTATTTTTAATATGAACCACCAAAACACATAAAATATTATTTTCTCTTGATATATTCATAATAAAACTATCAAATTCCATGTTTTTATTTTCCCATTCCAATTTTGGTATGGGTAATGGTTTTATTGGCTTCTTAGAATTTTCCATTTCAACCTTAACATGATGATATACAATACACATTATTGTATATTCTATGATTCCCTTTATCATATTGTCCTAACAATAGTGATCTTGAATATCTTGATACATCTTTGTGATCACTGGATAAATGGAAAATGTCATGTTATGTTTATCATCCAATAACTATAAATTTTACATATAACTTGATGGTACTAAAAGTTGTGTCCAATATATTATGAGTCATTATTCCTTAATTTTGAACTCCGATGATTTCCATTTTCACGTATCTTCCACCATATTAAAAATATCCACGTCATCTCTTATAAAATCTTGTATCCTCTTTAGATGGGATTGATGAGAAATAATTTTGTAACGGATTCATATTTTTCTTTCCTTATGATTCCCGTACTTATCCATTTCAAGTAAATGATGGACAGATCCTTCTCAATTCTTATAAATAATCCAGATCAATTCAACATATTGAATCTGCCACATTATTTAATTTCTCAGGATGTTTGTTGATTGAGATGTCATAGTATTTAATCATTAATTGCAATATTTATTAATGTATATTTGACTTTTTGGTGTGAAAATATATTTGAGTCTCTTATGATCATTATATGCTTCACAAATTTTCCCAAAGAGATTCTGATTCAATATTTTCAATGAGAATATTACATCAACCAACATTGGATCATGTGTTGGATAGTTTTATTCATTAATGATAAATTAACATGAGGTATATACTATGAATTTTTCTTTCTGCATTAGTACAAAACCCATTCCCTAATTCTATTCATTTTTTAGAGAATAAAAAGTTCCCCAAATAGGGGTATTTTAAGTAAAGGTTCAGTGTTAAGACACTTTTTCAACATCAAAAATCTCTCCTAATAATCATTATTCCAAAAAAAAATTTAATCCCTTACGATTTATATTGATTAGAGGGTCTGAAAATGATGATAAATTTCATGAAAATCAATGATATTACCCAACATACCTAAGATTGAAATGGATTTATATCAATGATGTTGGCCTCATACATCCTTAATCTTCCTCTATCGTTGAATGGTCTACATATATCCCATTAATTGTGGATATATTCCACAATAATAAGACATATCTCAATTGGAACTCACATTTGATATACATTCCATACACTTCTCCTTTTTATGGCCTTTATCATAGTGATCAAATGTTCCTTATGATACTTCTTGATTTTATATATTTCTGAATATATTTTATAAAGGCTACAACAATTATTTCAAGATAATCTTTAAAAACGTTATTCTCTATGTTCATGGATATTTGTACATAATTATTGAGCCCTTATGGCATTACTATGAATTCATAGTTCTAATAACATGTACAAACTGATATCTTGATAATATAATTCTTCTACAACCACAAAAAATAATAACATAATCAAATATACAACTTGAAAAGGTATTATGATCCACACAGATGATAAGTTGGTATTTATTCTGACATTCAGAAGCATTTCTATGAGAATTCCATCCATGTTGATATATTGAAGAGATTCCAGGGGGAAGGGGCACTCACAAAGGAACATACCCGAGTGGCCTATCACCAGGGAGGTAGGTCAGGTAAAATTTTTATACGTTATTGAAATCCATTGGTATAGTACTGATCCCACTATAGGATGTGACATCTATATGGGTTATATAGGGAACCATAATTGATGGGAAGTACCTCAAAAGAACTAGACTAGAAGAAGAGGATCGTATACACCATAACAGAATTGAATTTGGATTTTTTTTAGTCATTGATGTTGATATAGTAGATTTAGTACTAATGGGAAATAACAACCATATCAATATAGTGGTGTGGCTGAGTGGTCTCAAAGTACATAATAGGGAAGATAGGTAGAGAAGTTGCAGGTAGTTTATCCTACCCTTACAGATAGTGAGGTTAGACCATTGTTGGATAGAGGTTCTGTTCTTTTTTATTTTATGCTTTCTAGATCCTTATTTAATACTGGTTCCTCTCATTAGTTTTAATCTCCAAAATGTATGAATGGGATGAGTATTGAATTAGAATTTGTGTGTAGGGTTATGAAAATTGATACACCCTTAGGGGTATGATCAAGAGTCAATTTCTTATACAATGGTTGTTATCTCAAGGTTGGGTAGTATCGTTTTCTTTGAGATCCTTAAATTCTATATATGTCATGATTTGACATTATTATGAGTAAGAATTTTATTATAAAATTGGGCCGAAATTGATTTTTACCTAAGGAAAATTACTTTTATTTCTCATGAGGGGGATAATTATATTCACTGGGGATATTTTATTATCAAGCTTGGTCGTGACGTTCTAGTTCATCAGCAACTAGGGGAGATCAACACCCATGTTATGATTCTATTGATGGATCATGGGGGTTTAATGCAACATCTCATTTCACTAATAGTGTAAAAATTCCCTTATGTGTTTCTTGAGGACTTCGTAGTGATTCCACCAAATAAAGATGATGGATTTACAATTGATCTCATGCTGGGGTCTGTGCCAATTTTCATTCGACCTTATAGAATGGATTCAACATAGAATCAACAGACTAAAACTGAATTGTGGGAGTTAATGGATAATGGTTTTATCCATTCATGTAAGTCCCCTTGAGGTTTTATAGTCTTTTTTGAAAATAAGGCTGATTAGAACAAGTGATTATGTGTTTATTACCAAAAGTTGATCTGGTTGACTATGAAGAACCAGTTTCCTCTTCCATTTATCAATAAATTTTTTTTTCTAGTTGTGGGGTTTTTGTGTTTTTTTTATATTGAATGAGGTCATGTTATCATCAATTGATACTTAGAAAATCTAATATAATGGGGAATTATTTTAAAAGTAATTATGGACATTATGAGTTCATCAAGATGTAATTTGGGATGATGAATTCCTCACAAGGAAAGGTGCACTATATGCTATCAAACCACTCATGGGTGCCTCTACCCCATTGGGAACTGGCTTAAGCTGAAGGGTTGGAGAGCTTGGGCCTCGTTGGGGACGTGTGGTGCGCTGGTGGGCAGGTCATCCCAATACCTTATTACCCAACAACACATTTTATGGGTAGCCTCTCGGGTGCTCTCATTGATGGCCTCTTCGCAGCCATTAGGCTTCCACATCATTGAATATTATAGGTGCGATAAATTTTTTTTGCTCTCATTCTTCATGTAAGGATTCGTTATGGACTGGGGGTGGGAGAAATCCTACGCAGACAATGAAAAATTGGCATGGAGGGAAGAAGTAGTACGGACTAAAATATATAATCCGATCTCTTACCTGGAAGCCCTTAAAAGCACAGATCTATGCACGAACACCGCGAAGAAGTCCTCGTTCTCCATGGAAATGGATGATGGTCGATTTGTGGAGGAATAAGATCTAGAGGTGTTTCAGCAATGATCGAATATTTATAAATACTCAATTATGGGTCGGATTTGATATTTGAAGGGTGACAACCCATGGTAGGCGTTTTAGCTCAAACTGAGAATCTTGCATATTTGGGGATTCTGTGATTGGAAGCTCATTCTTATCAGACATGGTTACTTTCATATCATATTATGCTCGCAGGAGGATTTTGACCGTGCCTAGAATCTAGGTAATGTGCATCTGAAACCATGGCTTCTCTGCCTCTCAAAATGGGACTTCGCCTTCAACCTGCATACCCACAGAAACACAATGGCGTTGATCTGGGTGAGATTTCATGGGTTGAATTTCTCCTTTTGGAATCCCAATATTTTGAGCTACATTCCCTCATGTATTGGCACCCCGCTGAAAATCGATAATCGGACCATGAATGCTAAACATGGGATGAATGCATGGGTGATGGTGGAGGTCAACATGGAGCACAAGCTGCCAGATTCAGTGTCTTTAAATGTAGATGACTACAAAATGGAGGTCCGTTTAGAGTATGAGCATCATCCACCTTTCTGTAAACTATGAAAAAGAGTTGGACATTCCCTGTTGAACTCTCGCGTGATGAAGAACCATGTAAAAAGTCAAGAGGATCAATTAAAGGATCATGAATGGACACAGGTTAGAAGAAAGAGAACAGATGTGGTTATTTCCTCTAGAAAGAGGGAATCTCCTGTGAAAAGGCTAAAATGGGTGAAAATTTTACCTCAACTAAGTGAAACCATCGTTTCTAAATGGGCTATGTTGGTGGAAGAGGAGGAGTCTGTAAATATGGATGTTAGTATAATGGATGAGATCTAATAGATGGTGCGGTGCGTACTCGAACAGTCATAGGAAGCTCTTGAAGACCTCGTTTCATGTCATCACGCATCCTTGGGTGATGTCCTGTAGTTAGTAACTCACAAGGATGCACCTGATGATATAGGTATGCAAACCATGGGTACTGTTGGAGGTAACTCTCCAATTTCAATTTGCTGTGCTGATATGGATCATTCAATTGTATTGGGTTCACAATCCCCTTCTATGGATGTTGACCACTCTAATGTCCCATAAGACCAACACGATCAGCCTGCTATTACATCCAACGATACCTCTATGAACATGAATTCAGATCTTAAATATGGAAAAATCAATAAAGGCACTTCAGAGTAGGTTTTGCCTACCAATAAAATTTCTAACTCCTCCAAGGTTATAGGATCAAATGACCAGACAGTGGCAGTGGGCTCTATGGCCACTTTGACTGTCTCCTCAAGCACCTCTGATGCTCTTAAACCCGATTTCCCTCCACGACATTGCCGAACAACCCCACATGGGTTTGCAATATCATTGGAGAAAAATCACGGTGTTGATATTAATAGTGATTCTAATGTATCCTCTCCCTCTTCTAAGAATAAATAGGGAAAATAATCCAGTCGAACATCGTCTCATGAAACCATAAGGTAAGAAAAGAAAAGGTATTTTTTGGTGCAAAAAAATGGAGTTCTAACTCAAAAGGAAGGTTTAAATGAATTGTTTATTTTGGAATTGTTTGGGTATAGCAAGCTCTAAAACTTTTATTTTGCGTAAGATATTTCATTTGACTCACAAACCTAAATTAGTTTCTATTACTGAGCCTAAAATTATTTTCTATTCAAACTGTTTTCATCTGTGCTCTTTTGGATATAATTTCCTTGGTTCATACAAGGATGGAATAGCTATTGAAACTCTTTATATTTTTTATCATTCATCTTTGCAGTCTATTAATGCTGTCAAATTTTTTGTTCGAATATTTACTTTTGAATTTTCCTCTGCTGCTGTACATACTTTTTTCACTATGATATATTCAAAGAATATATATCTAGAGCGAAGATCCCATTGGAATGACCTTCTTTCTCTCTCTAGAGTTATACAAGACCGCTGGTTTGTGATCAGAGATTCTAACGCCATTCTTCTTCAAAGTGAAAATATTGGACTGTCACACTCTTCTATCTCCTTAAGAGAATTTTAAGATTCTTTTTAGGATTGTAACCTTATATAAATTAACCTCTCTAGTGCTCAGTACACTTGGTATAGAAAGTTCTTCAATAGGGTAGTGGCAAGAAAACTTGACAGGGCTCTCTTTAATACTGCTGCCCATGATAAATGGGAATCCATATATAGTATTATCTAACCCAAGGTCAACTCTGAACATTACCCCAATCTCATCAGTCATTTAACCAAGGGTTTCAAATCTGATAACCCTTTTAAATTTAACAATTATTGGGCTGCAGACCGAGAATGTTTTAACATGATAAATGATTTTTGGGATGGCATACGACATCAAAATTATACATTTTCTTGCATTTCTAAATTTAAACTCTTGAATAAATGTCTCAAGTGTTGGTGCAGCTCTAAAACAAAACAGCATGATAAGGAAATCTCCTCTTTGGAGAATGGCCTTATTCGCATTTAATGCTCCAACGCCTGCTATGATTTTTATTTTAATCCTCAAGCAGAAATTTCTACGTCTTTGAAGCTAAAATCCCTCCTGAAGAATTAAGGTAACATGATAATGCTAATTTTCCAAACCAAATGGATTTCAGATGGTGACATGAATACTAAGTTCTACAATTCTCTCAAAAGAATCAGGAATTTTTGTAGGACCCTCACCTTTATTAGAGTTGATGAAATTCTTTTTGACATTGATGATGCCATATCTAATCATGTTGTCGATTATTTTCATAATTTGTTCAATGGTCTGATGGTTTTTAATTATCTTATTCATCATATAATTCCTAATATGGTCATTGCAGAGGACAGTGGCCATCGCTTAAGCATACCCCTGGATCCTAAATGCACGGACACTATCTTTTGCCTCAACCCTGATAGTGCCTCAGGACCTGATGGTATCAACAATGATTTTTTCCAACAATACTAGGAATTTATTCATCTGGATGTTTATAAAATGGTCAAATATTTCTTCTCCACTGTTGTTCTCTCATATGGGATAAATTCTAAATCTTTTACTCTTATTCATAAAGTGGAAAATTCTATTGAGATTCAACTTTTTCGGCCTATTTCTCTCATCAACACCATCTATAAAATTATCACCAAACTCCTTGCTAACAGACTCACCTCCATCTGTAATAAAATTGTATCTTGGAATAAATTTGGCTTCCATAAATTAATATCTATTCAAGATTGTATCTTCTGTGCTTCGAAATGTAATAATATACTGAATAATTTCACTAGAGGAGGCAGTGTGGCCATTAAACTAGACATCAGGAAGGATTTTGACAACATTGATTGGAGTTTTATTTTAATGTTTCTAAAAAACATTGAGTTTAATGATTCTTTTACTACTATGATTCGCTACTAATTCTATCAGGCTTCCATTTCTGTGCTGGTCAATGGGACTCCTAAAGGCTTCCTTAAATGCACCAAGGGGGTTTTGCAAGGTGATCCTCTTTCAGCCATCCTTTTTTCTATTGCCGAGGATTAGTTAAGTAGGCATCCCATGAGCCTTTTGAACCTAAACAAGATTAATCCCATTCAGGCTTCTAGAAACATAAATTTTCCAACCCACCTTTTATATGATGATGATGTTATTTTATTCTTAAAATGTGATAAAAGGAACATACAAAACCTCAAAAGATCCCTATCTCACTATAAAGAAGTTTCGGGCCAAGCGATAAGTTGGAACAAATCATTTTCTTTCTTTAGGATGAATTTTTTCCCCAACTGAAAAATTTATATCATTAATTACATCGGAATCAATGAAGGCTCTTTCCCTTTAACGTATCTTGGTGATCCTATCTAATGGGGAAGACAAAATCCATCTATATTCACAACATTTTTGATAAAATTACCAATCAACTTTCTTCTGGGAAGGGTAAGTCTCTTTCTATGTCAGGCAGAGTTTGTCTTGCTAAATCTAAAATTTCCTCCAAAATATTTTACATGATGATGGTTTACAATAAGCCTGCTAGACTTCTTAAGAAAATCCAAGTTTACATTAAAAATTGGTTTGGACCAGTAGTAAGATTGATAGAAAACTTGTGACCATACCTTGGGACACTTGTTGTAAACCTCTGGACAAGGGTTCTCTTGGAATAAAAAATTTCAAGATTTTTAATGAATCTCTACATGCTAAGATGACCTGGAATCTGATTCATAGAAACTCTGATTCATCTGCCCTTATCAAGACAAGATTCATTACCAAGCTTAGGAATGGTAATCAGAGATACATCACTACTTCCATATATCCATCCATTAGACACTCATTCATTAATATCAGGAACTACTCTAGATGGATGGTTAGCACTAATTCCTCTATGAATTTTTGGTTGGATAACTGGGATGGTGTCCCCTTAATCTCAATGCTGACATCCACCACTCCTCCTGAAAACACCAACTTCACTATTATGGATGTTGTTAACTCCCATGACATCACTCTTCCTAATAACATCAGTCATATCATGGAAAATTATCCTTTCTCCATCACCAATGACTTCCTCATTTGGGAACCTGCTTTTAATGGAGTCCTTGATTCCTGTAGTTTCTACAAAAAAAAATTCATCAATTATGATTCTATATTTGTTTGGTTGAAAGAATTTAGAAATCCTAGGATCAAGCCCTCAAGACATACACTTATTCAACATATAGCCCATAATAGGGTCTCCACTGAAGTGTTCCTTCAATATTTGGGATTCCTCTTTTCTCTAGATGTCATATGTGAAATCAACACCATGAGGATTTGAATTATTTGTTCTTGTCTTGTGATACAACTTTAGATCTTTGGAATTAAACTCTTGACAATTTTGCTTGCATATGGTCACTTCTTGATTCCATCAACTCTCAAATGCAACACTCTGTTAATTGGGATTTCTCTATGAAAATCCGGAATCTTTTTCTGACTGTGGTGGAAAAACTCCTACATATGATCTGGTATGACAGAAATAATTTTCTTCATAACAATTTTTTATTTAGTCTCACTACACGTAAAATACGTATTCTCATTGCCATCAGGGATGCTCCCCCACTTCCAAAAGATAATTGTGACAACTCTATTAGTGATTTTGATATCCTTCTCCATCTTAGGACTGCGGAATCTTAAACACAACCTCGGCGCACCATTGTGGTATTTTAGAAAGATCCGCTTCCAAGATGGATCAAAGTGAATATCGATGTCACCACTAGAGGAAACCTGGGGCCGTTAGGTTGTGGTGAAATTTTTAAATATTATCTTGGAAGGTTCCCGAGCTTCTTCTTCGGTGGATGTGGTACGACCTCGGATATGGAATTGGAAATGTTGGGAGTGATTCATGCGGTGGACTTTTCCAAAAAAATGGTTTGGAACAAGCTGTGGATTTAAATTGATTCAACCACTGTGGTTCAATCTATCTAGAAGGGGGTGGTGCACCTTGCCTGGCCTTTTACGTATCTATGGATGAAATGTCTTTCTTCACTCATGGATCTCAACTACATTTCCACTAATGCTTTTCATGAAGAAAACATGGTTGCTGACAGTCTTTCCACCAAGGGGTTAATCATGATATTACCTATTAGAATGATTTTCCTGGTGATTTACTCCCTTTTTATGATAAGTATTGTAATAAGATTTCGTCTTTCGGACTTTTGTAACTCCCTTTCTTATTTATGCAATAAATTGTGTCGTGGTCAAAAAAATTTGGGATGATGAATGCACCAGTAGTATTTATGGGCATGATGAAGAAAATCTCCCACCTATGCCTAGATTAACCTATGGTAGTATTACTAGATCAGGTATTTCTGTACACTAAAGCTCAAAAAAATCATTTAAAATATATTGAATTCATCTAGTGTACACTAATAGGTAATTGGCTATATAACAATCTATTTAAGTGTTAATTATGTGTTGACATGTCAAAAATCTTCAAAAACATTATCTTGGAGGAATGAGAGTTTTTGGAACTAGAGATGGTGTAGGAGGTGATTTATTTGGAGAAATGAATGAATGTATTTACTATCCATGATTTTCATGGATTAAAGGTCTATTATTAGTGGATAGTGTAGGAATTTTCCCATTTAGAGGTACCTATTTAATTATTTAATAAGAATTGATATTAATGGTCTGGATCATGTGAGAAAACCATCTAGGAGTTGAATATTTTCTTCACAAAAACACCATTCTTAATCCTACCCAATCTTGGAGATTATTATAAGTTGTTTTGAGCACTTTTTGTATAATTCTTGGAGTAGTGTTAATTCTAAGAGAACTATTTGTCATGTATGAGTATTTGTAGTTGAGGAAACATGAATGGAACTACCCTATTCATGACCTCAAGTTAGCACTAGTGATTTATGCACTGGTGTGTTCATGGAATTTCCAATTGGAAAATTAATTTACATTGTATACTTATCATAAGAGACTAATGTATATATTTTCCCAATGGTGTTTGAATATCTAGAAGTGGATGAAGCTAGAGTATATCTGGTTATTTGATTTTTATCTAGTATATATTCTTTGGAATTTAAATAGTGTTTCTAATGCATTAAGTAGGCCAAAATACCCATTGGAAGTTCAAAAGTCTAAATATGAGTGAAAGATGATCACTTTTCTAGATGAGATGCATGGTTTGTTTTAAGAGTTCTAGGAGCAGATTTCACTCATATAATTATTAGTGGAGTATACACATTTTAGATAGTTCAGGGATAGGTAGTATAATTATTTAGAGTTTTTATCCTTGAGGTAAATCTTTTAAGGTGTACAACCACTATTCGATTTTATAATATATGAATATGATATCATCTATGTTTTTTTGGTATTGTTTTGCTACTTATTTTATGTAGGAAATGATACATGAATTTAATTGCTCTTAGTAGGAGTTGCATCCTTGTGCAACCAAAATGTACGATGACCTACGATGTTAGTATTGGTATCCATATATTAAAAATGAATTTTCATGATTTATGACATGATGCTACACCTATCAATATGTGAATACTAAGAATCAATGTCCTGGTCATCATATTACAGTAATCTTTCATTATAGAATGGATGTGCGATAATCTTACCATGAATTTTATAGTGGGTCTACCAAGGATTCCTCTAAATAATTACACTATATATGTGACTAAGGATCAGTTGAATAAGTTATAACATTTCATACCAATATAAAACACATTCTCAGTAGATCAATAGAGAGGTATGTACATTCTGGAGATTTTCCATCTACATTTGGTTCCACTGATTATAGTTTTAGATCATGACTCATGTTTTACTATATGAGTTTGGAATATATTTTATAAATAGATTGGTAAAATTGTTTTATAGTGTATGGAATTCCATCCATAGATATATGGCCCGTCATAATCTACTATAAAGGAGATTAAGGATATGTTTCGGGTGTGTGATTTTTACTTTTGAGGGTATTGGAAGAATCACCTAGAATCGGTGGAGTTAACCTATAAAAAACATTTATCAGGAAACTATTCATATGCCACTATATGAGTATCTTTAAATTAATCCATATAGATCAAAATGAGTTCAGATGGAGGTATGTGAGTCAAACCCATTGGAATTGAGTCTTGAGCATGATATATTTGAGAAGTTTCAGCTGATTCAAAATCATTTTTCAATTATTTGTAGTAGGTCGAAGTGGTATTACAATCAATTTCAATGATTGTTAGATATTTCATAGGGTGATCATATATTCCATTAGGTGTCATAGATATTGGGTCACCATTAGATTCATTAACAGGGAAACTTCGTTTCAATGTTAACTGGGACATTTGAGGATTAGGGATAATTGGAAAGGTATCATGCCTATTAGATATTCCAAATAGGTATAGTGTCGTGAATGGAATTTTTCATTTCTCACAACATCAGTTGTATCCCATCAACCCTTATAAAGTGATCGATGTGGTTGATGTGGATCTTGAGATTTATTCATTCATTAAAGAGAATATAATACATTTTATAGATCAATTTTTGAATGTAATTAAGGAATGAACCATTCAAATGTATTTTTTATTGTTGATTAATTTTAATTTTTATGATGAATCTGGGGAAAGAGAATAAGATATGGTGTCTTGGTTGCCCGATCTTTTTACCTCGTAATCTTATAGATGATCGAGAGTATTGATTAAGGGTGAGATATTATAATGTGGGAGGATTGTAGGATCCATACCATTTCTAGAGATGTATCAATCTTTAATTCAGGTAATCTTTTTCCTAGTTTTGAGTTTATCTTGATCAGGTTTTATCTTGGGAGTGTTTGGGTGCAATTTGTATGTTCATTGAGGGGTTTTGTATAGTACACAGTTGGCACTAAGATTCCCTCAATCGTGCTCTGTACCATAGAAAATAATTCCACACCATGAAGATGTTAATCTCACCATTAGTGAATGGTTTCTAAAACTATTTTTCCTTCTAGTAGTATTCTTGTAGCCCCTCTGAGAAGGATCATGGTTATACATTCTATTTTGTCAAATAGTGATCTCGGTATAGTAAATATTGTGTGTAGGAATCTTACCCACTGAAATTTCATTAACATTTTTCTGAACATCCATATTATATTCCTAACCACCCTAACTCAACCCTAAATGATTTTCCTTGTATTTGGAGGCTTCTAGATGAATTCAATGGCATTCCAATCATTTTTCATGATGAATCAAAGTAAAGTTGAAATATCTATACCTTTCTTAATAAGATATTCTCATCCCATTTGGTTTCCACCTCTCAATGTTATTTCTATCATCATTTAGAGGGATTTTTTCCCTTATTGGTAATGGATCTACATATAGTTTTTCATCGATCAAATCCATTTGATCATAGATATTGGTGTCACATATAGATCTCATTCTTCATCATGATCTTGGTTGTTCAACATCATAAGGGGTCTTTCATTTGTTAGTGTTCATTATCGATCTTGAATTAAGTTCTCTAAATTAAATTCCTATTGTCTTTAATTCCAATCTCACGTGTGTGTTGTGAAATTTTAATTGGAACATTTTAAAATTGAAACTTGAATTGACTAAATTAATTTATTAACTAATTTAATGAATTATGTAATTTATTAATATATTTTCCTTATGATTACCAAATGAGTTTAATATGAGAAATTTGAATTTTGGAAATTGTGTTTTTAAAATTTGTGTAATTGGATTAATAAATTTTTAAATTAATTAATCAAATGTTGTTATTGTGGAATTTATTGATCAAATAAATATTCATTTTGTTAAAAATTTGGTTTTCTATTTAGTCATTATTGTATTTATGAATTAATTAAAAACATGGATTATGAGATGGATGGGTAAAATTTATTGGGTTATTCGTCATTATGATAAAATGATTATATGTGGTTTAATAGTTAATTTTCTTATTATTCCATTTGATTAATGTACCGATTCATGTTTGTTTTGATAATGTAAATGGTAGAGCATGATATTAAATGTTAATGAGAGGTTTAATGTTGATTAACCATGTTAAAATGTGATATGTTTTATATATTTTTATTGACTGAAAAATGTGTTGTTGGACATGGAATGACACTTCAAATACTGATTGGGTTCTAGACATCGAATTCTAGACCCTAATGCATACATGTCATAATGAGTGGGGGACATATAATTCTACTTTGAAATCCCACATGTGTGATGTTTGTGAAAATGAGTGTGGGACATAGACTGCAACTCAAAAATACTAATTGTGTGATTGTATGATAAACAGGTTTTGGGACATAGACAAATGCTTCAAATATCTGTTGGGGCCTAGCCATGTCATTATAGACCCAATATGTTGGCATTGGACTATGATTCAACTAGATGTAGTATGAATTCAAACATAATATATAATGAAATCCCATTTTTTTAAATGAATTTTGAATTTAATATTTATTATCGTTCAGACCTAATCATGGGCTGGAGAAGGTATTTATGGTCTATGTTTCCTCAAGAACCCAATGTATTCTATGGTTAATTATAGAATAATTAAAATCTAAAAAATATTTACCTTTTGAATATTATATTATTCTTTCTACAACTATATACACTATTATTGTCAGTATTTTTTTACACCATTGGTGGTGGTCAATTGAGTTTTACTCACACCCAACTAAGGTTTCCAAATAAATACTAGAAAAGATTTCCTATTTTTATTACATGATAATGGAAAGAACCATGTGCTCAATGGTGAGAAGGAATAGAGGATAGATGAGGTAACCGATCGTAGTGGTAGAACCCTACTAGGAGTTGTTGGTGTCTTTATTTTATGTGTTTTAATTTGAAACTGGACATTTATTTGGAATGAAATAGCTACTTTTTATTTAGGATATTTTATTCTGTTTTTGGCCTTATTTTTTTATGGTTATATATTTTGGATATTTTTTATTTCTTTCCTCTATTGGGATTATTTAATAGAGGATATAGTATCCCCATGATTTTTATTAGACCCTCATTATATGTTGGAATCCATTGACATATGGGGATGTGCGCCTATATTCTTGTGGGAAACTAGCTCAGGGCATTACCAAACCAGATTATGGATAACATAGATTAAGAAACATAACCCTATGATAGAAATTTATGATATTTTATTTTTAGTAATAATATAATAAATGCTTGTTAAGGTAGATAAAGTGTCATGTTTCCTAGAAATAAAACCATGTATGGATACTACAAGTTGGTGTGGTACAAGAACTTTTTCACCAAGGTTTAATAAATCAAAAAGGGGGTATTAGTCTCAGAATCTATTATCAAATAATTCATGGAAATGGGCATCACTCTAAACATGGTTTAACAATCTCCGACAATATGCTTAAGATAATACTAATTTTAATTATGAACCATTATAAATGATTTGAAAATATTTTTTTGACTTATTATATTCACAAAGATGTGATGTTTATAATTACTATATTAACAATGCATAAGATTTTAAATTATGTCAAGTGTTAAACAAAATTAAACATTATACATTATGATTTGGAAATCAATATTTTATGATCTAATCTTTTATATTTCATATTTTTAAAAGGTTCTGCGATGAACGTATGGTATCAATAGCCATCACCAATGTAGTGTTTTCACTATTTGTAAGAAAATACAGTTGTTATTGGATCTGAGTAGATAACGGTTATATTTCTGTTAGCTACTCAGGTTGTGATGAATTAACATTCATGAATAGAGAGACTAGTTGTTCTGTAACCAGATTATTCTATGATAGATCAATTCAATCCAAAAAACCACCATCATTAATTTGGATTACTAATATTATAGATGCTTTGAAATAGATTAATCTCAATGAAATTAAATTTATGACCATGGGATTGAATGATACATTAATGAATATATTAGAAGTATACTCTCCCAATATTGATCTAGAACAGTGGATGTTTTGGTTTTGAATACTAGGGAATAAGAAGAAATAGAACATGTGGAATTTAGAAAATATAATAAACATTCACTAATAATTATATAAATCATGAGAAACTCACTAAAATAAATATATAATATTGATACCTTAAGAAAAATGGTTGAATAACGGTTCACATGGTATGACGATAATATAACAAGAATATATAGGTATTATATGGATTACAAACACAATATGGAATACAATATTAGTCATTTTATTGGAGGGATTTAGATATGACCTTGAAAATCATTAGTTTCTCAAACCATTTAATTATATGATGATGTTGTTTTACATAATATAAAAATATAAAACGAATGTTCTAGATCCTGTATATTCAATGGGAATCATGATAAGAATATTTCATTTGAACATAAAGAAAAATGGAATGCATAAAATAATAAGAAGAAGAATTAATTCTTGAAATTTGAAATTGGATAAGAAAAATCCAAGATATTTTTTGAGTGGAATGGGAGTTTATCAAATGTTTGATGTAAATTGTAATCAGGATAACTAACTAAATGGGATGAAAAAAAAATGATGTAAAATGATTCAACTATAGTGAAATGACGCAATATTCCAACCAATTACTCATGTATCATGGGAAATAAAATATATTTCACTATTGGGAGAAGGTGATGTGTATGTGATCACATAAAATGAGGTGGTAGTTATCAATGATGTTGTGGGTAGTAATTTAATCATAGCCACAAATATACAAAATTATTTATTTTATTCCAGATCATCCCATTCTTTAATATATTCTATGTCTTCCAATATATATATATATTTCCCAAGGACATTAACAATAGTGATTTTAGAAAAAAATCTTAGAGGAAATATCAATTATATAAGAATGTGTTATGAATTATCCATTATGAAAAATAAAAATTCCCTATTTACATTAATTATTATCATACCCATGGTGGAATTTAATATAATAATTTTTATGTAGTGGATCCCAAAATATAATACAAAAATGGAGACAAAATCATCTGATTCAATTCTAGATCCTCACCAAGTATCTATTTTGAATGAATATATAATGTGAAGTGCAGAAAAAAATCATTGGATAAAAATGTTAATATAACCCTTTTTTATAATATGAATCCCAAAATATTATAAAAATGTGGAGACCTAGTCATCTGGTTCATGTCTAAATCGTCACCAAGTATCTCCTTTGACTGAACATATAATGTAAAGAATAAAAAAAATATGTCGATGAAAATGATAATTATAAAATTGGGAATGTACTTATTATATTTAAATAGCTTGATGAATTTATTTAATAGTGATATGACTATCCAATAGAAGAATATGTAAAATTTTCCATTAATTAAATCCTTTATTCAAGACCAATATCAAAAACTCCATATATAATGGCCACTATGGAATTAGTGGAGTTAAAGAAATTACTAGTGTAATTGTGTGATGACATATCAATTTTAACTAGTGTTTTTTCCTGGGAAGCCCATATTATCTTCATTAATAAGAATGCTAGATCCAAGATTATGTGCATTGATTATAGTGAAATATTTTCTATTACAATAAAAAACATGTTTCATCTACATATCATTCATGAATTATTCAGTCATCATCAAAAAAATAATTTTCTTTAATGTTTGACCACCATTGGTTGTATCATTAATTGGGAGTAAATGATAAATAATTATAAATACAACATTCTAAACCTGATATGGAAAATAAGAGATTAGTGTAATACCATTGGGATTGCATCTTGAACTAATAGTTTATACGGATAAAATGAACATTGTATTCCAGGAATATCTTGATTATTTCATGTTTGTATTCATTGATGATATTTTGGTGCATGATAAAAAAAATTAAAACCCTGAGAATAAATTGAAATTCATTAACCATACATTTAGTATATGATTGTTGTATGTTAAATTTATAAATTTTGACTTTTGACTTTAATATGTTTCTTTATTTTCCATATTAACTCCCTTGATGGAATCTCATTTGAACCTACAAATACAATGTCATTCAAATAATACCCTATAATAATGGACAAAAACGAGGTATATAGATCCATTTTTTGGAATTATAATTTTGGGAATTTATTAAGAATTGTGCAACATTGTTTGACCCATTTACCATGATGGCATGTAAAGTGGTTATGTTCATGTGGAAAATGGAATTTGAAGAAGATTTTGATCAATTGAATAGGATATTGGTTAATTTTATTATTATGACTCTTCCATTAGGAAATGATTTATTTTTTACATATATTAATGCATCAAATAGGGGACTTGGAATTCTACCTATGAACAATGATGATCTTAATTCATATGAAACATTGATATAAAATAATATTAAAATAAACTAACAAACTAATCATCTTGTGTTGGAAGAAGAAATATTTTCATTTAATTTTGGGAGACATTTTCTATATGTTAAATGGTGAGAGATATACTTGTACTATAAGAATATAAAATAAATCCTTTCATGGAATGAGATAAATATTAAAAAAATTGAGATAGCTTCACCTACTCATATATTATGATTTATCAGTACACTACAGCATAGTGACTGAAAATAAGGTAGCACATTCATTGATTGGGAAAAATCATAGAGTAATTACACAAATTATGATAGAGTGGGATCATATATTCCTATATTCTTTTATTATGGATATGGGGATTGTTAATGAAATGGATACATCAATATGTTTTAAAATAATTTTTAAACCATCATTATTGGAAAAGATAAAATGATATCAATCATATGGTGTCAATTTTCAATAGAAAATTATATCTATGAATGATGGGAAATGGGAATACATCGTTTTTGAATATGGTATTATAAAATTAGTAAGTATACTGCATATTCTAAATATACCTATGTTGAAAAGGTAGTTTCTGGATCACGATCATAGATAAAATTTATCTATAAACCCGCGAATCACCCTTATGCATATTGATTTGATGGATCATTTTTTTGAGGGATAACAAAAAGAATGTGATTTCTAATTATATGCCTAGATTCTTCTTTCCTAATAGGTGAATAATGATAAAAAATATAAAAGAGGATTCATTAATCCTATATCTATTCCTATGAGTAATTTGGATTTTATTACTATATAAAATTTTCATAATGAAGACTCATATAAAGAATTTTGCAATATGGGTTATTGTTGATTGCCTTACCAACTCTACACACAACCATCCTATAAGAAAATTTTTACCTATTGGGAACCGAAAATATATATATATTAAATAATTTATAAGAAATAATAGAGAAAATAAAAACAAATTTATCATGATCACCAATTTACATTGATATTATTGAAGAGTCTTAAGAAGGATCCTGATACTAAGATTCATTTGAGCATCGCCTACCATCATCTAATCGATGGCCAGTCTGAATGGTCCATTCGAACATTGGAAGACATATTGAGGTTTATATCCAATTATCTTCATGATATGTTGGATTATTATTTCCTTTTGACAGTGTTTTAAAATAAATATAGTTTCCAATCAATTATTCGAATGATATCATATGAATAATTAAATATTAAAAGATGATGCACTCCAACTTGTTGAGATGATGTCTTTTAAAGTAAAATTATATTACATTTACATGATAAAGAGACAATGAAATATGTAATGAGTATTTAAGATCATATTAGTGAATACCAATGAATGAAAATGATTTATTCCAAAAATAAGAGGAATGGCGTGGAATTTCAATTCAGTTATCACATTTTCTGGAATATATCTCCCTAGAATGGTGTCATAAGGATAGACAAGATGGAAAAAATGAGCCCCATTTACATTGTGCAAATTGAAATTTTCAAAAGAATTTGAGTTTGGTTTTTATTAATTGTAAATTCATTCAATAATATCTAATGTATATAATCTCTTAGATATATCATTTTAAAAAAAGTTCATGTAATACCCAAAACATGTTCTCATCTTTGAGGAAATTGAATAGGAACCTGATGTGTCTTACTATAGAGAGATAATATATATTTGTGACAAAATAGAAATATTTTTTAGGAATCAGATAACATGAATCGTAAATTATGTTTCAATATATCATAAAATGAAATAAGAAATGTGTGAACCAAAGTATGTAATAAATAAAAAACAACCTCATTTCATTAAATTTTAATATGGATTAAAATTCAATTTAATGTTTTTTGTATGATGGAAGAATGTTACATAGAAGACATAATTAAAGTAACTGAGCATCAAATTTGAATAAAACTATAATACCATGAATATTTAAATATCTCTAGACAGAAAACCAAAATTTATAAGATGAATATTGATTCATAACATTTCCAAAATATTCTAATAAGGGATTTTTAAAATATTCCCATAGAATATATTATAGTACGAATAATTAAAAATGTAGTGTTAAAATATTCCTAAAATTATTTATAATAATATGATATAATATTTTTAATAAATTTTTTATTATTTTACAATTTTATATAAATAATTAAATCTCATAATAATGAAAAAAAATATTTTGCAGAAAATTTGTGTTTTATTTAAAAAATTGTTGTTTAAAATGAATAACGTATATCTATTTAAATTTTATAAAATATTTATTAATGAGAGTGATTTAAATAAAATATTTATATTTAATATATTAATATAGGAATTTAAATCCATATAGTTATTATTTATTGTAAATTAGTTGATATAATATCATCTTAACATTGAAAAAAACCATTTATTGAAAAATCATTTTTTGAAGCGATATGTAGTTGTTTTTTTAACTACATTTTGAAAAAAATAGATTTGATAAAATGGATTCAATTTTATCTATCTAGAAAAATTAATATTGGATAAGGTTTTCAAATTAATTATTCTTCATAATTATTTTTACAAATGGTAAAAATTAATTTCAACGGTTAAGGTAAAATCATGGTTTTACACATTACAAGAACTTGTGTGAAAATTAATTTTCCACACATATGGAATATTTATTTTATAAATATGATATAATAGTTAAAAATGGAGGGTATAAATTTTCTAATGATTGTCATTTTATTTTATGATTAAAGGATTACTTTTCAAGGTAAAAAACTTGTTGTCATGGTTGAAACTAAAATTGTAAAAGTATAAAAACATAGAGGGTATGAGAATAAAATGTTTAAAAATTATTATTTTTATATGGTGTAGCATTAATTAAAAATACACATCCCTAAATACCATTACATATAAATTTTGGAGAAACTTTTAGGGTGGGTGACATCCTAGTACTGAATAGTTTTGCGTATTTCAAACAATTCCATTCATCATAATTTTTAAAAGGACCCTCCTTCACCTAACATATTCATACATATCAAGCCATTTTTCAAAAACATAATAAATAAAAATATCCCAGAAAATTATTTGAAACATTATATAGATTATGGTTATCCAAATATACCATCCATATAATCCATAAAAATAAATGCAGTGGTGGTTTCTCTAAGAGAAGTAATCACCATAATGAAGCTCATTGTTTTTTAAAACTCCTTTGTAACAGACAATTATTTATTGAAAACTAAATGATAAAGAATTTATTTTACCATTAATTTGATGCTATTATATTGAAAAATATTATTTATCCATTTCTTTTACTATAAAATGGTGTGAAAACTCTTCGCTTTTGTGTATGGAAGACTACCGGCTCGAGAATTGATGTAATTTGGTTTCCATCATTGAATGACATGGATAGTAAAATTTATGGAATGAATGATTATATATGATACATAAAAAAAAATATTAATTGATTAATATTAATACATCATACACTTAATTACCCTTCCACCCATTGAGGGAAGGATATTTCTATTCATTTACAAGTATGACCTACCATCTCCAAAAATAGATGTGCTTCATTTCCCATCTAAAAATTAAAATAATGGTTATAAAATGGTATATAATGAATAAATATTATATTTATAACATTAATATTATTCTTTATATTTTTCTTTTAAATCATATTCGAAAAAACTAGAACTTCCTTGACAAAACATACATGAGAAAATAAAGCAGTTGTCACCTGAAATAATAGTAATAATAAAATATTATTAACAAACATGTGGTAAGATATTATAGTATGGTTATATATTATATTATAAATATTATTTTAGTTCTATTTGAAATTTAAAAAAAAACTTTTTATTGGAGGCTATGATGCTGTCAACTACTTGGAAGTGTGAGGTTAGTGATTTATTAACTTAATTTCCATTCATTTGGTTATATCAACTATTCCTTGATTATGTTATGAAATAATTATTATAGGAGTATAATTTTATTAATATATATAATAATTTCAATTTTAATTTGTGGATTTAAATTTTTTAGTAAAAAATTATTTCATAAAAAATTTCTCAAATCAATGGTACGATCTTTGTAAGGGATTTTTCACAATTTCCATTCCCTTGAGACATATTTGTTATCTTATGATTATTATATTTTATATTCTGTACATAATTCCCCATGTATGCACTTGGGTTTTCTTTTAAACGTTAGTCCTGAGTTGGAGTTAGTTGGTGTCTATCTTTTCTCTCTCTTCTGCATGTGTTCTCTTAGAAGGTAATGACTCCCATTTGTGTTTTTGTTACACCCTCGGTGTTAGTCACCAACCTATCGATTACTAGAGGAGGGACATGGGGATCATTATCTCCCTTTTATATTGCCGGCCCAGGAGGGGTACTCATTGTGGGGAGGGGGTCGTGACAACATCAAAATTTGAAACCATTCTTGTATGTATTTTTGAAAAATAAGATTCAAATTCTTTATTGAATAGTATCATATTTGTGGTAAATTGATTTTCATAGAAATATGGATTTTGATAAAATTAATTTTGAGGTAAAAAAATGCAATTATTAGTTAATCAAAATGGGCTAGAAAACACTATGGTGTTAGGAGTATTCTGTTCGGAGGCTTCAAATGTTTTGGCTTCAAAACATTATCCAAAATTTATAGTAAAACCAATAAATAATACTTTGAGTCTATAAAATTAAATAAGTATATTTTATAAATAATATAAGAATTTTATTGTTAATATTTAAATTTAGTATAATTTGGGTAATTTTGAAGCTTATTTTTATTCAAATACCTTTATATGAGTAAGAATATATGATTTGGGAAGAAATTGATGATCCTTCATCCTAGAAATAAAAATTAAATATGATCATTAAAAATATATAAATAGAAACATACAATCTTGAACATTTAATGACCTTTAAATGATTTTTATTTAAAATGAAACTACTGTTAATTATAATAATCAAATGTCTCAAAGTTGTTTACTAGAAGAAATAAATAAGGTATTAATTATGTAATTTTCCTTTAAAAAATCAAGAAAAATATCCATGGATATGAAATAGAAGATTTTTCTCTCATATGAAAGGATATTCGAAGATCTTGAATGATTTCATAAATTTTTTAAAAGGAATAATGACCCTTTTCCCAGGTGGTTATCTAAATATATATGGTGTTGATTAAATAATAATTTCATAAGACAATGTATAATGAAAAACACATTGTTTTTATCTTTTTGAAAACACAATATACTACATATTTCATGAAAATAATTGGATATATATGAATTTTTTTATGACAATTGAATGTTCTATAAAAAATTTGAAATATTTATTTTTATGTGAGTAAAATTAGAACATGGTATTATATTTTAGTTTATTGAATAAATAAAGAATAATATGTCTTTAGAAATAATGATTTTTTTTTTGAGGGTATGATAGAGTATTTTTAATCCAATGATGGGGATAAAACTTTAATTCTTATAAGTAATGTTGAAGGATTGACAATAAGTTTAATAGATAATAATATGGGAGAATAATATGTTGATTCAATTTATTTAAATTTTCTTAAAGTTCTAATTACAAATAATGGATGTGTATGAAGATGAATTAGATTTTTGAACGACATATTGCCTATGTAATGTGGAATATGAGTTTTTCTAATCTAAAACATGAGTTTAATTAGAACATTGATACTCAGAAAAAGTTTTTCATTCATTGAGGGAGGTCAATACGAATCCCCATAGGTTTAATAATAACCCATTTACTTTATTAATCTAATGATAACATGTAATGAATTTATCACCTATCCCATACACTATATATATTAGTTTTGAATATGGATAAAGAAAAAACAAACACGTTTTTATATTGTATTAAATTTATTTATAATGTTTGGGATAACAATATTGGCGGAGAATCAAAAAATATTTTATCAATTAAATTATGGAGGGGGTCTCTAATTTAAGGTGAACATTATTAAAAAGGATATTTTAAATGGGGTATTATATGAAGCAAACATATTATTGTGTAGTTGTTTAACTATTCTTACTTGTTCGGTGAGAATATATACTATAACTATTGATTTATATGTAAATTGGAAATATTTTAAAAGAGGAAAAATATTAATAGTTTTATAATAGGATATTGTTTTTAAAAATTAGAATTAATGAATGTAGTTGATTGTAGTGAGTTTCAAAATTTCTGAAGTTGATGTAAGTCAATTTAATGGATAAGATGTCACTATTATTCAATGTATGTTTGGTTATAAAATTTCCACATGTATTCATTGAATTATAGAATGCTGACTCATTTATAATTATATTATATATGATTAATTTTTAATTTTTAATGGTTTCCAATAAAATCAAATTATGCATATTGGAAATTGCATAAATACAGAAGGTATTCAATCCTTCTATTTAAGCAGTTCCTCTAGTATTGTTTTTCTTTTCTAGATATGGAGAAATTTAAAATCGAAGATGTGGATATGATTCTTCTATTTTATTTTGTATTAATCAAATAAATTATATTGAATCTAATGTTTCATATATTCGATCATATAAGGTGATGTTAATTTCTTATATTTAGTGTGATTGAAGGTGTATGAAATAAATATTGGGTTTGGTTGAAGAAAAAATTATTTTATATAAGGTGTAAGATTAATTAAAAACACCATAATTTTAAAGATATACATATAGGTATCCATGTGTTTTTGATTTTATAAATACATAACATGGTATCCAGATATCATGAAATTGTATATAGGGTGAGTGCAAAAGTTATGAATAAAAAAGGTGTAAGTGTAGATAATTAAAATTAGATTATTTTATAAACTAGATATATACATATGGGTTGGTCTGAAATATATAATTTTACTATTTCATAGACATGATTTATATAAATCATTTGATGCCGATTCAAAAAGATGGTAATGATATAAACACCTTATATACATAAGGGTTAATTTTGGGAGATAAAATAAAAAAATGTATATGATAAATATATATGTTTGGTTTCTTCTTGCTGATAGAAAATTGAAAAGACTTAAGTATTACTATAATCTATATAGATACTAAAAGTAAATAGAAATTGAAAAAAATATTGAGGATCTATATGTTATTTATTGGATACTCTTTGGAGAGGATAAAAATATGTAAAACATCTTAATTGTAAGGGTTTGATGTGTATGATCTATACTATACCAAAATAAAAAAAAATTCTTGGAGGCTATAAAGTTAATTTTTTTGAAGAATAATCTTGAATTGGAATTCAAATTTATTATTCTAAAGTTTTCTTTATGGATTAATTAAATAATATTACATTGTGACCATGACTATCATGATATGACCACATCCATTGATTAATTAAATCTTACTACCTTACATTCTATTTAAGGGATAGAAAATCCATATTGATATGTCTATTATGATTTTTTTAATTATGTCTTCCTTATAGGATAGAGTCACACCATGATGCAAATATGAGTAAATTATGATCTATGGTTATTTTTTGTGATTTGATATATCTTACTAAACTATATGGTGTCATTACTTGTCATGAAAACCTATTTAATAATAAGAGGATTATTTCATTATAAATATGCTTTACATGTTAAAGAATTATGTTGTTGTTAGAGAAGTAATTAAGTAAAATTTGATTCTCATGTCTTGATGACTATAGTCATGCCATGAATTAGGGCATATTACTATTTTATAGATCCAATAACTGAAAATTTATAGAATTTCAAATGAAATTAGTTGATGGAATTTATTTGTTTTTAATTGGAAATTATAATAAAAAATAATACATGAAAAAAGTGTGTACTTCTAATAGAAAAAAATATGAAAAAGGGCATAAAATATAGATTATTAATATGAGAAAATAGAGAAATCATCAAGAGACATATTTCATGAGAGATAAAAAATATTTGTAGTTTTATTTGAAGTGAAATAGTTTAGGAGTGTTTATAGTTTAGTAATAAAGTAAATAAAGATGAATACAATAATAAGGAGTGAAAAATACAAATTTTACTTATTCTACTGTAAGTAGATTAAATTGAAGAGTTATAATACACACTTAGTTTATATGTGGTCATAATAGTTGTCTTAGTTGTTGATTAATAAAGAACAAGTCACAAAAAATATATATTCTAAAAATGTGAAAGAGAAATTTAATATTTTCTGATGAAAATCATATCAATGGTTAAGGATATTTCCTACCTTGTTGAAGAATGAGAAAATAATGCATCTTATTGGTAGAATTGTCAAAAGATACCATTGGTTCATCTTGTATTTTGTGTAAATAATATAACATTCTTATTTTTATCCACAATAGAGATTCAATAAGATATTATGGTCTCTGGTGATTCCATATCATTCCAATGATAAGATAAGGATTTTGAAAAGTGAACCATATACATCCCATGTCCATTTTTTAGAATTCCTTTGTGTTTCTTAATTTAATCGTAAGATCAGACACTCTAACAAATGGTTGAGTTTTATTTCATATAAAATCCTAAAAGGGAAATTTAATAGTGTTCATTGATTAAACCCCTTAGTGACCCAACAGAATTCATAGAGAATCATATCATTATAATCAATGGTTGTTCTATGGAATTATATTTCATAAGGACGTATACCATCTTGAAAGTAAAATATTATGTGCACTTGACCAACCTCGTAAGGTGGACGTTCTGATCGGTCTAAAATTAGATATATTTAAGGATCTTATATTCTATATACGCGATTTACTATCAATAAATAGGTGGTTATTTTGGAATCTCAATGTGTGAACTACCATTGCGTGCGCTAGATCATGAGTTGAGTGGTTATGCTAATGCAACGTCAACTATCCAGACCCATAAGTGACCAGTCACCCATCATGTATGATAACATCTCCATTCCTGACTAATCGATTTCAATAATATAATATTTCATCCTAACATGAATACAGTATATTTATAATTAGTGTGGACATTAACCTATATTTAACCCCTAAAAATGATATATAATAATAATTAAACCACATAAGATTCACCCATTTATATAAGGTCTATAATTGGTGCTAACCAATGAGATAAATACAAAATATGAAACATGTAGTAACATAACAAAACCTTTGAAAATGATGATATTGAATATATTGTAGGAGATATATAAATAAACAACATACTAGATCATCTTTTAAAATAAAAATATCTCATCTTAATATGTTACAACCCCCTTAAAGAAAATCCCATGAACATATAACTGATATTTTGTGAATATTTCATAACTCCAGTGCTCTCATTGTAATGAAAAAGTGATCCTATATTGGTTAAAATTAACATAATATAACATATAATATTCTATAATATCAATATGAAATTAAAAAATAATAGTGTCTATATATTAATGACAAACCATATATATAATTTCCATGAGCATTGTTGATGAATTTTTCAACCCAAACTACACAATTAGATACCAAGACAAACCACACATGAACTTAAAATCACATTGAGTAATATTAGAAAACCTATCCCATTTATGATAAAACCAAAATCGCATATTTATCATTGTGAACAACCTATATCACTATTAATAATATAATAGGTTATTTGTATCACTGTGTGGATACTGATACCTAATCATCTCTTGGTTTATCCTATAATAATCTACACACAAATTCAATAACCATTCTATCTTTTGGGTGAACATATCTTGAGCACCAGAAAGATTCATTCTCGAAAAAACAAATAATATTCACTATAAATAATCTATTTTTTCCTTCATAACTTCACTCTATACAATATATGTCCTATATGATTGAATGGATATGGCCTCTTCATGTAGAATAATCTCAATCACATACTCATTCCCTCTCTCTTAGTAGGATGGGAGGGTGAATCATCCTATATGAATATTTGTAAAAACATTCAATAAATAATAAATATAAGAGAAAAAACTCGAGGTGTGCCTCCTCAGCGACCAGAATAAAACAATTGGATAGATTTCATATACATTTTCTAATGTATAGGTTCCAAAGTACCTTTCTAAAAATCCAATTCACCAACCTAGGTGAAATAATCGAAATTTAATAAAATTAATGATGTATGGGGGTTATTATTATTGATGTGAACTCAATACTGAGTTATGAAATTCATTCTTTTGATCACATCAGAATTTCCGATCTTTGAAATTAATACATACCATGGAACTATACATCCACTAATCACCATAACACACATTCAAAATATCTAGATATGGACATACCCCGACCGTGTTAGAATATCAATAGACATAAACCTATATATTGATACTCTAGAAATATCCAAATCACCAGAAACATATTTACATATGAATGAGTGTGACAAAAGTTTATCAAATAGAAAAATTGGTATGGTCGAGTCCATGAGTATATATCCCAATACTATTAATATTCACATACATTTACCTTTTGGATCTTACTCAATGGCATGATTAATGCCAAAAGCCTATCCATAATACCGTATCTCCAGTCTCTCATGAGATGTATCATCCTATTGAAAAATAATTCATAATCCTTAGGGACTATAACCTCCCTTAAAAAACTAAATGAACAGTTGATCCCAGGTCATCAGACTACTGTTACACTCAATAACTTAAAAACAATATCTAAGATTAAATACATATAACTCCTCCTGTAAAACATTTTTCTATGAAACACATCCTCTATTGTCTCCCCATCCCCACTCATGAATAAATATACTTCTTCTTCATGTTATATCTTATAGAATATACCCCAAATTACAACATTGATATAACATGAATAAGGATATCCCTCTCAAATGAATTATATAATCCATTCTTTGTGTATTGTACATGTCTTCAACCTCTTGAGACAGATCAAACACCGAATTCCTAATACATAAAACCCACCCATGGTAAAATTATAAGAATCATTCAACCCAATTGATTTACCCTCTATATGTTTGAAATCATATACTTATTATATTTTCTTATAGATCATGATTTTTTTTTATTCCAATCTAATGAATCATTTTTTAAATAATACTGTTATTCCCTGACTCATGTTTATTATTTATAACTGATTAGGTATTCATTTTATAAGTTACGATTAATATCCAAAACAATAATTATTATCTTACTTGAAGATATGATATTTTTTTGCTAAATACCATATTTACCCTAAATTATGATCTAACCATATTCATTCTTATGTGTCAATTTTTGTGGGTTATAACAAAATGTATTAATAAGTATATGTCTAAGAAAACAGTTATAAGTGTATATTTTTTGGGAGATTTTAATTATCCTTCATAAAATATATTTTTTCTATCTAGTCTAAAAATACACTAAACTTTTTTGTTTTTAAGGTGTTAATTATTCTAATATGTATAAAATATGAATAAAAATGATTTAGAATTTATATATGGAATTATCTGGTTACCTTTGTTTTAATCCATGCATGTTTTTGTTATTAACAATGACTAGGTTTTCACGAATATATGTAAATAACATAAGGTCAGATAAGGTTGAATAAAACCGATATAGGATATACTAAAAGTGTCTTGGGTTGATAATTTTTTTTCATAATTTAGGTCATCAAAGGATTCACATTCCTTAAAAGTGGTATTTCCACGTTATTATTATAGCTTGACTATCATACTAGTCAATTTGGTTTTAATAATGGTAGGATTATATAATGATGAAGTTTCAGTGGTGAAAAGTATTCTCAGTATTGAAAATAACTTATTTGAAATTATTTCTATGCAATAATTGAAATATTTTGTTGCCTATTAATTTATAACCAAAATGATTACATATTTAATTACCAATGAAAACTTGTAATTTTAAAATTACAATATATCATGTTTATAACTCTTCTATGATAGAAATTTGTGGAATCTATATCTTTTAAATGTAGATATTGTCAATCTAGTTAAAATTCATTTGATTTTGTGAATGAATTATGCAACCACATGAGATCTTAGTCATTATTTTCCTTAAATAAATATTATATGAAAATATTTTTCTACATTCAACACTAAATTAAAATGTTACTATGATATAATAAGATAAAATTTTACTATTGTAATATAGTCGTTAAATATGTGTATATAAAAGGAAGATAATATTTTTCAAATTCTACGATGGAATGAAAATTGATAACATAAGTATTCTTTAAAAATCTCATTTATTAGAGATCAAAAATAATGTAACATGGTTGGGATTTTTTCTAGAAAAATCCCATTTCGAAATTAAAAAAGTTCATTATAATGATTGAAATATTTCGGTACGGAAATACATGCTCGTGGAAATTTCCTCGAGACCTATTCTACTGGTATCAACACACTCAACTACCACTAGAGACTAACATTTTCTATGATATTATAAAAAAATCTTGAGGGTCAATTTAACATGAAATTATGATGAATAATCATTTAATTATTAATATAATAGGTTATTTAGGACATTTATTTTCAATATTTTACATTTAAATATCTAAATAACTACGAAATTAAATTTCTTATGAAAATAATTTTGATTCAGTTTTTTATGTAAAAACTAAATTAATAAATTTTAATATTTAAATTATATTAATGAAAATATTTTCTTGAATTTTTAATGTTAACATTATCATTGTATGATTTTCATGATTCATCTGAAGCATTGGTTTACAGGTGAATACTGAAAAAATACATATATTTCTAAAATCATCAATTTTATGATATTATCTTAACCAAATAATGGATTGAATGTTTTTGAAAAAAAAATATATAAAATATAACCATTTATAATTTAATATTTCTATAAAATGCATATTTTATATATATTAAACCCATGTATATCATTCCAGATAAATAAGAAATATTTTACACTAACCAATTATTAATTCATTTATATTTAAAAATTTAGTAACAATAACTTGTAAAAATTAAAAATATAATAATGGATTTCATATTATAGATCCGCATGATTATATTATTTAAAAATATCAATTTATTATTTCTGAATAATATTAGGATTATAATGAATAATTTTAATAACCATGATAATGGTAAGATTGTTATATTCAATCAACCCATTTATTAATATTGTATAATTTTAATCCATCTAAATAAATTAATCAATAAAAAATTGTGAAATGAATACAATTATTAAACTTTTATTTAAATAAATTTGAATTCGTTTAATTAGAAATCAATAATAGATATAACTAATAATACTAAATGGTAAAAACGACATTTTTCTTCAAAAGAGTATTTAGATATATAAAATTTTATGTTTGAAAATTTAATTATATATTAATAATCTTTTGATATTTATTAAATGGATATTAAATTTAGTTTTATTGAATAAAATTTTGGTATGTGGGGATACATTATATGTTTCTTAAATCATAATTTACTTAGGTAATAACTAATTACACATATAAAAATTAAAAAAATATACAAGTAAAAAATATAAATAGAAGTTTTCAGAATTGATTAAAATACTTTTGGGAAATCATGGATAAAGTTTTTCATATACATATATCACCCCAGACACCTTTATTTTTATTTTTTTCCACATCAATACTATAATGGTGTCATTGATAACTATAAATGAATCATCCAACACATAATGATACAATAATTTCTAAAACATAAATATTGAAGATATTATATTTTGATCAAACTATACTCTAATATCTTGTTTAGAAATCTGTAGTCTCAATTATGTATCATAATCCATCAATTTTTAAAGATAAATTCAAGATAATGTTTGAGTCACTGATGTGAGTATTACTTTCTCCAAAAATTTTCATCTTAATCATTCTATTTTAGACAAACCCTGTACATGGTAGTATATTAGGATCAGTGCGAATTTTATTCCAAGTTTTTTATATTAATTTGAAAAAAATTATTTACTCTAATTCCTAAAAATATAAAAAAGTATTAATTATGCATTTCATGGACAACATATTCCTCAAATTAATGTTTTTTTTTACATTTTGTTTTTTAGTTTTTATACAAATAATAGAATATATGATTGAAATGTTTAAAAATATATAAATAATATCATTATAATTATTTTATAATGATATAAAAGACTAATTAAACCATACAAACCTTTTGAAATATATAAGGTTCATGTTTCGGTTGGCATAACCAAATACATGAATAAATCATTATACATTTCCACGAATGGGTATGGTAAATTAAATACTAATATTAATATATGTGGAAAAGAAAATAATGATATTTTATTCTAAAATGGTTATATTAATAATTTAATTTATTATTAAAATACCATCATTGACATCTAAAACTACCATAATAAGCCGATACATATTCAATAGTCACGAAAAAATAAAAACTATATAATAAATTGATAGATTGTGATCATAAATGGTCTGTATTTAAAAAAAAGTGGAAAATTATTCCTAAGAAGGTATCTAAAAAACCTAATTAGATTATTTAGATTTGTTTCAATATGCATAGTAAAAATCAAAAACAATTTCATTTCATTTTCTAAATCAGTTTTTTTATTGAGTCACACTCATTCATGTTGAAATCCATTATTCCTTGATTATTTTATTCTACAAAAAGGTTTTTTTGATTCATTATTTTAAAGGGTTTTATAATTTTTTTTGATAACCACATTTTTAAATTTTTTTTACCTCAACGATTATTTTATTTTTAAGGGTTTCTTGTTTCAAATTTCATACCATGTAACATATTTTTTATTATAATCCATGTTTTCTTTTTAATTGGAGTATCTTTTCCAATTAAAAAAAATTAATTATGATTATATTATTTTTTTATTATATTGATGACTCTATTCAAAAAAAATTCTCTCATGGGGCTTTGACTCAAAATTTTCAAATACCATATGGGTTTGTGTCTCTAGCATCATCGTTTGGGCGTGATTCAGTATTTTATACCAATATCCTTATTCATTATTTAACTAATTATCCTTGAAATATTTTATCTTAAACTATATTTTATCATGGACACTTAAATTATATTAAAACACTTCCATTATTTAGAAGATGATTGATATCTTCAATAAAATATAATGATTTTTTCTCTAAAAAGTCATATATTCTTGTGTTATAATAATTATCCTTTACATTTATCCTTTATTTCATAGTGTATTGACTATTTAAATATTTATAAATTAATATTGGTTGATAATCATCATTATTGATGAATTATATTCCCTCTTAAAAATGAAAATATGTTAATAATAATTCCCATCCTCTTAAATGATGCTTTGTTTTCCATGTCCATGATTTCAAAATATTGGAAATATTTTCACTTAATAGTTATAATTAAAAGAATTGTTTTTCATTTTTTATACATAATTTTCCTTACTTCATTAAAAATTAAAATTTATTAGTCACTCCCCATTTTTCGGTTTTCAATATAAGTATAAAAGGTTTTTCATAAACTTCTTAACAAATGGTTTTTCATCCAATCTCCACTTCCAAAAATATAATCCTTTTGTGACACAAAAGACCCCATTATTGATGTTTCTCTTTAAAATAAATTTTTATTGCGTATTTATCTTCAATATTTTGACAATGACTCTTAAAAATGACCTAAAACAATGTTATTTTTCAAAATTTAGAATGTTTTTTTATGAAATATCTTTTGAATTTTTTAATACAATTTACATTTTCAGAATTAAATGGAATAAAGATATTTTGATTTATATTCATGATCTACCATCTTATTTATATGGTCTTAATTTTATGGAATTAAATACATTGTTTCCAATGTCCCTAATTCTTAATTTATTATTGGGTATCGTCTAAATTATTATTTCTACAAATGTAATTTTTCATCAATTTTGAAATCACTAAAGGACTCTTAATAACTAGGAATATATTACTTTTTATCCATCAATCTTATTTATCTATTTGGTTTATGGACATGTTTTGTGTATATAATCCTAAAATAATTTCTTCCTCTAGTTAATATTTCTATGATGAAATTATGAGTGTTTTCTTTGTGGAAAACATATATATATACATAAAATGACATGATGGGTGGACTTAGAATTATATATCCCGTAAATACATTGGTAAATTAATTAAATATACAAGGATGTTATATAAAAGATTAAGGAGGGGACGTAATCCATCGTGGTACGTTTTTTTCTATGTTATGATTGTATTGGTAGGGAAAAAAGAAAAATGTTATTTATTTCATGATTTATTTTGATACAATAATATTATATAGCTAAGATAATTAAATATATTATTATCTAATCTAAATACTACTACTATGATTCATGTCCCATTATCATTGTGTTATTGGATATAAAATCTATATTTTATGCCCAAGCTCCTCACTTACATTATCATACCCATATGACCATATTACAGTTAATCATGATCTTTGAATGTTATATATTATGATTACACTTACTATTTATTTGAGGATTCATCTTATTATGTTTCATTTTCTCTAAGTTAGTAATGAAATTACAATGTGTGGTATGACTACAATATTATCTTCTGTGTAAAAATTTCAAGAGTTATAAAAGAGTTTTTCTAGATAAAATAGTTACTTATATAGTAGAAAGGGGATTTTATATGAAAATGAAATGGAATATGTGAGATAATGATTTCATAATTCACTAATATATTGAGAATAAGTTATATTTTTAATATATAATAAAGAAATGTTTTCTTTACATTGTATAATATAATTGTCACTTATTCAGGGTGTCACTGTTTGTACTATAGTAGGTTTTAGAAAAATTTCATGGCTAGAATATTATTTAAGGATAATTTAAGGGTTGATATGCTAAAAAAGATCATATTTTACAACTAACAGATAAAAATTGGTTATTTAATTTAATATTGAATAATTTTATATATAAGATGACATAATAGTAATGAGAATCCCAGGGATTAGTCTATGAATAGGTTAACATCATGATAATTTGTAAAA
Source organism: Viscum album (assembly GCA_963277665.1). Taxonomy (NCBI): domain Eukaryota; kingdom Viridiplantae; phylum Streptophyta; class Magnoliopsida; order Santalales; family Viscaceae; genus Viscum; species Viscum album. The sequence continues at coordinate 1,472,449,592 of OY728161.1, forward strand.
TTTGGGTATTTTTTTCTTATTAATGATATCTCATTCTATATACTACAAGTACATATTGTTTCTAGATTATAAGTACCTTGGGGTAATTAACATAAAAATGATTATTATGTATTAATTTTATCTTCCCTTGGTGCATGAAAAAGAGGCCTAACTATACGTCATGATTTAAATTCACAGAATATATTCTTTGGTTAATAATATAAATGTTTTTTACCAACATAAAAATTTATTCCCATTATATTTAAATGGAATGTTTTTTTGATGTTTCATAAAACTCAAAATAATGTAATCTCAATTGATTCATGAATTATATATGTTGAACTAAGTGTTATATTTGTTGATCTAGAAGAACTGTAGCTTTTCAAGATTTGATGAAAAAATTGGAAATATTGTTTTTAAATATGGATTAGAATATTTATGATAACAATATTATAATGATAAATTTTTCATCCCTCAACCTCTTTTGGTTTTAGTAATGGCCAAGTATCATTGTAACCATGGGCGGTTGGTAAAATATTGAGACTACCTCAATGAATCCCCCATTATAATGGGAGATGAAGTGTGAACCCTTGTGATTTTTATAAACATGCTATCATAGAATATGAGTAATGATGTTAAATTACTAAAAGTATAAAACACACAAAATAATACAATAATGGGATCTAATTTAGTTCTTGTGAAAATGATAATGAAGTAAAGAAGGATAATTTACTAACATCTTAGAAATGCGGGAAAAAACATGAGGAAAATCACCACAATGAGATATGTAAATGCTAAAGTAGTGGAGATGATGGATATAAAATCAAAATTTTGAAGGATATATAAATGATAAAGAAGTTAATTGCTTAAATATTAGGGAAATTTGATATAATGTATGCAAATTTTTTAATCCATGGGATAATGAAAAAAAATGATACCAACAACCTCTTAGACAATGGGAATAAAGAAAAATCAATGCAAAAATATTAATTAAAGTATAATTATTTATTCACTCTAGATTTGAGTATCTATTATGTTTTTTATGATTAAAACTACTATATATTGAATTATTAAAAAATGGTGGTATTTTTATTTCATCAATAGTAAAGGGAACTTCTTAAATGTTTTGTGGGTGATAATAATTATTTACATTCTAATAAGAATTTATTTTATCATCTTTAAAAAGCTCGTAAAAAATTGTGTGTAGTGAAATCTCACTTAATATACTATATAAACTAATAATAATCTTCTTCTATATGGTTAATTTGGATTTCCCTATTGAAATTACTCCCATTGTATGAGTTTTTAAATTATAAGGCCAAAATATATTTATGGGAGGGAAAGTATTCACTTGGAATTAAAAAATGTGTTTTACATAAATAAACATTATGTTATAATGTTATTATAATTGAAAGACTAAAAAAATGATTCCATGATATGTTAAAATAAAAAATTTATTTTATAACATAATAATTTAATTAATGAGTATGAATTTGTGAAACAATATTATAAAATCATTAAATGAATGAGGTTGAATCGAGATGTGAATGTATTCTATAGGAAGACCATTTCAAAAATATTATTAAGTGTTTCGCTTATTATTTTTTCATTGTGTTTGACAATGACCATGATTAAAATTAACTGTTGTGATATGATACAAATCATATGTGAGAGAAATTCATGTTTTTTAAATTTCATGGTGATATGTTCAAGTGAAATAACCACTCTCAACTGCTAAAAAAAGAATACCTTATTCTTAGAACATTTTAAGATCATGAAGGTCCATGTAACTAGAAATTAGGATGATATAAATATTTATTTAGTAATTTAATATGTATTTTATGACATTTATCTTGTATTTTTTTTATTTTAAAAATAAATGATTTTTTCAATTTAAAAATAGTTTTATTTATATATTTTTTTTCAAAAATAAATGTAAATTTATTTATAATTGTAATTATATAATAAAAATTTCATTTTTGGGAATATAATGTCAAAAATAATATTTTCAACAATGAATTTTTTGAATGCATTGCCTTTTATTGAATAGTTGAAAATATCTATATTGCTAAAACTATCAACTTTATGAGATTATCATTACACAAAAATGAAATAAATATTTTTGAAAAATATATATATAATATATATAAAATTTTAATTAATATAAATAATTTTATATAAATAATTTCTATTTATAAATAGTATTTATATCATTTTGAAAAAAATAAATTCTATTTTACTCGAGAAACTGATTTATTAAATTATATTCAAACAATTTCCTTCCATTACTTATAAAAATTAAAACCAAAAAATGGATTTCATATATTATATCAAAAGTATAACACTAATTAAAAATGTTTATTTTATATTTAGTCATAAAATTTTGATTACATATATTAATGTTAACAACCATTAGAACAATAACTATGTTCATTTCAAATATTTTTTTATTTATATTTAACAAATTTTATATAATTAAAAAAATTAATATCATATCAATGGTAAATTTCAAATAATAAATAATCATATATTTTATTAAATTATATAAAATTCAATTTTTGACCAATAATAAATATGATTAAGAACACTAAATGGTGAATACTATATTTTTATTCAAAACAACTTTTCAATTTATAAAATATTTTGATTTTGAAGATAATTGCATATTAAAAAAAATTGAATTATATTAAATTGTTATAAATTTCTGTTTATAAAATAATTTTTTCTAATTGGGTATATTTTATATTCACTTTAAAACCTATGTCACTTGGGTAAGAATTAATAACCCTTATAAAAACAAAATAAAGGAGAAAGTATAAATTAAAGAAAAAATGAATTCCAACAAGTTAAAGAAATGCATAAGAATTCCTGGAACTGGATTTCAAGACCTAGTATAACATAAAAATTTAGTATTTCAATCATTTTGTGTCTCTCAACCTTTAATAGTGTAATATATTCCTTGAAATGTAAAGGGGTATTAACAAAAGTGGTATTTTATTTACTTATAAAAGGGAAATGTTCTACCATTTCATTATACATCCATTTCATTGAATTATATCATTAAATGTTCTAATATGTTTCCTACTATAACCCTGTAAAATTGTCATTAGTCCATGAACTCAATTATTTTTCCAAATCCCATCATTTCCAAGGATACAATGATTAAAAACATTCAAAGTTCCAAAAATTGAATTACTTTCTCTTGAATTTTTCATCTTTATCATTATCTTTTAGTCATACCATACACAATGTTTTATATTAACCATAGTATAATTAGTATATCTAATGGATATTATTTTAATTTTAACATTATTTACTCATTTCCTTCAATTTATAAAAACCAAATAATGTTTACTATGTGTGGTGTAGATAAAAGAATCAACAATGAAACGTGTTTTTTCCAAAGGATCGTCGTTATTTATCATTACCGATTAAATAATGATTCAAATACATAATAATATTCCAAAAATATCATTATAATACCTTTCTATTGAAAATACACACATCAACAACCATACCTGCCAATTATGATATACCTTGCCTATGTTTAAGTTTGTTTATCCACAAACTTGAATATTGCTATATGACTCCATCATGTATGACTATGGCATGTTAAATAAAAATATCATATAATTTAAAAATAAGTAACATTTTTTATGGAATGAGTATTTTACGTATTTAATATTTCATTAAAATATCAAAAATTTTGGATAAAATTATCAAAACAATACAATATTCATTCAATATTCATTTAAACATGGTGAATAACTATATAATAAATAAATATAATATATACCAACGAGCATGAACCCAAGTGGTATAGCCTCCTATTTTTCATCCAAAATACCCAGGATCAAATTTGGGCAGGGGAAATTTTCTAGGGGTACTATTGTAGTATTGTAGTAGGGAACTGTAATAGTACTATAGTAGCAGAAGAACTGTAGCAGCGAAGGCAATGTAGCAGCGGAGGAACTATATCAAGCATTGTAGAAGTTGTGGTACTGTAGAATTTACTATATCAGTGTGTGTACTGTAGTAGTATAGTTCACCGAGGTGTTATTTGGGCCAAAAAATGGGTTTGCAAACCTTGTATTCAGGCCACTTTGTCTTGGGACTTCGGGCTATGTATGGGTCTCCCTCTACCCAGTCTTAAAGAGGTCCTTGCATTAAATATTAAATTAAGGCATCGACCCTATCCTTTTATAAAAATATAATTTCTCTATAAGTAGTATACATAATATTAAATAGAGTGATTTTTTTACTAATAATGTTTCTATTGAATTTATTTTACTATTTATTATGTTATGTTCATGTATAGAATAAATCAGAAACAAGGTAAGTATTTTTTCAAATAAATTTTCTTCTAATGACTTTATCAAATTTTTATTATATTATGTCATTAAATGTTTTATATATTCTACCTAACATGTAATTTAAATTTTATTTCTTCATTTATATCAATTGTTTTAAATTCAAATCTTATAACAACATTATCATGTGATTCTAATCTCAATGAGTATGTTACTTGTAAGGGTTTCTAGTATCACTTTTCACATCAATGAGACATGTTTCTTATTATACACCATATTTACATTATATTTTTATATATTTTTTCATTTTATATTATTTAATATTTATCCTATTATATTTAATGATATTTTATTTTCTAAAAAAATTAACTTTTATCATGGGGGTTTGACAAAAAAATTTCAAACTATATAAGGGTTCCCTTATTTATCACTATCAATTGAAAGTTATATTTTTTTCACTAATATATTTTACTATTACATAACCATTACCCATTTAATTTTAATATATTGAATTATATTTGATCCTAGAAACCTCACTACCATTATTTTTTTTGGTTATTTAAACTGTGATTTATGTATTAACTAAAATTTATGGGGGGTTTCATAACTCAACATACAATATTGAGTTATAATGTTTCACAACAATCATTTTCATTCATTTATCATTGTATTATCTATTTATATATTTCATTATCACATCTCACTAAAAATCATTATTAATTCAGTTCTCTTCCTTAATGAAAAAGTAACATTGTTAAGAATTATTTTCATCCTCATAAATGATACTTATTATTCCAAATAAATGTTTTCTTATTTTTGAAAATCTTTTAAATTAATATTTATAATACCAATTACTTATTTTTCCAAATACATTCACAATAATCCTTATCTAATTTCTTAAATATATTTATTGAATTGTTTTCCTCATTTAAATTTTAAATAAGTCATAAAAATGATGTTTTATCAACATCAATGTGAAATGATTCTATTACACTATGGACTTCCTTAAAACAAAAATTTTTGTAACAATAATATCACAAATATTGATGACTTTTTTTTAAATTAAATATCTCAAAAGTATTTAACTTTGCTATTTTTTATTTTAATTATGAAAACAAACCATAAATCACCATTCAAGATATGTTTAATGTGTTTTCTAAAAACTATATTAAATGTTTTCATTATATATTCCATTTAATTAAAAATACGAATAACCCTCATGGGTTTTTTCTCATAATTTACCCAATAATATACATGGAACTATTTTTTGAGAATTAAACTCATTATTTCAAAATACCCAACACAAAATATACAATGTGGTACCTTTTAAATAATTTATTTCACAAGGGAATTTCTTTATAAATTCTAACATAAATATAATTTTTATTTATTAACTAGGTATAAATTCTTTTTGACTATCCAAATTGTTTTTCCAGAAGGTTTATTTTCATGTTTTTTGGTAATAATATTGAAACCCATTTATTTATCAATACAATATCATTTTGAAGAAATTATGATTTTTTTATATGTGGAATACTTATGAAAGTACATAAAATAATGTGTAGCGTGGGGATGAAAATATATAGTCCATAATTTCATTGGGTAAATAATTATATCTCCTGAGATGATATGTCTATGATTAGTGTGAGACCCTAATCCCAAATGAGACTTTTCCCACAATGTAAAGATGGTATTGGGGTTGAACATGACTTATGTTAATGATATCATATATTATGTTGTTGTCACAATATTAAGACGTAAAGATACATTGATATAGATTTCACTATTCTAAAGCCTCTTATTATGATTCTTTCATCATTGTCCATGTTTTATTTGGTCTGATTTATTTATTCTATGTTTAAGTTACATTTTGAAATTCTTATACACATATGATTATCTTACACTCACTTATTTTATTTTAATGTTATCTCTTATGCATATGCTGACTAAAAATTTTATCTCATCGTTTATTATGTTTCCCTATACCTAGGTAATGAGGGAATGTATTGACTACGTTATTTATAAATTATTAACTTCTATAAAATATTTTTTGAATATATTGAACAATTTTAATAACCTAAGATATAGTATATATAGTTTGAAATTCACTACAATGTAAAAAAATATAGGTTGTTTAGTTAATTTTTTGTTATAATTATCTAATACACTAATGATAAAATATATTATATACATATAGTAATGTAATATTCTATTTACATTTGGTAATCTGACTATCACATCTTTTATGAATCATATATTTTCTCCTTATATATCAACATAATATTAATTTATAATGACGGGAAATAACCTTTTTTATTCAATATCAAACTATGATCTCTTGTTTGTGTGAGGATAAACATGAATGTCCAAGGGAAATTACATCCATTTTTTATTCTTACTTCCAACAAATGAGGGTTAATTATCTCCAATGGTTTGGATAAACTCAACATTGGAAATAATTATATTTTTTAGGAATATTAAAATGTATGTCCTATAGAGTTTTATAGTATTCAGTAAAATTGTTATGTTGAGTTTTCAAAAAAATACATAGATTATATTTTGTATATTTCATTATCTCTATATTTAATGGTCTTAATTCTGCTATTGGAATTGGATAATTAACTCCAAGATAATATGGATAAGGTATTCAAATTTTTATCTATGTTTTCAATGTGGGGTTTTATAATATTTTTAGAAAATTAAATATTGAATAATGCATAATTACAAATATTTTTAGGAGATTAACGAGATCTTGATCAATAATATCTATCATTTAACAGGTATTAATTTTTTCAGCTATTTGAAACACAATAATTTAAAAATATGGATACTCAAATTGGATATCCTCATTTATGGGTAAATGATAAGACTACCTAATATATATTATTTATGAGCTAAGAACAAAATGAATTTATAGTTATTCCATTTTGACATCTCAATACACCTATTATCTTCTTGGATATCATGAATAGCTTTTTAGAAACTATATATATTAATGTTATTGTAGCCATTATTATTGATATTATTATATATTTTAGTAAAAAATATGAGCCTTAATATTTTAATGAATTGTATTTAGGATGTTGTGAATGGATAACAAATATGAAAAAAATATGTAATGTTTTAATTTTGGAATTTGAAAGTATCATTTCTAGGTCATATAATGAAAGGACCCAACCATAAACATTACATGTTCTAATTAGTTTAATCTTGAATTCACATTCATTAAATTTATCAGATTTTTTTGTTTAATATTTTAGAGAATTAGGAAAAACTCATAAAAATTAAACCCATTCATTAAAAGTTAAAATTCATTCTCAATATCCATTTTTTCAAAAATAATAAATAAAACATGGTTTCTTTTCATGATAAATACTAACAATTTTCATCCTGACCTTATCGAGGTCCTTACTCATCATCAAATCCCAATAAAAAACATTTTCAAAATTTTGATGAGTACAAAAATATAAATGATTCACATAAATGAATAATACATTTTTTCCTTTTAAATACAAGCCACCCCATGAAAACTCAAATCTTAAATACCTATATTTTCATTTTAATAGGAATCATTATTCCTTTTAAAATCATTATAATTTTATTTTAAACAAAAAATTTCCCTAAGTCTAAATATGAATAATAGAAAATTATTATAGGTTACATGGTAAATAATTTCTATAAATAAACCATACATTCACTCTTAAAATCACACAAATAATTACAATAACCATACATTTAACATAAACCTCTAAAGAGCACCACGCATGGAAGGGAAATCGGGGTACACCAATTATTTAAGCTACATCAAGCTCACCAATGAACTAAAATCAGGATCAATACTTTATAAATAATTTCCATGGAACATTTCATGAAAACCCCCTTGATAATATTTTAAAGCAATTTCCAAAAAAAATTATATATCAAAATACATTTTTTTTCGTAAAAATAAAATTGAAATTATAAAAACTACGCAAATAATAAAAAAATAATATTATTTTAAAATATGTATTAAAAAATATTAAGTAAACATTAAATAATTTTACATGTCATGATGGTGGGAAATGTCTTTTATTTGAAATAAGATAAGAATCCATTCCATCCGTATTTTTGATAGAAATGCCCAAAGTAAATCGTTTGGAAAAAGAAGAAATGATTTCATTCAAAATATATTGTTAAAAATAAAACATGGTTAAAAATGAATTTAAACAACATATAAGAATAATGAAAACCTTATTTAATTCTTTATATAAGAAAATATTTTGTATATAAACGAAAAATAGAGTTTTAAGGGGAACTTCAGAAGGATATAGTTTAAAAGAATTTCCCTTACCTTGACTCTAATTCATCATATAATTTAATTATAATCCCAAATAATAAACATATGTCAACTATTAAATATCTTAAAAAACTTTTTAAACATTATTATTCACTTTATATGTTCGAACGACATTTGGTTCATATGTCCACAAAGAATTTTGTATATGAATTGTGGTCAAAATGAAACTTCTTAAATCATTTAAAGAGTAATAATAATGAAATAATTATAATTTTTATTAAAAAAATAATCCATTTAAGTTTAACCATTAAACATGGGTATAAAAAATAAACTGTATTATAGTTTTGGAGATGGTAGGTCATACGTACACATGAGTAATTATTCCATTTTTCAATGATCACGATGGAAAGAAGGTATGTATAATTTTATAATTCCAAAATTATGAATATTGATCAAATAAAATTAAAATTATTTAAATATACATATACGCATCTTTCACATGATGTGGTGATTAACGATAAATCACATCGATTTGTGAATTTGGTAATCCACATTTACACATGAATGTCGTTATCATTTATTAGTGAATGAGATATTAAATAGGTATATTTTCATTATCCTTTTATAATGATAAATGTTAATATATATCATATAAAAAATTAATTCCATAATTATTGGAAACATTATGAGATTGTAATGTAAAATTAATTACATTAGTTTGTAAGGCGATAGTTCTCTGTACATGTGTATAATGATTTATTTTCACATTTTATGGAATAAGTTTTGGATATAAGTAAAAAAATTACATAATAACATATCATTACATTTTGGATACTAGAGTTATTATTTTATCATAGTTGATAAAGGATTTAATGATGTGGTAAAATGAAGAAATCTAAAATGTGTAAATAAAAACTCTACCTTTTCTTTGAGAAACCTCTTTTTCATAACACCTTATGTTCTCTATGATTGGTAATCCTCCTAAAGTAAAATCTATAAAATGTGGGGAGGTATTATAGGATGGGTTTTTGGAAGGTAGAGTATTAAAAAGAAGGGTCTTTGAGTTGTATGAAATTATAAGAATATGTTCCCTTTGATAATTGAGTTGAGGGGAAATTTTAGAATTTACCAAAATTTTAAAATATAATTAGACTATTAATGGGAAAAATGAATATAGATGAACAATAAATGAATATGGGTGAATTTTTTGAGGATATACTATCCCCTTTTTTATTTAATATTTTTACAATTTTCTAGAAAATTAAATATATCGTTATTCCCATAAAATAAAATTATTTTCAAATTTGATACTATTCATTGCATTAAATTTAAAAACAATAAGAAAAGACTAAAATGTGAAATAAATATTTAATTATAAAATAATAATTTCATGGTTATATTTATAATTAAGGTATTTAATTAATTATCACAAATTTTATTTCTTTTAATATATTGATAATATAATTTATTTGATCTTTTTCTGTTATTTAAAATATTACTAAATAATCAATCTATAAGAATTTATTATAAATATAAAATAAATAAAAAATAAAAAAATTCAATGATTAATATAAATATTTTATATTTATGAAGATTAATTATAGTTTATCAAATCTTCTAGATCACACCATTTTAAAAACAATAATCTTATTAAAAACTAGAGTACAACATGACTGACTTTTCATTAAATTAAAATATATAATGGTCATAATCTCTTTCAAGTGTCCCCAAAATGTTATAAATCCAACCATATGTTTGTCTATGACTGATATATAAACAAGAAATAATATTTAATTATGAGTTTGTATCATTTTTGGGTTCTTATATCTTAATTTTAAATATGATTTACACATTACCGAGGTAACTAAAATTAATACATATAAAAATAATATTTAATAAAGTTAAAGGTAACATATGTAATAAAATTGGTCCCCATGACTGAAAATATTGAATACAATATTTTAAATCCAAAAACATAATATGATCTGAATTTAATTTCAAATTAAACCGAAAATATGCAATAAAAATAGTTGTCCAAAAAATTGATTTCATAATATAAATGGGTTTTATACTAAATTCATGGGTAAAATACATTTAAAAAAAGAATTATTTGGATGAATAATGAAAATTTTAATATATTATATTAACCAAAAACATAATTTTTTCCTTTTAAATACATTGAAAAAAAATTACATAATAATCGCTATTTTTCACTATTCCTTGAAAAAATATATATTAAAAAAATATAAAATTTTATCCTATGATTTTTCAGACATTATGAATTTAAAAATAAAATTAATTATTCCAAATTAAACATATATAATTTTACAATTAATTTGGTAAATTAAATCTTATAATAAATTAGTTTAATAAAACCATTTTTATTTTTATTTTATTACTTAATTAATTAATTTATAAATAATATAACTATGTAATTAGAAAATAATAATAAATATTTAAATTATTTATTCAATCAATACCCTGGTTTTTAATTCCCCATATTTTTGGAATTTCATCCTCATAATGTTGTACTCATGCTCGGTAACCTGGGTTTGAATTTTAAAAAATACCATTATTCAAATCCCACACTATAAAAAGGATTAATAAATATCCCACTTTATATTAGAGATTAGGGATGTAAAATAATTCATCTAGTGTATAAAATACATGATTTTTAAGTACAGTAAAATACGTGGGTGATGAAAAATTGATATGTAATAGAACATAAATTTCCATGGAATGATAATTATTTATAGAGAACATTGTCATTAGAAAGTTAACCACAACAAAATCGTAAATATATAATGGGTAAAAAGGCCATTGATTTCATAGTAGGAAATGTAAACTGATAATAATTTTTTTTAAAATACATTTGTTAATGTTGAAAAATTATTTTACATTGTATAATATGAACATAAGTAGAAATACTAATATGAAAAAGAATAAATTTTCCTTTAATCATTTTACACAACAACCCCATATTTGTATCCAATTAATGATTATTAAAGAAAAAAATTTCATTCGAGAAGCATTAGAATCAACTTCTTTGGATCGTAAAATCAAAAGAAAATTGTTTTTTCTTAGAGTCATTAGGCATTAACTAAAAACATAAAAAAATTAAGACTAGAAAATATGACTCCACAAATTAATAAAACTTTATTTTAGTAAAATTATTTTTAGCACCAAAATTCAATATTGAAAACCTAATTTTATCATAGATCATTAAATAATTAATTAACATTAAATATACAGAAATATATTATAGACTAATATAGAAACCCAATATTCTTAGGGATCTGATCATGTATTCTTCTAATATAAATTTTATCTTTTAACATCAAATTGAATAAAAAACACCTAATATCTCTTAAAAAGGGTAATTTCCTAAAATACATAATCTCACATTTATTAAACCCGTTTTCATAAATAACCTAAATCACACATAATATACCATAAAATTATATATTCATTTATAATATAATTCAACTACAGTTTTTTAAATAAAATACCATATAATTATATTTATTATAATCATGTATGGTTCCAAAAATAATGAACAACATCTAAAATAACAATAATCAATTTATCACAAAATTATTTACCAATCCAATGATTATCTATTTAATAAAATATATATTCCCAAAATGAACATAACATATAAATATCATATTGATTAGATATATATATAAAATTTCATACGGACTAGGATATCAAGTAGGCCATTGGTAGGTGATGCACCCTTATCGTGCTACAATGTGGGTTCAATCCTTATTGACTTGGTGGTAGTGATGTGTTGTCACCTTACTATGGATTTTCCTTTTTCTAAAATGATAAGCCTCATAAAATTCTTATAAATGTGAAAAAAAATTAAAATTTATCATAATATACTCATTATTAAATAAGATTCATTAACCTCAAATGTTATCTCATACCATTCATTCTTCATCCAAAAATTTAATGACCCATAATTACATAGAAATCAGAGACCTTTTAAAACAAAAGGGATAACAATACATCTAAACATATTCCAAAAAAATGATGGAATTCATCCTCAAATCACATTTTCAATAAACACTATACTAAACCTAAGGGATTAATTTCTATAATGGTTTCTACAAATACTATTAATCATCTTAGTCATCCACCACAAAAAAATGGAATAGTTGTCTATATAAATTTGAATATAGGATAAACTTTAAACATATAAACCCAAGATGGTATTCATAACCCTTCATATTTCCACACCTGAAACATACAAATATTTAATGTTATATTAACCCTCTTTTGATGCCAATGGTACGGTAATTGCCTTAAACATTACATATTCATCTGATTTTGAACTACAAATCAATTTCATAAAATTAATAGTACATTTTTTCATTAGTTTTTAGTATTCGGATAAAATATTATATATTAATCCCAAATATGAGAAGTTTATATTTTTACTCAGTATTTGTATTTTCCACCAAAAAAACAATTTAAAATAAAACATGCTTCTTTTTCATGATAATGCTTCACAATTTTCATCATGAACTAATCCTTGTCCCTACCCATCATTAAATACCCATGATTTCATTGAAAACATTTGACCATAAAATAATAATAAGGGATATAAAAAATTAAATCGTTAGTCAAGTGAAATATTTGAAAACCCATGAAAAATCTTTTCCTAAAATCATACCATCTCATCCGAAAAGAGAAATAATTATTATTCCTTAAAAAATTAATTTTTACCTTTATATATCTGCATGATCCATGAAAACTTATTATGAATTTTTTTCAATCAAATGTAATTTCATGGGGACTTCATTTACATAAAACTCTTACAATAAATCTTATAATCACTCTTATAAATGGAATAATAATATGGTCGACTTCCACTTTCGAAGAACCCAAGGCATTGGATCACTATTTGGATGAACTAAAATATTAAGCTATAACAAGATTATCCATGATATATAATTTGGATATACCCTTGAAAATAATTTATAAGGATTATATCTTGAATAAAACCCTTAAAACACATTTAAAACCAAATTTAAAACACTTTCATATAAAAAAATTTAAACTTTTCTTTTTAAATTAAATTTTAAAATATAAAAACATCACATATAATTAATAAACTGTTTTATTTGAAAATAATTTTTACAAATTATAAAATAAATATCATTTAATTGAATAATCATGATATTTGGAAAAGCATATTATTTCAAGTGAGTTAAAAAACACTCTATTTTTTATTGAAAATTCACATAGAATCTCATTTGGAGAATGAGAATATGAATTATTTAAAACAAATTTTTTTTAAATAAAACATATGTAAAAGTGAATTTAAAAAATAAATTCAGAATAATTAAAATATTATTTTAAAAAAATTATAAAAAATAATTTTTATATGGAAAAATTTTAGTTTCAAGGGAAAAATTAAAAAGATACTTTTTTGAATTGATCCCTTTACAAATGGCTAATTCATCAAATACATTATTAATATTCCTAAATAATAAACATTGCTGAATTACATACATTATTAAGAACCATTTTTATTTTATTTTTAATTTCATATCATATATTTCCATATTATATACAATTACTTAATAATTTAAATTCAAATTATATATTTTGACAAAATTCGTTTCATAAGTCCCAAATGACACATTTATGTTGAATATTGAAACATTGGTCATTATTACATCATATAGAGAACAATAATAATTAATTAATTACTATTCTTACAAATAAATTATAATTTTTACTCAACCACTAAATATGGTTATCAAAAATGAACTATGTTACAATACTAGAGATGATAGGTCGTATGTATACGTGAGTAAAGATAGCATTTATCAATGATTATTTTAGAAAGAATGTAACCATAATTTTTTCATCAAATAGTTATTAAAATATAATAAATAATATATTAAATCATTAAATATACTTATATATATCATTCATTTGAGGTAGTGATGAAAAATGAATCACATCGCTTCATGAATGTGGTAATCCACACATACGCACGAATGTCATTAAAAATTTTTAGTGAATGGAATGGTATGAAAGTAAATGATATTTTATCCATTAATATTGATATTAAAATCTTAAATATAATATATAAATATTAATTCTATCATTATATCATATATTGAGTTATAGTGATGTAAAAAATTACATCAATTCGTGAGGCGGTAGTACACAATATACACAAATGATGACTTATTTTCTCATTTAATGTAAGAAGAGATAGATATAGGTCATGCAAATAAAATAATTACACGTAATTGTATAGATGATAGTATATTTAATATTTTATCATTTTTTTAGAAGAATATGGATTTGTGAAATGAAATAAATTTAAAACATGTAAATAAAATCTATAAATATTCATTGGAAAACCTCCCTTTCATGACAACATAATACAATAATTATTGATATTATTCCTAAACTAATACCTATATAATGTGGGGAAGTATTAAATTGTGGTATTTGGATAAAAATTTACTAAACCAAAATAATTTTCAAGTGTGAATAAATTAGAATCAGAGGATTCCCATTATAAATTAGTTGAGGGACACATTTAGAAATTTTCAAAAAATTAAAATATAACGTGGTTGTTCTAGAGAAACATAATTCTAAATGACATATAAATGATTTTGGTGAAATTTTAGAATATATATAATCCTAATGGGTATTTTTTTAATATTTATATATTTTTTATATAATTTAATATAATACTAATCACATAAAATATTTTTATTATCAAATTTAATATAATTCATTTCATTTTATTTAAAAACATCTAGACATGTCTAATTGGAAAAAAAATATTTTGTTATATTTTTAAAATCTTATTCTAAAATAGATAATTCATATATTTAGTTAATTCTCTAAAATTAAATTGCTTTTAAAATTTTTAATGTCATTTATTTGATTTTTCCATTAATTGAATAATTAATACATCGTTGTTTGTTAAAAGTATAAGTTAACTATTTCATCAATAAATTTATAAAATAAGTTATCCTGATTAATATATATCTATTATATTTCATTATATTATTTATATTCTATGATATCCTCTTGTAAAAACATATTAAAAATATTTCACTTATTAAAAATATCTATGTAATAAGTTTGACTCTTCTTTAAATGAAATAATATAATTGTCATAATCACATCGATGTTGCCATAAAAGGACATAAATTATACCACTAGAATATTATGGTTTATATATTCTCAAAAAATGTTATTTAGGTAGGATTTTGAGTCATTTTATGGTTCTTATTATATAATGTTTCACCTAATTTTCCTCATTTTACTTTTACAATGGTTACTGAAATTACTACTGGCGTTATTCATAATCACCAAAAATAAAAGAATAAAATTTAATAAATTTAGATACAATGATTAAAAATATTAAATCGATAAACAATATTGAAAAACAGAGAAGTTTCAGAAATTAATTTAAAATCAAACTTGCATACCAAAATAAAAAGAATTTTTCAGAAAAATTCACTTTATAAATATAAAATTTTTTGATATAAGATTAATGATTAAAATAATTTTATAAATAATAATTGGGTTTTTAAAATCAAAATGAACTAATAGAAATTTAAAAATAAACCAAAACATGATTATGGAATTGTATATACTTTAAAAAAATTAGGATTTCAGTAAAATTTATTATTTCTCATTATTCAATGATAAATAATTATTTTATGAATATTTAAAAAAACATAACAATTTTTAAAATGAAAAATGAAAAATATAAATTATGAATTTTGATATAATATTACATTATTTTAAAATTAATCATTTAAATGAAATATTATTATAAATTAGTTTAATTAATCCAGTTCCTTTTTTTAAAGAATTTCATAATATAATTCTAATTAATAAAACTACATAATTTATGAATACTAATACATATTAAAATTATTTATTCTATTATTACCTGGGTGTTTGCATATAAATTATGGAGATTTAATATTAGGGTATCCTTTCAAGGGCAATTTTGTATTACATTATCCCAAACCAACAAAAGTATCTGAGATCTATAGTTTTAATTCATTGTAAATATATCAACAATTCCTTATAATAAATATCTATTGGATATAAAATCCTATAAAATTGATTATATGGAAAATATATACATTCATTTATATTGTTGAGTTTTTGGATAATTGCATGGAATTAATGTGATGGTTGATCAGTGATCCTATGGTCACACTACCATATAGGGGATAAGTGTTTCTGATATATTTTAAAGAATAAATATACATACTTAGTTTTTTTCTCATGAAGAATGAAACTATGATATAATATGATTCATTCTAGTTAAGGGTTCATGAGAAAAATAGAACATCTCATTATTTAGAGAAGATATTGGGTTTTTAATAATATTTATTTATTAACATTATGGTAAGAGGTTCTATATATATTTTCATCATAAGAGACTATCTTATATATTAACATAGTGAGAGTTATATAAACATCAATGGTTATAGTTAGAGTTTTTTAATTATTATGACTAATCAAAATATTAAAACCATATTCTGAATAACTATGTGGATAATCCTTTTAGTTGTAAGGACCATGATCCCTTTTCCATGTCATCTTTTAAAAGAAATACAATAATTATGGATTTTTAGTGAGTAGATCATAAAATCCTATCGAAATGTGATAAAACATATATTGATAAAATTAATTATAAATCATCGACTTATATAAATAATAATTGCACAGAAAAGAAGGATTTTGTTGTTAAAATTATTATAAGGAATATTTTATATTTCAATAATGATAGAGAATAAATGATTATGGTGGAGAACCGTGTATCTAGTTTTCTAATACTTTAATTAGAAAAAAAATGTTGGATAATGCCCATAGCTCATTATACACTAACCTTTATATGATTAAAAATATTAATAGGGATATAAAAGAACATTTCTTTTATCAAAACATTAAAACAATTATTATGGTTTATGTATCTTAATTCATACTAAGTTAGGATATTAAGACTGAATATTAGTGTGAATACCTCTAGGTTATAGGATTGTCTCTTTTGATCCTCTATTTTGTGAAATTTCATTTTGTAAATCAGGGTGGTGTGTGATGGAAGAAAAAATTTTACGATTCACTATATTAAACAGGCTACACTCCATCTTGGTCTACACTGTGTTTATATTGGGATCTTCCTACTATAAAATTATGTAAAAACAAACCCATGAAATTCCTGGTCTTATTCAAGGGATGATCAGGTCTTCCAATGGACCACAGCTACATTTTCCACCACCATGCCCATGTGAAGGTCATGGTTGGTAAAAAACGGACATGTTTCATTTACAACAATGTAGAGGGTCTCCATGCCATGAAGTTGAGGCTTAGTGTGAATGAGTCCACCATATAATGGTTTGTATCACTTGTTCATGGAAGTGTTATTTTTGAAATGTAGGATGATTTATTTGGTAACTGATTATCCTAATAGAGTTTCGCCTCATAATTTAAGAATTAATTCTCAAAACGAGGGGATGTTGATGTCACATTAAATCTATTTCCACTCTATTATGTACATATCTATATTTATCCTTCTATGGTTTTAGTCCATCCAATTCCTGGAAGGGATCTATTAATTTATAATTACTTATTAAACATCCTAGGGTTACACTCTCATTATTAAAATTCTCTTTAGGGAAATAGGATTATGATGACTCGATAAATTTGTTCCCTATCATGAAATTTAAGATTTCAACATTTCCACCATGGGTGAAAAAGGTTTCTATATTCAATGGAATTGTTATGTTGGAAAAATTGATTTCTCTTGTGAAGTACATTGATCTTGGAATATGGAAATCATTAGTTTTAGGTTTTATAGGGAAAAATTGAAATCCATGAATTTAACTCGATCATTGGTGGTGATGGAAAATATTTGAAATGGTGTTTTCATAAAAAATTGTTTGTATAGATAGTAAGTGTTATAGGAAAGTTCCACAAGATAATATGTTAATATTATTATGGAATTATCTCTATTATGATAATAAAATTCACAACATGGAGAAGAACATGGGATATATTTTTTAGTAGGGACCAATTATTCATTATAGTGTATTGAATTCCTCGGATGTCCTACTATTTTCAAATATGTCTTGCAACCCACTTAGGTATTTTTAGTTAACATTACATAGATGTTTTTTATTTACATTCCTAGTTATTTTATTATGAATTAATTTCTTAGTAATATTACCTTATTCATTGAAACAAGTTTTACATCCTACTTATTAAATCATGGGATACGTATTTATTTTAATAAAATGGACAATTTAAGGTTTCTTTTAATAAAAGGTTATTTAATTTTTTCTACATTTTTAATCTAGTTTTTTAGTAAACTATAACTAATGGTAGAATATTCTATGTATATTTGTAGATTCTTGGTATTATTATATTAGTAATTTCTTAACACCTAGAATATGCCTCGAGAAATATGAATACATGTTTTTTTAGGTCTTGGGTAATGTGAAGAGTGTGATGTAGCTTAGATTCTCCGCTTAGTTGATGTTTTTTGGGTGTTTTAGGATGGTGGTGACCAATAGTCACATGGAGATAGACTTTGGGCACTTTTTTTAGCATGAGTTATTTACCATTCGGTTATTATCATGTTATATATCATGTTTGTTTTTTTAATTCTTAATTTCACTATATTTTTTTTCTAATACTCTCATATGTATTTCCATTGGTATATGATACATTTCTTGGTAATTAACATAGTTAAATCATTCCCATTCTTTTTTATATTAGTACAAATGTTCTTTTCACATGATAGTGGGGGTAATAAACATGATGTGGTTTTCATGGTGGGATATATTAGATGACATTCAAGGTCAAACAAAAATGATTTTCAAACAAATTGGTACTAGAGGAACACGTAGCTAGATGTGTCATGAAACAACTACTATTTGGTTTCAGGTTCATGGTAGACTATAATAGTTCTTATGTATCTCATTTAGTATATGTGGAATGTTTCATAACCAATTCACTTCTATATATGATCTTGAGTTTCCATGGATTGGTAAGGATTTTTCACCATTCATGACCATGAAATTTTTGTTATTTAAATTATCATGATTTTTTGGTTTATTTAGAAGAACTATAAACAAACTTATATTAATTATCATTATATTGAAAACTCTCCTTTTTAATGCATTACTACATGAAATTATTTTTTTAATTGGGATTTAACATGGAACTGTAATGTTCACCTCCAAATTTAGAGTTTTTTATCTAAGAAAAATATTTTTTAGATGTCATGTTTAAGAGATATTTCCTCCTAGAATATCTTTTTGAATTCTAGTAGAGGAACCTATGAAAAATGTATTGTAATAGAATCATCTAGTATACCCTTGGAGTGTGAAAGCTATTTTATAGATAATGAATACAATGTGTTAGGTAGGTATGAGAAACCATGAATAGTTTACAGACCAAGCCGTAGAAATTACCCTTTATAACCGCTTGAACATTCATAAATACAAATTATCCAAAGAACATAAGGAGTGGTAGGAATTGATTTAAATTATATTCCTCATAATTTTAGAAAACTTAGGTGGTCTTTGTCTTGTATATTCATTAATATTGGGTTGAAATTATAGGATTACTTCACGAAATCTATGTTTCATGAGGATCTTACTTGAACAACAATCATGAATTTCATCAATTAAGAGTTTGATCAAAAAAATTAATGGATATTACATTATAAGTTGTGACTTTAACTGAAGGAGAACATTAAGTTTTGGAGTATACTTATAATTTTACTAAGTTACTACACTTGTCCCCTTATCTTGTTTCTAATGATTGTCTTAAATATCAAAGGTTCACAATGGATTTTAGAGAAGATTTTTAGTTTATTTTTAATATATTTTTCATAACAACCTTTACAGATTGGTTTGATAAATCAAATATAGTAGAAACATACGTATTGAATAATATTGGCCTCTATGGAATTTTATTAACTCTAAGGGAATTCCATGATGTTTTATCTTTATAGAAGAGAAATAGAGGTGAGCTACTCTTGGGTAGTGTTAGTTCTATAATGTAGAATTATTGAAAATGACATATGGTACATATATAGGGTGAGAAATATGACAACCCTAAAAATGAATATAGGGGACACCCATGAAATTCCATAAATATGGATAGGTTTATCATATTCGATGATTCTCAGGAAAGAAATGTCGATGGAGTAGATCTATATCCATAGTAACTAAGGGCTATGATTTCTAGTCTAATGTAGGAAAATGATGTAGAAATAAATATTTTGATAAACAATATACTCATGCCAATAAAAAAGTTTATATTGTATTTGAGGCTAGATATATTTATATAGTAGAGTATGCTTTAGAAGAATTTAATACACGGTTAGCTAATATAAGAAATATTGTTATTATTTCATATTAAAAGGTTCTAGAATTATTTCATAATAGTTCATCTCATCTCATAATATCACATATAATTATTGATATGATAGGATAGGGTCCAGGTCGTATGCCCTTCATGATATATATTTTCACTCCCATGAGAAATTGGAAGGACCATGGTCTAGAATTCCCAGAGTGTCAAGTAATTATTAATGTCTATAAATCAAGTGGGATCTCGTGGTTCTTTATATTGATATCATTGATATTTTATTTTAATGGATTGGATGATCATTTATAAGGACCAACTATATTGTTGTCATCGTTGAGATCAGTTTCATACTTCTGATAGAGTCCTTATTGTCTTTAAGCATTAGTGGGATGATAAATAAATAATACCATGGTCAATTTATTCTAATTTTATTATAGTCTCATGCGAATTATCATATATGTTTCTTAAAGTAATTGATCAAATGTTAATCAGACCATTTCATGCAGTAGTGGGTGGATACCCCAAAGTATGTTCAAATTATTTTCACTTACACCACACCATAGAGAGGATGAGTTCACTATATCCCAACAAATAGGGATGCTAACCTTAACTATACCATCAAATTATAGGTTATTCTCTTTTATGGTGTTTTAGGATTAGAATCAAGACTTTTAGGACAATGGATTTATCCATTCTAATGTGTCACCTTGGGCTTACCCGGTTCTCTTAACAAAAATATAATATGGAATCCTTAGCCTCTATAATGATATTCATAAATATAGTCAAGTGAATATAATGGAGGAAAAACCCTTTCATAGGATGTAATATCTAGTTAATAAAATCATAGGATACCCATGATTTCCTAACACATAATAATGTTTGGGTATCATCATTTCATATTTTAAGAAAACATTCCAAATATAGGGTTTGTGTGTAGGTATGTGGATTTTGATATTAGAGGTATGCCATTTAGTCATAATAAAACATTTGAGTTATTTATATAATTTACTAACTCAATCAATCACATGTTATTAAACTTTATTTTTATTTTTCATGGTGGTGATATTTTGGTGTACTGCTTGTTAGAGGAGGAACATTGAGATCATCTTGATTTCACCATTAGAATCTTGAAAGAACATCATATGTAAAAAATTATATCAAAATGGACGATTAGGATCTAAGAGGAGAGGTTCTTATATAATATTATTTTTTAATGGTTTATTTTAGTGGATCCAATGAATATTTATGTAGTTTAATATTAATAATAATAGAGAAATGTGATTGTGATCTAGAACATCTTGGGATTAGATGTTGTATGATCCTATCCTTTTATAGAGTTGTCCTGGGCTTGATATTTGGTAATATATTTTTCCTAATTTGAGTAATTTATTTTTCAGTTTATGACCTATGGATTGTTGGTGGAGATTTTTGAGAAATATGGGGATTTTAGTGATGTTCACAGTTGGAACATGGTTTTCACTAACCAAACACTCCAGCATAGCTAATTGTGGTGTAAGAAGCCAAGTTTTTAGAACGGGTCAAAATCTTGAACCTGATTGAATTTCTGACTAGTTTTTGAGGAAACTGGAGAAAATGCGATGTTTCTGGAAATTTCCAGACTACGCATCGTGTACTTTAGGTGCATTCCAAATATGCGTAGGCGAGTGACCGGCCGTGTGCTCGCCGATTACATGTCGTGTGATGGTCGTGTAGTAGTTTCTTAATGCACGACATGTAGTTTTGAACACGTCGTGGATACCCACGACCGTGTGAGGCCATACATGGCGTGTAGGCCTGTTGGACGGGTAGAACCAGGGGCACGCCATGTTCCCTTTGGACACGCAGTATAGTCTAGCCTTGTATAAGAGAAACATATTTAGTGTGAGTAAGTCGGTGAGGAAAGTAAACGTTGTGTACCCCTAGGTACACGCCGTGTACTCATGTTAGTAGGTTCAGAATGTAAGTCGGAGGAATCTTTCCATCATATGAACAGTTAAATGAAAAATACATGGCATGTAGTCTGAAAGTACACGCTGTGCACTTTATTATTTTCGCTTAAAATTGGCAGTAGCCTCGTATTGAGGCAGAACCTCATACCCTCCACCCAGATTCGTGAACAAATCCGGCCGAGACTTCAAACCTTCCCTGGATTGTCGTCCGAGACCCGTTTCCAGCTCTGATTAGTTCATTAGAACCCCCTTGGTAAGGCCTTGATTCCTATTTGGCCACTTTGTTTTATTTTTGTTCTACAACGGGTTATAGGGATTTGAGCGGTTTGCATTATTTTGAAGATCTACTGCGTTTTAGACAGAATTAAAGGATGTTACCAGAGGAGTAGCATCGTATGACTCTCAGGTAGGTGATGCGTACTTCATTTTGTGTTTTAGCGGTTGTCTGGGTGACGCGGCCTTCAGCGCGTTTTTGGGATTTTTAAGCGGGATAGGTTTTATCTACTATGTCATATTGAATTGTTTGTTGGACATACAGGATGCCTTTGGGTAGTCCATGTTACCAGTTTGCGTGAGCGGGGCCGGGTGAGGGGTCGTTGCTCATCGGGGCATTTCTTTCGGAAACATGAGAATGGTTTTATTTGAAATATAAATGTGTTAAACTATTTAGTTTATTTATTAAAGCCTGTTGTAAATTGTTAGAGGCATTCAAGACCTTAGTGCTGGAATGGGATAACACCTCACATAGTGCAATTAAATTTTTTAGTTTGTTTTTCGGGTTTATGTTTTCTGTTTACATATGATACATATGCAATTGTGTAATTGCACCTTTTGGACCCTTCTGGTTTTGTTGGGCTTGGACCAGTTACGTTTGAGTGATGTTGATCACAGGATGGGGCTTTTCTTGGGTTTCATTGGGTGGTTTTGACCACAGGATTGGGCGTCATGGACGTCGTCTTGAGATAGTATGACTGTCAGGATGGGGAATGGCCCGGGTTACATGGATGTCGAGGCCATCAGACTTGTGGGACATGGTCATAGGTACACGAGGTGTCAGATGTGTTGGTGTCATAGGTACTATTTTGGTGATTGTCGCTCACCCGGGACATTTAGTAGTGTGCACACAAAGATACTCCATGATGAGGTGGTTTTTACCACTCGTGTGGGTAGAGGCCACCGTAGTTGTGGTTAGGTATTTTGGTTGGGGGTTCTTTCCATAGAAAGCCACGTGGGAGGCGGGGAGCCTTCAGGGGAGGGGCGTGACTTTGGGACGTCTGTACTTGAGACACGTGGAGTCAGGAGGCACATGGTGATAGGTTAATATTTTGGGCGTGCCTTCGGGACATCGGTACATGAGACACGAGGTGTCAGGAGGCACAATGTGTCGGGTTACTATTCATGGGCATGCCTTCGGGACGTCGGTACTTGAGACACGAGCTCTCAGGAGGCATAGGGTGTCGAGTTACTATTCTTGGGAATGCCTTCGGGACATCGGTACTTAAGACACGAGGTGTCAGGTGGCACGTGGTGTCGGGCTACACGACAGAGATTCCGACGTTGGATGAAGCAGGCGACACTCCTTGGTGGTTGTTGAGCACCAGAGGAGTTTGTGTGTACTTTTTCACTGTAATGTTTACTACTTTTCTTGTAAATGCATGACTGCTTAAACACATATATTTGGTACGCTCTATTGGGTGGAATCCTACTAAGATTTGTCTCACACCCTACACAGGCCCTTCGGGACGTGTGTAGACTTTATGGATTTACGTGCAGGAAAGTGGCCAGCATCAGGAGCTGAGCTTCAGTAGTTATTTCATGGAGATGGTATGGACCTTGAGGTCATGCCTAGCTGGTTTTACGTTGTTTTGTTTACTTTCTATATCGGCATGCTTACTTGTTGTAGCTGTACTGTTGGGTAGCCATTTGCACCCTTTTTATATTCAGTTGAGTATGACCTTTTTGGGATGCATGTTTTACTGTTCAGTAGTAGTTACACGTTATCAGCATGTTGTTGTGTCTCTTTCCACTACCACTGTTTATATTTATTGCTTCCACTGTTTATCTATATTGATTATGCTTTCGCTCTGCGGGTCTGGTTCGAGACTGCTAAGTCTTCCTTTCCGCTGCTTCTTCACTGTTATACTGGGACCAGTACCCTTATTATGATCATTCGAGAGGGCATATCCTCCCCACTCTACCTAACATACCCTCACTGCTAGTCATAAGGCTTTGGCGTTCAAGGGACGTGTGCCTACGGTAGTGACACCCGACCCGTTCGGCACTGTTTGCGTGGATGGCCAGGTCTGGGTCACTAAAAAGTGGAATCAGAGGAGATCTTCACAGGGATTTAGTAGCAGTGTTTTCGGGATACTAATGATATTAAGACTTCTCTTTTTTATTTCTGATGGTTTTACTATTTGGGACATTGTAGACTGGAGATATTTTGTTACAGGGACTGGGTTTCTAGATTGTTCTTGGGTGCCTGCAGCCCTAGGTACGAGGGATGGACCTAGTTTCCACGGGTGGGAAATGCTATTTTTTTTTGCTCAGATTACAGTTTATATGATTTCCACCTCGGTGGATCACTTGGTGTGTGATGTTCATGATTGTGATATGTGACCCTTGACTTGGTATGGTAAGGTAGAATTATACCTCGACCAGTATGGCAATGCTTGGATTCATGGCTTTGATAGGCATATTTTTTGGGTATTTCAATTTCATAATTTCACACATGCTTTGTGAAGTGATAATGCCATGTGAATGAAATATCAATTTCCATGCCTTGTTTTCTTTAAAATGTAATTTGGTGAAATTCCTGATAGAATTTCTTGTATGTTGAAATTTGTATGCCATGCTTTATATATTTGTAGAATTTCATGTGGCTGAATTATTGTGTTTGGATCTTATAAGAGCAGGCAGGTACTATTGTTGAGGCAGTGTAACTATCCGGATTGGGTGAATCGGTCGTCGGTTTAAGGCAACATGAGTTTTCGGGATAGGCATGGTTCGCGGAAATTTTGATACTTGGCTCTGTTGAGGGCGGGTAAAGAGGCCATGAGGCCGGGATGCCGTGGGGCATGGGTTGCGGTGAGGGGGAGTAAGGGTAGTTGTTATGAACTCCCTTTTACTGGTTTCTTTATCTACGCAGAATATATTGTTATATATTTGTATGGGTTGTCTGACCATTTATGGTATTCATTGGGTTAATCCTTCATGAATCGATGGAGCATTAGGAGGGAGATGATGCAGTGCCACAGGATCAGGGTCAGAATTCGGTACAGGCAGAGCACGAGCCGTAGGTACAACCTCGTAGACAGGATTAGGTTCAGGATCCAGTGCATGTAGGACAACAGCCGGGTTTGGCATTGTTCGGGTCATGGCTGGATGAGAAGCTCTGAGCCATCCTGGTACATGTCCTGTAGGGGATTGACAAAGGCACATAGGGTACAGAGTTTTTTATGGCGTATCTGACAAGGGAGTTCCAGTCTCAACACCCACCACTTTTTCAGGGAGAGGGTGGTCCGCAGGCAGTTGAGAACTAGATAGAGAGTATGCAGATGATTTTTGAGCAGCTCGAGACGCCCCCATGGAGGAGGGTCAAGCATGCGATGTACATGCTATGAGGACCAACGAAGCGTTGGTGGGATGTATGGGTACAAGATCGTAGGCACGAGGGACTGGCTTGGAAGGACATCAAGGACAGTTTCTTTGAGAACTTCTATCCAGAGACACTGAGGGCCGAGAGGGCTCGGGAGTTCTTGAGTCTTCAGAAGGGATACATTTCCGTCATGGACAATGCATGTACCTTCACAGAGATGTCTTGCTTTACACCTGGTATGGTAAGCGATGACGTAGG
The DNA here is from genome assembly GCA_963277665.1 of Viscum album. NCBI lineage: Eukaryota > Viridiplantae > Streptophyta > Magnoliopsida > Santalales > Viscaceae > Viscum > Viscum album. Next base: position 1,472,476,349 of record OY728161.1, read on the forward strand.
TAGGGTGAGGCGCTTCGAGGATGGCTTACGACACACCATTCGGGTCCAGGTGAACATCTACATGCTGGTTTCCTTCTCTTAGGAGGTAAATTCGGTGCTCATAGCCATGGGAAACGATAGAGAAAAGTCTCTCTTGGGAAGGATGATAGCTTCATGTGATGGTTCGGAAAGCAGGAAGCGAAGATGGGATGAGTTCAACCAGGGCAGTCAGGCCAGTGATTCAGCTAGACCACCTCGTGGTAGTTCTTCGATGATTTGCATCCAGTGTGGATAGCCATGACATGTTTGGGTGTAGTGCAATAGGCCTCCAAAGGAGTTCCAGGCATGTGGACAGGACGAGCATCTGGAGAGGTTTTGCAGGCAGCCTTCTCAGATAGCCGGTAGGCAGGGACCAGGACTGACTTTAATGTATGGAGTTGGTTTGGGTTCGGTACCCGGCAAGGGTAGTTGGGGTTCAGATGTGCACGGAGGTCGTGAGAGGGATAGTCGGACCCATTTGAGGGGTCAGTGGCTGGTGACAGGAGCGCCTATGAGGTGTAGGAGTGACGATGCATCAGGGAAGGACTACGCATCCGGACCACAGGTTAGTAAACCAAGTTTCTTTTACATTTTGTTGGTTCAGACTGAGTAGGAAATTCCTAAGGTGGGGATCCCTTAATGAATTTAGCCAGAAATTTGGGACCGAGGTAGCCAAGGTTGATTAACCGGGATGGGCGTGTTGGGTGAAATCTCCGAGTTTCGTTTGGTAGCTCATGGATGAGCTACGTTAAGGTGGAGAGTCTGTAAGAACCCGAGTTTTTAGAATGGGTCAATATCCCAACCTTGTTTGGATTTTTGACTGGTTTCTGAGGAAATTGGAGAAAATCCGATGTTTCTATAAATTTATAGACTACACGCCGTGTATACGTAGGCGAGTGAATAGTCGTGTGCTCTCCTAGTACATGTCGTGTGATGAGTGTAGTAGTTTCTTACTACGTGGCGTGTAGTTTTGAACACGCCGTGTATACCCTCGACCGTGTGAGGCCATACATGGCGTGTAGGCATGTTGGCCGGGTAGAACTAGGGGTACACCGTGTTCCCTTTTGACACGTCGTTTAGTCTAGCCGTGTATAAGGGAAACACATGGTGTATGAGTAAGTCGACGAGGAAGGTACATGTCGTGTACCCCTAGGTACACGTCGTGTACTCATGTTGGCTGGTTCAGAAAGTAAGTCGTCGGAATCCTGTCATCTTATGAATAGTTAAATGAAATATACAGGGCGTGTTGTCAGAAAGTACATGTTGTATACTTTCTTTTTTTCACTTAAAATGGGAAGTAGCCTCATATTGAGGAAGAACCTCATACCCTCCACCCGGATTCGCAAACCAAGCCGGTCGGGACTTCAGCACTTCCCCAGATTGTCGTCCGAGACCCGTTTCGATCTCTGATTAGTGCGTTGCAACACCCTGGCTATGGCCTCGATTCCTCTTTGGCTGTTCTATTTGATTTTTGTTCTAGAACGGGTTATAGGGGTTGGAGCGGTTTGGATTATTTTGTAGATATACCACGTTTTAGACCGAATTGAAGGTTGTTACCTGAGGAGTATCATAGTATGAGTCTCAGGTAGGTTGTGCATACTTCATTTTGTGTTTTCGCGGTTCTTTGGGTGACACGGCCTTTGGTGAGTTTTTGGGTATTTTGAGCGGGAACTGTTTTATCTACAATGTCATATTTTGAATTTCTTTTTGGACTTATGGGATGTCTTTGGGTTGTCCATGTTACCAGTTTTCGTGAGCGGGGCCGGGTGAGGGGCCATGACTCATCAGGGCATTTTGGTCGGGAAATGCCAAAATAGTTTTATTTGGAATATAAATGTGTTATACTATTTAGTTTAATTTATTAAAGCATGTTGTAAATTTTCAAAGGCATTCAAGACCATAATGTTGGTATGGGACAACACCTCGCATAGTGCAATTCAACTGTTCAGTTTGTTTTGCCGGTTTATGTTTTCGGTTTACATATGTTACATATGCAACTGCTGAATTGCACATGCTGGACCCTTTAGGTTATATTGGGCTTTTCCCGGTTACGTTTGAGTGATGCTGATCACAGGTTGGGGCTTTACCTGGGTTACATTGGGTGGTTTTGACCACAGGATTTGGCGTCATAGACGTCGCCTTGAGAGATTATGATTGTCAGGTTGGGGCATGGCCCGAGTCACATGGATGGCGAGGCCATCAGACATGAGCGACATGGTCACAGGGACATGAGGTGTCAGATGTGTTGGTGGATTTGGTACTATTTTGGTGATTTCCACTCACCCTGGACATTGAGTAGTCTGCACATAGAGATACTTCGTGATGAGGTGGTTTTGACCACTCGTGTGGGTAGAGGCCCCTGTAGTTTCGGTTAGTTATTTTGGATGGGGTGCTTGCTGTAGAAATCCACGGGGGAGGTGAGGATCCTTCACGGGATGGGAGTTTCTTTGAGACATTGGTACTTGAGACATATGGTGTCAAGAGGCACATGGTGTCTGGTTACTATTTTGGGCATGCCTTCGGGACGTTGGAACTGGAGACACGAGGTGTCAGGAGGCACAGGGTGCTGGGTTGCTATTCTTGGGCATTCCTTCAGGACATCGGTACTTGAGACACAAGGTGTCAGGAGGCACATGGTGCCTGGTTACTATTCTTGGTAATTCCTGCAGGACATCGGTACTTGAGACATGAGGTGTCCGGTGGCACGTGGTTCCGGGATACATGATAGAGATTCCGGAGTTGGACGAAGCAAGTGACACTCCTTGGTGGCTGTTGAGCACCAGAGGAGATTGTGTTTACTTGTGTGCTTTAATGATTACTGCTTTTCTTGTAAATTCATGAATTTTTAAACACATATATTTGGTACGCACCATTGGGTGGTATCCTACTGAGATTTGTCTCACACCATGCACTGGCCTTCGGGATGCATGCAGACATTATGGATTTACGTGCCGAAAAGAGGCCAGCTTCAGGAGATGGGTTGTGGTAGTTATTACAAGGTGATGGTGTGGACCTTCGGTACATGCCTAGATTGGTTTACATTGTTTTTTTACTTTCTGAATCGGCATGCTAAATTGTTGTAGTTGTACTATTGGATAGCCATTGGAACCCTTTTTATATTCAGTTGAGTGTGACATACTTGGGATGCATGTTTAACTTTTTAGTAGTAGATACATGTTATCAGCATGCTATTGTGTTTATTTACATTGTTGTTTCTTATATTTATTGTTTCCACTGTTTATCTATATTGATTATGCTTCCGCTCTGCGGGTTTGGGTCAATTTTGCTGAGTCTTTCTTTCCACTACATCTTCACTATTATACTTGGACCAGTACCCTTATTATGATCCTCCGAGAGGGTATAGCTTCCCTACTATACCTAACAGACCCTCGCTACTAGTCGGAAACCTTTTGCGTTTAGGGGAGTTGCGCCTAAGGTAGTGACACCCGACCCGTTCGGCACTATTCGGGTCGCTGGACGGGTCCGGGTCGTTACATGTGGAACCCTATAAAGAGGGAAATTACCTGGTTGGGGCATGTATTTTTATACACATCTCCCTAGTAGGAGTAACTATACACCCTTAAAAAATATGTTTGTGGTTTTGGCATAAGATTATATAAAACCATGCACCCTTTCCCAGTAATCTGTGTACGGGAAATAAAGTCTCCCGAAAATTATATATGTAATTACTTGAACCCCCTAATTAACCCCAAATCCACCATCATTCAACCATGGGTGGTATTTCATGATTTGAGAGCTCTATAAAAAATTAAAATAATTCCTTACATTTTGTCTTTGTGATTCAAATTCCAAATTGGAGATCTGCAACCCTCCTAGTAAGTGGATCCTATTCCATTGCATTCCTGTTCATCCTCCGTTATTCAATCAAATTTTGGTAGTAAGATAGATTATATATATATATTGATTATATATCTTGAATTTTGGATCATGATGTAGAATTATGATATCTTGTTTTCATTAATCTCAATTTAGGGTTTTAGATCTGGTTCCAAATATATATTATTGTGATGATAAATTTTGGGTATTTCTATTGTTGAGCAGTCTTCGTCAAAGATGATGTAGCTGGTATATTATTCAAATACCATATTCTGATTATCAATTATATGCATATGATTTTAGAATTTCTTGAGTTCATTTATGAATTTTATTTCATAATTGAATAAATTAATATGTTTCTATTAATAAGTTTTGTGATTGGGGATTTGGTTGAATAATGGAAATTATGGAATAGATATAATTAATTAGTGAATTAATTAACAAATTTTTGAATCGGGAAATTGGTAATAATTAATTGTTTCATTAATTATCAAATTGTTGAATCACTACTAGAAATACATTCTTCTGTGCCTGCTATCATTAGAGACCGCTTTTGGCGGTCACAAAAGGGGGTATTAGCGACCGCCAATGGCGACCGCCAATTCCGTCAAAAAAATCTGGTGGGATTTTTCCCACTTCCAGTCGTCTTCTTCATGAGTTTCCTATTACAACATGCTGTCACGGCCCCCTGCTTCCTCCACCATCGCACATGCCACCATGGATGACCTCCAAACAACCCTCGAAGTCTGTTGTTTTACCTAATGGGTCCTTGCATCACTGTGGAAACATTACCTAACCTCCCCACGACATCCGCCAATGTACCTTCTTACTTCTGACCATCGTGCATCTGCCATGGACGGAGACTGCTGGTTTTGGGGTCCCTCCCCATCACCCCCCGTGTCTCTTTGTTTAATCGAAAATAAGCCACACAAAAATTGTCTGTTTTCATGCGGGAGTTTTAGCAGCCGCCATTGGCTGTCACTTTTGAGCTTCACCGATGAAGCAACTGCGACCGCCAAAAGTGGTCGCTGAGCGGCCACTAAAGGACTTTGGCGGCCACTTTTTTCGGTCGCTAAAGGCTGTTTTTGTAGTAGTGAATTTTAAATTGATAATTATTAATATGTTAATTAATTATTAGATGTTCATATTGTGAAATGAATAACAAATTGCTGAATTAATTTAAGATAATTGGTATGTCAAAATAATAGTAGAAATAATTAATTGCATTAGATTAATTAATTAATTAATTGATTAATGTAATATTTTGGTCCTTAAATTTTATAAGTGGATTCGTGTTGATTTATATTGGTTATCATGACAATGTGGAAAACATATGATATAGAGATACATGTCACAATGCATTATAATATAAAATATGTAGATAGATACAAAATATGGTGCTAGACATGATATTTTAAATCTATAATATATATATATATATCAATCATTAATAAATGTGGTTTGAAACGTTGACTGATGCTCCAAGTACTCATGGGGTGCTAGAAATTGTGTTATTCAACTAGAATGTATGATAAATGTATGGTAATAGGGTTGATATTTCAAATACCCATTGGGTATAAGACAAGGACTGATGTTCCAAATTATTACAGGTTGATATATATGGATTTCAACAGAAAAAACATAGGCATTGGAATATGGTTCCAAGAGGATGTAATAATGAATTGAAATAATATTGATAATGAAAACCCATATTTTCTATGAACTACTAATTTTATATGTGACAGGGTTGAAAATCGGAATGATCTGAAGAACTTATTTCTGTTTCTGTCTCCTCAGAAACCCAGTGGTTATACAGTTAAATAATAATTAATTGATAATGTAATAACTGTTTACTTATGATGTTTAATTATTTCATTATAATGTTTCTACACTTGATGTTGACTATATATATTATTTTATAAGCCATTTTCAGTGTCCTACTGAGTCGTAATCACACACTAATCGTGATGGTTGATCGGTGCGAGAATAGATATCATGGTTGCATGACACATTAATGGAATATAACCTTTTTTAGAAAGATGAGTCAGGATGGATCACGGTTGAGGGAACCAGATTCGGTTTCGGGCCCTCTTGGGAATATTTTATGTTTTTATTTTTATCTTTCATTTCAAACCCATGACACATACATTATTATTGGAGGTTTTCTACTTCAGTTTGGATATTTTATTTCAAATTATGAATGTCTTGGGATATTAGTATTGACATGGTTATATGTTATTTCTCTAAATGTTATTTATATAAACTTGTTTATTACACTGATAAAAGACCGTATAGTCGTGCGGTGATATACTAATTAGACCCTTGCTACTATTCGGAGGAAGCCTCTAGAGTATGGGGAGTCATATTTGAGGTCATGTGGAATTCTAGCTCGAGGCATGGGTTCAAGGCACTTGGGTCAGGATTTGAAAATGCATTATCCTAGTACAGTTTTCTTTTCTTTTTATTTCCAATTATGGTTGTCTTGGGATATTAGTATTGTCATGGTTATATGTTATTCCACTATATGTTAACTATATCCACTTTTTTGTTACTCTAATAAAAGATAGTATAGTCTTGCGGTGATAAACTAATCATCCCCCTGCTACTATTCATAGGAAGCCTCTGGCATATGTGGAGGCATGATTGAGGTCATGTGGAATTCTTGCTCAAGTCTTGGGTGCATTGAACTTGGGCTGGTATTTGACAATGCATTATCTGAGCCTAGTTTTTTTTGGCTTACTGTTTCTGAATGGTTGATAAGAGACTTGGAAGAGTTGGGACTTGTTAATGATCTCATGTATTAGAGGTGAAAACTCATGTACATGGTAAAACCCAAGTAACTATTGTGGGATTGTTGATTTTTTTGTTTGTTGTTATAGTTGAATATTATTTCACCATGGGAGATGCACTTGTTGTGTGAGGTGTTTATTTTTTCTAATTTTTTTTTGATAATTTACTCAAGGCCCATCATGGAATGAGAGTTATGTTTCATGCATCATTCTATGAACATAGTGTTATATTGAAACATGCATCATTTTTAGGCAGACACGATGAAATTAGTTTTGGGTATGTTGTTTAACATTAATTTTTTTCTTTTCTTTTGTAAAAGTAAAATGAAAAATTTTCCTAACATTAAATTAAGATTAAAAATAAGATAAGTATTTTGAATAAATTATTTTCTAATATGAATTCATGAAAAATGAGAATTTGGTTACACTTATTAACCATAACCTAGGTGTAGGGTTATAAAGGGTGGTAATATAACCTCATTTTTGACCGTGTGGTGGCGTTTTGGGAGAAGAATTATTCTGAACTGCTTTATTTTCTTCTTACGTAAATGTGGTAAGGATGTGTTATGAGTCTAAATATGCATTTTTGGAATTGTAGAGATATTACTACATGAAAACAAATGTTCAGATAAAAATAGGACGATATTGTATTAGATGCTCCCCTAGTAGTGGAACCTGAGGCACCGATAATGTCAGTTGTTGTAGGGGAGAATTTCCAAGAGAAAATTTCTCATTTCATGAAATTCCTAAAAAGACACCTAGGGATGGTTTTGATAATTATTTCAGAACATACAAGAGGGTTTCATTTGAACCACCCCCATAAATTTATAGGAGAGGGTAGAACTAGGGCAGTTGTTTTATGGATTGAGTTTGTTCATACTATTATTGACCACTTGGAGACCCAAACTGGGAAACAATTCATGTTGGATTATTATAAGTTACGTAGGTTATAGAAGTTATGGTGGGATGATCTGACTCAAGATAGACAGCTGGAGACTATGGAGTGGAAGGACATTCAGGATAAGATCTTCGAGTATTTTTATCTAGATACACATAGGCATGAAAGAGATGTTGATTTCATGATATTGACTCAGGGGAGTATTTTCATAATACACTATTTATGGAAATTTGTAGATTTACTATTCTTTACTACATCATTAAAAGTATAAGAGGATAATTCATAAAAATTCCTTCAAGGTGGAATTATATGTGATATTTATACCGTGCTGAGTATCATTATGTTGAAGGTATTTTTAAAAGCGATAATTAGGAACACAACAAATAGGGGAACCTAAATTTGGCCTCCAATGGTATAAGTGTGGTTTAATCTAGATGAACTAGAGGTATATCTTCTCAGAGCAGGAAAAATCGTTATAATAATTTCTCCTAGAGCTGTTGAAGGCAGTGTGTCCTGCCATAGGAATCTGTTATGCATGATCTTACCCGAAGGCTTTTAGACAGTTTTGGTTGGTTGAGGTACTTTTGTAATCACTGACCTAGCCACCAGTGGTGTGTCAAGGCTATGGAATTATGGGATATCTATAGAGGTTCTAATGAAACCAAATGTATACCATTAGTGATGGGGAATATAGACATAACTAGAGCGTGGGAAGGGTGACTTATGCACTATATCAGTATGAAAACAGTAGTTCTACTGGTTGAGGTGGCAGAGGAACTAGATGTGGTGCATTAGGGAGAAAACCTCCATATTAAATGAGTGGTGCAACCCAGGGGTGTCATACTAAATCACATGAATGAGGGAAAAAACTATTACCTAAAATACAACCAAAACTTATGGATAGATAAGTTAGACTGTCGAAAATGAGAGGTAATATGATTTATCATCTACATTAGATAGTTACTTATTTGATATTGGTGCCTTTAATTCCATTATATCTTCAAAAATTAGTAATGGTTTGAGGCTAGTGGGGTTTTTGTGAGTGGGACAATGGAAATCAATACACTATTGGAAGTATGGTCTAGAGACATTTATTTGGGTAAGGTATGTTTTCTTGAGATCAAAATGTATGACCATTTATGGGATCATTATATTCATGACATGTTAGTCTTTGACCTAATAATTGGAATGTAATAGATAGTCTCATATCAACCCAACAATGATTATTACCATATGAGAGTAAATTTTATGTATCCTAAGGGAGACAACTATATTCATCATCGATAATGGGATATCTGGGAAGGTTGAGTAGGGACATTTAATCGGAAACTAAGAGTGAACCCAACTCAGGTTGGAAGACTATTTTAAGATGATGGAGTTATGATGCAGGATTCCTTTCCTCACATTGTGGGGAAGTTCCAGGATTTTTTTTCTAATGTATTTCTCAAGACTACCACCTTAGAGAGGATTGTAATTCACTATTGATCTCCTGCTGGGTGTGGATATATCATCTATTCCCCCATACAAAATGGTACCAATAGAGCATCTAGAACTCAAAAATCACCTATATAGTTTTTAGAAGAATGCTTATTTCTATTCGAGTACATCGCCATGGGGTTCAATGGAGTTGTTTACAATAAAGGATGACATGATTTTATTCTCATGTGTCAATTAAAAGAAGTTTAACTGGAAGAATGTGTTGAATTGGTATCATCTTCTACATATAGATGATATGTCTGACCAGTTGAGAGTATATTGTGTGTTCTCAAATATCAGATTTAAATCAATCTATCATCATTTGATAGTTTGGAATAATGATATAACAATGACTAATTCTAGAATAAGGTATGGCCTTTATTAGTTCTTGTTATTGATTTTTGGGTTGACAAATAAACGAATAGTGTTTGTGGACTCGATGAACATAATTTTCCCTCCATACCTGGTTAATTTTTTTGGCATTATTTGTCGATGATATCACGGTTTACTCCAAGACTTGTGATGATCAAGCCCAACACCTTGACATCATCCGGAGTATACTGAGAGAGAATCTATTGTACATTAATAAAACTACGTTCTAGTTTTGGATTGATCAAGTACACTTCTTGGGTAATTTAATCTCATATTAAAGTGTTTTATTTGACCTATAGATAGTACAACTAGTGGTTTCATGGGTGTAATACAATAATGTTTTTGATATCTATACCTTTATTGGGTTTTCAGTATAATAAAGGACGGTTATACAAGAATTTTCTCTTTTGAAAATTCCCCCTACATGGATGAACTAAATTGGATAAATTTTTATTGGTCAGATTCATGATTGAATTTCTTTAAAGAGTTAAAGAAACTATGGAAATTTGTATTGATATTGATCCTACTTGAGTTGTGTGAGAATACAATGTATTGTTAAGCTTCATTGGTTTTACTTGAATAATTTTTGATGTTGGGAGAACAGGTTGTGGTGTGATATGTCTCGACAGTTGAGGCGTCAGGAATGGAACTAACCTATGAACAACCTGAAGTTTTTTATTGTTTTTTATACATTGATGTGTTGTAAAAATAATCCTTTCAGGGAAAATTGTACTGTTTATAGTAATCCTAAGAGGTTCAAGTAGATCTCTTTATAGTGAGATTTGAATATCTAGTAGAATTGATGAGTTGAGTATTGAAGTTTATTTGATTTTGAGATGCCTTATATGCCTGGAAAAGGATGTTGTGTGGTAGATGCATTGATCAGAAAAACATAGACTAAATTAGTTCAAGAGTCTAGTGTTGAGTGGATGATAAAGACCTCACTAGAAGAAATGTGTGATGTGGGTTATGAGAGTCGGAAGTATATGATTCTCCTATTTGATTTTGTAGAGTCCAATATTTCGATTGTGATTAAAGATATGTAGTATAAATATTTGTATTGCGTAACATTGATTTAAATCCTTTAATGTGGTGAGTTAACATTTCATTGGAAAATAGATGAGGATGATATTGTTTATGTCAAGAATTGTGTTGTGTTTTAAACGAGTTTGTTGGATGTGTTTCATGCCTCAAAGTGGGTGGTGCATCTATGTATGACCAAAATGTACCATAATCTATGATGACAGTTTTGGTGGAAAGGCATGAAGAAGAAGATAGCTGGGTTCGTGACATGATGCCTCATCTATCAGCAGGTGAATATAGAGCATCAAAAAACAAATAGATTTTATACATCCATTGTCCATTACATAATGGAGGTGGGATTATGTGACAATAGGAGTTGTCGTGGGTATCGTAAGGCTTCCTAGAATGATTTATTCAATTTGGTTTTTAATGGGTAGACTAACAAATCTACCACATTTCTTACAAATACAAGACACATTCTCTGGGGAGAAGCTGTGAGATTAGTATGTTCGAGAGATAGTGTGCCATCATGGGGTGCCAGGAAATATAGTTTCATATGTTTACTCATGATTTACTTTGTGTTATGGAAGGTATTGTAGAAGGATCATGGTCCATAGGTTCCGTTGAGTATGTATTCCCATCCCGAGAAAGACGGTCAGACATATTATAATATATATATGCTTGAGGATATGTTGTGATCTTGTGTCCTAAAATTTAGTGGATCTTGGGAGACGCACCTATATTTGTTGGAGATTTGTTATAATAATAGTTATCACGTAATTATACATATGGAACCATATGAGTCACTTTATGGTAGGTCCTGAAGATCACCATTATGCTCGGAGGAGGTAGGGGTCTGAGATTTTGGGAATGAGTCTCATGCAGAAGCTTTCATAGATGGTACATGTGATTCAAAATTGTTTTCATGTGGAGTAGATTAGATATAATTAATATAATAATAGATGTCGACGATGCCTATTGTTTATATATGGTGATAATTTATCCATTCGGGTGTCACATAGGATAGTTCAACAATGGATAATATGGAAAGGAATGTTGGGGGTCATTGGAAGAATCGAGCTGGTGGCATATCGATTAGATCTTCCACGGAAATATAGTCATATGAACGATGTTTTCCATGTATCAAAGCTACATAAATACCATACCAAAACATTTCATACGATCAATTTGAATGAAGTTGACAACATATAGATTTATCCTTTTAGGAGCATCTGATACATGAACTTGATCATAGTGATAAAGTGTCATGGATAAATACCTTGATGAATATCCAGGTATTGTAGAAACAATGTATTTTGATAGGGGAAAAGTTTGAGAGGAAAGTGGATATGAGGGCACAATTTTAGAATATTTTTGGCTGGGAATATTAGTTATTCTTGGGAGAACATCTCAATGATGAGTTGTTATAAGTTCAATATTATAAACATCTCAAAATTTTCTGGTGTTTTCTCAGGATTGATTTTTGGTATGATTTTCATCCTTATTTGATAATTTTTTTCATTTATGACATGGGTTTTTTTATGTTGAATTTTTAGAAAAGTCAATATTTTTGGGTTGTGCACAGATGGGACATGGTTCTCCCTAACCATGTGCTGCATCCAAGCTAAACATACAACCCTGGACATAAGGGAATTACATGGTTGAAAAATGGGGTTTCAAACCATGTTCCCTTTTTGGAGTAACCACGCTTTCTTATAAAATAGAAGTATTGTTTAGGTGAATATTTAGAGAATATTGTGTGCCCTATCCAAGCTAACCACGTGCGGGGAATAATGTCTCTCGAAAATTAATTCATTAATTACACAAAACCCCTAATTATCCCCAAATTGACCACCATTCGAAAGTTGGTGATATTTCATAATTTTGGACCACAATAGACAAATTATAAGCCTTCATGGACTCTTTTCATCATGATTTGAATCCCAGATCAAAGATCTACATCTCTCTTGGTTGGTGGATCGTATTTAGTTTCTTTCTTATTCATCCTCCTTTCTTCTCGCATTATATTTGTAAGATGAAAACATATTTATTCTGGATCTGGATTTATATTTGATGAATATATATCTAGTCATGTGGATCTAGATATGTAATTAAGAGATCATGTTTTTTTAATCTTGATTATGGGTTTAATATTTGTATCCTGATACCAATCATTATACTTCTCAATTTTGGGAATTCTGTTGGCGATCATTCTTCACCAACCTTGATTTTGGTGGTATATTATTAAAATCCAATAGTATTATTATCAGTTATTTGTATGTGACTTCGAAATTTCTATAGTTATATTTGAAATTATAATTTCAGATCGAATTAATTAATGTTGCTAATTAATTAATTGATGAATTTGGAATTTGATTGAATAAATAAAATTGTGGAATAGGGATAATTAATTTGTTAACTAATTATCGAAGTAAATAATTAGGAAATTGGTGATATTTAATTGTTTATTTAATTATCGAATTGTTGAATAGTAAATTGATAATGATTAATTAGTGAATAATTAATTAGATATTGATATCATGAAATAACTAATTAACTTTTCAATTAATTAAAGGTAATTGGGTTTATTAAATATTAATTAAATTAATTAATGTTCTTAGATTAATTAATTCATGAATCATTAAATGGAATATTATGGTGGTTAATTGTTATAATAGGACTAATGATAACTAATCTAGGATTTTGGTTACAATGTGAGAAAAATATGATATTGATATAGATGTGATATTTTGATTTGTTATGATATGTTTGAATAAATGAGAAATTTCGTTTTATACATGATTTGCTACACCCATAATATATATATAAATAAATATATATATGCTAGATTGATGAACTATGTGTGAGAAATGGAATGATTCCAAAAATACTCATGGGTTGTTATACAAGTAATTTGTCACCTAAGATGTATGTTGGATATGTGGGATTGAGACTAATGAAAAAATTACCCTTAGGGGTGTGAGACAAGGACGGGTGTTAAAAATATTCACGGGGTGAAAGACATGGCCTTATATTCCAAAAACATTTTCATTGAAACAAGGGTCTTGGTTGTCATATTATTTAATTGAAATGATATGGATAATGTAATCCAATGTGTTTTAAGAATTTTGAATTGAATATGTGATAGGATTCAGACCAAACATGACTTGAAGTAAGTGTTTAAGTTTGGTGTCCTCGGAATCCTGGTGGTTATGTGGTTAAATAGAGATTAATTTATTATGTATTAACTGTTTACATATGCATTTAAATTATTTCATTATAGAATGAAATATTATTTTTATTGAAAGTATAGAGTTTTAGGAACCATTGGTGGTGGCCTACCTATATTTACTCATAACCTAATAAGGACGCCTAATCGATACCCAAATTTATATCATCGATGCAAGACATGTTAAGTGAAAAGTACATGTCTTATATGGATGAGTTTGGATAGAGCATGGTTGATAGAACCAGACTTGGTTTGGGATTAACTTAGGAGTAATTACTATCATTCATTTGAGTTTCCATTTTGGACACTTGACATGTACATTATCATGTCATATTTTATTCTTTAGTTTGGATATAGTATTTTCTAATTTTATTAACTTATGATATTAGAATTATTAGAGTTATATGTAATTAAATTGTTGAGTATTTCATTATTCTAAGTTATTATTCTGAAAAAATAATGTCTAGTCTCCCCATGATCGACTAATTAGACCCCAACTATTAGTAATATTCCTCTGGTGTATGGGGGATTGGTGTTTAGATGTCATGTAACAGTTTGGCTTCGGGAAATGGTGCATGGTATCCATGATGGGATGATAAAATAAAATTGTATATGAATTTTTTATGACTTATCCAAGACTGTATCTAGAATGACTAGGCTAACTCAAAATGGTGTTACATTTATACAGAATGATAAATTTCAAATATCATTTAATGAACTGAAGGGGATATTTGATTTTTCTGCAATTACAATTCTTTTTATGAGGGGTTTGATATATATTGTTTATTAAAATGCATGAGGTATAAGTTTGGTGTTTTATCAATGTATGGAAAATTGGTAGTTTCCCATGGATCTAAAGAGTTATGGCCTCCTGAGAAGATCTATCATACCCATGAACATGAGTTGGAATCCAAGATGTACACTCAAAATATTGTGCTGCTATCTATTCATAGAATGAATTATTCTATATTCATATCATAATATCCTGTAATATATCTTCTCTCGTATTAATCTAAACATATGACATATATAATGGGTTAATAATCTGGATATATTGGTTTTTCAATTTTCATACACTCTAGGTAAATGTAAGGAGGTCATTGACTCATTAATGATATAGTCACCATCCATATCATTAAAAGATGTAGTGGATGTGAGGTCTTGGATAAGTATGTTGTATGGGAAAATAATTTATGTAAAAGAGAATAATTATAATGTGTTCATTGAATCTGTAAAATATAAGTCATCATTTGATTATCATATTCATTGTTAAAAATATACTGACACATAATTTTAGTGATTTAGTGAGATCCTATAATTTTGGGAGACCTTGAGTGATTTTTTTTGTTCTTATAATGAATCTTTTACTTTTTAGGATAGATTTTTCATTTTTGATATTATCGAAGAATGAGTTGATCAATTGTGTAAAATGATAATCTTTCTCGATGAAACGTGGAGATGAAAAAAAAATTAAGACATAATATTTTTATATTAATTACTGATGATAAGATTATTTATTATTGACATCATATCATGATGGATTAGTTTATAGAATATTCTGGTTGGGAAATAAATACAATCATGTTTTATTATCCAATACCTATTCCAGTTTGTAAATGGGATCATATTTACATGGAATTCACGGATGGACTAACTAGGTCACCTATCTGGAAGGATTCTATGTTGAGAATCATTCATTTAGACACTAAAAATTATTATTTATACCTTATAAATTTTTCTTTCAAGGTATAATATATCTTAATAATTAATGTATGAGATAAAATGAATCACTATGGAGTGTCATCTGTGTTTGTTACTGATAAAAAATAATTCTTTACATACCCATTTTAAGGGTTTTCTAGAGGTGATGAAGTCCTAATTGAAGTTTTCCACAACATATAATCCTCAAGATCATTATCATATTCAGAAATCCATCTTTATTATAAGAAATATTATTAGATATTACATTCATAGACTTGATTTTTCAAGGGACAATAATCTTCCCTTAATAGAATTATGCTATTAAAAAGTATTTTTTATGCATCAATCAAAATTGATCCCTATGTAGAATTGTATTGTAATCCATGTAGATCACCATTAAGGTAGAAAAATATTGGTGGGAGGTCACCTATGTGATAATGTATTGTTTTTTGAGATGATGATGATGGTTCAACTGTTTATTAATAGGTTAGTAACTTCTTAGAGTCTCTAAAAGTGTTATTTAGATCACAATCATTTTCCATTGGAATGCGAGGTTGGAGATCATTTTTTTAGAGTATATCCTCAAATATAGACGTTTAACATGGGAATGTTGGTTATGTTGTATATATAGTATATTTTTCATTTAATTATCTTTAAATGACTTAGAAATGTAGTAGATCATTCGAACATACAATCATATTAATCATTTATTCCTAAAGAGTTCCCTATTTCCCAGATAATGAAGCATCATTCAGATTTGTACTATGTGATTGAATGGGAGGACATAAATATTGAATCTGATGCATTAGTGATAAAAAATAAATTTTATATTATTTATTGATATGATATGGTATTATGTGTATAATTGATTCCCTTATTCTTTATTATGTCTTATATGATAACATATCCATGATACGTCATTTTAGGAAGCATTTATGTTGTTGTTATGGCCTCATCTCTTAACAAGTACATAATCATGAGTGTTTTCCAAAGAATTTTTTTTATGGTTGGGAGAATTGTGATTTCATTTAGCTCATTAGTGTGTTGATATTTATCCATGATTTGGTTATATTTTGTCTGTGATGTGTTGGAGGTGTATTATGGATTAAAAATAAATGTTTCCTTTTTCTCTGTAAAAATTTAGCAATACTTTGTCGTGCAATATGATTTGCTAATGGGAATAAATTGTTCAAAAATGGAAAGTCCAATGGTCCCATAGAGGGTGAGGTATAAAACCTAAAATATTGGGGTTCTTCATATTATCTATGGATAGAGTGGATACCACCACATTATTGTGGAAGGAATGGTGGGTCTAGAATGACATTGGTTGTTACACTACACTATAGCGGGCCACCATGTTTGGATTTTAAGTATTGGTGTGATCAATGAAACCATTCCATTTTGGGAACGATAAGGTTATGGTAGCAGTTTTTTTAGAATATAAAATGGATTATTTGACTATATATCTTTAGGGGGAGTTTTTCCTCTTAATATAAGAGTGAATTATGATTCATATGAAATTTTCAATGGGTCTTAAACATGATTTACCAAATAAAAATTAAATCTTTATCCTTCTCTTACTATTTTCTACTATGTCCAATTCCAATAATGGTTTTGGGAATTCATCATTCTTTATGAATCTTCTTTGGATTATTATCATCTTCTTGGGATTTTCATTATGAATTTAGAATCATGATATAGATTATATTTAGGTTACCTCATTTAATTTAAATAAATTTACATTTCATATAATGTCAATGAAGTTCCCTCTATTCATGGAATTCATTACCATGAAAAATTATACTGAAATTATTTATTCCTAGAAGATATAAATAACCATATTGTGATCTTTTTCAATTTTTATTTATTTGGAATTACCCTTTTTAACATTCCCCATACTACTAGGAAGAACACATATGGACTATTATATACTTTAATAATATCCACTAAATAGGGTGTGGAAATTATTTTATTTGTATTATTTAACAAAAAATTACTTGTTCCCACTAATGGCCCTCTTCTTCATTCTCTATCATTCTTTTTTCCCTTCTACTTAACATTTTTTGAACTTGAAGTGTAGCTTCTAACATCAAAATTTCCTAAAGTCTTCCATTCACATCTCTTCTCGATCTTATCCAGACATCCCTCCTTCAATATAAATCATTAACATATCTAATAACTAATTAATAAATTATATTATCGTATATCCCCTTCTAATCATATTTAAATTAATTATTCACTATAAGGTCCCTTAATTTCAATATTCTTATTTGAAATAAATATGTTTTAAAAAAATAAAATAGTGTCTAGTACTATTCCAAAATAAATCACCCTGTAGGCATCCATATTGATAACTATTGTATTTGGTAGAGCTTGATGAATGATCATTTGTGATAGGTTGGTGAAGTTGGTCAAATAGAGGTTTAAAATAACTCAAAGTTTCCAGAAATGTTATGTTGTATCGTTATCCTTTAAAATTAGAAATTGACCATGGTGATCATGATTTTTTCATATTTTCCACATGACTAGGGAATCATCTCTTAATAATGAAGGGAATGTTTTCATTAAAATATATTGATCATTCAATGATCAATATGAATCATTAAAATTATGCATTGGATTTCAACATACTATCTCATATGACAATCATTGTTGAAGTGTTCCTTGATTCAAAACTGATGAAGTATCATTTTTTTATCTGATGTAATTGAATGGGAGTCCATCAAGATTATACTTTTTTTCATTAGAGATAGAATATATGTTCGTTTTAAAAATCATTATGATAAATAGTATCATTGAAAAATGATTCTATTCATCTATTTTATAAGGATTAGTAGACAATATAGATATAAGATCTATGAGTGGGAATAATCTATTAATAATTAGTGGCCTTATCTATTCATGAGTCTAAAATGATGAGTGATTTATACGGAGTAAAATTTCATTTTTTTGAGAATTTTGATTCCATTTGGGACATAGTTAGGTTTATTTTGAGCCTAGAGTTGTGAAAACTTAGTTAGGTAACATTTCAAGGATTGTTATTTAAAAAAAACTATTTTTTGTCGATTTCTCTATTCAATAAGGGATAGAAGACACTATTGTCCAAGATATGCTATTCTTGGGAACCACCTATCTGAAATGATATGGGACAATGCACCCATGAAAACAATGGTCCTAGGTTTGAGATATTTATGGACATCCTATGGAACATGGCCTTAGTGGCAACCATCATTCCCTGGTGAAAGGTGAATTAGGTCTCAAACATCCATAGTTCTTATAGAATACAAAATAGGGTCACTGTTACACAATATTGGGGATTAATGTGATCAATGACCCCATGTCATGTTAGGTAGTATAAGACTATGGAAACAGTTGTTCCAAAATTTAAAATGTATGAATTGATCACCGATAATCCAAGGATATTTTATATTCTTAAGGTAGGTATAAATTTTTATTAATAAAAGGATATTTTTTAATTCTTAAAATTAATTTTACATAAATTACATTTCTCTTTATTATTATCATGATAGGGTTAATGTCTACCAAATCCCAATAAGGTATATAGGTGTATAAAATTCTTTACATAGTGGCTTCATGTTATTCTATTTATTATGGGATTTCCTTGTGGATCTAGGATTGTGTGTATGAAGTATCTTTATGTCACATCAAAAATTTCAATGATGTTAATTTTTCAATTATTAGGTAAGTATATGTCTATATTCAATGGATTTACTCCCATTAAAAAATGAATTTTCTTATGAAATCCTTTCATCAAGGCATGTGAAAATGACTAGTTTAATGTTGGTAAGTTCTATATTAAAATCCTAGATATTTTCAATATCAATGGGGGTGATAAGAATATTTTTAAATGGTTTTTATATAAAATAATATGTTGAAATTATTTGTTCATTTAATTTCAAAAATGATAAATGAACAAAATGGTATTATATTATAATTTATGTAATGGTCAACATTTAATCATCTAGAAAACCATTGGTTACATTTCAGGGTAGGGACCCATGATTCACTAGGTCTACATGAGTTCCTAGGATTTCTATGTATCATCGACTCTTTCTTAAGACACACATGAAAAATATTAGTGGACATTTCATAAATTCTTGTTCATTACATTACCACGTGATTTATTATGAATTTATTCCTATATTATATATTTTTATTTAGTCAAACATGTTTTATTTCTATTGTTTTAAGTCTTGAGATATGAAATGTTTTCAAAAAAATGCACAATCAATGTTTTATTTTATCAAAAAGTGTTTTCATATAAAATTAATTATGATGTTGGTATTTTTATAATCTAGATGTGATGGTAAAAATGAAATAATTTACATATAATTCATGTGGAATCTCAAAATTCATTTCCTAGAACCCTACATATGCCTTAATTCATATGTATAATTGGTTTCTTAGGAATTATGTAATGGTATGGGTGTCTTGTATCTTGGAGGCTCCTCATAACCACATCATTTTCCGGATGTTTGAGAAGGTCATGACCGACTATCACAAAGAGATGAACTCTTGGATCATGGTAGGTAAATAATTTTTAATTATTTGGAGTTTTTCATTTAATAATTATGATTCTTCAAGAATACTTTTTTTTACTATTATTTGGGTTTATACTCTCATATGTATTTCTTTTAATACTAGAAACATGTCTTCCTGATGTTAAGTGTTAAAGAGTTCACATTCTTCCCAATGTCAGTACATAACTACTTAGTGATCATGAACATGCTTTGGGCCTTATGGTGGGTTGTATTGGGTGACATGTTAGGTACAAAAAGATTAAGATCTTATAGTCTAAACACTAATTTAATTATTTAACTATTACCCTTACTGGAATGGAAATTAGAAAACGATTCCATGGATTTCATTATAGAAATACAAACTACATATAAAGGGAAAACACAATTTGGGTTATTTTCATTCACTATATCATGTTTCACATTTCATTTCTATCATAGAATATATCTCAATTGATAAATAATGAAGAATAAAAATTATGGAAGTTGAAAGTTTACATGGAGTACCACTCTCAATTGTTTCTCTTAAAAATATGAGGATTGTGATGAATTTATAGTCCATTCCTACATTTTCAACGTATAATGAGTTAAATTTTATCATATCATATCATCCATAAATAGATGGTTATTCGTATAGAATTATTCTATCCGTAGACAAAATTATGAGGCGTTATCTTTGGATTTCAAAGGATGTTGGGATTAACACCTACCTCTAGTTGAACATTCTTTAAATAACATATTTTAATCAATAATTCAGATGGGTGATTATGAATACATATATGGAAATAGGTATATGACTACATTATATTAAGATAATGTTTAATAATGAAAGAAATTTGCAATAGGGAAAACATTAGAAATGGTAGAAAACATTTCAGTCGTTCAATAACAAATTAGAGAATCTCATATCCAATATAAGAGTAATACCATTATCCATTAATGTGATATAATGTGTGATGATAGGGATATTTAGTATTTTTAATATCTCTATGTAAAAAGTTATGATATTTGGAAGTTATGGGATGAAAATATTGAGATATATCAGTACCTTTGAGATTCTTGATCATACTTGATGGAAGCTTAGCTCATAACCCTTCAACAAAACATCTCCCTTGTTTACAATGTTTCCATATATCTCTATTTTGGTAATACATTCCTAATTATTCATATTTAATAAACTAAATTGTTTTAACTCTAGAGATTGATCTTATTTATGGGGAATAACAGGTATAAATATTGGATCCTGATTTTATGTGTTACAAAACAAGTCCACTCACGGGTAATGGTTCTCAAGAGGAATCATAAATTTTTAGAAGAAACATTGGATCCATGGGATGTAATAATAATTTTTTCCACATATTATAAATTTATAATAATATTATTTTGAGGTTAAATTATTATTGTGGAGGTATAATTTCACACCCCCATATTTTGGAAGATTTTTTTCATTACGTATATTTTCGCATTTGGTAGCTTGTGATGCATGAAAATCGAAACATATATGAATACTACATTATTAAAAATAATAAATAAAATAATTTAATATATAGTAAAATTAAAAATTAAAAATAAAAGTAATCAAATAATTTAATTTAATTCATGAAACTTTTGATAAATCATATATAGTGTTAGTCGTGTAACTCTTGGTAGAATGGAATTGTTTTTTAAATATAATATTTTATTATAATAGATTTATTGAAGGGAATTTTTATTTTCTTTTGGTTAATACACTGATGAATATATTTTATTAACTAATGTAAATAAATTTGGGATCATCAAACATTTATAATCATATTGTTATAAATTATGAAAAATTTGATTGATATTAAAAAGAGATTTTTATTTTGGAAAACAATATTTATGCACATCATATTTTATTATGTAAATAAATCAAATTAATTACTATTATTGATAAATTGTAATTAAATTTTTAGATAATATATTATAAAAATAGATGAATATTAATTTAATGGTTTCCTTAGTAAACTAATTATAATATAATCATTTTTATGAATAAAAAAATATCTGTTAAAATTTTTTTTCTCATTTATTTCAATAAATATTTGAATGATTTTATAATAAATATAGTCATTCAGTGAATAAAAATGGAATCGAAATTTTTAATCATCACAATAAATATTATGTATTATTGTTTACATAATATTTGGTCAAAATGATTAGTTACAATGGTACAACTTATTCAACCTTGTAATGGTTAAATGAGTTAACGAGAGGTCAAACTAAAAGATAAGACATAACATGTATATAAAACATGTCTAAATATTACTTTTTAGTATATTTATACCATAATATATGGTATATTTTTTAAAATGACTTTTTTTGTTCCATTTTCCTATTAATGTGACATTATATTATTTTACAACATTGAATATTTACATGGGAATCACTCCTGACACATATAAAACAAAACCTCCTATTATAAAATATTCAAAGCCATTTTTCCATCTATATTTAAAAATTAATATTGATATATATTCTTAACATTAATTTCCATGTCAGTAATGTCCTAATCTCAACAAAGTCTCATACTATGAAGGGTTATGGAAACTAACAACGAATCATACTCAAAGAAGAGGTTATAGTCTTTACCATTATATTCAAATTTCCCATCTTCTACTATCTCCATAAAATCATATATAATCATCCAAACATTATCATAACAGTATATATAATAAAAATAATGGTTTTTATATTATTGTTACACTAATTTTTTTATCTCTTTTTAATCCAATGGAAAATTAATGCATACATATGGACAAATGTAATAAGGATGTGACTTGATTCGTTTTTCACACAGAATCCCATAAAATGATTTATTGTTATATTTAATGAATATATATTTTATTTATTATATAATTTGTTAATGATAAAGTATAATTATTATTTAAATTTTTGTTCACTGAAAAAGGCATCTCGTGTGTGTATGTGTGGACGACCACCTCAAAGATGTTATATAATTCATTTATCAACACTTAAAAATTATATTTTTATGAAATATTATATGATAAATATATGTTATATCTATGAAATTATAAATATTTCATTGATGATGAATCCATGACCACAGTTCATGTTCCAGAATCTCTAAACTTAAACAAGCATGAAAGTGATACTGTTAAAATATTAAATATTTTTTTGGTGCATAAATTTTTGTTATTGTGTTATGGGAAATTATGAATGAATAATATATGGAATTATAGTTATAAATATTTTTTTGTATATTTATAAAAAATATAAATTTACTAAATATTATGTTAGATATTGAATGAAGAAAGTTGGGACTTGAGGTAAGTGTTTACTGGTCTTAATTTTCCTTCACTGAGATGTGTTTTATATTCACCATAATAATTACTTTTTTGTTATTATACTTAAGTTATTTTATATTATTATTTTTTTCATAAAATTTTATATATTTAAAAATCTATATAATGTTCTATTTTTTGTAATTCTTTGATTCAATTGCTAGAAAATTCATAATGGTTTTATGTTACAATCTCACTTTTAATCCTGATTTTTATGATCAAAATTATATTGGGGGAAATTTTTTTGTTTATAATCTTATAAAAATCATATATTTTATTATCATCAATAAATTTCATGGATTTAGAAGTAGTCATGGAATTTTTACTATCTCTTATTTTCAAAAATTGGAAAAAAAATTATGAATAGTTGCCCTTAATTCCATTTTATGTTTGGGAATTTTTGCCTTTCATGTACATATTCAATTAAATAGTTTACGCTTTTTATTTTAGGTTAACTAAATAATGTTTTATTTAATTTTAAACCATATTTGTCTTTATTTTCAATTATTTGGAATATAATGATTATAATTGTTTCAAACGGTTATATTTGAATTTATACAAATGTTTGAAAAAATATATTTCATAGTGTTCAGTGATTGAATAAACTATAAAATTATTATAATGGTTTTTTATTTTGAATAATACATTACATGTTGTTTTATTTTTACAATGAAAGTAACCTTCCTATATTTTGGGGAAAATTTAGTTTTTAAAATATAGAAAAATAAAATAATGTTTTTTTTCAACGAATATTTTAAATGATTTTTGAAATGTATCGATCATCTATGTTAACCTGATTTATAGAATATTATTGTTCATTGGGGATACCTATAATTATATATTATATATTAATTATCTTTATGGTTAATAATAATTATGTTTTAATTATTTTCTAATAAAACCCATTAATTTCTAATGTTTTAATTAGGATATTATGAAATGATGAATGTTATTGTCATTTCGTGGAACACATATATGTTGTTTTTACTTTTAAAAACTTGGTAGTACAATTATATATCCCTAAAACTCATTATATAAATACATATATATTGAGATATTATATAAATGTAATGGGGAGGGGACCCATTCCAATATCAAATCATATCTATAACGAATGAAAATAGAATGGGTAGTGGAACCATTACACTATGGGACTCTATCCACTATGTCATGATGGTATTGGTTGTCAAACAAGTGTAATGAAATGATTTCTAGGATTATGATAATGAAAAAAATTCCAATTTAATTCTCTTATTATTTTGTTATCATCTCACAAATCATGATTGTTTAGTAATGAATGTTTAATCATACGACTCATGAAAATTTTTATGACAATGTATTAGGACATGGATAATGATTTATTATTGATGATGGATTATTTAAAGACTTTATATGTTATAATTTATCTCTTATTCCATTATCCACATCTTATTACCAGTTATGATATTGAATTTATTTTTCTCATCTTTAACCATTATAAGAATTTGAGACCAGCCAAAATTGTGTTCCCATTTAAAATGTTTATGTGGAATCAAATTGAGTTGGATATGTATAATATGGGTGATGTTTGAGAATAATTTCATTCGATATGTTGAATATCTATCATGAAATAATATTATTTTCTATTTAATCTCTAAAGAAGCTAATCCATTTAATTTTTTGGGATTGTATTTTGGTAAGAAGTATTAAATATAAATATAAAATGGTGAAATACTTATTTACAGAATTAATAGGTTCTATTTATTCCCATATATAGAACATAAATAAATAATGAAAGATATTTCATTCCTCAAATAAAAATCACAACGAATAAGCTATCAATATTAACAACCCCCGATAAATTATTTATCATATTCACATGTTATCATTGTGAATAACTCATCACCATTACTAGATCATTGGAAAATGAGATATCTCAAGGTGAATGAGGAATCCCCAACTCTAGATGGATGATATAACACAATTGTTTGCATTCTTATATATTCTTACCCACAATGACCAACTTCTAGGTGGATGATTCCCCACCATGAAAATTTTTGGTTTTATGTTATGATTTTTTACATTATATATTTATATTTCATGAAGCTAAATTTATATAATATTCCAACATAAAAACATTAAAAATTCATGTATACATATTCTTGTAAATTGATGTATTTGAATATATTATAAAGTCACTACAACATTGTTCCATTGAGTAAATGAAAAAAGAGGAACATATATAAAAAATAACTTCTGTGAAAATCATTTTTTGAAGGATACAGTGACATATTTGAAATAATGATCCAGATTCAATAAAGAATTCATAAATGAAGTAGATATTTAAAAAAATTGACTCTAGTTAATGGATGTATAAATATGGAAATTACATTAATAATTATAATTGGAATTTTATATAATGGTTCTTTATGATTGGAAAGTCTCACATAAAGGATCTATTGTAGGGGTATATAATTGAAAACACATGGA
This sequence comes from Viscum album, assembly GCA_963277665.1. NCBI lineage: Eukaryota > Viridiplantae > Streptophyta > Magnoliopsida > Santalales > Viscaceae > Viscum > Viscum album. The sequence continues at coordinate 1,472,502,022 of OY728161.1, forward strand.
TTTTATGAAAATCATGAATTTTTTGTCAAAATGTTATGTTATTATAAAGTTGATAATCACAGTGTCCATGAACGAGTAATGGGGATTTGGGAATTTTGGATTGCAGTGAAACAAGATGGATCAGCTGTTAGTTGAAGAGAACCATTATTGAATAAATACATTGTGTTATCTTTTGTATCATGTTTAAAATCCATAACATATCAAAATATAGCTGACATATATAACGGAAATGATTCAAATGGTCACCTTGTGGTGATTGCCCCATATAGGACTTACAAGTTGTGTCTATTTATAAAGGTTTTTCTATATAGATTCATTGATTTGGGTTTATTGAAGAGGATTAATATAAATTAGGATCGGATGTTTTCATAATTAGGGTACCAATGTCTCTCTATTCATACCATAATGGATGATGTTTTGTGTCCTACTATGGAATATTAATAAATATTGAACCGCGTTATTTTCTTGAGTTATGTTTCTTCCTTTTATTATATGTTTACAGTCTTTCGTAGTTAATTAATTTAATAAGATTATATTTTCTTTATATTTGAGCACTAAAAATATTTTATAGGGTTTATGTATTTAATATTTTCTAGACATCATATAAATAGGTTAGTTATGATAGCAGTATCTTTTGTTCTTATATTATGTTAAGAAAATATAAAAAGGGTATCTTATTGAACATTTATTGTATAATAACAAGAACCAAAATTGGAATCAAAGCGTGGTTGTAGTGTTTTGGTATAACAATATAATTAATAAGATTTTGTAGATCTCTTCTCAGTTTTATCATTCAAAAATTTTCCTTTTTCAATTATTCTAGTAAATAGTTAGTGATCAATTATTATATATGGATTTAGTGGGACTTCAATATTTTTAGAAGATTGAATTTAGTTTTTATTATTGATTAATGAAATAATGGTTTATACTTTTGAATTTATGGGATACGTGTTCTCATACTCCTATATAATTCTTAAGATTGTTTGATGATAAATTATAAAAAATATTGTCTTTTAGCATAAAAGAAAAGAATGATATGAATAATTAAGGAAATGGTTTCATTGGTGTAGTTAGGAATCATTGGTCATTACATGGAGAGTGAATATTTATACATTTATTGGATTGCGGTAATTAAATAATAAAACAATGAAATTTTGTTTTTAAACTAGTTCCATATAAAAAATAATAGAGGAAATGGATATTTGAGATAAAATACTAGGTCCAAATGTTGTGTTTTCATAATGGTAATTTATTTAAATTTCCTAAATACATTATTCGGGATTAAAAAGTATGTTTTATAATGTATTATTTCAATATTTTCTATAAATACTCCCACTGGAAGGTTTTGGCGTGTATTTATACCATGTTCTTTCTAGTTCCCATTGAGTTAGATTTGCTGACTTTTGGTTATCCATAACATAATGTTTGAGAATGGTTGAAAGTTTTTTTAAAACAATATTTTGGATAAAGACATGAGAATATAAATGGATTTATAATTCCATAATGAAATAGGAATATAATAATGGGTTTTTGGAATGGTTATAGATAATTAGAAGGTGAATCTGATGATCTATTTAATAGAATGTTATTTTAAAAAATATTATTGATGGTGTGAGAGTATTGCATGTGGATTCATAGATTTTTAATGAGTAAAAGATGGTTTTTTTAAAAAAATAATTAAAAAAAGTTTAATTATAGAAGATATAGGCCCCTGAATGGTTGTCTTTATTACCTGAATTTTATAAGGACTCAAAACCTTATGTTTCATATAGGCTTATAAAAAATGAAATGTTATGAGTATATGTCATACTATGAGTTTAATATTCCAATTTAGTATCATTAATATTACTCTAAAAAGAGTAAAATTGGTGAATAATATTTTGGGTTAATTATGATTATCCTCTCAAAGAAATTGCATATTTTACTTTATTTGATTGGGTGACATGAATATATAGGTACAATTTCCTCATGAAAAAGTCAGAGGTGTTTTTGAGCCCTCAACAAGAAGAATTATGATGTAAAGGATACCAAAATATATTAGGAGTTTTTATGGTAATATATTATTATATGAGTGTTTTGGAGGACGAGGGATTTTTTAAGAGATATTTTTTTAGATTAGCATGTGGTTTTTTTAGATTGGACTGGGAGTGACATATGATGTTGCGAAGTGGATGATTAATTTATTTGAGGGAGGATATTCTAGAATTAATACATGTATGAATGCATGTGGGTTTGTTTTTATCTCATATATAATTTATCTATGAAGTAAACAATGTGAAAATTAGTAGTAGAATAGATATACACATATTTCTTGTGAATGTTTCATTTGAATGGTGTAGAAAGTAACACATTAGAATTTTGAAATATACAGAAAATAACATCATGTGGTCTTAAAATTTTTAAATGTTATTATAGAATATTTTGATACATGATGGTTAGGGACTAATATATAATTAATTAGGAGAATTAGGATGGGTTTTCCCTTTGATTCACTATGAAATGTAGAATAGAGTGTAATGGGATTTCTTTAATGTGATTTCTTCTATTTGAAGCAACTTGATATTCAGAATGTTATATTTTAGAAGAATTATGGAAATTTTTGAATCATTGGAGGTTTATATATAGGTTACCTCATATAATAAATGATAGTTCATGTATATTTCATAATTTTTGGTAATATAATGGAGTAGGTCCATTGGAATTTTATATAATGCAGTATCTTAATGAGACCTTAATAAATTTAGAAAGTGCTCAATAGTGGTCATATTCCAGAGGATTGGGGAAATATTAACATTGTGGGGATTGTGAGATCAAGACCATGGTGTGGCCTCATCATGATAGTATAATGGTTTAAATAATATATGGATCTATTATTATGTTGATAGATGAACATTGGTCACTTCCTTGAAAATTCTCTTGAAGTGGGATTTTTTGGGATTGTCCTATAAAAATAAATCAATAGTTGGGGATTATGTGGTTTCCATGTGGGGACTATTTTTTAGTTTTTTTGTAATATATACGATATTGGATTCTGGATGATTTAATTTGAAAAATAATATAGACATAGTTTCACCATAACCTGTGATTTGTTTCATGTTAAGAGAAGTATGTGAACCAATGTTTTTAGAATTATAGTGTTCATGTGTCTTAATGTGGAAAGAAGAACCTCAATATGAATTACCTGGTGGGTAAGATACATTTCAAATGATATAATTACACCAGGTAACGTTCAATATGGCTACATCATAGAAGATCTTTTGTAAGTAGATGCCAATTGTATTTTTTTGGCTAAATAGATGAATGGAAATAAAGTTTTTAAATGTTCATATAAGATTATATATGGTTTTATTATGTTTATAAAGGATTATATTAATATTATTACATATTATATGTAATGGTAAACATATGTTGTTTTTGAATCATTCACTATTTAACTAAAAAAATAGTTGGATTTGTGGTTCTCGTTCTATTGTCCTTGAAAATGTTTTTGTTATATTAAAATGTATGTAAGGAAATTTAACTTGGATGATGAACTAGATTATGTAGAAGACCACTTATAAATAAAATTTTCTTTTACATTGATTTTAGGGTGAATAAAAAGATAGGATTTCAGGTTATTAAGTTTTAAATATGAATGAGATGGTGTTTATTCGAATGGATGGACCTTATCATGGGGTGATTATGATGGGTGTTCATCATGGCTGGGGTTTCTATGGAGTTTTCTCAATTCAGGTGTCTACAAGGGTCCCCTATAACTTTTTCTTGGTGGGGTATTTAGAATAAGGTTTCCCATATAATGCAACATCACCCTTAAAAAACAATATAATGGCTTCTTGTGTGTGGTAGCACAAATGATTTAGCTACACTATTTTTATAAATTGTGATTATTCTCTTTATGTAATATATATATTATTAATTTCTGTATTAATATATTTAGGACTTATTTCCAATGTAAAATAATTTATAACTATTTTTTCACTCCATTGGTGGATACACCTCTAATGGAATACTCTTACCACTATCTATATTGGTATCTTATTACATATGAGGCCATTTAGTAGAGATACATGCTTCACCCAATGTATAAAAAAAGGTTTCCCTATAACCAGATTCTATCCTTTGATATGATATCAAATATAAATACCAAAACTTCTCGTACACACACACACACACACACACATATATATATATATATATTATGAACTAATAATCATTACAAAACATAAATATCAACATTAGGATAGTGTGGGTCTATAAACATTAGATGCATGGATTCATAAACCACTAGTCTATAAGTGAACTACATCATATCACACTTATTTTTTCATTAGTAGGGATCTTCTCAGACATATCATACCAAATACATTTATTCATTACATAAGGGAAGGAAAAATATGAAATGTTGAGATAAAAATATAATTATTTGTAAGCTAGGAAGATGTCAAAATTATTTGAGTATAACTGTGTGAGAATATTAGAATACACTTTAAAAAATATACCCTCTATAGCATAGATCATAAACATGAATCTTTTTATAAATAATTATTATTCATAATATATAAATAATAAAAATAACCATGAATATGATCCAGGAGGTCATTATATTGTCATAAGATATATATTTGTAAAATTCATATAATCATATGAAACATTATATCATGGTTCCAAACCAATACATTCATAACATGTTAGGATTTGGATAACCACATGTGTTCCTACATTTTTTTGTATAACCTCATCTGTACCCTCTTTTTAGGGAATTGGATAACTTCTAGTGTACCATATTTTTCAAGCTTGGGATAACCTCCCACGTAACATCTACTCTCAATGAATAAACATTACCCAATAAATTTGAGGGAGATATAGGTCAAAAGTTTTACATAATCCATACATTGTTTCTAGAATATCATAAAATAGTTATCATATAATTTCCCATTAAAAGAAATTTTTTTTCATAAATATCTCATCGTTGAACAACAAATGGATAGAAAATGGGTCACATAATCATCTCATAAATTCATCATAGAATAATCCATTTAAAAGAAAAGGGTTTGATAAAAATCACTTCATAATAATAATAAACCATACATAGAAATAATATATAAGCTACAATTACATAATATCCTGAAAAACCTAAGAAACACCAATGGTTGTTGTTATTAAAGAATAAAAATTTGTAAACATATTATTAAAAGATCATTGGATAAAATAACATTTATTTTTTAAAAAAACATATTTAAAATCTATAAATGTCTATAATAACAAAGAAAACATTTTATTTGATGATAAACTTCAAAAAATTTAATGTATTCTTTAAATCATTGACCTGTAGTGATGGAATAAAATATTATTTACTCCATACATGTTAAAATAATGATTCCAAAAATATGTTCCATAAATATTGAATAGATCATTATTGGGAAAACTACTAGAATGTTTAATTTTAACCATTTATTAAAAATTGAAACATGGTAAAAACTATTTTACAAACATTTAAAAGTATTGAAAACATTGATTAATACTTTTTAACAATACATTTATATGGAATAATAAGGGTTTTCCGTGAAAGATATAAATAAATTTATCTTATCATTAAAATCATTAATTTAAAAGCATGAGTTCATAAATAAATGAATATTAAATGAAAAAATTTATTTTTATAGAAAGAATTATATTATAATAAATTTCATGATTTTCTTGTAATATTCATCATAATATCTCATCATTTCAATCATAATCATAAACAATCCCATTAAATGATGACATTGTAACCTAAAACCATTACCACTTCGGTAACTTTTGAATAGTAATACCCATGAAAATAAAATCCTTTAATTGATATTTATATACCATAGTTAAAATTTTATGAATCATTAATGGAGTTCATGGGATGTATATTCACCACAGAAAAGACATAAGTGTTGAATATGGAATGTGTCCCCCCAAAATAATACTGAGATGAAAAATATAATACCACATTTTTAATCTTTTTAATAATAAGACTGAATAAACAATAAATAAAATGAAATTTTAAATTCCATTAAAATAATCATATTTATTATATAACATGTCAATGGAGTAGTATATACTCTAAATAAGAGAAAAAAGTGGGTTAATATGTCTTTTGTCTCCTCGAAATAAATGAGAGTGTAGAAATCCCTTACCTTAAGTATTGACTGCCATTGTACAAAATGTGAACTCATGTATAATAAATATAGGGTTATTATACATGTATTAGTGAACCATTACTATATATATTATTCCAAATATAATTTACTTATGAAATATTATTCTAATTTATTAACAATTCAATGTTAAAATCATGTTTTGGGTGACAATTACTTTGTTTTTTAGGTATGTTTTGGTTTGGAATTTCTAGTTTTTTTATTTTGGCCATGTTTACATAATATCTAAAATTTTTATAATAATAAAATAAATATAATACATATTCATTATATATATACGTATATATATATATATTAATCCTTTTAATTTATAGATTTAAAATTAATTACACCATTCATTGAGACAGTAGACTATACACTTGTGTTAACCTTGTTTCCATTTTATCTTCAGATGAAAAGAGTGAAAACTAAATGTTAATTAAAAATTATAGAATCATTATTATATCATAAATATAATATATATTTATATATATTCATTTAATCTATACTTATTACAATCAATTTCAAAACAAATTGAAAAATGTATCACATCGCTTTGTGGAGGTGGTAGTCCATACATACTCTTGACCAGTGTTATTATTTCCCAATCGAGGGAAATGTATTGAAGGTTGATATGATATTATAAATTAAAAATCATAACAATTTTCTTAATAGAATATATTAATATTAAACACATCATTACATCTATTCATGAGAGGAGACGATGGAAAACGAATTACATCAATTTGTGAGGCCATAGCCCGCCATAAACACAATCAAGAGTATTGTTTCCTGCATAATAGAATATAATATAGTTGTTTTTCATTTTTAAGAACCCGGATTTCATTTCAGGTATGGATCCTGATTATAGGTGTTTTTAGGAAAAATGAATAATTTCGACATTTTCTATGTACTCACAATGTACTCTTGAGTACACACTGTGTACCTAGTTTCCATGTGTAGTCTTGTACAGGCCTTGTAATGGCCAACTACATTGTCATGTGGACCGCCTAAAGTGGGGTTTGTTTGATGAATGAACACATTGTGGACATTAAATGAACATGTCTTATAATTTTTTTTGTTTTATTAATCAGACCGTGATCGTGTCTCTTCTCCATAACACAATTATTATTCTCATGTTTCGTACAAGAGAGTTACAAGACAACTGAGTACATTAGTCCCCTACTATTCCTCCATCTGATATCTAATAGGGATTTCATCGGGTGCGTTGGATTCCCACCAGTGATTTCTCTCGTCCATAAGAGCCTCTCTTCTCGATTTCTCCTCTCTTTTGAGTTATCCAAGGTTGAACGATTCTAGCCTTTTTGTAGATCTACGATATTCTAGGCCAATTAAAGGGACTACATTATAGATTTTACATCACAAAACCTCATGGTAGGTGGTTAGTGCCCAAAATTAATTTTCCCTAGATTATATATGCTAAAGGTGTATGATAACCTTGTTTAGGGTATTGCATATTTTTGAAGTTAACTATGTTTATGACTTATTATTTTGTGTTTGAAGAAAATAGGATATTTGGATATGTATAATGTTTAATGACTTGATTATGGATGTTCTTTCCCATAATTTATTAATATTGTCCATTGGGACAAGAATTTCTTATTATAATGCTTTTATTTCCATTCCTAGTGCTATTAGGATAGAGTTGATATTTATATGAGACGCATGTGTTTAACATTTTTATTATTAACCAAAGGGAATTGACCATGAGTGATTCCCGTTGTAGGGTAATTTATTTATTATTTTGGTTATCATTTACTAGAGGCATTTACTCGGAGAGCTTCCATGGGTGATTGACCAGATGGGTAAGACCGTGAGTGCTACCTAGAGTGTTGTTATTAAATGTATGTTGGACCATAGAGAATTGACTATGAGAGCTACCAGAGGGTCATTTAAATTACTTTTTCTATGCTGACCCAGGGGTATTGACCATGGGAGCTACCTAGGTGGTCGTTTATAATTGATTTTTTCAACGTGGGATCAGAGTGGTTAGACTATGAGAACATTACCAGAGGGTTGCTTATGAATGATTGTTTGATTATGATGAGCATCGCAAGGAAAAAAAATTCTTGTACTCAGTATTTCATAATCATTTAGATGGTATTTTGAGATGTCTTTTGTTATTATTATACATGGTGATGCAGATCATAGGTTAGATAATGAGGTTACATTATTCAAGAGTTCGAATAATTTATAGATGAAAATGATTTTAACTAAAAACTATACAATTGTCTTCATTTAATTACTTCCTATATAATTGATTTTTTATGCTTATTATTTATTATATGTACTCTATGACAGTTAATAATTGATCTTTTTGTGGTTTCCTACTCAGATTCATCTAACACCCTCTTTGGGTCATGATTTTCGACCCAAAAAAATTATATGGTTGCAGGTATAAATATGAGAAATTACCCTTCTACATTAGATAATAGATTGTTGTTGGAGCTAGAGAGCATTGGTCCATATTGAGGGTTATGATGCTGTTGGATTTATTGACTTTTTTCAGTATTTGTGTTTTAGAACTGTATTTTCGGCATTGTGACCAGTTTGGCCACTTTCATAGATACTTGTGACATGAATCATTATTTATATATAAGTTGTAGCTCATTTTACAATTTTTCTTTAGCTATTTACTATTTTGTATTCTATTTATGATTTTTCTATTGTTTACTTTTTTTTTGAGGTGTTACTTTTCCTAGTAAAGATTAGTTTCCCCACTATAACACCCAAGGCTCTCGCTGATAGTCAGCATCCTTGGGCGTTTGGGGAATCCGCTTGAGGCCCTGTAATAAACTGGGTACGAGCCACCTTTATGAGGCACCAATAACTATGATAATACAATGTGGTATCATAGGGATTTCTTTTCAACTTTTCTTCATATTTGGAGCCTATAACTAGGGATAATAAGTAATAATTAGTTGGTAATAAGAATTACTCGGGAGTATATAACATGTGTAACTGGAAAAATACATGTGACCTCGAATAATGAAATTTTTTCAGGTTTTTCAATAGTTACAATTGATTTGATTTCATAATTGGATGACACACTTGTTTTGTGTAGTTTTTATTGATATCATTGTAGTTTTATTTTTGTGGAATCCTGTTGAGATGATGATATTCCATCCCATGCATCATATAGGAACTTTCAAGAGATCACATGTCATTTATTCTTGTCATTCCATTTAGTGTGTGTTACTGATTGAATGATGATGTGATAGATATTATGCCAGATATTCTTGCTGGTGTGATAGAAGTTGTGATAGAGTAACTATTATTTTGATAGGGTAAAGGAATATGCAATTTATTGTTTGGATAGATGCTAGACATTGGTCCTTGAGGAGTTATAGGACCTCTTGGATCGGAATATGGTGGATCAAGTTTGAACATTAATTGAATTTTGTCCAGTTTCAACGTGAATAATGATTCCAAAAATTAATTCATGGGAGTATGGGTTATCACATGTCGTAATTTATCATTCCTTGTACAGTATTCTATGTTATTTAGGGTTCTGAAGGATTTTCCGAGGCATACTATCTAGAAACCCAGAGAACACAACATGTGTTGTTATGAACACATGCCATGTTTTTATTTTTCAGGAAGAAACAAATTTTCTTAAGTAGATATCATGTACCTCCTATATATGTTGTTAATTATTTTAGTGTGTTACTGACTGTGTGAGAAAAGACCTGGTGTTGGTAAAATACAGTTAGAACATGTCATTTACTAGTATTATATGCCGTGCCGATAGGATAATGTGTCCGACCATGTGACTAATGACACGAGTGGTTAATACTGAGGGTTTATACACTGTGTAGATTTTACTATGTCTCTGAAAGTGTGACCAATTACATGAGTGGTTTGAACATAAGTAACACATGTCGTTTCTAGGGTGAACATGTTCTGTAATGTTACCCATGTGAGAAGCATGTGCATTAGTCATTAGTACTTGTGTGGGAGAGAAAATTCATGTACATGTCATGCATTATGTGGAACATTCCGGGTATATAGGTGTTACATGACATGGTTTGGCAGAGGTACATGCCATGTTAAAAGCATAAGGAAAAACACCATGTAGAGTTTATACACACACCATGTAGCCCTATTTTATAAAACGGGAGTTTTTTCTTCTCGTATTAATTTCTTAAACATATATGTGGTTGTCCTTGATAATCTTGAACTAAGGTTTTCACATGACCTTTCAGAGTCATCCCAAAGAGATGTCCTCTGATTTTACACTAGATACAGGGTGATGACTAGTCATTGGAAATGATTGATCAGGAACTACCAGCATATCCTCCCATTGTGACTGTCTTGGAACCATTTGTTATAGCGGATGCAGGTGTCGATGCACAGTTATGTGAAGTTTTTTTAGGGGTGTTACAGAGCATTCAAGGAGCACATCATCATACACCTTCTATGGAATTGTTGAATAGGTTGTTCTAGTAGTATAATCCTTGATCATTTTTAAGGGATGGAGAACCACATTCTATAAATTCCTGGCTATAGGCTATGCCCTATATCATTGAGAATCTGGAGACACCTCTGGATAAGATGGTGAATCTCTCTACATACATGCTACATGATTTCTCCAAGAGATGGTGGGATGTTATCTCATAGGTGAGAAAACATCATCATTTGATTTGGAATGAGTTTCATAGGTTCTTCGATGATTACTTCTACTTAGAGACATAATAGGCAGATCGAGCCTCAGATTTCATGCATCTCGAATAGGGAACACTTTCAGTGATGGACTACTCATCCTATTTTACAGAACATCAACACTTTACACCTGTTATGGGAGGTGAGGAATTATCTTTGTCTATGTGTTTTGAGGATGGTCCTAGGTATGGCATCTGATCATAGGTAAATGTTTTTCGAATGACATGAGTGATGACTATAATGAACTAGGAGATGATTACTAATTATAATCTGTGGGAGTTGGGAGTTTCATGTCAAGGTGGTTTAGCATCTAGGGATGGTAAAACTCCTACAGATTGTAGGAAGCACAACAAGGAGCCTTCACGTGATTCTTCTTCAATTATCTAGTTAGTATTATACCAGTGTGGCATGAGTGGGAATATGGGACCTCAATGCCCGAGAGACCTAGTTGACTGTCGATATTTCATAATTAAGGGACATCTTTAGTGTTTCTATCAATATTTCTAACTAGATTCTAGTGAAATTGGTTCTGTTATGACTCAACTATTATGACAAAGACCACCGGTTTCTCAATAGTCGTGGAATTAGAGTTCATTCGGTCATTCATGCCAAAGAGGAGCTTCTGGCTGAAGTACCCAGACTACATGCTTTCAACGAAAGAAGGGTGGATCAGCTCAGGGGTGTTAGGTAGGGTCGCTGGGATGTGGTTTAGGTCAGACTTTTGTAGTGGAGGAGACCTAGTAATCGTAGAATCTCAGACCCTCTATAATTAAATGTATGATTATTGTTGCCACCGTTTTTTGTTTTTTCTCATTTTGATACAGATTCATCTAATAGATTCATATGTGTTTCCATTGTGGAGAGCATTGGGCTGAGAAAATTTACATCTGAGGTTGTTATGTCAATAGAAACACCACTGAGAATTTTAACGACCAGTGTATGTTAGTGCAAGGAGTACCCTCTTGAGATATGTGGGTGTCACTTTTTTTGGTACCTCTATGTCGTAGAGATGACAGGTTTCAATTTAATTCTTTTATTGGATTATTATTCATATTTTAGGCCTTTATTAACTTCTATCACCATAGGGTCAGTTTCACGTCAGTAGAAAGTGGGCCTTTTCTACACAATGGTTAATGGGATATCTAGGTGAGAAGATCTTGACCTAGTCATCTTTGTATGGGAGGAATTACAGCTCAGATTCCTAGTTTATATCGGGATGACTAGGGGACTTCACAAATAGACATTCCTCTAGTGGTGGATCATTCAATAGATGTTTTTCTAGATGAAATTTCAGGCTTACCATTAGATAGAGAGGTAAATTTCTCTATTGAGCTTATTCTAGGAGCAGCACCGGTGTCCATTCTTCTATATAGGATGACTACACCATAGTTAAAAAAAACTGAAGAGATAGTTGGAGGAGTTTCAGTCAAAGGGATTTATCTAACCAAGTAATTATCCCTTGGGTTTAGTTATCCTTTTGGTAATGAAGGAGGACGATACCCTTAGAAATTGTGTGGATAATTGGAAGCTGAACATGTTGATGTTCAAGAACAGATATCCCTTACTGATGATTGATGGTCTCTTTGATGAGATTCGAGGAGGTAGGGGGTTCTAAAAGATTGATTTGAGAACTGGTTATCATTAGTTTCATGTTAGACCATTATATATACCCCTTACATCGATTCAGAGTAGATATGGTCCATATGAATATGTAGTTATGTCGTTCGGTCTCACGAATGTGCCAATAGTTTTCATGTCAACGATGAACCGAGTGTTCTATCCTTACATGAATTCTTTTTTTGTAGTCTTCAAGGATGATATCTTTTTATACTGTCACACTAAACATGACCATACAAACTATGCTGAGATCATATTGAGTACACTGAGAGAGAATCAGTATATGATAAACAGTAAAAATTACACTTTTTAATGGACCCAATTCACTTCTTGGGTCATGTTATCTCAGAGGAACAAGTTTCAGTAAACCAAAAGTAAGTATGATCAAATGTTTCATGGGAGTACCTAACAAAAATTAGGTATGGAGTTTCTTGGGGAAACACATTATACAAAACATTTCAAGCTTAGTAGCCCCACTGACAGGACTGACTAAGAAGGGTGAAAATTACTTGTGGACAGATTCATGTGATTCATCCTTTTCAGAGATGAATGGGAGATTTACTTTAGCGCTGATATTGGTTTTACCAAAGATGGTAAAGAGTAACATTTTATACTATGATGCATCAGGTATCAGGTTGGGAGTATTTCTTATACAAAGTGAAAGATCCATAGTGTATGAGTCATGGAAGTCAAGGCCACAAGAGAGGAATTACCCAACAAATGATCTCGAGTTTGATGTAGTTGTGAATGCTTTACGCTATTGGATACATTATCTTTTGGGGAGCATTTTTTGGTTTTCACTGACCGTAAGAGCCTCAAGTATATATTTACTCGGTATGATCTGAATTTGATATAATTATGGGGGGTTGATTACCTTCGGTCTTTTGACATTGAACTCACCTATATGCCTAGGAAGGGAAATGCAGTTCCTGATGCGTTGAGTAGAAGGACTCAAATATAGGCAGTTCAGGAGGCCAGTAGTTAGTGGCTGCTTCTAAATAGGTTCACTGAGATGCATTTGGAGGTGAATTATAGATTGTGGAATACTTTTCTACCTTATGTAGTTGTTACCTCTACTCATCTATAGTGAGTGAGGATGATGCATCTATCATATTCTGAAGGCCTAGTCCTACGGAAGAGTGTGTAATGTGAGGACCCTTCACCTGGGTGAACTATAGATGAGGATGAAGTCTTTAATTTTCCTAGGTGTGTATGGTAATTAGTAGAAATACGTGAGGATATTTTTCAATAATTTCATTCCCCGGTTTGAGAAGTTCATCATGGGTCACCATGATGTATCGAGATCTATCCCAATAGTATTGGTGTCCAGGAATGAAGAGAGATGTTACTGGATTTTTTATGATATGTTTTACCTTTCATTAGTTTAAGGAAAAGCATCAGTGACTATCTAGGATTTTATATCAGTTACCCATTCTTGAGTAGAAATGGAATGATGTCGCGATGGATTTTGTGATGGGTTTACCAAAGTCTCTTGGAGGGAATTGTGTAGTGTGGTTTGTTGATGACAGACTCAACATGGTTTTAAAATTCATGATGATCACAGAGACGTTCAGTGTTTATGATCCTTGATGGTTTTACATCTGTGAGATTTTATGTTTTCAATGAGTTCCGCACACTATCGTCTCACATTGGGATGCCCATTTTACTTCTCGTGTATGGAAGGAACTATAGAGGGATTTGGCTACACATGTACTTTTTAGTAAAACATACGTACCCCATATAGATTTCTAGTCTGAGTGCACAATTCAGGTCATTGGGGACATGCTTCGAGCATGAATCTAGGATTTCATGGGTTCTTGAGAGAGGCACATACCCACTCCTACAAAAATAGTTATTAGGCGATGATTCAAATCGAACCTTATGAGGATTTTTACAGTAGGTCATGCTCATCACCTGAATGTTTTCTGGAGGCAAAAGATGCAGCTATGCTGGGAATTCGTCTTCTCTCAAAGACCACAGATTAGGTTGATTTGATTCAGAAGGGGATGGATACTACACAGTCTCGCCAAAAATCTAACGTTGATATAAAAAGACGACCTATGTAGTTGGAGGTCGGTGATTAGGTTTTCTTACATGTCACAATATTGTTGGGACACATGAGGATTAAGAGATATGGAAAGAATTCACTGAGATACATCTGACAATTCCTGTTTTTGGAGAGAGTCAGGTCGGGTTTCTATCAGTTTCAGTTACCTCTGTAGTACGAGGCTACAAACCACATATTTCATGTTTCTCAGCTACGACGTTACTTTTCGGACCCATATCAGGTTTTCCAACCTATGGAGGTTGAGTTAGATGTGGATGCATCCTTTGTGTAGCACACTATATGGATTGTGGATCATAGCACGATGGATCATTGTGGTCGGTATTTTCCTTTAGTACATGTGCTTTGGAATCATGGGTGATTACAAGATGATACATAGGAGAGGGAGGCCAATATACAATCATCGTGGCTAGATTTGTTTGATGTTTTTTTTCACCACCCTTGGAAGGGAAATTAGTGGAAGAATTGCTTTAATGGGAGAAGTTTGTAAGAACATGGATCTTTATTTCAATTATGTATATTGATTTCAGGTGTTTTGAAGAAAAATGGTGTATTTGGAATTTTTTTATGTACATGTATTGTACTATTGTGTACATGCCATGTACGTAGTTGTTGTGTGTTTCCCTTTATCGGTCATGTAATGACCGAGTACATTGCTCTATGGACCGCCTGAAGTGGTGGCCAGTTGAGGCAGGTACATGGCATATACATTAAATGAACATGTTGTGTACATTTCTTTTTTATTTCAATAATTAGACCAGGGTAGAATCTCATTTCCAATGAAACACATCTTTCTAGGTTTTATATTGGATATCGACAGGATGATCGAGAATTTCAAACCCCTACAGTTTCTCCTTTCGAGATCGGATTGAGACGTGGCTAGGTGCGTTAAATTCCCGGTGGTGAGTTCTCTCTTCCCATATAGCCTCACTTCCTTATTTCTCCTCTCTTTTTTGTTATCCATGGTTGAATGATTATGAACTTTTTATCGATCTATGATGTTCAAGGCCGATTCAAGGGCCGAAATTCTAGATTGTTCATTCTACAGCATCGTGTTGGGTGGTTTGTGCCTTACATTTATTATCCTGTGATTATATGTGATTAACGTTCTAAATACCCTTTTTAGGGTATTGTGTATTTTGGAAGTTAACCTTATTTAAGAACATTAATGATGTGTTTGATGAGAAAGGGTTGTTTGGTTTTGCATAAGGTTTAATTACTTGATTATGGATGTTTTTCCCCTGATTGTTTGATATTGGCTATTGGGTCTAGAATTTATTATTAGTCTAATTTGTTTTCCATGCCTCCTTCTGTTATGATAGATTATATTTTTATATGATATGTATGTGGTTCAAATTGTTATTGTTGAGAAAAGGTAATTCATATTGAGATATTCCTTACATAGAGACGTTTATGTATTTTTTTTGTTATCATTGACCAAAGGAAATAACTATTATAGCTTCAATGGTTTCATTAACTAGAGGGGTGACATCGTGAGAACTACCCAGAGAGTCATTATTAAATATAAGTTGGACCATAGGGAATTGACTGTGAGAGCTACTAGAGGGTCATTTAAATTATTATTACTATGCAGGACAAGGGGTATTGACTATGGGAGCTATACAAGTGGTCATTTATAATTTATTGTTTCAATGTTAGACTATAGGGGTTAAACTATGAGAACATTCCAAGAGGGTTAGATATGAATGATTGTTTGATTGTGACGAGCCTACCAAGCCAAAGCACAAGCATGGACTAAGTCTTACTTGATTGTTTAGATCGTCTTTTGAGATGTATGCTGTTATTGTTATAATTGGTGGATACAGATATTAGGCTAGATCCTGGGGTAACATTTTTCTGTAGTTTGAATAATTTTTAAATTTAAATGAGTGTAATTGAAAACTATAGTATTGTTTATTTTTGAGTAATTCCTATTCTATTACTTCATTTCTACATATTACCTGCAATATATATTCACTTACAGTTAGGCACAATTATTTTGGTGGTTGTTTTCTGCGATTCCTCTTACACCATGTTGGGTCATGATTTTCAACCCAAACAGATTATATGGTAGCAGGTACAGATATGGTAAAGCAACATTCTACATCTGGTAATTTATTGATGTTGGAGCTGGAGAGCATGGGACCATGATGAGGCTTGTGATGCAGTTGATGTTATTTACATTTTTTAGTATTTGGGTTTTATAATTGAATTTCTAGCGTTGTGACGTGTTTACCTTATTTCCAAGATAATTGTTAAAGGCATCATTATTTATATATATGCTATAGTTGTTTATACTACTGGTATTTCTCTGTTTAATTTCTTGTATGGTATTACTGATTTTTTCGATTTTTTACTATTTTTTTATTGTGTTACCCAACCTATGAGGTGATTTTTTCCCCTGCATCACACCCAAGGCTTGCCATTCTAGTCGATAGCCACTAATATTTTGGGAAATATGCTTGATTCCATTTGACAAACCTAGTACAAGGAACCATTGGGTGGCCCTAGGAACTAGGATGTTACGTCATTCCTTTGTGATAATAAAATATTAGTATATGAGAGATAATTATTTTATTATATTTGAGTTTTCGAGAAAATATTTGGGATATTTAGTGGAGGAAAGAAAATTAAAACGTATTGTTAAGGACTATACCTCTTCTTCGGATAACTACATTTAGTTTATATGTAGAGAATTAATTGGTGGGTAAAAATAAATATTATGGGGTCTCTGTAATTTTAGGATAGAAATAAGAATGATATATGGGTATATATTAGTTGAACCAATGGTCTTTGGGTGTTTGATAATGTGATAAGAAGGAGTTTCCTTTTTATTTTGTGGAAATAAACAAATAGTATATTTGAAAATAAAAATTTATACCAATGATTTAATCATTCCACAAGGATGATAAATAGATCATTATCCAACATTATATGATATAAGGCTGAAATATTGACATCTAATTGGATTTAGAGAAGATTTTATTCCATATTACAATTTATTTTTAGTTTAACCCCCAGAAAACATGTTTTAACTATAATCATGTTAATTAGTTTTTAATGATTTAATTATTCATTATGACCGATAAATAAGTTAACATTATTATAAAATATTGTTTCTTATTATTCAGGATAAGAAATAAATTTTGACACTTTATATTCAATTAATGGGGTATTTTTAATTCATAATTAATCCCATAGATGTGATTATATACATGTTTTCCATGGAGGAACCTTTTAAATGATTAAAATTATTTTATTTAAAAATTGAATATGATATTGATTTCCATGACCTAAATTTTACTCTCTAATTTATAATTGAAAAAATAGTACATATAAAACTATTTTATAACAAAATAAATTTTATAAAGGATTTATATGAAAAAAAAGTTTCCAATTGAAATAAGTATTTTCACTATTAATCAAAAAAATTATAAGAACATTACCAAATATTTCCAATAAGGTAATGTTTATATTATGACATAAAAATTGATGTTTATTTTATTAAATACAATTTAAGAAAAATCAACAATTAATTATATTATTTTTTCATCAAAAGCATTGAAAATTATTTTTAGAGGAATTGTATTTTAAAAGTATATATATATCGTAAAAAAATTTATAAACTTTTTTATCTGTATTTTTCAATGTGAAAATTTATAATTAATTTTTAAATAATATATTCCATTTCAAATTTATATTTTTTACATCTAGGCTATAATGTCCATTTTTATATAAAAAACCTCAATACTGTGTCATGGGATATTAAAACTCAATATTATGTGTTACACATGCTATCAAAGAAATGAATGTTTTTTCAGAAAAATTTAAAAAATCATGGGGTTTTACATTTTTCATCTAATTTTTATTGGATATTTTATACATGTATGTCATGATTTGTGGATTTATTTATTATCTTATTAGTTTCTAGGACATTATTAATGGGTGTTCATTCTTGATGTGGTTAAGATATAGACTACTTTTCAACTATATAAATGTTCCAAGGAATACCTTCAAAATCATTTCATGTGTGATGATGATGATAGATAAAAACTCCTTCGTTGCATAGTACATAACCTCTGTCCAAATCATTGAGTTGAATATATTCCACTTCTCAAAAAATCATGGTGGATAACTCAACAATAATATCAATATCTAGGAGGATATTATATAACCAACATATCATGTTTAGAGGATACAATACCACTAACATGATCTAGATGAATGGGATACAGTGCCACGACCCGTCCCTCGGGGCCCATGTCGTGACTACACAAACCCCGCCTTCCATAGGCCCGGAGCTAGAAACTAGAACCAAAAGGCATATCACCTAAAACTAGGAAGGAATTTCCTTTATATCATGTAAACACACTCAACCAAGAACAAAACATGATACGAATACAAGTAAACTGTACAACCAAAAATAGTACAGAAAGTAATTGGGCCAAAATACAAGCCCAACAGTAAGGGTAAAAGTACAACTGGAAATAAAATACAACATAAGATAGAGAAAGATAGCTACTAGGTCATCCTCATAGTTTCCTACTTGAAGTGAAGGTACAGATTTCCCCCTCAGCCCTCTACGTCCACCCGTCTCCTCTACATACCGACACGCCGTACGGTCCACCTCCGAGCATCGTTTAGTCTCGGAACCGTTAGCCCTGATCAGCATTTTCTGTCATCTACAGCAAACACAAAAAGGTGCGAGTGAAGTTTGTGCGAAGGTGAGTATAATGATACTCAGTAGGGACCCCGAGACCCTAAAGGTCTCATGAAATCTATAAAATATAAACCACATAGCATGAAATCAACTAAAACCCTTACATTGGTATATGTCAATACATATACCAGAGTTATAAAGTATACCAATCTCAATCCTGAGGAAACACCAAGACCATCTCAGAATTCCAAAGGTGAAATATTTTACAAAGGAGGGAATACCACAAAGGTAACTACCACACATATATGCCACACAAGAGTGTACCATCAATGTATTACCATGAATAAAAGTACCACAGGGTACATACTCACCGCACACCAGGTATATCTTAAGTACAGTAGTATATATTATTAGATGTACCCAGTGAATCATCTTACTATGTTAAAAGGAAGACCCACATAGGATTCTAAATCATTATCAGACCAACAGAGGATCGTAGTACATCGTTAAACCCAAATAGGTCCCTGGTAACTCATCAGACACACACGAGATCATAGTACATCGTTAGACCCACACATGATCCTTGTACCTCGTCAGACCCACACATGATCCTTGTACATCATCAGACCAACATGGATTCCGAGAGTAGATCCATGTGGAATCCTCAATTACAGACCCATGAAGGATCTTTTCCTACTGCTACAGCCAGCTATAGGGTACCTGCACTAATCTTTCACGTCTCTGGGAGTGTCGGATCCTCAAACAACTAGTCGATACTCCAACTTCCAAGATGTCCCATGATGAAGTATCCAAATGTTCTGCCACGTCATATGGGTCTTAACTCAATAGATTATGCATCAATCAGGCACCCGGTCTATATGTAATTAGCAATTTATCCCCGAGGGCCCAGTTGGATTTGTGCTTGATCCAAACCGAATGTACCCCAAATATTTCCAAATCTCAAATGGGGTTTACGAAAAGGAAAGTCTCACTTCATGGTTTTCGGAGCCACACACAATTCGTCAAACTGACGCCTAGTGCCAAAGTTATGGCTGAATGTGTGGAATGGGTTGAAACTGTTCTGGGTCTGGTCCGACTCGGTCTCACCGACCTTTCCCAACCCGGCCTGGGCCGACCTAGTTTGGGTTGACCCGTCCTCACCCGCTCAGTCTGGCTTGGCCTGCAGCAAGGTGCCATGGTACGGTGGTATACCACAGCTTGACGGATGGCCTGCCTTCCTACCTGCGCGGCACGGTTGCATGCCGGGCCTTCACCAGCGGCTAGCAGCGAGCCGACGACCATTGCCTAGTTTCCACGGCACAAGGTCACTGTTCTCCTCTTTTGGGCGGTATGGTTGCACCGTCGCCTTCATCGCGGCCGACCGTGGTGTTGACTGCCATTCATGTTCCCACTAGTGTCGGTTTTCGTCTTCCTCTATCACAAAAAACACACCAACCAAGAAAAATGGTGGAGGATAGGGCTGTGCTCATTTGGCCACCTCTCTCCGCCCAGCACGGGCCAGGCCGAACCGAGCAGGCCAGGCCACCCTGCGCGGGCTGGGCTGGACCCATCTGGATGGATTGACCCGATCCAGGTCGGGTTGGACGAGGTCGGCTAGGGCCGGGTCGGTCCAACCGTGTCCGACCGGTCCTGAACCTATTTCGACCCATTTCACACTTTTGGAAATAACCTTGGCACCATGCGTCTGTTTGACTAACCGTCAACAACGTTGGAAACCATGAAGTGAGAAAATACTTTTAGTATACCCCTCTGGACTTTTGGTTAATGTTGGGGTATGGTTGGGTTGGATTGAGAATGAATCCAATCGGGCCCTCCTGACTAAAAGGCTAATAACTTATAGATCGGGTGTCTGACTGACACACCATATATTGTGTTGATAACCCTATGATATGGTGGTCCATTATGATACATTCCCATGGGTCTTCGTGATATTTGGAATATTAAAAAGTGGCTTGAGGAGAAGACCCTCACGAGGACAAGTGAGCTTAGTTCGGGAACCTTGTAGTTGCCTCTGACGATGTACTGACGATGTAATAGGATCCTGTGTGGGTTTAACAACGTACTGACGATGTACTAGGATCCTACGTGGGTCTGACAAGGTACTGATGATGTACTAGGATCATGTGTGGGTCTGACGATGTACTGACAATGAACTAGGATCCTTTGTGGGTCTGACAAGGTACTGGCGATGTACTAGGATCTAGTGTGGGTCTGATGATGTACTGAAGATGTACTAGGATCATGTGTGGGACTTATGACATACTGATGATTTACAAGGATCCTATGTCGGTCTGACAACATACTGATGATGTACTTGGATAATGTGTGGTTCTGACGATGTACTAGGATCTTTTGTGGGTCTGATGATGTACTGTCGATGTAATAGGATTCTGTGTGCATCTGACAATGCACTAGGTTCCTGTGTGGGTCTGACGAGGTACTAGAGTCATGTGTGGGACTAACGATGTACTAGGATATTTTGTGGTTCTGACGAGGTACTAGGACCCTATGTGAGTTTCATGGTGTACTATGATCTATTTTGGTTCTGGTAATGATTTAGGATCCTTCGTGGTTCTGCCTCTTAATAGAGTAAGATGACTTAGTAGTTACATCTAATCATCTCTACTACTATTAGAAAGTTATAATTGGTGTTAGCTGAGTCCATACTTGTTTGGTACATTCCTTTGTGGTAATACCTTGGTTTTATTCTTCAATGTGGCGTACCTCTGTGGTATATGCCTTCATGGTATTTCTTCCATTGTGCAAAATTTGAGCTTTGGGATTTTGAGTTAGACCATGTGTTTCCTCATGATGGATATGGTATTACATAATAACTTAAGTATATGTATGGCCATATACCTAAGTACTGTATTTAGTTGATTTCATGCATTGGTGGTTTATCCTTTGGGGATTTTGTGAGACCTTGAGGGTCTCGACGTCCCTACTAAGTATCTCTATACTCACCCCTACACAGGGTATGACAACACCTTATTGTGTTTCGTGGAGATGAAAGACATTTCTTACTAAGGAAGAGAGTACATGTACAAGAGGTAGATCAGAGGTGGACATTAGATGAGGAATACTACAGAGACAACCATTCGAGAGTTTTACCTACCCTACAGGTAGGACCATTGGCGGTTGTTCAGAGGAGCTGTTCCAGTTTACATGTACTTTTCCGTTTTCCTATACTTTCCAGTAGGTCTTCTATTCTAGCCCCTTTGGCTTACTGTATTCACACTTTTACAATACAGTTTACTCATGTTCAAAATTTTTTGTGTTCCTGGTTGAGTGTGTGTATAGCATATAAAATCAATGCCTTCCCAGTTTTAGAGAATATGCATTCGGTGCAAGTCGCCAACCCCTAGCCTATGGAAGGCGGGAATAGGGTATTCACGGCACGGGCCTCGTGGGATGGGCCAATTTGTCAAGACCCGTCCCCCGGGGCCCATGTCGTGACTACCCCAAACCTGCGTTCTATAAGCTAGGGTCTGGAGTCTAGCACCAAAGACTTATTAACCTAAAACCAAGAAGGAATTTCCTTTATAACCTATAAACACACACAACCAAGCACCCAACAAGAGACGAACACAAGTGAACTGAATACTAAAAAAAGTGCATACTGAAAGGAAAAGGGGCTAGAATACAAGACCAACTATGAAGTACAAAAAAACTGAAAGGTAAGATAATAACTGAGAACAACTCTTGTGAACACTTGCCAAGTATCCTACCTGAATTGTAAGTACAACTCTCGATCAGGACATCTCGGTGGTAATCCTCGTATAATGTCCACCTCTGAGCTACATTTTTTCATGGTACCCTCATCCTCAGTCAGCATTGTCCGACGTCTACACCAATCCCAACGAGGATCATGCATAGCCCATGCAGGGGTGAGTATAAAAATAATCATTAGGGACCCCGAGACCCTCAAAGGTCTAAAAAATCCACAATGGATAAACCACAAAGAAAGTAAACCAGTGACAACCCTACTTTGTTAAGTTCCCATACATATACCTAAGTTATCAAGTAAACCCATCTTAAACATGAGAAGACATAAGGTCCCACTCAAAATCCCAGAGCACAATTGTTCCACAAAGGAAGGAATACCACGAAGTTAAGTACCACACTGGTATGCCACAATAAAGAAAACCACCTAGGTATTACCATGAATGATAGTACCATACAGGTACAGACTCAGCTCACACCAGATATATCTTAGGTACAGTAGTAGAGATGATTAGATATAACTACTGAATCATCTTACTCTATTAAGCGGAAGACCCATGTAGGATCATAAATCATCATCATACCCATAGAGGATCATAGTACATCATCTGAACCATGATGGATCTTAGTACCTTGTCTAACCCACACTGGATCCTAGTACATCGTCAGACCCACACATGATCCTAGTACCTCGTCAGACCCACAATGGATCATAGTACATCCTCAGACCCACACAGGATCCAAATACCTCATCAGACCCACATAGGATCCTATAACATTTTCAGACCCATGCATGATCCTAGTACCTCGTCAGACCCATGAAGGTTCCCTTTCTCAAGTCACAACCAATGATAGGGTGCCTGCACTAAGCTTTCTCGTCTACATGATTGTCTGCTCTTCATGCCCCTAGTCGATACTCTAACTTCCATGATGTCCGATGAAGAAAATATCCAAAATGTTTTCTACGTCACAGGGGTCTGAATGCAATAGACAGAGCATCAAATGGACACCTGGTCTGTATGTTATTGGCATTTTAGTCCCAAGAGCCCGTTTGGATTCGTGCTTGATCCAACATGATCATACCCCATCTTTATCCAAAAATAATGTGAGGTATACCAAAGATACTGTCTCAATCGATGGTTTCCAGCATCGAAGACGGTTCGTCAAATGGACCCTCGGTGCCAATGTCATGGACAAAGGTATGGAATGGGTTTAAACTGGTCTGTGTCTGGTTTGACCAGGTCAGACTGACCCGGCCTGCACTGGACGGCCCACGGTGTGGTGCGAAAACCATGGTGCGGTGGGGTGGCCATGCGGCAGTGGTCCGCCGTGGGTGGACAGATCACCAGTCCTCCTCTCCGTGCGGCGATGTCAGGCACCGCACGATAACCGGCGACCGACAATGAGCAAGACACCCTTCTCTCTCCGCCACGACACAAGGCCACAGTTCTCTTCTATCGGGTGGCGTGGCTACGCCATCACCTTCGTGGTGGCAGTCCATGGTGTCAGCCACTATACTTGTTCCCCTCCAGTGTCGGTTTCCATCCTCCTCCATCATGAAAAACAAACCAACCATGAAGAATGGTAGATGGATCGGGCCATGTTCGTTCGACTCGCTTCTTATGCATTAGTTCAGTAGCAGGCTGATCAATATGATTAATTTGACGTAAAACATGAAGAATAACAAAACCCCTACCTCGAAGGTTTCTTTATGTCAGTGAGAAGAGAAAGGAGGAAATCAGTAAGTCATTATCGAAGACATCCCATGTTGGAGGTTTTGTGTTCCTCATTGATGTAGTTATTCTTTTTGAGGTGTTCATCATTGGAGAAGTGAAATCCTTCCAAAAGCACTACCCTATTTCTTTTCCGACCAAAAGAATTATTTTCAAATATAATTTAACTTATGAAGATTAATTATTTTGGAACAATTAAAATTCAAACACATTTCATTAATTTTTAGTTGGATCCAACAATTAAATGGGGAGTTGGCATGATTAATTTAGAGTAATCCTATGGTAACCCCATCATTAAAGAGGGAGTTCAAGAGTCTGGTGGTCCCCCTAGTGAACTCAAATTAGGAGTTTTAGATCGGGTGTTCCCTGCCTACAGTATCTATCTTTTCAGTTTTCTTGTATTCTTACTGTTGTTTTCAGGATGGCGGGTTTACCCTAGGCATGACTTATGTTTAGTCGTCTCGGGCCTCCTATGAGAAAACCCAAAAATGGAATAATGGTAAATAAAATAATTAAATAAATTATTTTATTTTTCAAATGCTTATAACTCAAAAAACGTCAACTTAGGATGATAATCCAAGACCACAGCTGAACTCATCAGTGTATATGATCTTTTTAAAGATAATAACATTGGTCGGCACGAGAAAATACTGAAAGTTAGTTTTTGCTCGTAAATAAAATAATTAAGTGACAATTATTTTATTGTAAAAATCATAACTTCTAAATGGTAACTCGGATTAACAATCCAAAATTACGGTTGGGTTCATTGGGGTTTTCTTCATATAGGAAGAACCTAACTTCGACTGGAGGGGGTCAAGGGTGACTGTTATAATTTTTCCGATTTTTTTTATGTACGTTCAGAAAATGGGAAAGCATTATTTTTTAACTTCTGAACCACTACTTGGAATTGAAATATGAGGACACCATTGAACTTGCAATGCTATTATTCTCTTAAAGAGACTTTCACCTCGACCGCAGTTGGTCAAGGGTGAAATTTATTTTTCATGTTTTTCATGAAAATAAATAAAACCTTTTTATTTTATTTTTAACCATCAATTGAATTCTTGGAGGTGGGGACCACCGAATCATGAAAACTACTATGTGTGAGTTCATGGATGTGGGGACAACAGAACCTCTCATTAATGGGGGTGAAGT
Organism: Viscum album; assembly: GCA_963277665.1. NCBI lineage: Eukaryota > Viridiplantae > Streptophyta > Magnoliopsida > Santalales > Viscaceae > Viscum > Viscum album. The sequence goes on from OY728161.1 coordinate 1,472,527,843, forward strand.
CCCTTGTAATCCTCCCATTTAATTTGTGACAACACAATGAAACTAAATTGTGCCAACTTAATGCAATTAAATTGTGCCATTTAATTATGGAAATCTATATTAATTTTCATGACCTTTCAATTCGATGTAACCTCACCGTTGTGGAATTAAGAAGGTTCCTAATTAATGAACTTTCAAAAATACCATGATTATTACATACTCCCCCCCTATCCTATTTATATAGATCATGGGGGGGGGAATTGGCATGACTTATCCAAGAGATGAAGCTCTAGTAAAGTGCAGAAACGCCCAACACTTGGAGGACAGATTCCGTTCTAGCAGGTGGTGACGAGCACCCCAGATACATGAACTGAATAACGTCAATAGAGTGGTATCATTGGAAGCTTGTTGAGAGGACAAAGAATGTTGACACATCTGCAAATGTGGACACCCTCCAATGAACCTGAGGTATGGGGTTATTTCGTTTGAGCGTAACTAATTTCCTCTACCACAGTCTTGAATTTATACGAATAACGTGGGTAAACCGACTAAAGACATGTCCCATTAATCTTCTATCTTTATGGGAGGTTTTTTGGGGTATCTTTTAGGGTTTATTGTTGATTTATGCCCCCTTATCTCGTTATTGACATCCTTCTTTAATTAAGAACATCTATGTCGCTTGATACCGCTCTAACTCGGAGGTTGCGGGCCAAACGAAAATGACCGGACCACTCTAAAACCTTTATGGTTTTGATTTTTTCTTCACAAATGAGGAGGACAGTGATCTGTGTTGGCGATTGGTACTGTTGGGACTCAGGAGCGGCGGCAGGCACCATGGCCGGCCATGAAGAAGGCGGCAGCACGAACGCGCAAGCGAAGAAGGTCTACTTCCAGTCGGTCATGGCAAAGCAAGGGCAGCGGCCAGCATCGGCCAGTAATGTGAAGGGGTGGCAGCGGGAGTCTGCACTATCTGGAATACAAGAGCTGTGGCACGAAGCCACAATCGCGAGGGAGGGTGGACGGATCACTTCCAGTTTCCCGAGATGGAACGGCGCGCGAATGCTCTGCACGGAGGCGAGGTTGGCCAGCCGGTGCCACCGCACCGTGGGCCATGTCGGTGGGCTAGTTTGGATCTCGTGGCCTATGTACAACCCAAGGCGAGACCCCATGTCGGCTTAGGTCGGGCCGGGTTGGTCCGACCGGGTCGACCGGACCCGGACTGACTTCGACCCTTTTGGCTCTTTCAACCTTATCTTGAGATATGGTTGTCCGTTTGACTTATCGTCAGCGACACTAGAAACCATGGAGAGAGACAGAACTTTTGGTATAACCCACATGAGTTTTGGGTAATGTTAGGGTACAACTAGATTAGATTGAACACGAATCCAACTGGGCCCTCAGGACTATAAGGCCTATAATTTACAGACTGGACGTCCGATTGACACACCGTCTATTGCGTTGAGACCCCAATTACATGGAGTTCCTTTGGGTTATATCTCCATGGGACTTCATGGAAGTTGGAGTATAATCATGTTTTTGGAGAAGAGGATCCTCCCAGAATCATCTGAGCATAGTGCGAGAACCCTGTAACTAGCTGTAACATGAGAAATGGATCATTTGTGGGTCTATGCTAAGGATCCTTTATGGGTATGTGTTCGAGGGTCTCACTTGGATCCATTCTAATAATCCATGTTGGACTAATCTAAGATCCAATGTGGTTCTTCTGTACTAGGATCTTGTGTGGATCTAATTATGTACTAGGATCCTGGGTGGGTCTGTTGTACTAGGATCCTATGTGGGTCTGATGGTGTACTAGGATCTTGTGTGTGATTGATGAATTAGGATCATACGTGGGTCTGCCACTTAATAGAGTATGACTATTCAGCCGTTACATCTAATCATAATTACTACCGTACCTATGTTATACCTCGTGTGAGCTGAGTCCTTACCTTCGTGGTGATACCTTTGTGGTATTCTTCTATGGGGTATACATATGTGGTATATACATTCATGGGGATAACTTCGTGGTATTCTTTTGTGCGGTGTACCTATGTGGTACATTTTGTCATTGTGATACCTTTGTGGTGTTATTTAGTGTGGAATACATGTGTTGTACTTACCTTAGCGGTGATAACTTTGTGGTATTCTTCTTTGTGGCGTACCTGTGTGGTACTTTCCTTCGTGGTGATACCTTCGTGGTAGTCTTCTATGTGGAGAACCTGTGCGATACTTTCCTTCATGTTGATACCTTTATGGTATTATTCTATGTGGGTTTACCTTTATGTTGTTACCTTCATCTTATTATTTCCTTCATGGAACAGTTGAGCTTTGAGCTAATGATTCGGGATTTGTGTTTCCTCATTAATGAAATGGGAATACATGGTAACATAGGTATATGTATCTGCTTATAGCAAAGTAGGGTTGACTGTTGTTTCCTTGATTTTTAGTTTATCCATTGTTGATTTTGAGATTCCTTCGGTGGTCATGGGGTCCCTACTGAGTATCATTATACTCACCCCTGCAGGGGCTATGCCCGCACCATGTTGTGTTTGGTGTAGATGATAGATAGCGCTAACCGAGGATGAGAGTACCAGGACTAGAGGTAACACGATGGTGGAAATTAGACGAGGAATATCCTGGGGATGGTTGATCGAGAGTTGTACCTACCCTTCAAGAAGTTTCCTTGGAAAGAGTTCATAGGACCAAGTGGGTCGGGCAGCACTGCGAGAGGGGCCGGACCCAACGGGTCGGGCCAGGTCGGGCCGACCAGGACGGACCGGACCCAAACCAGTTTTGAACCATTCCACACATTCGGCCATAACATTGGCACCTGACATCCATTTGATGAACTATCTATGGATCAGGAAAACATGGAGCGAGATGGTGCATTTGTTAAACCCCACTTGATATTTGGATAAATTTGGGGTACGGTTGGGTTACATCGATCATGAACCCTACCGGGCCCTCACGACTAAAAGGCTAATAACATACAAACCGTGTGTCAGATTCATGAACCATCTGTTGTGTTGGGAAACCTATGACGTGGTGGTCCTTTTGAATTGTTCTTTTTGGTACTTCATGGTAGTTGGAGTATCAACCAGTATCTTGAGGAGTGGAATCTCCCAAAGATGAGTAAGCTTAGTGCGGGTACATTGTAGCTAAATGTGACATGAGAAAGGGATCCTTCGTGGGTCTATAATTAATGATTCCACATGGATCCACTCTAGGAATACATATGGGTCTGACGATGTGTTGGGATCCTGTGTGGGTCTGACGAGGTCCTAGGAGCCTGTGTGGGTGTGACGATGTACTAGGATCCTGTGTGGGTCGGACGAGGTACTAGGAAACTGTGTGGGTATGACAATGTACTAGGATCCTGTGAGGGTCTGATGACATAATACGATCCTATGTGGGTCTGACGATGTACTAGGATTCTGTGTGGTTCTGAAAAGGTACTAGGATCCTATGTGGGTCTGACGATGTACAAGGATCATGTGTGGGTTTGATGAGGTACTTGGATCATGTGTGGGTATGATGATCTGCTATGATCCTCTGTGGGTCTGATGATGATTCAGTATCCTATGTGGGTCTACCTATTAATAGATTAATATTATTCATTAGTTACATCTAATCACCTTTACTACTATACCTATGATATACCTGGTGTGAGCTGTGTATGTGCCTTGTGGTACATTACTTCGTGGTAATACCTTGGTAGTAATCTTCTGTGTGGCATACCTGTTTGGTAAATACCATCATGGTATTTCTTCCACTATGGAAAAGATGAGCATTGGGATTTTGAGTTGGACCTTGTGTTTCCTTGTGATTTAGATGGGTACACTTGATAACTTAAGTATATGTATGGGCATATACCTAAGTAAAGTTGTCAGTTAATTTAATGTTGTGTGGTTTATCCTTTGTGGATTTTGTGAGACCTTGGGGGTGTCGGGGTCCCAACTGAGTATCATTATACTCACCCCTACATGGGATTTGCACACACCATATTGTGCTTGTTACAGACGACAAACAATGTTGATTGGGGATGAGGGTATAAGGATTGAAAGATTCCCGAAGGTGGAGCATAGGGTGTGTCAGTACGCAGAGGAGATAGGCAGACAAGCAGTGCTGGGGGGGAAATCTGTACCTTCCCTTCAGGTAAGAACTTCGTAGGATAACCCTGTAGTTGTCTTTCTATTTCTTCAGTTTTATTTTATTTCCAGTTGTACTTGTACCCTCACTTTTGGGCTTGTATTCCCGCCCCTTTTATAGGGTCCAACTCAAAAGCCTAATGCTCAATTGTTCCACAGAGGAAGGAATACAATGAATTAAAGTACCACACAGTTATGTCACACAAAAAAATCCCACCAAGGTATTTCCCCAAAACAAAGTACCAAAAATGTACAGACTCAGCTCACACCATGTATAACATAGGTACAACAGTAGAGATGATTAGATATAACCACTAATTATTCTTACTCTAGTATGAGGAAGATCCATGAAGTATCCTACATCATCATCAGACCCACATAGAATCATAGTACATTTTCAGACCCACACAGGATCCTAGAACCTCGTCAGACCCACATATGATCCTAGTACATCATCAGACCCACATAGGATCCTAGTATCTCATTAGACCCACACAGGACCCTAGTACATCATCACACACACACAAGATCCTATTATATCATCTTTACATCGTCATACCCACACAGTATTCTAGTACATCGTCAGTACATCGTCCAACCCACATAGGATCCTAGTACATCGTTAGTACGTCTTCAAACCCACACAATAACCTTTTACATCATCAGTAAGTTATCAGACCCAAACCGGATACTATTACATTGTTAGTACTTCTTCTGGGCCACACAGGATCCCAGTACTTCGTCAATACGTCGTCAGACCCACACAAGATCCAAGTACACTACCAGTACATCGTCAGAGCAAGCTACAGGATTCCTACACTAATCCCTCTTGTCTTTGGGAGGGTCTTCTCCTAAATCCATTGGTCAATACTACAAATATCACTATGTCCCACATAGATGTTTCCCAGAGGACCAACACATCCTAGGTGTCTCAACCCAATAGACAGTGCATTAATCAGATGCTCGGTCTATAAGTTATAAGCCTTTTAGTCTCGAGGGCCCGGTTTGATTCATGTTCGATCCAACCCGACTATACCACAACATTATCCAAAAATTTAGTGGGGTACACCAAATGGATCACATCACTCTAATGTTCTTAGTGTTGTAGACAGTTCACCAAATGGAGGCCTGGTGCCAATGTTATGGCCAAAAGTATGGAACGAGTTGAAACTAGTCTGGGTCCGCACTGACCCATTTAGACCGACCCGACCAGACCCGGTACCGGTCGACCTAGCCCTCCGGGTCCCATGCGGCCCACTGGTTCCAGCTCGGCCCATGCTAGGTGGCATGGCCCATGTTGCGGGGTGGCCGCGGGGCATCGGGGTGCTATGGTGCGGCGGGGCGACCATGGTGTGGTGGTCCTCTATGGCTGGCCAGATGGCCAACCCTTCTCTCCACATGGCGCGGTCGCGTTCCATGCCTTGGCCGATGGCCAACAGTGAGCCGACCATCCTTCCCTCACCATCGCGACACTAGGCCACATTTCTCTTCTATTGGGTGGTGTGGTCGCACTGTTACCTTCATCGTGGCTGGACATGGTTCTGACCGCCATTCTCATGCCCCTCCAGGGTCGGTTTCCATCCTCCTTCATCATGTAGAACACACCAGCCATGAAGAACAGCGATGGGATGAGGTCGTGTTCATTAGGCCTGCTTCTTCCGCATTAGTTCAGTGGCAGGTGGATCAAGATGATTAATTCAACGTAATACATGACGAATAAATAAACCCCTACCTCGAAGGGTAATTGACATCAGTGATGAGGGAAGGGCAGACATCAGTTCGTCGTTGTTGAAGATATCCCACATTGGATGTGGCACGTTCTTTGTTAAATAAGTTCTTTTTTGGGAGGTTTCATTCATTGGAGAACTTGAATCCTCCCAAATTCTCTCTTCTTCTCCTTTGACAACCTGTGGTTCACCCCGACCACAGGGAGTAGATGCGCAGGGGCGAGCTCAACTCTATGCAACTGGGGCCTACGACCATGGTGCATCAAATATGATACGAGGTACGATCTATGTCTACTCCACCTTAGCTGTTGTACTTATAGACACAGGTTCCAGTAAATCTTTTATTACCACTGCCCTCATTCGGATCTTAGAGATGCCAACAAAGTCGTTGGCTCGATCCTTACTGCTAGATACATTTACAGGATTTGGTTCGACGATTACGCACTGGTGACAGCAGTTTGAGCTTACTCTAGGAGGCAAGAGCCTCAGTTGGGATCTCCTAGTAGTAGTGTCGAGGCCTTACTTCATCATCTTGGGTATGGACTAGTTATCTACTATCCATGCTCAAGTTGACTGCATTAGGCACAAAGTATGATGTGTCCTCACATATGGGACTAGTTTTACCTTCGCCGGGGAGAGGGGATCCTTTGCAGCAAAGTATGGACTTACCTAGAAGTGAGTGCAGCCGATAGCTCATCATTTAGCTGGCCTTACCTTCAGAGCAGTTGTTGTGAGGAGTCTGAGCTATCATTTATTGGTTGATGATTACACGGATTTCTTCCCTGATGATGTTCTCGATCTAACTCCTCACAAAGAGGTGGACGTTTACATTGACTTGTACCCTGAGATGGAACCTATATATACACCAGCGTATCGGATGGCTCCCATGGAGCTTCATGAGACGCAGGTATAGCTAGAGGCACTACAGGGGAAATGGTTCATTCGGCCTAGTGTTTCTCCTTGGACAACCCCAACTTTGTTCACCAAGAAGGTGGATGGGAGCTTAAGTCTTTGTTTTGACTATCGGCGCCTGAACCAGGTGACCGTGAAAACAAGTACCCACTTATGTGGATTGATGATCTCTTTGATCAGCTGATGGGAGCATGGTGGTCCCCGAAGATAGACCTCAGATCATGCTATCACCAGCTCATAGTGCGAGACAAGGATGTACAGAAGATGACTTTAAGATGTCAGTATGGCCATTATGAGTTCTTGGTCATGCCATTCGGCATGACCAATGCTCCAGCAGTGTTCATGGGACTCATGAACAAGATCTTCCTGTCATACCTTGATCGCTTTGCAGTAGTCTTCATCGACAACATACTGATCCACTATGCTATTGAGGAAGAGCATGCCATTCATTTGTAGATAGTTTTGTAAACACTCCAAGACCACCATCTTTACGGTAATATCTCGAAGTGCCAGTTCTAGATCCGAGAGGATCATTTTCAGGGACATGTCATCTAGGAGGCTAGATTTTCGGTGGATCCAGCAAAGATCGATGCGGTACTTTCCTGGGAGCCACCCAGAAGAATGACAGAGGTACGAAGATTACAAGGTTTGGTCAGATACAACTAGATATTGGTGCCAGATTTTTCTAGTGTTGCAGCACCATTATCAGCGTTGACGGAGAAGGGGAAACCCTTTGTGTGGTCAGAGTGATGCCAGAGGTATTTTCAGGAACTGAGGCAGAGGCTGACTTGTGCCCCCATCTAGAGGGTATCAAAGGAGGGTGTAGGGTACGTAGTCTACTACAACGCATCAGGGACCGGGCAAGGATGTGTTCTGATGGAGGAGTGAGTAGTGATCACATATGGTTCTCAACAGTTGAGATAGCATGAACATAACTATGCTACCCATGACCTGGAGTTAGCAGCAGTGGTCATCACCTTGATGATTTGGCGACATTAATTTATGGGTGAGTATTTTAAAGTGTACTCTAATCATAAGAGTGACATGTATATCTTTTCTCAAAAGGACCTGAACCTGAGAAAGTGTCATTGGCTTGAGTTCCTCCAAGACTATGACTTCAAGATAGTCTATTATCCTGGGAAGGGGAATGATGTAGTAGATGCACTCCACAAGAGATCTAGTATACAACTGCTAGGTGAGGCAACAGAGCAGTTGTCCACTTTGTAGATATCCTTTGTGGATCGAGAAGGAGTATCTTTTCTTCAATATCTTATATTCACACCCCCACTTCTTCGACGAGTCAGGGGGGATAAGCATGGGGATGCTAACTGTGAGACTCGACGTGCTCATATATTCACAGGACATGCACCTGATTGATTTTTTGAAGGTAGGGAGCATGTAATCCTCTTAAAAGGGCGTACAATGGTGCATGTGTCTCTTCAAGGTATGTGTTGAGGGAGTTCCACACGTCCCCTCTAGTTGTAATTCCACGAGTGGTGAAGAAGTATCAGGAACTCCGACAACACCACTAGCAGTTAAGAATGAAGAAATCAATTGAATAGATTGTCTTTCGGTTCCTCACTTGTCAGAAAGTGAAGACAGAGCATCAGGTACCAACAGGCGTAGTTAAGCCTTTAGAGGTCCAAGATTGGATGTGGGATGGGATATCCATGGACATCGTGATAGGTCTTCCACGTACATCTAGGGTTCATTATTCTATCTTGGTGATCGTCGATCAATTCACAAAGTCATCCCACTTCATAATGATCAGAGAGGAGTGTTTAGTAGAATGCATGGGACACCACATTGTGTATGAGATTATGTTGTTACATGGTGTACCGTAATGATTTTCTCTAATCATGACACATTTTTTACTTCCCGACTATGGAAGGGGATGTAGGTGGATCTCAGGACACGTCTTCTTTTGAGCACCACTTTCTATCCTCAAATGGATGGTCAGACTGAGCGGACTATTCAGACCCTCAAGTACATGCTACGTGCTTGCATCGTTGACTTCGGGCACAGCTGGAGGATCACGTTCCTTTGGTGTAGTTTTCATACAATAATAGCTATCACTTCCCCATTGGGATGTCACCTTTTGAGGCCTTGTACGGGCGGCCATGAAGATCACCTTTGTGATGGACTGACCCAGGGATGTCTGTACTCGTGGGACCAGAGATGGTATAATCTACCAAAGAGAAAGTGCATATCATCCAATAGAGGATGCATACTGCACAGAGCAGGCAAATATCTTATGCAGAAAAGATATGGAGACCTCGAGAGTTCAAGGATGGCGACCACCAAATTTTATAGGTCTCACCCCGATGAGGTTTGTGGATATTTGGTCGGGGTGGAATGTTATCTCTGAGGTCCATAGGACACATCCTAGTCCTCAGTAGAGTTGGCGAGGTGGATTATTTCCTAGAAATTCCACCTTAATTGTACCGGGTGCACGATGTATTCCACGTATAATAGCTGAGAAGATATGTGCATGAACATTCTCACAATATCAACCACGATGAGTTGGACGTCGATGATAGGGAGTCTTTTATGGAGGATCATGTAGAGATTGAGGATCGATAGAAGTGGTCCTTCATGGGTAGCTGATACCTCTGGTGCATGATTCTGTGGCCCGGTGTGCCCGGAATGAATTTTGGATCTTTTTTTCAAGTACATTTAGTAAACGTTGAGTGGGTTTTTGTAACTTTTTAACTGATACATTAAATTGAAATTTGATAGCACCGTTGAACTCACAATGTCAGTATTCGCTTAAGGAGACCTTCACCTCGACGGTAGTAGGACATGGGGGAAATATAGTCTTTCACTTTTTCATTGAAAATTAAAAATAAAATTATCAAACATTTTATTTTAATTCTTGAAGCCTCTATACATGGGTTATAGAGGTGGGGACCACCTGAGCTAAAACCCACATTTTGAAATTAAAGGCGGGGACCACCCAAACCCTCTTAATGGGAGAAACCCTTTCAAATCCACATTTAATTGTAGGAGGCAACTGAAAATTAATGAAATGTGTTAGCATTTTAATTAATTTTCAGTTGCCTCCTACAATTAAATGTGGATTTGAAAGGGATTCTCCCATTAAAGATGGTTTGGATGGTCCCCCCCTTTAATTTCAAAATGGGGGGTTTTACTTCGGGTGGTCCTAAACTCCATAATCCATGTAGAGAGATTTCAAGAATAAAAATAAAATGTTAAATAATTTTATTTTTGTTTTTCCACAAAAATGTGAAATACTATCCTTCACCCTCCTCATACTGTGGTGGAGGTGAAGGTCTCCTTAAGTGAATAATGATGCTATGAGTTCAATGGTTTCCTCAGTTTTTAATTCCATGAACCAGTTTAAAAGTTACAAAAACCTGCTCACACATTTACTGAATGAACTCAAAAAAGGCAAAAATTCATTCAGGGCACACCGGGCCTCGGAATCACGCGCTGTTAATTTTATTATAATCGTAAAATTTCCCTATAATTAGAAAAATAAATTACATTGAATTTCTAAGTCTTTACATACTTCCCAAACATATACCTCATGGTGAAAGTATATCCCAAACTCATAATTTTGGGATGGTATAATATTGATAAATCATAGAGTAATTTATAAAACACCAAAATATCTAAAGGAGTATATGAGATAAAAACAATATTAAAGGGTGGATTGTGTACTACCAAAAAATCAATATATTGAATGATAATCTATTATAAACAAAAAATATTATTGGTATTTATTTATCAAATAATGGGTAAATCTATCAAGTCACAAACCCTATTATGATCTCATTCCTAGAATATACCATCCATATCCTATTATGTACTCATGAATTTCCCTAAAAAATAGTCATATATTATGACACATGAAGCTCTTAAGGTTTTAATATAATAAAATAAAATATTTCTTCTACTACAGATCTTGATTATATAGTTCACAAAATAAATATTAATGATATAAATGGAAATGAAATCTATACAGAACTATCAGAGGAAAAATCATGGTCCTAAATAATCTAAATATATCCAAATGGATCAATAAAAAATAAATAAATATATCTTTTTGGAGAGATGTGATAAAATTGATACAATAAATAAATTAATACAATTTATTTACTAGGGCATTCAAACTAAGTTATTCCTACCAATATTTTAAATATCAAATGAAAAATGTTTAAAAACATGTTGTAAATATTGGAACTACCTACCTTGTATTCTAAAATAATTTCTATTCTAATATCATCATATGATTCACCTTTTGTAATTAAAAAATGTTAAAAAATAAAAACACATCCAATTATGGTATCACTAAAATTAAATGAATAATAGAAAGATAAATGTGAAAATATTTGAAGATGATGGCTGGAATCACCTTTCATCATCCAATGTCATGATTAACTATTTTAAAAAAAAGTGATCTAACTCTTAGAAAGGAATAAAAAATGATAGTTGTGAGGGATGTGATCTAAATAAATATGGAGAGAGAAAACATTTCCTATGTTTTATAAATTATGAATTATAAATAATTTTACTAAATATTTAAATGAACTATGAATGTTGTATTATCTTCTCCTTTAATGGATACCTCATAACAATCGGGTCACCATTCCATGGAAACCAAAAACACTATGTTTTTTTGAAAAAAGTATCCCATCTACCTATAATTACACAAGTGTAATGGTATCAAACAATCATGTATTCTGTGTTGTCCATCTGAAGGAGAAAATAGTAATAACCTAGTATATCATCAGATAAAAACCATTACACCACCCTCTAACACTCCTAAACATCGAAAATACATATGAATTTGTGAATATTATATCACATTCTTATCATGATGACAATTTTTTTATATAAGTGGAATGTTTTTTGTATCCAAAATGATATATATGTGTGGGAGATAATTATTATATCATAGTGGATAAATCTATTATCTATAGATGCATGATGATTCTACTTGTGGAAGATGAATTTTAAAGTGTGGATTTTGCAATGACCACTGATTTATGGGGAATTATAGATGATTTTTATCAATTAAAAATTTATTATAGGATGTTATTAAAAACTGTGTATTTTTCTAAAAAAATCTAATTGTTAGTGAGAAATTTTGGGGTGTAGGTTTTTGAAAAAAAAATCATTTACAGAAACCCCATGGTACATGGAGATCCAAAATAAGAGGAGGGGATGGTACAATAAAGAACTAGATTGATTGATATTTTGTATGGGGATATTTTGTTACCAATGAGATAATATAATTATTTGTTGAGTATATAGTGTCCAATAGACTGATTTCATTTAATTGAAACAGAAATTTCACTTTTAAAATATAAAATCATTACCCCGCCTCTATGTTCTATGTTGTGATATGTTATATGATCTTCCGTTTTTTATTTTTCATCCATGTATCACACCCCTCATTAAAGTTTGGATTTGATTTCCTTGAATTTTATTGCTCTCTTTTTAGATAAAATAACATTATACATCCTTAATAAATTTTCATCCTAATACTATTTCATAATACCCATTATAAATCCCTAAAATTGTGTGGCTTTCTTGAAATCATAAGCATCATACCATTGAAAATGTGTCAATATGAAATAGTTTAAATATAATTTACTAGTCTATCGTGGTAAGAAATCACTATAATTTTCAATTTTTTGTTTGGGATGTGTGTGTCATGTGACATGTGGGATAAGGTGGGTGAGTGAAAAAGAACCAAAATTGAACAAAGAGGTCATCCTTGTATAATTGATGATATATGAAAATATTTATTATTTTGATGATTACTATGAACAAAAATATTCGATTTTGTATATAATTATGGAAGTTTCATATATTTATTGATATATTAAGAATTAAAGTTGCAACCCCTGATGGATATCACTTTATTTTCCTGGGATTATGAGACCATGAGGATTCCATTGGGTGTTCATCTATAGAGGTAGGATGGGAAACTGTTATTCATTGTGAGGGATTATTTATCCCTTTTCCATTATGAAGTATTATATTAGTGATCAGAAGGTCAAAGTGACTTAAAATTGATTTTAATGTTCTATCATGATATATGTAAACATTTTCTTGGCTTGAGTTAGGGATAGAAAAGTAATGTGATGATTTAGTGTTGTTTTGGTTGAAAAATGATTATTGTGTTGGGTCATGTTAGACCCTTATTATTATTATTATTATTATTATTATTATTATTATTTTCCATTTATTATTATTGATTATATAATTCTAACCCCCACATGATAGATATATGAATGTTATACCATTATTTGGAGTATATAGAATGGGGTTGGATTAAATTCCAACCATTTATAATGGATATTGGATATGAAAACGATTCATGTATTATATCTCTATATTAAGAGATTTGTGATTGGATGGTAAAATGATATGTTCACTAATTATCCCAGTTACATTAAGTGGATAGATCCAAGAAGAAAATTTATTTTGTGGGAGGATGATACTACAAACCCCCCCCCCCCAAAATATAGTAATATTTTACATATTAATATGCATATAATAAAGATATATTATGATTATAATGTTAATGATATAGGATATCCATTTTTGTAATGATTTTAGTATTACAAATGTATTCTGATTAGAGGAATTTACCCCAAAAATTATCCCTAGAAATTTATATTCCAATATACTAACATTTGGTAAAGTATTTAAGTCCCATTATTTGATAGTCTTGTTAAGCACCCTAAGTCTTATCGTGGTATTATCTAATGATTATTACAACATTATCTCATATTATATATACACCACATTTATGTTGTACTCTTTTGGGGATATTTTTGCATTGTGTGATTTAGTTTTTTTAAAAAACTAAACATAAGATCCATGTTGGATGTTTAAAATATTTTATTTGTGATGACATTAAGGGATTTACCTTGATGGATGATGGTCGAGATAGTGTAGATTGATAAGATTTAACAGAGATGACCAATAAAATTTTATGAACATTTTTTTCACATTAGAACTTAATTTTCTTCATATACAGCATATACAATTAGCCTATTGGGTGATCCTTTTTAAATTATGATGTGAGTAAAACAACAAGAGTTATATTTAATTATAGAATTATGATATGATTTATCTATGGTTTAATCTTATCTATAAATTTAATGTTATTATTTATTATTCTATATGATGGTTATTATAATGTATTATTATTTATATTTTTTTTTTGTTTATTATACCAACAATACTATCAAAAATATATTACATAGTTTGTATCCTCAAGGATATAATATGGAATACAAGATTTCATGTGGAATTCTAGTGTATTAATATGAATAGGAGCCTCGATCATGATGTTATAACCACTATGACACTCTAAACCACTTGAATTCTAAAATTTTCCAATGTGAATGTTGTATTATAATTTATTGAAATTAATAGATATATATAATAATAAAAAACAAATATCATATAAATTTTACTACTTAATAATATTTTATGAAACAATGGTTTTGTTGATTTTCCATTACTAGTGAATACATAATATATTTTATAAAATGAGTTATAGGGAAAAAATTCTCTAACAGTATCTTGGAAAAAAACATGGATCAAACTATCTATTTTCCACAAAAATAACTCAGATTGTCACCTGTTTGAACACATGGATCCTGAAATCAGATAGATAAACACATGAAAAACATCATTATAGCCTATACAAAAGGTTATATGATTATATAACTAAACAAATGGTGTATTTTGTGTCATATCATATCACATGGAATTATTAAATCAATGGCAGTTATCATTTCAAAGCCTTACACAATGATTATCTTCAATTTTATAAAAATTCTTTTACGTTTCATTACTGTATTAATTAAAATCAAAAATTAAAATTTAATAGACTGGTAAATTCATAATCAATCAACATAATAATTTATTTTTTCTACCAAAGAGTTCAGAAAATATGTATTAATTTTAATCATTCCATGATTATTCTTTTACCAAAACCTATTACTTTATGAATAGAAACATACACAAAATTCTCATATAAATTATTCAAAAATGATTAATTTTACAATCAATATCAAAACAATGTCATTCATAGAAAATATAAGTATTTATCAATATTAATGAACCAATGATTATGAATAAAAAATATTATTTAAACATATATCATTTAAATAAATTTATATACCATTATATACAACAATTAACCCATTAAAATAATTATACCAATATTTCTAGACTATCAAAATGTTTTTAGTATCAATTTAATTCTATAATTATCTATTTATTCACAATACTCATCACCTCTCATTAATTAAATCCTCATTTTAAATTAAACATGAAGTTTAGTCATTATTCAATTTACATTGGTATGTTTATCAACTAAATATTGGTCAATGTAAATGGTTATCACAATTAATATCCTAGAAACATGAACTTTTGACACACATTATAATAAAAAACACTATCATGAATCATATATGGGTTTCAAATAAATTTAAAACCATAAAAAATCATTATCAAGCTTATTTTAACAAATATAAATAATTTATATGAACTTTTTTTAAGGGTAAGAACTATTCTTTTAACTGTATTACCCATTAAAAGAATAATGAAATATCCATAATTTAATGTGTAATTAAATAAATATTCTATATAATTAACAATAATACTATCAAAAAAATTACATCTATATAATGTATATTAATGTTACATTTACGTAAACTAAACAGATAATACATATGAAATGATTGAAATAAACTATGGTGGAAGGTTTAGAAAAAACAGTTATCAATCAACCATGGATATTCCTCAAAAATATGTGAACATTAAAATCATAATTAATATTTTATTTGTTAATTTAGAATAAATGTGAAAAATTATAAACATGTGTATATAAAATCACATTACCAAAAATAGAAATCCTAGTGAAAAAAATCCTCTTACATTCATAGTACCAAAATCAAAATAGAGTGAAATTATATGTAAAACTGGGATATATATTACAAACATATTATAATTGGATAAATAAAGTGTTTTAAAATGTTTTAGCACAAGTCATTATTCTTGTGATTGACTTATCTTGAGATCCTTATTCTTAAAGAATATCTTGGATAACCATTATCCCAGATGTGTATTCCTTTGCATCAAAGGCTCTAAATTATTTTAAATTGATTTATAAATCGTTGGTTAAAAATATTATCTAATTTAAATGTTTTTCAATATTAATGAAAAAAGAAAAATATTATTTTTGGCCTGAACTAAACATTAAGATAATACTTAAATTAAACCAAAAGAAAACAAATTGAGTTGGATATTAAACTGTCCAAAGTCCTAACATAAAATTTGGAACAAATAATGATGACACCAATTCATAATGTATTTCATAAATTTTTATGTAATGATAGACCAAAAACCACCATTTATACATTGATAATATCTCTATGTATCTATCTCTAGTTAAATTTAAAACATTTCCCATTAACAAATCATGACATAATAAATCTACATGGATAACAAGATAGGAAATGAGGGATATTACATCATTACACAAAACAATTTCCCCATATAAATCCTATTAAATCACATGACCAACCTATTCAAGTAAACATGAATACACCCATTTAAATAGGTAACAGACTTTTAAAAATAATAATAACATAATTATATAAATTCTATAACATGCCAGAAGAAAAACTGTTAGAGTGATTTTAGTAAAACAACACAATCAAAACAATGAAATAATATCCTAGACACATGAATAATAATTTATAATTCATCATGGATACCCACATTTTATAATAGTGTTATCCTACTATAGAAAATCCACAAACACAATTTCTCAAATATTCGTATAGCTATCTATCAATTTTTTAAACACACAGGATGTTAAAATTTATAAAAAATAATTCTCATTCATTCTATTTGTACATGAGAATTCCCAGTCATTAATCACACCGTTCTAAATTATTTTCCTAAAATAATTTTACAAAAATTAATCATTTAAAATAAATAATATTCCAAAAAAATTATTTATTTCATCTAATTTATGATAATAGGAATATGGTTCTCTATAAATTTTGTATTAATACCCAATCACCACAGATAAATTTTAAAATCCCTAAAACTAATGTTCTCATCTATAAACAATCCAAATGAATTGCGTGGGATTTGATGATAATATTAAATGTGCCCTTGATTAAAATGAAGATGTTTAACAAGGTGATAATTCTAGGATTATTAGAAGTAAAATTTATTGAAGGATATTATATTTTATGAAAAGGAATATTGAATGATGTTTTATTGGATTAATTATCTATAAAAATATAATAGAGTATGTAAGAAATTTTGAAGTGTGATATAATCCAATAAGGTTTCAAAATTTTCAAAATAAGGGATGAATATATGTTGTATACGTCCTATTAATGGTGGTGTCAATGTTTTATAAGAAGTTAAGGACCATAAATTAGATAATGGGTGCAGTGTAGATGATGATGAATATATTTGTGACCATTCCATGGTAATGGATATGTTTTTTTTAGATTTCAAAAATAATAAATTTAGAACATGACAGTCTATAGTGGTTCTGTTGTGTAATTCCATAGAACCTATCCAACACTACAAATATTATGTTGACTATTCAGTGGCATAATCTATGGTGAGTGAATCATGAGAAATGTTTCTTTACCAAATCATAGTATAGTTTTAATGGTTGATATTTTTTACTACATTGAAGACCTTATGTTCAATGTAATCAAAAAATCAAGTGAGTTGGATCCTTACATATTTTTGGTCTCTTGTCGTGATAGACTATCTATGATATAAAATAAAGAACATTATGGTCTCAATGCTATCTATTGTGATGTGTTTTTCTCAGATGATAAATGTAGAATATTCCATTCAATAGAGTAATAAGAGAGTGTAAATAAGTAGATAATGCTAATAATTTTTCTATTTTTTATGTATAAACATTCACAATTTTTATTCCAATGATCAATACTCATTTTAAGAATAATAAAAAATCTATATATTAATATAAAATATTTTTATTCGATCATCATTAATAATTTTAAAAAAATGTATCATTATTTGTATCAAATATTTAAAATTCTCTATCTTTGGAATTTTTTGTATTTTTATTCAATTATTGATTTATGTTTGAATATTTGAAAATAATGATATTCATGAAAATGTCATTTTGTTTAAATGAATTTTAAATGTAATATTATTTTTCATACAGAATTAAAAATTTCATTACCTCACTTTAACATAAATAATTCAATTAGATTCATTGGGATCAATATTACTTTTAAATTATTTATAAATAATATTCAATACATAAAAATGATTTCTTATAGAAAATGGTTTTTCATCATATTATTTATGTTTGTTTTTAAATTATAATATTAAATTCATTAGAAATTGATTTAGTTGAAATTGTCTTTTTGTTTAAAATCATCATTTACATATTTTTTAGTGATTTCACATTCAATTTCTTTCTTTATGTATAGTAATCTTTGTAAAAAAAATTAGTTACCATAGTAAGAGTTAAATCAAGTTAAAAGGGCTAAAACTACAAAGATAATGGTTAAAATGATCATGAAATGGTCAAAATCGTATTTCATTGTCATGTTACATTACATTATCAAATATCCTTAAATGTTGAGTCATTTTTTAGAAATTTTCCTTAATATGTATTTTACTATATTTTAATATTTTAAAAAATTCCATATATGTCCTCCCCTTCAATTATTAAAGGCAATACCTCTCCACTCCATTCCACAAAAAAAGATCCTCTTATTTCATCCATTAACACCCAAAATCATCTTCTAAAAAATCTACGCAGATTATAGAGGTCCTATTTTATTAGAAGACACCGATGTTAAGGTTTTAGGTATAATCCTTTGGAGGCTACTGTATGAGGTGTTTTAGCTCTTAATCTAGTTTTTTGTTTTTTATTTATTACTTTACATTTTTTAGCTCTCTCAAATATATTGTCATTTAATAAAATAATTATCAGCAATAATTTTTTTATTATAAAAAATTTTCATCTCAATATCAATATAATGGAAAATGAAATCATCACTCATGTATATATGATTACTAATGCCTCACGAAGACATTATCATACATTTTTCACCACTAATTCTTATGGATGGTAATAATATTGGATCCAAATATCAATAAAATGATATATATGATATAAATTTATTTCTTCAATGTAAAATATATATTTTAATTCTTTATTTAATATTATGTGAAAAATAAAAACATCAATCTTTTGTACGTATGGACTACCACCTCCCATCCTGATGTATTAAATTATTTACCGCTTCCTCATATGGATGGTTTATATTTTTCGATTTGAGGAAATAATATTATATTAATGATAAAATTTTAATTCTTTGAATATAATATAATACATAAATTCATTCCCTTATGTCCATTAAAGTATATAAAAATTATTGATGTGTATGTATGGAATATCATCTTTATGATGTAACATAATTCAATTTTCCTAACCACCTTACATAGATGGTTATAAAATTATAATAAATATATAAAATGATGATGATTCCACTTTCCAGGATCTAGTAATGATAAAATCAAGATTCATTTGATCATACACAACCAATCAATGTCATGTTGGACTTATGAATAAAGAATCCTTAAAACATATCAAGTAAACTTAATCATGTATATGATTACGGTTTTCAGGGTTATAACTGAAATAAATTGAATAATTGAAAATTATATTGAAAATTGATCTTATGAAATTATGGAATTAACATAAATTTATTATTCAGCTGGATAAGGAGAGTACCTGAAAAGTCAAACTCGAGGTTAAGGTTATTTTATTTTAGTAACTATTTTTAAAATGTTTTAATATTTAATTGTAATATTTTTCAACTATATCCATATTTTTTATAGATGTTTAAACGCTATAATATTTTAATTAATGTATTATTTTTAACTATGTTTTTAATTTTATACAAATGAATTCTAAATGTATATTTTTACATATTTCTTATGTAATGTTCAATATTCATTACAATATGGAAAAGTAATTTTTTTCTTTTATACTATGTCAAAATGGTTTCTTACCACCATAAAAATTATCTTATATTTTTATTAAATTACAAGGTAAAATGTTTTCTCAAGTAAAAACCATTATTCCCATTATTATGGGTATTTTTTCTTTGAAAATTTTGTTTTAATGAAAAGGAATATACAAATATCATAAAATGTTTTAATTATGTGTTCAAAAGTGTATTATTAGGTGTTTGATGATATAAATGATACATTTTTTGTGTTTCTGGTAAATAATGATACATGGGAATTTTTTATTATGATGGTTGATCCGGAAAACAATCTTCAATGCATTGGTTAATCTATATATTTTCGAGAGAATTATGTTTGAATTAATCAAGTATGTTATTCTATTCGAAAGGGTTATTGTATTGGTTCTCTGAAGATGATGTCTCAAGTAACCTACATAAAGTTTCAATATATTAAAATGAGTTTTCAAGGAGGTATTTTTTCATAGTTTAATATATTGATCAATGTATTTATTATTCCCTTTATGTGAAAATTTTATGTTTTTAAGAAAATGGATTTCAAGGGTTTTCATGTTTTCTATGAAACCCTCATGATTTTTATTTTTCATATATGACTTCATTTAAAATTTTATATAAAATATCTAGTTAGTAAAGATGATTAAATATGTATATAATCGATTAATAGAGGTCAATGATTATCCTTATAATAGGAAAATCTATTATATTATCTCATGGTTTTAAAATAGAGTAGAGTTTCTTTTTACTTTTTATGTCCCTTAGTATGTTTTTTCTACTATTCATATGTTTTATAATTTTTAACATGTTTTAAAAAGGATGTAACACATATAAATTCTAAAATAAATTTTTTTTTACAATACTATATCCAACATGCAATAATGAGCTTAAACAACCCATGAGATATATTTATTTAAATTTATTCTCTTTGATTGCTTCTGGAACACGCAACCTCGAGTAAAAGAGAGACATCATATAGTATACCTTGTCACTAAATTGTTGTTATTTAATATCAATAAATTCATTCTAGAAAATATGGTTATGTATTTATTGTAAATAAAATAATTATTATTAAAATGAAAATGATATATTTTCTGAAAAGCTATATTTTTCTAAAAGACAGGTTAGTCACACATTATGCACATAATATAAAAATAATTTTTACCAATTTTAGAGTATTTATTTTATAAAATGAAAATAATTTTTGATATTATGATATCAATATTATCTTTTGGTGAATGTCTAGTATTTTCTGAAATATTTTATTTTTTGATTAATGGTAAAAAGAAAATATTTCAATTAAAAACATATGTTTCATATAAATTATTTATAAAGTTAAATTATATTTTTAAATGGTTTTAATGTTAAATAAGTTAAATTATATATTGTTCAATCTAATTTATGACATTATAATGATTTTCATTTTTTATTATTGATATGAAAACTTTTTAAACTTTCGGAAACATTCTCTATGTAAACTGGCTTTCTCATCACGTCTACGGTATTAAGTTTATATTAAAAATTCGCACTTATCTGATATGAATTTTTCAAAATAGATTCAATATTTTACATCATAATAATTTATATTATTAAATAATTTCCAATTAATTTTTTTACCAAAAATTAATAGTGAAAATAATTAAAAATATTTACCACACATTTGGTAAAATATTATTTATTAGTGGTTAAACTAAAAATAAAATATTTTAATGACATAAAAAATACCTAAAAAATATTTTCTGTGTAACAACCCAAAATTTTACAAAAAAATTAAAAAAATTATTTAATCATTAAGACTCTATTAAACAATACATTTTTTGAAGAGATATTTGCGAACTATCTTTTATATATACTTTTCCTGCTTCTATGATTTGAATTTCGAAAAACGAACATACACAATTGTGGTTAGTATGTTTTTTAGAGTCTAATAAAAACAACCAGATTTTTTGTGAATATTAACATACCCTCATGAATATTAATGTGTCCCTTTATGAATAGTAAATAATATTATTATTTTATTATCTTAAGGAAATAAGATAATGAGATCTTGATTAATTTTTCAAAGTGATATAAAATGATTTATAGTTTTGATATTGTTATTTTTCATTTAAATTGTGATTTATTTAAATATTAAATTAATAATAATTAAAAAATTATTTTCCAAAAATGGAGTTTATTATTTAAATATATACATCAAAAAATGTAAATGGTGAATTTTTGGGATTTTTCTGAAATACATGAATTTTTTTATGAAGAGTGAAATACGAAAATTTATCGTATATATACATTATATGTTAAGTACACCATTCCGAGTATCATGGCTGATTTAATAACCCTTGGATTGAAATTACATTATCAATTTAATATTTTGGTTCACATGAATCTATACTATTCATAGTCTTGTGAATAAATATTAAACTAATGATTAAAATAATCGGAAACCCCTCCTCTCTCAACCTAAAATACAACCCTCACCCCCTTCTTCCTCTCACACCTCTCAAGATTTTTACATTGTCTAAATTATTCCAAATACACATCCCAAGTCTCTTCACCGTGTCTATGTCTTGTCGGTATCACCAATTGGAAAAAATCAGAGGCCTTCTGGAGGATTTTAAGGAGAATAGATCAAGTGGAAAAAATTGTATATTATTTTCATGTGGTTTTTTAAAATTCATTAATTTTATATACTCTCATAACCTTCCATTATCAAAGAGTCCATAAAGATATATTATATTATATATTCTATATTTTTATAAAGTTTATGGTATAATTCATCATCAATATTTCTCTCATTTTCCACTTATTCTAAAAGTAAAAACATCATCTCTGATGTGTTGATTTACAGACATCGGGGGTGATGCATCTTCAATTTAATTTAATTCATTTAAATAAGGTTGTAAAACAATGTTAATGGTTGAAAAATATTTTTATGTGTATTATATGACCTATATTATGTTCTATAATTATCTTTTATCCATAATATTAATGTTATTCAGTGAAACAATTTCATGATTATCGAAGAACCACCCAAATGATCTAAACAGATATGCCTAAATAATTTATCTACAGATTCATCCTCATACAGTATAACCAAAATGATTTATTGAATCATTTAATATTCTTCATACATATTAAAACTATTTTATTCCACTTCTGGTTTTTCACTTCCATTCCATAATGAAATCCATTTGGAACCGATAATGGGAATTATGAAAAGAACACACCCGAAATAATGGATTGAAAAAAATGTTATTATTTAATTGGTGGAATTTTGTTATAAAATGATCATATAAGGTGTTAAAAACAAATATATGTTTCTATCAAATATTAATAACACATTTTTGACCGTTATACTAAAGTTTTAAACAAGTTTGATGTAATAAGAAAATGAGGTAAGTGAATTATTAACCCAATTTCCATTCTTTTGGATAACCTACTACTTCATAAAATATTTCCTATTAATATTAAGTTTTTAATAAATATGATTTATATTATTATATATTATGTGGATTTATAGTTTATACATAGAATAATTTCATTATATTAATTATCACATCAATTATATGTTTTTAAGGGGATTTCCTTAAAAAATAATCTTTTAAAATTCTATTTTACAAAATTTGAAAAGTAATGTTTTTTCTAAAATTATTCATCTTTTATTATTATGTTATGGTTCTTTGGTATTTTTTATGATTAAGGGTGGGACCAATATATCCATAAAAGTCATTTGTTATTTTTATGTTGGAGGTTGGTTGTATGGTTACTCCATGTGTAACTTCGATTGTTAGAACATAAGGTAGGTGTGAGAGTTACATTATAAGGTAGTCATGAGAGTTACAATTCCTAAGGTAGACATGAGGGTTAAAATATAAGTATGTAATTACCCATGATAAGATTGTTTATTTATATATATTTTTAATGTTTTATGGAAATATCATGTTTCACCTAGTAAGTATATATGGGTGAGAAGTATGTCTTTTTGAAATAAGTAAGTCATGTCAAATTTAATGAAGATTTTTCAAAGAAACAATTTTGTTTTTTTGGCTTATAAAATTTATGTTTTAGAATAAATGGACACTAATTTAATGGTACCCACCTTGTATTCAGGTGGGTTGATATGTATGATTTATTTACTAACATTCTAAAACTATAAATCAAAATGATCAGTACGAATATAAATAAATAAAATCTGGTTGAAATATCTATATTATGCATTGTTTAAGAAACAGTCCTTGTAATTGGTATCAAAGCACAGTTTAGATAATTTTAGGAGTTAGTATATTTTTAACAGAACAACATAAATGATTTTTATCATTATTTTTATGTCGAAATTTTATATCATTAAAATATTTACATGTTGATTGATCTATGATAGGTCTCTTTAGAATGGTTTTCTACAAAATCAAAATGGAAGATGAAGTTGGAAGGAACTTTGATGCTGATATATTTTTGAATTCACCAGCGGGAATGATAGGGATTAAAACTGAGTTGTTTTTAAAATTAATGGCTCAGTTGATGATGTAAATAAATGGTATCAGTATCCATGAAAGATAAAAACCAAAGCAATGATATAGAAACATGGTTATTGTGGATAATTTTATGAGTTAACACCATCTTTCATTCAATGGATCTTCTAACCTAGTAGTAGCTGAAGAATGGATTAAATCCATTGAAAATATATTAAATGTCTGGGGATGTTTATATAATCAGAATGGTTATCCTTATATTTATCATTTTGAATGTGAATCTAAATCGTGGTGGTAAATTTTCAAGAATATTATGGGTAGAAAGGAAATTAAATCCTTACAGTGGGAAGAATTTATAAGTTATTTCCTTGAAAAATATTTTCCAAAGGTTGTTCAACATAGTATAGAGATAAAATTTCATGAATTGAGTCCAAATGGGGATGATTCAGTGGCCATGTATGATGAAAAATTCACCCAATTGAAATTTTACTCTCTAAATCTTATTTGATATCATGATAGAAGAATCAATCTCTTTTACATAGGATTGAATCCAACATACTGAAGGGAATTTCCCTCCCAATAATTAAAAACATATGAGAAAAATCATCTATGTGCTGAGAGTGTAAAAATGGTGTTTGATAATGATTACTTTTACTTCGAGAAAAAGTTTAAGTACGTGAACAAATGGAATATGATGGGTAAGAATCAATCAAAATAATCTAATAGAAGTATGGTCTAGTTTCTAGTTTGGGAAAAGTCTAGTAAGAAGTACCCTAGGTAATATTTTACCATAACAAGGATGTGTTTTCGATTGGTAAATTTGGACATATGTCAAGAGATTATAATTAAAATGATCTTAAGAGCAGTTCTGATAAGAAAATTGTAAATTTTTTCAAATGTGGTGAGATGGGTCATTATGAAAATTTATACGCAATGAAAGATACAAGTGATGGAAAAAAATTAAGCTATAAGCAGAAAGGTGTTGTGAGATCCTTTGACACTACGGTAGCATATTTCGGGCCATACAATGATGTGGTATCAGGTAATTTATTTATTTATTAATATTTTTTCTAAAGTATTATTTGATATGTGTTACCCACATTCCATTATTTTTTATAAATTTTCTTGTATATAGGAAATATCACCTGAAAAATGAGACCAGATCATATTTTTAAAACACTAGGGGGAAATGTTATAACAAAAAAGCGTTTTAAAAATATTTATATTATTATATATTTAAAGGCATTACCTGAAAACATTATAGTTTTTCATTAGTATATTTTTATGTAGTTTTGGGAATGGATTGGATTTCTATTTACCATTATAATATTGATAATACAGCTAAAGATGTTTTTTAGAAAGACATTATGTTTTTAAACAAGACTGAACACATAAAATTGGCAACATATTAGGAAGTGGAGAAACTATTGAAATATGGAAATGAAATTTATCATTCTCATATTTTTGAAAACAATGGAACTTTCCAGATTAATGATGTTTTGTGGTAAATTAATACATTGATTTTTTCTAATTTGTTACATAATGTTATATGTGATTGGGAACATGATTTCACAATTGACTTAATTCTTAATGATATGAAAATTTCAAATCTTCCTTATTGATTGGATCAAATAAAAATAATTGAATTGAAAAATCATTTTTAGTAGTTTTTTTATAAAGGCTTCATCAGTCCTTGAAAATCACCATAGGGAGCACCTATTTTTTGTTAAATTAAAATATGGTTCCATGAGACAATGTGTTGATTATAGATCATCTAATAAGATTACTATTATGTATAAGTATCCTTTTTCTCACATCGATGAATTTTTTGATCAACTCTAGGGAGTTGAGTATTTTTCTCAGATTGAATTGTGATCCATGTACCATCAGCTCATTGTGATGTAGAATGTCATTCCAAAAACATCTTTTCGATCTAGATACTATCATTATGAATTTCTTAATGTTGTTTGGGTTAAATAATGACCCTACTCTAGTCAATGATCATATGAATAGAATATTTCATGAGTTCTTGGTTTTGTTTTTGGTTATTTATTTTGATGAAATTAAACTGTATTATAGAAGTAAAGTGGGGCATGAATAATATCTAATGGTTGTTTTTCCAAACCATAAATGAAATGAATCTATATGGAAAAATTTGAAAGTGTGAATTTTGGTAGAAAAAAATGCATTCCATGGTCACGTTGTTTCTAAATATGACATAACTATTGATCCATAAAAAAAGGTTTTGAATAATTTTCGAGACCCAAATATATTACCAACATTCATATTTTTCTTGGTTTGGTAGATTTTATGAAATTTTTTATTTTTAAATTTGCATGGTTATCATGTCCATTGAGTAAGTTAACTCAAAAATGATTCCAATTCACCTGAACAAAATAATATGAGGTTCTTTTAAGGAATTAAAAATAATATTGGTGAGGGCTCTAGTTCTAAACCTAATTTCATGAAATGGGGAGTTTATTATCTATAGTGATTCTTCATTAAAGGAACATAGTTTTTTTCTGATGATGAATGATCAGATAATTTCTTATGGTTTAAGACAACTAAAACCTCTTGATTTAAATTTCTCCCACAAATGATTTGGAATTATGAGGTTAGTTTTTTTTCATTAAATATTTTGCGGAATCATTTATAAAGAGTCTAATGTGAAATATATAATTACTATAAAATTATGAATAATATATTCACTCAGAGGGATGTAAACATGTATAAGGGAAGTTGAATTGAATTGAAAAAAAACATTATGATTTCATGATCTATAACCATCTGGGAAAATCAAACTAAGTGGAACATTATGTGAGACAAAAACATCATTCATCACTAACAATGATATGTTTGGAACATGACCACTTAATTAATGATTCGATGAATTTTGGATCGAAATCGGTTGGTGCAAGAAATTCCTCTATTTTATTTCAGGTCATAGTGTATCAAATTTGTTAGAAACAATTATTCAAGCAAAGAAAGAAGACTATGAGTTATGGTAAAAGGTATAATTTTAAAAAATGTAATGTTTCTAGAATTTAACATTGATAAAGATTATGTTATAAGATTTGGAAAGAGATTATGTGTTCCTGGTGACTCTTAGCTAAAGAAATAATTATTGTGAAAAGCTTATAGTTCCCAATTTCTAGTTCATCATGGATGCACAAATATATATAGAGACTTTTAGGAGTATTATTGGTGGGATGGAATGAAATGGGATAATATAGATTTTACCATGAAATGTTTGACATGTCAATAGGTTAAAGAATAGTGGAAGTTACTAAAGGGGATTCTTCAACCATGACTAATCCTAGAGTGGAAATGGGAAAATATATCCATATACTTTGTTGTTTGACTTCCAATGACTTCTCATGGTAATAAATAAATAATGATCATTATTGATTGACTGAATAAATATGCTCATTTAATTATTATTCAATATGTTATGTCTTTAAATCATCTTTCTTGGTTTTACCTCAAATAGATTGTCAGTTTACATGGTGATAATATTTCCATTGCATCACACTATAATCCAAAGTTCACATCTATCTTTTATAAAGACCTTTTTATGTCATTGGGATCGAAATTAAATTTTTGTACATAATTCATCCTCAATTGGATGGGTAGTATGAATGTATTATTCCTACATTAGAGGATATGATTTGAGATTTTTCAATGGATTTCCAGGGATGTTGGGATCAAAATATTTATTTATTTTATTTTTATTAAAAAAATAATTTTAATTCCAGTATACATATGAAACATTTTGAAGAATTATATTGGATGCGGTGTCAAACTCCAGCTTTTTGGGATGAAGTCGTGTAATGGATGTCGATGGGATGAGAGTTAGTAGAGGAAGTGACTGAGAAAATAAAGACAATCTTGAAACACGTGAAGATATATCTGAGTAAGTGTAAACGTTATGCATAAAACAAGGGTAAAGAATTTTATTTTGAGGTATGTGATCACGATTTTGTTAGAATCTCACCATGAAATAGTGTTCTTCATTCTAGTAAGAAATGGAAGATAAGGCCACAGTATATTGGACCTTATCAAATCCTATTGAATGTTGTACCAGTTACCTACTAAGATTCATTGCCTATAATTTTATTTCTGGTACCAAATGTTTTTAATGTTTTCATGTTGAGAAATTATGTTCCAGATCTGTATCATGTTTTCAGACTACAAGTAGTTGAGTTGGAAGAAAGCCTTTCCTATAAAGAGAATCTTGTTCAGATTCTTCATCATAGAAAGAATGTACTAGGGAATAAGGTAATCTATCATGTAGCGGTTTTGTGTATAAATTACATGGTTTATTAAGGAACATTGTAATTTAAAAATTCTAGGAGGTAATGGTACCCTCACTTGTTTAACAATTATATAAAATAATGAGGATACAATTTGAAAAAGGTGGGGAGAATGTGAGGCCCCATGGTTTTATAATAAATACAAAAAATTTCATGAAATACTAAGACTCTATGAAACAATAAATTTTATTTTGGGGACAGATGTAATGTGGAAATTAAATATAATTTTCTAATTCGATTTTTTGAATTTTGAAAAACCATTCATTCATGGTTGCGATCAGTATGTTTGATAGAATCTCATAGAACCAACTTGATTTTTTTGATTAATAGTAACATACCCTTATGAATAATAATATTAATAGTAATATAACCCTCCTGAATAGAAATTCATATTATTAGGTTTTTCATAATTTCATAAGATAATTTGGTCTTGATTAATTTTTCAAGGTGATATAAAATGAGTTATAACATTAAAATTGTTATTTTTAAAATAAAATTTTAATTAAATCAAAAATTAAAATAATCATATTTAGAAAATAGTTTTCAAAAATGGAGTTCCTTTTTTAATTCTACATCTCTAAAAATGGTTCGGGAGATTTGTTGAGATTTTTCTGAAATTCTTGAATTTTTTGATGATTAGTAAATTGTGCTAATTTATCATATATATATATACATAATAAGTTAAATACTCTATTGAAATCATCATAGATGATTTGAAACCCCTTGGTTCAAACTGAAATTCCATATATAATATTTTGGGTCACATGAATCAAGTAAATTCATTGTCTTGAGCCAAAATATTAAACTATTGATTAAAAAAATGGAAACCCCCTCCTCTCCACTATAAATACCAACCTCACCCCTCTTCCTCTCACACCTCTCATGCTTTGTTAATTTTATGAAGTCGGCCCAATACCCTTACTATGGAACTTCCTCATGTCCAAGACCTTTTCATCTCACCAAAAGGCCAAAACTAAAAGCCTTAAAGGGGATCTCATGGAGAAGAGATCAAGATGTAAATATCCTCTTTCATTTTCATGTGTTTTTTTCAATTATTTTATATTCATATAATTATTTCATTTACCATAATCCGAGAGGCATCAAAGCTCTATTATTATATATTTTTTTTCATTTTATCTTATTTTTGAAAAAAATTCATCATCATTATTTATCTCATTTTCCCCTTTTTCTAAAAGCAAAAACATTGTTTTTATTGTGCCTATTAACTGACATCGTGGATGATATGTATTCAATTTAATTTTCATATGTAAAATAGGATTGTATAACCATTTTAATGGTTGAAATAGATTGGAAGGTGTATTATATGACCTCTATTATGTTATGGAATTTACTTTTATGGATAATATTAATGTTATAGGATGAATAATGTTCTTGATTATCAAAAAACCACCAAAATGATATAAACAAATATCACCAATGATTTGTCTAAGGATTCATCCTCATAATATTCAACTAATATTATTCATGGAATTATTTAATATTCTGAAAACTTATTAACACCATTTAATTCCCCTCCATGAGTTTATTTTCCATTTTATAAGGAAATACTTTACGAACCAACTTTTGAAATCATGTAATGAATGCTCCCAATACAATGGAAATAACATAATATTATTAATTAGTGGGTGGAATAATCTTATAAAATGGTCTTATAAGGTGTTATGAACATCTATATGTTTCATTAAAATATTAATAACCCAATTTTATGAGGTTTAAGCCATTTTTACGTAAGACAAACCCAAGGTAATGTAATTCTTAACCAAATTTCGTTTATTTGGGTCAACCATCTACTTTATAAATTATGTGCTACTGTGATTATTTTTGTAATGAATTTCACTTATAATATGATTTATTATGTGTATTAATAGTTTATACACATAATAATTTAATTATATTAATTCCCACTTCAATAATATAATTTATATGGGACCTTCTATTAAAAATACATTTTAAAATACTATATTATGAAAATAAAAGGCAATGTTATTATGAAATTATTCTTCTTTTATGATTTTTTTGTTCTTATGCATTTTATATGATGAAGGGTGGGACCTATATATCCCTCAAATTCTTTGGGTATGTGTATGTTGGATTTCATCTGTATGGTTTCTATAAGTGTAACTACGTTGGCCACACCATAAGGTAGAAGTGAGGGTTACATTTTAATGTAGACATTAGTGTTACAATTCATAAGGTATATATAAGTGATATAATATAATAAAGTATTTCACTAATATACCCTTACGGTTTATATATGTTCTTTAATGTTTTATGGAAATCACATGTTTCAAAAATTTAGTATATATGGTTGATACGAATGTATGTGTGAAAATGATTTCATATGTTTATAAGTATTCATGGACTAATGGATAATTTAATAATTTTTAAATTTATTACTAATATTTTTATTCTAATTATGTTTTTTTAAATGTTTTTTATAGGTTATAAAGATGTGTAATAGAAATAAGAAATTCATGTTAAATGTTATAGAGATTTAACAAAGAAATCATGTTGTTGTTTTATGTTACACATTATATGTTATGGAAGAAATGGTACCGTTTTTATGGTACATAATTTTTATTATTTCTTGATTATATATATGAATTATTTCATAACATTATAAAAAGATAAAGAGAAATGAACTTTAGTATCGTAAAAAAGTTAAATCTAGGTGAGATTACTAGATTATGTTATTATTGAGGTCAGGTACTTATATTATGGAAACTGTTCGACCATATTATTAATATTTTCCCAGAATACTCCATTTGGTACCATTATCGAATGTGTAAAACATGGATATGTCTTCTACTGTTCAAATTTTATAATTCTACCATTCGCCTCAATTATAAAAGACCACCCCAAATCTCTATTCATCATGCCTTAAAACAATGTTTGATCGAACAATACCTAAAAAAATCACTTCCCAACATCCATCCACATGTCCTAGAATCCTCAATTTGTTTATAAATCAATCCAAAGAAGGATTTTGGTGCAAGCCTAAGGAGGATACCCAAATAAGGGGTAATTTTTTTCAATGATCTTTATTATTTTATTTCTTCCTCCACCTCTGTAAATTTTTATTGAACAATGATGATATAATAAAATCATTATCACACATATAAATTGATATTTTTAGGTTAATTTATTTACCTAGAAGTATTCCCACATCAATCAAATATGTGAAAAAAATCATCGTTCTTGTGTACAGCAGACTATCGCCTCGCTAACTGATTTCATCCATTTTTTCTATTATCACCTCTCATGGTTGTGTATGATAATGGATATAAAGTATATATATTTGAATATAATATTTATAAAATAATTTTTTCTCTTGATTCTTAAATTATATATTACTGTTTTAGTTTCTTTTAGATAGGGGATACGATAACATCCGTCATGTGTACAGTGGACTACCTTCTCAAGGGATGATATGACTCGTTTTTCACTAATGCTTTATATGAATAAAAAAAATTAATGAATATATGTGATATAAATGATATAATTATGATATTAATGTCATTTATATCACTATTAAACGATAATATATCATTTTATTTCATAAATTTTAACTCACTTAAAGATGATGACATCGTTCGTGTATATGTGGATTTTAGCCTTCACGATGTGATGTTACTATATATTCATCACCACATCACATGGGTGAAATATACAAGTATATTTTAAGATATAATATTTTATTTCTGATATTATTATAATTATTTAAATATAAAAAATTACTTACACCCTTTCATTGATGATAGTAGATAAATAGAAATCTTACTCATGTTTACATATGACTAACCATTCCAAGATCTTAACATATTTAATTTTAAAAAAATATATTATTATTGGGGTTAAAAATATAATTAATTTGAGAAAATGATAATTTAATTAAGAATTATTATTATGTATATTATTTAAATAAATTATATGGGAAAAAAGCAGACCATTCATAAAAAATCATGAATGAGGAAACTATTAGATTAACTAAGAAAATAATGAAAATAATGAATGATTAATATCCAATGTGTGATAAAATCTTATAAGATGATCATATATTACATTATAAATATTAATATGTTTATTTAATAAATTATTAACATGTTAAAAATTACAATATATGAGTTTATAAAACACTCAAGTAAAATGAAGTGTTGTGTAAGGGAATTTATATCAGTTTCCCTTCATTTAAGCATATTGAGATTTTACGAACCAGCTTGATCATATATGGTATATATACATCCGATTTTACATGTTTATCATTATACCCTAATAATTCTTGATTTTTAAGTTTTAATATGAAATATTTCATTCAAATAGATTTTGAATTAAAATATAACAAGTGGTACATAATTTTATAACTCAATTTCATTTAATTGGGTTATATTTATTCTTCATTTTTAGTAATATTATATGATTATGTTTTTAATTAATTGTTATTATATTATGTTTTATTTTAACAGATTTTTCAAAAATTATCATTTGATACCCATAATAAATTCCTTGATATATAATCAATTCAATGTTATGATCATTGTAAGAATTTATTTTGTAACCTCATTCTAATCAATAATGTTTATTATTTTTTAATTGAATAATGATACCATTTCATTTTTATATCCTCTATTTAATAATGATATATTAAATTAACTTTTTAATTTTCCCACACATTCGTAAATAAAATATTTGAGATAGCTTTAATAAGAAAATTTGAATTTATTTCTCTCTTCTTTTAGAAACCTATTTTAATTAAATAATATGTATTCTAAAAAGGTTTTCAAAACTATTTTCAATATTTTCTAGATGATTTATTAATGAAATTTTATCCATTTTTTCGTTTTTACAAAAAAAAAATTAATGGAGTCTTCATTTCATTTTCAAAATATCATGTTGGGATTTTACATGAAATTTAAAATAAATTTCTATTTTATCATTTACAACATGAACAAAATTTCCAGTTGTCATGAACAATCAGATGTTTCGAATATTGTATTATATGTTTCAAATGTTTTTTTCAAAGAATACCTTTTTCAAAATGATTTGTGAAATTTAAATTAAAAAATGTTATTTTCAAAATGAAAAGGATTTTTTCCTCAATAATGCCTATATATATATTTTTATTTCCAATTTCAATGAAAAAATCTGTTTATTCTTACAAAAAATGGTATATGTTGTATTTATATCATCCTTATTATTTAAATCGATGTTTAATGAGGATTTTGACCAAGTAATGTACTGAAATTCACATTTTGTATTCTTTTTCTGAAGTCATTATCATTCCATTGAAATATTCACTTTTCTCTAATCATTTGACATTAAATTATCCCTATATATCCACATTATGAATCTTGTATCTTCTTCTTTCATAACCCATATCACATTTTTACATATGGTATTTTTCATTGAATTTTATTTTATTGAATACTGAAATATTAATAATACGAGTTCTCTATTAGATAAGGATATATAATTTTAAGGAATTTTGTTCATGAATTAAATAGATTATTCGATATATGTGAAATGATATGGACGTATAGACATTTTTGGGCTCAGTTACAGATAGACCCTTGATACATCATTATCCTCACATGGAAAATGAATATTCTATGAGAAAATAAGTTGGCTAATCCTGATGATTTTGTACGTGGTAGTTTTAAACTTCCTAGTGAGTTGTCATTATGGTGGAGGTGACAAGATACTATGTTCATGACATATAATAATTAAGTTATTACTTCATTAATAATTGAGAAATTATTATCCACTCTATCATTACAATGATATTATCTTAAGATATATTTCATTCATGATGATTAACTACTTGGAATTTGTTTTTAGTAATTTAAAATTCCATATTGATTATTACTTATCTAGTAATGATAAAAATGTAATTGACTAAAAGGAATGTGTTTTCAGTTTTGTACAATTCTATATTTATTATTATCCTTATTATTTTACCGTTGATATTATCTATACATGAAATTCTTTCTCAAAATATTTATTACATGTAATTTTTTTTCGTTATTTACCTTCCCATGTTGATTATTCAGAACAATTCATGATTTCTTCCGATGTACATAACCCTTGCTATGAATCTGATATCACCCTTATTTTGTTTATTTTTCTAGGATTCTATGAGATATTAAATTATTTGTGTTCAATGTCATTTTATATGGAATAAATTAATTCTTGAAGAAAAAACTATACTGTAATTTGTATTTTCAAATATAATGATTGACTTATTTGTGTATTTGAGTTAAAAAAGACTAATAAAGAATTTAGTCAACAGAGTGTGATTCCTTATATATCATGAAAAATTGATAATGAAGATAATGTTTCCAAGCTATATGATTCAGGGTTCCTATAGTTTGAATTAGAATATGTTTAGATTAATCATTTGGAAAATGATTTAGGAAAATATATTCTAAGATACATAACCCTATTATAAAAATTTCTGATATGTATTGGAACATCCCAATTTTTTGGTAAGGAATATATTATTTGATTTTTTCTAGAAATATATCCCAATATGGATACTAAAAGTTGACATGGTTCAAGAAAATAGATACCTAGGTATTATAAATACTAAAAGGGTGCATTAAGCTTTATTTTATTGTCACCCAATGGATGAAAATGGGACTTATTATACACCTAGATTGACACTACTATGGAGTACGTTTATGACAATTAAAATTTTATTCACAAACCAATATATATGATTTTAATAGATAATGAAAATAAAAGACTTATATTATAGCCAAGGTATATTATATTGAAAATAACATTTCATTGTTTTGAGATCCTATAAATGATAATAATATTTTTCCATTATATTTATTATTTCTCAAATTATTCTTTTTTATGTTAGTCAATAGATGGGACCTTTCGAAAAGAAGTTAAAATTTAACAAGAAATAAATTTTGGTGACTATGAGCTAATTAATGGCATGATGATATGAGTGAAATATATAATGATTATCCCTTATCAGTTATCCTAAAATATAATTCCCCACCTATACATTAACTAAATCACAGAATAAAAAAAAAGAAAAGGATGATGTTTGGTAAGAGATTGAATGATGTATACCATAGTATAAAGAATTATAAATTTACATTATATAATAAATGTGGAAAGGAAAACCCTTGAATACAACTCAATGTTATAGAAAAATTATTTATATGTGAAAAGGAAAGACATAGAAATCCTAATTGTGTAGGAAAAAATAAAAATTTAATGGATGTAAATAAATCACAAACACTGGATCCATTTATAATTCATTATCAAAAATGTGAAGAACTTAATAAATATCAAATTCAATTCCCTCTTCAGAAGGTTAAACCCTAGACTATGGAAGGAACTATGTGGAGATAAAATGGATGAAATATTTATGTATTGGGTTTTAAGAAACAAATTGCAGAAGAAATTTTTTACTATTGGTATTTTGGGGATAATAATTTTGAAAAAACTAAGAATTGTGTTATATTTTAGAATAATATAAGTCTTTATTATCTAAAGAATTATGAATACCATCTTTGTTTTATGATTTAAGAATTTTCAAATTTATCAATGTCTTAAACTACCTTTTTGGTTTTATGTGGCGTGAGTCTACCATGATTAAGGATATTTTTTAGAGAAATTAACTGAGCTACAACCCACTTGTTTATTATATATTTTAGTGATGAATTTAATTTAGGAATAATTCCATTACATTTTATAGACATAAGATTAATGTTATTTTCAAATATTAGGGTTGATATAATCATTAATGACATTGTAATAAGTCTCAAATTATGTTCGAATTTTTGTGAAAATAATAATGAAAATAAGTTGTGTTGAAAACCCTAGAAAATATATTTTTTAAGGAATATTTTTATTTCATGAATTTATATCATATATTTTGCTTACATTATCAGAATTGTAATTATATAGTTTAAGAAACTGACAAAATCTATAATTATGTGACAACACATCACATCCAGCAAGGCCATGGGACATGAACCCATGACAGAAGGATGATAAGGCCTTAGCACCTACCTTTGTTCTACAATATTTTCTGGTTTATATGTTCATTTTTTACTTAAAAATTTTTAAACAATGATGCTATTAATGAACAAGTAGTGTTACTATTCAGTTTTAAAGATTAATTTATTATATTGGATAACTTATGGTTACCATATTAATTTTTTAAAATAGTTAGATATGGTTATAAGAACACTTCACTCTACTCCAGATCTTACAATCTATTAAAATTGAATTTTAGTGCTTCTTGAATAAAAAACCATTTTTGGATATTCATTTCATGGAGTAAGGGAATGATTTGAAAATGTTCAAATAAAAAATAAATGATGAAATTGTTCTTATCAAATAGATACCAACCATGTTTGTAAATTTCTATATATTTATATATAGTAATATTATTTCTCATCATTTTGAAAATGATCTAGAAACAAAAAATTTATCATATTACATTAATATCCGATTAATTATATTATATTTTAAATCATAATAGATTTATGGTATTGAGGCCCTTAAATTTCCACTAATCATTCACTTTCATTGGATCAATGACCTCAATAAGTCTTTATAGATTTTTACTCTTTTCATCCATGTCTATATATTCACTTTTTGTAAATTCTCTCTTATTTTGAAACCTAGTTTTTTGTTCTTACATATAAACTTTTTTACTTCCCATAATCTATTAATTATATGATAGTTTTAATAACCCTTTTATGATTTTGGTTTTTTAATTAAACAACCCTGACCCCCATAGCATGAAGTTAGTGTCTAATTTTATATATTGGTGTAAGATATAAGTAATTACATCCTGAAAGACTGAATAATTTTTTAGTATTTGTAAACTAGAAACATATATGATTAACATATTATATTTGAATTCACAAATTAAACCATAATTGTTTTTAGAGAATATCATTATTACCTATATCATATCCTTACATATCATTTATAGTACAATTAATGGATTCCTATGTATAGAAACAAAATATGTTCGAGATCAGATGCTCAATAAAGTTTTAGTATATTGGATTATATAATGAATAAATAAAGAATAATCAATATAGAAAGATAACTAATTAAATAAAATATTTCATTTAAATAACATGATTTGATTAATATATTAGAAAAACAATATGTTCAAGTATATAACGTGAAACACATTTCATTTAATCAATAAACAGATAAATAAATTCATCAAAAGATAATATCATTCTGAAAATATCATGGAAAATAATAGATGAATTCATAATGATTGAAAATATTAATTATTGTAGTTCATGTATAGGGAATGTGATACCTCTACCTCCAATACCATTCACACTATGGTTTAAAATTAATCGTTATATAGTTATTCTATTTGAACAACTATACTTCTTCTATGAAGACCATTGGAAACACAGTTTAAAACAATTGGGTAAAAACTCAAAGGGTTTATCCACCTAATTTGTCTCATGAGTCCTGTTTATTAAATAACATGATATCATTAAATTTTCCCCACAAATTAATTTCATTTATAAATCATTTATCATATATCAAATTATCGATTTAATATGTAATCATTATTCCTTATCATAATATGTTTGTATCACGTAAAGAATTAAAATTCATAAATATTTCCCCAAATAGACAAATGAATTTCAATGTAAAACAACATATGTAGAGAAGACATATTTTTTAAAAAATATAATATTAATTATAAATATTCTTCAATTTGTGGAAAATTTAGTTTCCATTGATCATAGAAAAGTGAACATTTCAAAGGAATGTTATTGAATACAAAAATTAATCAAGGGAGTGAATTTCAATACTACCCTTGATCAAAATAATAATAAACCATGTAGAGAGATAAAAATTATGGTACCAATAAAAGATATCGCTAGTTAATTATTTGTAAAATTAAGGGTTGTTGTCCTTGAAAATTACAAATACCATAAAAATATTTTTTAAAACATTATACTTAAAAATATTATTTTAATTTTCAAAATCACATTTTAGTACTAAATTTACAAAAATATTTATTCTAAATTTATTTTTAAATAACCATTGAAACATAAAAAATAATATTTAAAACATTTTAGTGGTTATGATGTCTCAGAGATTTCATTCATGTCATGCATGTAAAAATAAAGATTAATTTCACTTTTTTTATAAAATCCAAATAATTTTTTTAAAAAAAATTACATAAATATTCCATTCAAAACTTTTTTAAAAGTTTCAAATGTTTGAATATAACATTAAAAAATAATTAGCTAAATGGGTTAAAATATATTTTCAACCCCGTTTTAGAAATAGGGGTTTGGGTAGAAAAGGGATTTCAGATCGAAGAGAGAAAATAAGTCTGATTTCTAAATTAATCTCAATTATTTTATGTACCAGAGAGTGGGAAATTATTACTTTTACTTGAATAACCCATGAATAACTAGATGAGAATATAATAAATGTGTTTATTAGGAAATTACCCACAATATACTTCAACTAAAATTCAATAATAAATAATATCGATTAGAATGAGATTGTAATATAAACCCATAAATTGATCATAGTGTTAATGTGGTAATAAATAATCGAGTCTATTATGTGTATCAATAGTAAATACAGATAAAATGATTGGAAATATAAAACATTATTATAAAAATTCCCTATAAACGTAATCTTATAATGTTAGAAACAACAAATAAGTAATATAACCCAATAAGAATAGATTGAGTTATGAAATTATTTACCACTGGTTTAATTTTAATTAAAATACACATTAATGAATTTATTAAAATTAAAAAACGAAATAATATTAATAATTAATTAATCAAAATATTACATGTTAAATGGTTTGTATATATACCATATAAAATAAATTATGTTCATAATAATACAATCTATCCCAATGAAATGAAATTGTGATGAGATTCATTACATATAGATTACTTCTGATTAAACCTTCATTAACATCATATATAATGGTTTTAAACATGTTAGAATCTTATAAAAAACCATATAAATATTTATAATATCATATATTATTCTACTAAAACATTTTATCAATCATTCATTAATAATGTTCATTATTTTCATTATTTACAATGTTAATTTCCATGTTCCCTTATGCATGTATTTTTTTTATTAAAGATCAATTTCATTCCCATATCCCATAGTTTATTTATATCCATAATAATATACCTAAAATTATTAACATACTTTTAAATAATATTTTATTAAAAATAAAATAATGAATATTGGTTTTAAAATGATGTGTGTTACAATCATTGATATAATATGTCATACATACATGCGTTTTACATTTCAATTTTCCAATTATCATTATAGAAAGATGTTATGTAATACACTATCTTTACATAATTATCATAATAATATATATATATATATACTATATTATATAATTATATATATCTTCTTGTGGTGTGGTGATAAAAATAGTGTCACATCTCTTTGTGAAGGTGGAAGTCTATATGTACACAAATGATGTTATCATCTTTATGTCAGTGAAAAGGTACAAAAGAAAACAATATATTATATTTATAAATTTATAAATATGTAATTATTATCAAAATTATTTAATTTATATAAAATATAATCACTAATTTTATCTTTAGAACCTTCCATGTGAAGCGTTAGTGAATGATGACACACATCGCTAAATGAGGTTATAGTCTACTATACAAATACGAGATGTTATAGTTTCTCCTATATTATGGGAGATAAAAATTATTGTACTATATAATGAATTAATAGGTAAAAAAATTTATAAATAAAATATATATAATTTATATCCATCATCATACCCATCCTTGAGAGGTTTTTATGAAAAGATGAATGACATGTGTTTGCTAGGCGGAGGTCTGCAGTGCACACAAATACTAATTTATTAACCCATTTGATTAAAGTGGAGGTAGTTTTGGGTTATTAAAATAAGAGGAAAAATTTAATTATAATTTATAAACTATTTTTGATATATAATTATGATATTAAAATAATTTCATGGTGGCGAGGAATAAATAAAATAAAAATTCCCTCTGTTGAAAGTTACCCATTCTTTAGGTATCCTGCTTAGGTTTTTAATAGAATCCTTCCTACATTTTATTTACACCAATAAAAGTATATATTATGATGGGGTAGAATTATTAATGTAAATTTTTTACGTTTTTGGTGTATTAATATAAGTTTTATGGTATGGATTAGATAATAGAGGGGTGGCCATTTAAAACTAAGGGCAGTGCCACTCTTGATTTTTTTGAAAAGATTCAATCATACCCCTATTTATCTCATGAAAAAATCATTAAAAATTATCCATTATAAATAATAGAGTTTGTGTGGTATATAAATGTCAAAAAAAAATTAAATGTTTTATCTCATTTGAATCCTTATATTCATAATGTGGCCCTCGAAAAATCCATTTTTACCTATAATGCAGAAATTGATTTTTAATACTTTTAAAATTATTTTTACTAAAAATATTATGTTTAAAATATATAAATTTTATATTATAATTAATGATAATTTGTAATACATTTTTATAAATTAAATTAATCAAATTTTTAATATTTTATTTTAAAATTAATCCTCCAGATTTGATGAGAATGCTAGTTTTTTATGGGAAGCTATTCAAAAGTTTACAATGATTTTATATCGAAATTTAATATTAAAATGATTAAAATGTAAAAACTGGATTAATTTATATTTAATTGATCTAATTTTACTTTTAAACCAATTAAAAATATAATTTAACATTATTAATTATTAAAAAATGGGACTTATGAATTAAAATTAAATAATTTCACTATTCGTCAAAAAATGAAGCATTTCTATGAAATCCAAAAAAATAAACCTCAGGATTATTTTGATATCTTTATATCAAAAATATGGTTCATTTTTTGAAAGAAATTTTAATAAATTTGTATTAATTAATTTTAATTTATTTGTGTAAGGTGTTATTAAATTGTATTTTAGAAAAATATAATTCTTCTAAAAAAAATTTTTTATATTAAATGATTCATATTTTATTCATAATAAATATATAACCATAAATTTAATAATATATATACTAATATTAATATCCTCTAATTTAACATCAATATTATAAAAAATGTATTAGATGTAATATTTTAATAACATTTCATGTTTCATTTAAACATGGCATTGTATCCAACACAAGCTAAACTCGGTGTTTCGTGTAACACAACCAAAAATCATTGTTGTGTGTAATGAAAAAAATTAAATAGATGGATATATCATAAATTCATGGGGTGATTAATATTCTCCTAATAATAGTGTTATGTTTCATATAAACTATGGAATACAATGTTCATATTTTATAATCTTAGGGTGTTCTGTTCTCCCCATCATAAATAAATCACATCCTCACAATTTAAACATCATCATTCTAATAAAGGGTTTGAAATTTTGAAATAACTATATTGAAAATCATACAATTTAAAAGTTTTAATAAAACAACCCTTAAATATGAATGAAAATTAAATATATATACCATCTAAAATAACACATAAATATGATTTCACGTAAGAGAACATAGGTGGGAAATGAAAACATGGGCATGGATGGTGACTGTAAAGAGTTAAAGATAGTTATTAAAGTACTTTTTCATATTAATTAGAATGATCAATGTGATGTTAATGTCCTCAAAACCATAAATCTATGAGGGTTTATAAAACCAAATTATTTGTCACATATGAAAGTAATAGGATAACATTTTTTTAAGATCCTTCACAGAATGGTGAGGAATTATTTTATAATATAATAATATATAGAAATAATCTTACTTGATATGTTTCTATTTTATAATAATTGTCTCTTCCATTTTTTGATCATAAATAAATTTCAAATTCATATCTATCTCAAAAAAATGAATATACTGAAATTATTTTACCTTAATGCACTAAAATTCACATTTAATGGGTCATAAGATCCGTAGAAGAGTGAAATTTTATTCCTTAAATATCTAACTATTTATTAAAACATATATGGTTAGCTCAAGTTATCAAATATTAAGCATTATCTACATAGTGAAGTAATAAATTAATCTCTAAAACTACTTCCACATTTTCATTTCGAATATTTCATAAATGATTATCCTTAATACCCTTTTGAAGGATTAAAAGACTGAACAATAATAATATTTTCACTAATTTACCAAAATTAAATTATCATTAATCCCTAAAAAATATTATGTGTATCCTAATTATCATATACCATAACTTTTTGTACATTCATCATATATTCTATTAATACATGTTAATACCCTAAATTCCAACCAAAATTATTGAAAACATGAATCCATAATTATTCTTCAGGTAAAACATAGATTATTTGATATATTTATTAAATCCAAAAAAAAATTAAGTGAACTTCAAAATGCATAATTCACATTGTTAAAAAATTAGAAATCAGTTCCAATGTAGTTAGTTCAATCCAATGTACTTTACATATATCAATCATCTCTTTATACCCACATCATTATCCTAAAATCATGAATATATTAAGGGTTATCATTCCCTAAATCATCTATTTTAAAAAACTCCAATAGGCCACTAAATAATATTATTTGTCATAAGTACTGTTAATTATACTGTTTGAAATCCTTAGGGAAAAATTACTACAACAGTATACTTATACATTCAATCATTATTATGACTATGATATCATTGATAATATAATCAAATAGATTAATTCATAAATACAAACACAATAATATTAATCATTCCACTTCATATGTGGAAAAAACATAATCTTGACCACGATTCATTTGCTTCGTTTGAGGTATCACCTTTTGACACCGTAGTCATTTATTTTCAAGATTCCCCATTTCCTTATTGTAGAATCATTTTACATTAGAAACTTTTTTATTATAATTACTATAAAAAACAAGGTTTCTTTTTCTTCCACCATTGTAATAATCTCCCATTCATTTTACCCATAAACTAGGATATTTTTTCAATAATTATAACATTTTGGAAAATCCTTCATTCCCTTCTTACCTTTACCATTTTTTTCTATGATATTATATTTTTATCCATCTTCCCTTAAAATCATTAATACTTATATAATTATTCATTTCTATAGTTATCACGTGATACTATATGATCATTTGATGATAATGTATAGAAGACTATTTCCCATTGAAATATTATCTTAATCACATCAATGGAATGATCGTTATTACTCATTGGATTCCTTCCACTAATGTTTTTTCCATTCTTTATATTATTAACCACTTTAAAAATATTAAATACACTATATATGATGATATCATTATGAAAAATAACATATAATCCAAAAACTATTTAAAAACATAACGTAATTTGATGAATTTTTAAATATATAGTATCTTAAGAATAAACATGGATTCTTTTGGAATATTAGTATTTTCAAACCCTTCATAATTTTTTATTAACATCCCTATAGAGTGACAAACTATGTGCCTAGTATGGATTATTTTCAGGTAAAAGGTGATGA
Source organism: Viscum album (assembly GCA_963277665.1). Classification (NCBI taxonomy): domain Eukaryota; kingdom Viridiplantae; phylum Streptophyta; class Magnoliopsida; order Santalales; family Viscaceae; genus Viscum; species Viscum album. The sequence continues at coordinate 1,472,571,965 of OY728161.1, forward strand.
CCTGGTCCAACCCAATGCTTCATTTTTAGAGTTATTACCCCAAGGTACCTCTGTTCTTGAACCATGTCTACTTGAAATATCTATACATGGGTTTTTTTCTATGAAAACCAACAGAATATCTACCATACCAAAAAAATAAGATGACATTGTGTACTATACTCAATTTCTATCATTGAGTTATGTTCCCTAATCTATGTTTTCTTTAATCTAGTTCCAAAGGTTTTTAATAAAAAACATTGGTACCAAATGTAATGATCCTAAACCTAATACCCCAATGCCATTGTGTACATTATTACATCGGTAAAATATATAAGGGATAACATACTGAAGGACCCAATAGTTTAGTAATATTGGTAAACATGATACATACATGATTACCATATTAAATCTAAATTCAAAATTACAACACAATTATTTTCATGAATTTAATATTTTCTACTAACTTATCCTTTTATACCATTCATAGTAGACATCCTAGATTCCTGGGAATGGATACAAAAAGGGTGATCTCAAATTATTAGTAAGGTTTATGTATAGAGGAAGATAACTAGAGTTGATAAATTATAATCAAAATGGGTAGGTAAATAACTGAATAAACATGTCATTTAAATGACTTCAATGCCTGAATAGATAATTCCATATCATTATGGCATTGTAAATAATGGAAAACACATTCCATTTAATAAATAATTTAACAATGAAAGGTATCCAAATATAATATCTTGTTGAATTTAACATGGACAATAATAACTAAATTCGTAATCAAGGAAATACATAATTTTTGGATATCATTGTCACAACTCGACCCACTGATTTATGACCTGTGAAAACCCCAGGACTACCTATAATAGGCTAGGGGTTGGACAGTAGCACTGAGTAGTGATATCCCACAAATGGGAGTCATTGTCTTAAGGTACTTGTACACAGGAAGACAACTCCAATCCCACACAATGCTAAAATGTTATGAAATGATACAATTCATGCCTAAATCATTGATCCCATAATAGAGTATGATATTAAATTTAATAAAATGGGAAAATGGGAAACATACAATCCCAACCAAAAACTACAAAAAATTACAACCTACTTGATGTTTGAGGACAATGTAAAATGAAAAATCCTAGTAAAACACCTTGGTGCCAACATCAATCAAAATCCAGCCACCCTCTTTCCTCGTAGGACACCGTTAAAAGGGTATTCATCTATATAAGACACAACATGTGTGAGAAAATACCATGAATGGGTGAGTATAGCAATACTCCATAGTTCACCTAAAAATAGTAAACATGAAGAAAAAAGTACATTTATCTCAATAAAATATATAACAATCAGCGTATAATAGAAAAACCCAAATATGTTCAAGAAATACACCACACCCCAAGGAAGTCATAACAAACATTCCGCCAAAGGATTATGCTCAAATCAGTCATTTTTCTATGAATATACACACCATGAACCATTATATCATAAAAAACCCTTGATGAATAGGTCCATCTAATTCGTCCCTACACTATCAAAGCTCACAGGTCTAAGAAGACTATAATACAATGAGAGTGGTCAAACCCAGAACCATTGGGGGAACCATAAACCCAATATGAATCAACCCTCTATGCAGTGGTTCATATGTCAATTATACAATAAACCTACTGATATAACATACTAGATAGAGGAACAATGTCAAACATAGTGAGGTCACGCAGATTACACAAACTCCAACTAGCAAATAATGAATGATAGAGGATCAGACTACAATATCACGGTGGGAAACCATAACTCTATTTGACACTCATCATCTAAATGGGATCATAATATTGAGATATGTATGTAGTCCCACATTCTACCCTCTTGGAAAAGTACCATGTGAACATACTCAACCAATATTAGTCCAAACTAAGAAAATAAAGAGCTATGATAACTCATGAATGGGGTAAACAGTGTGTACTAGGGGCTACAAGATGTGTACAATAATCCACATTCCTACCAATGTGGATGTGACTCACTGAGCCCATAGTATCCATATACAAGGTGTGTAGAGGAACTGAATAGAGTGCAGGGGAAAATGGTTTCCTTCATGCGTCATGTGGCCATTTCTGTGTACCTGTGTTGTGTCTGTGTACCGGCCCATGTCCACCAATCCATGTCTGTGTACTAGTACACAATCTTCCATATGATAGTTTACATGTTCCTATGTATGTGTACTCTCCCAAGAACACACCAAGTCACATAGAATGGGTCACATGACATGTGATAAGGTTCATAGGCTTTGTGATCCTTAACTATAGGCGAAACCCTAGAAATATAACTATGTGATCCCACACAACATATAAATATGGATTAAAGGACATGTATAATGGGAAATTCTAGAAACTAATATCTTTTTCATGCACCATTGTTCGTTATTCATACAACTGATCTAGTGACCATTTAACTAAGGAAAAAACGATCTTGCCTCATCTAAGCCTCACCACCATTAAATAATGTGTTTTTCCATCAAATATATTCGAAAAATTGGTCTAAATGTCATTACTCATTGTGCATCAAATAACACAAAAGAATGAAAAATCAGGTATCCAAAAACATCTAATTCACCACCACATTGATTGTTACACCACTATTATGTCATACCAATCCCACATCTGTGATTTTGGATAGAAAAACCAAGAAATTATTATGAAAAAATTTATTAATCGGAATATATTGAACCTCGTTCCAAATAAACAATACCCACTTTTAATGAAGAATCAAGGGAGAAAAGAACTAGAAAAAATAATAGAAACTGAATTTCTTCAAAGTTCATGTCGATATCGATTCATTATTGTGAGAATAAAAATGAAGAAATCAAAAATTTAAAATTTATTCACTTAGAACCCAATTAATCTATCCCTTACCTAATAAATGACTGAACCGAGGATCAATATTTTCATTGATTGATTCATGTTAGTTATAGAAATTTGGAACGAGGAATGAATAAATTCAAAAAAACAACCATACTAGAGTTTGGATTGATCTTTTTTGAAGAATGGTTGTGTTCCCATCATTGATGAGATCCATTGAAACTCTAGGTGCAACAATCCATGATCTAATCATGATCTATCATCGTTCACCAACAACACTCTCCTCCAACATCTCCTATTTCTCTAGCGGTGATTAGCCAACATGGACACAAAATTCATATCCATATATTTAAATAGTAAGTGAGGTGATGTGTTTAAAGCAATAAAATAAAATTTTAAATCAATTTATTTTACTAAATGTGTTCCTGGGACTAATTTTGCACTAATGTTCTGCACCTACATTGAATATTTCATTCTTAGGGTAAAAATTGTATTCTAAACTCAATGGTACGCATGAATTATTTATTCAAAAATCCATTTTGTAGTTATTCCACTTTTTTAGGATAGATTCACATCCATGCTACTTAATATATTTAATATATTTAAATCATTTATTCCAAGCACAACAAGCCTCTAAATCACACACCATCTTAGAGCTAGTTCCAAAATATAATCCATAAAACATCAAAAAATAATACACTGAAAATATGAGATTTTTCTTTCTCCCAACCATAGGGATTCTCTTCCCCAATAGAGAAAAAATACTAAATAGATGAGGTTATTCAGCTTGAATGTAGGGCACCAGATCCCAGGTTCTCTACTAAAGATTCGTGTGCTGTCACCCGACACACACAAGGAGAATCAATCACCCATGACGATTCCTCTCTTGTCGATCCTCAATCCATGTAGCATAAATTGCAATGGTATATCCATCACTAATGTACATCTAACCAAAATCATTAATTTGTGAGGATTTGTGCACATACCTCCTTAACGGTTCCATGTAGAAGAAATCATGTACCTTGTATTACTACAGTGTTATATTTATGTAGTATTACACATCACCAATTCTATGTAGTATTTGGAAGGGACCATTTAATCTCGAAGAAAACGTTTTTTCTATAGAAAATCACCTCCATCCACATTGATTTGAGACACTCAAGAACACATGGTCTCCCTCCTCAAACTCCAGAGGTCATTTTCATTAGTTTGCATAAGTCATCTAGTTGATTTTTGCAGCCTTCATTGGCTCCTAGATGATCTGTACCTTCTACATATTATCTCTCGCCAATAGTGAGCTCATTTTTTCTAACATGACTGGATCATAACAACAATGTGGTGACCTATAGGTTCTCTCATATAAATCCAATAATGGTGTGATAATAATGGTGGCATGGAATCTGTTGTTTTTTAAAAATCATCCAAGGGTTGTAGATCCTCCGAACTATGGCCAATATCCAACATGCAAGACCATAACATGTCCTCTAAAGTATGAATGGTTCTATCTATTTGGCCTTCATTATTGGGACGAAACGTTGTGATCGAGAACATCTTTTTCCCATAAACAACATATAGTCCAATCTATAACCAATATGTGAGGCGAGCATCATGGTCAGAGACAATCATTGAGCTATCTCCATGGAGTTGAACTATATATTTCATGAAGAGTTTTCCAAATCTTTCTACTGATTTATGATCTCTAATATCTTAGAAGTGGTCTGACACGGAATGTCAGTATACAATCCCCCTTATAGAATCATTTACCCAATTTGTAGGTGGTAATACCATAATTAATTACATATAAATCCCACCCCACATCAACTCTAGAACCTCTAGGGGTTTAGCTAAACATGTAGGAACATGGTTCTCAGCCTTCACTTGTAGAAAATTATGGCATTGAGAGGCAAACTAAGAAACTCCCATCATAATTGGATAAAAAACTAATGTTAGTGGTCCTGGTATATCTTTTACACACATGCATTTACCACCAAATGGTATGTATTAAACTCCCGCAACATTAGGGCTTCCTTCATCCATCCTCTAAAAAGGGTAATGTTATCCCCATATTTGGAATTCCCATCAAGAGCATGTCTAGTGGATATATGAGTACGTAAGGACTCAAAATCAGTATCTCCATGCTAAGAATACCTGGAACACTATAAAAGATGTGTGGTAATAACCCTATATTGAATATATGAAGCACTATCCTAGTCCATAATGGACAACATCAATGAGTCCATCCACCCTAACACCTCATCCAACCATTGAGAACATGATCTCCTACTGAGAGAATCTGCCACCATGTTCCCCTCCTGAGGATTATACAAAATATCTAATACAAAGTCCTAGAGGAATCCTTTCCATAAACTATATCTCAAGTTTATATCCTTATAAGAGATGATATACATGAGTCTATTTTGATCATAGTGAATAATAAATCACATTCCCATTCGGTATAGTCACCACATCTCCAAAGTGAAGATTGTCACTGCTAACTTAAAATCATGGGTCGTGTAGTTATTCTCATGTGGACTCAACTAGAATTAATCATATAAAATAATCCAATCCCTCTAAATCAACACATAACCATGTATGATCTATGATGCATCGCAGAACACTACATAATCAACACCATCCTATGGAAATATCAAAATATGGGAAATTGCCAACCTATATTTGGACATCTAAAAGAACTGTTGGAACCTCTTCATCCAAAATAATGAAATCCCATTCCATGTCAAGGCTTTCAAGGGTGTTGCCACTCTATAGAAGTCGGGTATAAACCTCTGATAGTACCCTACCAACCTAAGGAAACTTTTTACCTTGATAAAACTATTGGGTGGCTACCAAAAAAGCACTACCTCATCCTTTTCTATATCCACATATACTCAAGCCTCTGAGATGATGTGTCCTATGATTTGAAACTCTTGAATCCAAAATTTACACTGAGAGATCTATCAAAATTTCAACACACACTGAGGGTGTCTAGGACCATCCTCAAGTGTCTCGTGTGATCCTCCTCAGACACTGAATACACTAGGTTTTAATCAACGAAGACCGCAAAGATCTGATATAAGGATAAATTTTATGTTTCATGAGTCTCATGAACACTTTAGGCTCATTTTCATGCCAAATTCCATCACCACGTACTCATAGTGACCATAACAACATTTGAATGATGCCTTAGGTATTTCCTCTTCCAGTATGCACAACTTATAATAGCCTGACCAATGGTCAATCCATGAGAACTATGATTCCCTACTCAATTTACAAAATAAGTCATCGATAATCATTATGGGAGAAATATTATTCACGATTACTAGATTCAAGCATTGGTAATCCACAAATACCCTCAATCTTCCATTTAACATCTTTGAAAACTATACTGGGGATACATAGGGGAAAACATTGGGTCACGCAATATCATTCTCCTTATATCCTCCAAATAGAACCTTGTATATTAAAACTCTATTGAATCCATCTTATATGTTGGTGTATATATTAGTGTTTTCCTAGGATGAATGTCAATGAAAATTATATCCCTTGGGGACGAGGTAAACCTGAAACATCTTCCTGAAATACGTCCTCATATTTAGTCACCACTGTAGGAAACTGACTGCCCAAAGAATCTACTACTCCAAGAGTTATGCTAGCCAACTAGTAAATAATTAGCAGCAATCCCCTATTCCTGAGCTCTTCCTACACTACCAAGGTTTTGTTATCACCAATAAAATAAAACCTTGTTCCATCTCTGCAGACACACCGTGTCCTCCACCTTAAAAAAATCCAATCAATAGATTTATTTTTTATATCCAACCCATAACAAATATTCCATAATAAGGCCTAATATCTTAAATTATTATATGCCATATTAAAATATAACCTCTATGAATCATATCTCACTGTCATCACAATTCATCAATCAAGGATTCAAATCATGTCAGTGTATCCAATAGTATGGGTTGATCCAATGGCTCAATAATAATCTCTATGTATCAAACAAGATATTTGGAAATGAATGAATGACTAGAACCTATGTATATAAATACTATAACTAAATTATAAAATATATAGATTGTACTTGATATCATTCCTGGAGACTCATGTCATATGCCTCCATATCATGATGCTAGCCTCGTCCCCACCCACCAGCTCCATAATCATAGTGTGGACCACATGGGGGTCATGGGGGTGATATGTTGTACCTCAGAACACCTCATGAGACATGTCCCTATTACATTACCCACTCCTTGTGGAAAACCATTCAACTACCTCTGTCTATTTCTCAACAGTTCCAAGACCTTCTCTTGATCAGCTATTTGTTGTGTCCAAAATTCTTGAGCCACATGTACCTGACCATCATATGAAAAACACCACCTCTCCCTTAGCTGATTTGAGCCACACTGGTATCCCTACACCATTGGCCTTATATCCTAGTATCACCTCCTAAATAATATTACATGCTTGGATACCTCTGAATAGTGTTGACTACATACTGTTGAGCTCTCATGTACATGGTTCCCACAACTAGCTCCCAATACAATTTCATCTCTACCAAAATATATCCACCAATAAGGATCACTAAAGCACTCCAACATAGGTGGATATGGAAACTGATGGTCATGAATACCTGATGTCCCGATGTAATCCCCTCTCAATGGTTTGAGCATTGAAGAACTGGACCGACACCATATAAAAGGAGTAACACTATAGGTTAGTACATCTCACTGAGTACTCATCCATGGCAATAGTACCACTCTAAAAATTTATAATATCTTATATGTGTATTGATTTCAAATAATCTAGATAGAAATGATTTATAATGATGTTCTCAATGTATGTTTATTTGAGAATTATCTCATCTTGGGGCTGAGTCACCAAGTTCCACCATCGCAAATCATATCCCAAAATAAGGATTGTCGATATGACATCGATTTAATTTGTAGGTGGCCTCATGATGAAAAAAATGTGACTAAATACCTATATCATGTCCTCAACTACCTTGGTGTCTTTCTCACCTTGAAACCTCCGATTTCGTAGCCTTTAAAATATGTGTAATTTACATAGACAATTTAAATACTCAACTAGTACTACCAGTGTAATATACTACTCCACAAGTGGTGTTATATATGGAGAACCCCCTAGATGTGCTATCATCAGTTCATTCCCCTATACTAATGCCTTGACACTAGGTGGGTCATCCTCATGATCTCATAGTGGAATCCAAGAGGGTTGTCTGTATAGATGCATCCTCAATCCAAACAAGGTTTACCATATTCAAAATTTTATTTGGAGGTTGATTAATTAAGAAGTATATGGAAACAATTTCAATTCGTATTTGATGAGTGTGCCAAAAATCTTCACTATGACAAATTTTTACATGTACTGGGTTGAAAGGCAAGTAATTAGAGTCATGGTGTATGGATATGTTGATTACCACAAAAACATTGGAGTCTCTATCCTAAAAGATGAACTCTAAACCCTACTCACCATCCCTTTAATACATCATCACTAACTCCCATCTTTTATTAGAATTATGGTCAAATACCAATCTGACATGACTCTACCCAATATGTTTTGACCCGTGAGTACCCCTATCCACCTCCAATTGGTCAAGGGTTGGCGACTAGCACTGAGTGGGAATATCCCACAAATCAGAAGCATTATACTAAGGTACCCATATGTAAAGACCTGGAAATTTCAAGGAAATTTTTTTTCTTATTTTTTTGGAATTTTACTAGTCCACTGTTTTTGACGGCGCCTGATTCCGAGGCCCAGTGTTCCCGAAATCAATTTCTGAAGTTTTTTTCGGGTACGTTCAGTAATCATACGTGTGAGATTTTCGATCATTTGAACCATTGCTCGGGATGGAAATCAGAGGACACCGATGAACTCGCAGCGCCAGTAATCGTTTAAGGGGACATTTACCGCAGTTGCATTTTATGTGTGTTGAGAGTTAATTTTAAGGGATTTAGAATAAAATAAATGAAATTGTATCACACAATTATATTTTAAGGATGTTAGTTATTTCCTACAATGGGGAGTTAGTGGTGGGACACACACCCACATAACCTACCATGATAAGAATTAGTGTGGTGGGGCCCACACGCACCCCAACTTATCACATCCCCTCAACACCCTTGAAACTCACCCCAATTTAACACCCCTTGTATATATTATGACAACTCTCCCTCTATAACTGTGACTCTTCACTTATTTCTCTATCTTCTATAATCTTTTCCAACATGTTTCATTAATTGATCAATTAATGAATTGTCTTCTCTAATTTTTGAATGTTTTTGAATTAAATGGAAGATTATAATTATGGGGTAAGCAGTACTTTAATGTTGGATTAGAAAATATTTTTTGATATGAACCTTTGGTAAATTAGAGGGAACGTCTTTCTTCAACGACAAAAAACACTGATGAAGATTGAATTTCTCCCTTGATGAAGAACGCTCTACGATTTGAAGAAGGCGAAGTCACCAACAACGCTTCTTCTTTGGGTGAACTCCAATGTCAGTGGAATCGACACAGTTCTTCCGCGACGCTTGACTACCATGACTTTCGTCTTCTGCATCTCAATAACGTGTGATGTATTTTCTATGTAGGGGAATTAGGTTCAATTTTAATTGATTAAAATTGTTCTTGTTATTTGTTTAGAAACATGGTTTGACTTCGGCCAATTGCTACAGCCTAACGCGGAGGGCGCGGTCCAAATGTACATGGCCCGACGACCCTCCGTAGACTATTTATTTGTGATTGGGGCACGTAGGAAGAGGGGGTGTTGAGAGAAGATGGTGGCCGAACGCCGGACGTGTGTGGAAGAATCGTGGCCCACAACCAAGTGTCGCTAGACTGACGAATAACTGGATAGATAAGCCGGCCAGAACGGAGGGACCGTAGCGCCATGAGGGCGTCATGCTGTAGAGGACCACGGCCCGCGCTCTGCATGCCACTTCAGCGGAGAACCGGCCGGCTCGTCGTCTGGCTGGGTGAAGGAGCCGTGACACCCTAAGGTGCAACGCAGCAAGACCGCGACCTGCCCAAGCGGGCCGCTTGAACATGGAAGGGCGGCCGGCTTCGGCCAGCCGGATGGGAGGGCGGCGGTGCCCGGAGCTACTAGTTCGGGAATTTGGGCCCCCTTGGACCGCTTGGACCTCCGGGACAAGCCGTTCAGCCATCCGGGTCGTGCCTTGCAGGGCCAAGCCACGCCGACCCGTGCCGCGCCGCGGCATGCCGGCCCAGGTCGTGCCTCGTCGGGCCAGGTTGTGCCCCCTCAGGCCGGACCACGCCCCCTCGGGCTAGGCCGCGTGATTCATCGGGCCAGTCCAACCTTCTACTGGGTTGGACCTGCCAAAACCGAGTTAACTAGACATGCCAGCCCACTGGGATTAATAGGCCGGGCCCATTTTCAATTAAATGTGAATAACATAAAGGCCGTGTGTCTGATCGACACGCCGTCTACGGAATTGGGACCCTCGTGACGAAGCGGTCCATTTTTGATACTCTAAGTAAGTTTTGGATGACTTTGGATAGCGGTCGGGTTTGGATCAAGCATATTTCCAACTGGCCCCCTGGAATGGAAAAGCCAATAACTCTCAGACCGTAATTCTGATTGATGCGTCGTCTGTTGCGTTGGGTTCCTTTTGAAAATACAGAACTTCAGGATACATCAACTTTTTTACTTCATGATATTTGATGAATCGAACCCTTTGCTCGAGATGATGACCCTCCCAGAATTGAGAGAGTTGTGGATGGGAATCCTAGAGCTGGCTGCGACTGCAACGACTACCGTACCAGAACCCTACATGGGTTCGACGATGAAAAAAACTGTATTGGAATACTCTATGGGTTCGATAGTGACGACAACTGTACTGGAATCCTCCGTTGGTTCGGAAGTGACGACATCTGTACTGGAATCCTCTGTGGGTTAGGCAGGGATGACAACTTTACTGGAATCCTCTGTGGGTTTGGTAGCGATGACAACTGTACTAGAATCCTCCGTGGGTTCGGTAGCCACGAAAACTGTACTGAAATACTTCATGTGTTTGGCAGCCACAAAAACTGTACTGGAATCCTCTGTGGTTTCGGAAACAATGACAACTATACAAGAATCATCCCTTGGTGCAGAAACGATGACAACTGTACTGGAATCCTCCATGGGTTCGACAGCGACGAAAACTATATCGGAATCCTCCGTGGGTTCGGCAGCGACAACAAATGTACATGAATCCTCTATGGGTTCGGCAACGATGATGAATCAGTGACTACGTCTGATCATATCTATCTCTATACGAAATATGTATACATTTATGAGATCAGTCTTGACATTCAATCACTATCATTGATGTGGTTGAGTTTCATCCTGTGTGGACTGGGTTGTTCTTGGGCTCGAGAGTTGGAGCTGAACTGAGATTGATAACTTAGGTATATGTATGGGAATATACCTATGTAGGGTTCATTGTTATTACATGTTTGTATATTTCCTTTGGGGGTTATCCTTCGTGGATTCTGGGGGACATTCAGGGTCTCTGGGTTTCTACATAGTATCGTATACTCACCCCTGCACGGGCTACGCCCGCACTACATTGTATTGGATGCAGACGACAGACATCCCTGATCGTGGTACAGACTTGTAGAGCCATACGGTACCCAGAGGTGGACCACTCGGTGGGATGTACACGGAGCAGACAGACGGACCCAGGGTGCTGAGGAGACCATCTGTACCCACCCTTCAGGTGGGATTCTCGGAGTACGACTCAGTGGTTTCTACTTTAAATTACTATTGTTGTACTAGTATTTCATTTGTACTATACATTCAGTTGGGCTTGTATTTCTGGCCCCCTTTCCTTTCAGCACTTTGTGTATACCGTTTTTCTTAGTGCTTTCTTTACTTTCTTACTCTATTGTGTTTATTTACTTTTATAAATTCAATTCCTTCCCATCATAGGGATTTACGCCTTTGGTGCTAGTCGCTAGCCCCTGGCCTATGGAAGGCGGGCTTGGGGAAGTCACAACACGGGCCCCGAGGAAGGGTCATGACAAATTGGTATCAGGAGAGTCTGTTCTACCGTATAACTTAGGACTCTGATATGTCTTATTTTGAAGAAATAGTGTTAATAGTATTGAGTGTAGTTTCCAGTCCATGGAGTCCAATGTTGGTGCGGCAGCCGACGTATCCACACACCAGGACCCTGACCTCTGATTTCCGAATCAGTGCACAAAAACACTGATTGCATGTGTGTTTCAAGAGTTTCCTTTGTGGTCTCTTAGACTCAGCTCACCAGGTATAAATTATTGACCGTGGCGCACCTATTCCTTATCAGGATGCTGTTGTGAAGACATCCAGCTAGGATTTCCGAGAGAGAGTATCTGATGACATCCCACTGAGCGAAGAGGCTCCGTTGTAAGGCCCTCTTACAAGGTTGTCACCTTCAGGTGGTGCACCAGTAGCACCACCACCCATTAGGCAGTAGATGCCACCGACCACATTAGAGGACGGAGCATGCCGACTTAGCGTGTTGCACGAGTTCCAGCAGCAGAGGCCCTCGAGGTTTCAAGGTGAGACAGTTTCATAGGTAGCAGAGGACTAGATAGAGGTGATTAATGTATTTTTCCACCTAGTTGAGATAATAGTAGAGTAGATGTTGATCTTAGATACTAATATTTTTCAATGAGTGACCATGAGAACGGTCTGCATAGTGATGAGGTTTTGGTACCTGGACCGTTTTCTGAGATTGTACCATTGGGCAGTGTGCCAACTATATCAATGTCCATTGGTCACCAGACACTACGGGTGGTACTAGTAGAGGACACTTCTAGGTTTAGTTCATTACATGTGTTTCAACACAAGATATCCCTCATGATCAGAGGTGAGCCGGACCCACAGACGAGTGAGGACTGGCTTGATGAGGTGGATGAAAGTTTCCTAGAGCTTATACAGCTTTGACATGATGACGTTTTGGTAGCTGAGTATTCATCGAGGAATACCATTCTTCCCTAGTACTCGATGGATATGATACGATCAATGCTTTATAGCTCGATCCTCTGTGCAAGGTGTGTTTTAGGGCATCCGAGCCAGTTCAATTTCCTCTATGCATTCCTAGTTATGTGAGGGTGATAGAGATAACCTTTGTGGTTGAATGTTCATTGGCTTAGCGGTAACATCTAGTGAATGTTAGCAGTTGGATGCATGAAACTGGTGCCAGTCTTAGAGACTTGAGCATGTAAAATTTTTCGAAGTGGGAGTATTAAGGACAGATTAATCTGTAGGGCAGCAGATGTGGAAGCAATTATAGGATAAAAGCATGAGGTGGTGAACATTTTGACAATTTGAAAACACCATCCTTTGTAGTCCCCACTAGGATCAGGGAGCTGGAAGGCAGGGGGAGAGAGTAACTGCATGTGGTCAAGGAGTGTGACCCAAGGGCTCTAATAATGATTCGATGTATGGTCTGTTTCTACTATTAGCTTCCGTATGAATAGACATAGGTACTAATCATTCCTTTCTTCCATGAATCTTGTCCCAGACCTAGAGTTTCTAGGTAATACATTGACTTGATTGTCAAATCTTGAGATTCCTTTGGGAGGAGACTCGATATTCACACTTACACCGACAATGTGATCTGACCCATGAGGTGAGAGTTTTGGTTGGATACTCTTGGTGGTAGCGTAGAGTCCTTACGACGTTAATTTGGGTATGTACTAGGAAACCATAGTTCATACACATATTGACCGTATTAGGAAAAAAGATTATGGTTTATCTATAAAGATGGGATGGGTTTTTCCTTGGTCGGCGAAAAGAAACACACAGGAAGCACAAGATGGAATCATGAATAAGAGGGTGAAAACGATTAATCCAGAGTCGGCCAGACTTACCTTTGTGCCAAACATCTCCATAGATGCATCACCGCTTTCAGCGTTGATGAAGAAGGGGAAGCCCTTTGTGTGGTCAGAGAGATTCTAGTAGAGCTTTCAAGAGCTAAGGCAGTGGTTGACTAGGGTGCCCAACTTGAGGTTTTAAGAGAAGGTGTTGAGGGGGTTTCACACTTCTCTTCTAGTGGTACATCCAGGTGTTGCGAAGATGTTTCAGGACCTAAGGTGACAACACTGGTGGCCGGGTATTAAGAAGGCTATAGCAGAGTTCATTTCACGATGCCTCACTTATCATCATGTGAAGGCGGAGCACCAGGTACCAGAAGGCTTGGTACAACCCATAGAGGTCCCAGAGTGGAAGTGGGATGGGATATCCATGGATTTCATGATGGGTCTTCCACGTACATCCAGAGGACACGACTCTCTCTGGGTGATCGTAGACCAACTCACCAAGTCGGCCCAATTCCTACCGATCAGAGAGTAAACCTTATTAGAGAGCTTGGGATGCCTCTATGTTCAAGAGATCGTATGACTTCTTGATGTTTCCCCGACTTTTCTCATAGCTGGGAGGATCACCTACCCTTGGTGGAGTTTGCGTACAAAAATAGCTACCACTCCACCATCGGGATGGGCCCTTATGTGGAATTGTACGGCCGAACATATAGGTCACCTTTGTGCAGGACTGACCTTGGGGAGTCAGCACTTGTAGGACCATAGATGGTTCAAGCTATAATGGAGAAGGTGCAGATCATCCAGGAGTGGATGAAGAATGCACAGAAAAGACTTAAGTCTTATGCTGATAGGAGACAGAGACCACTGGAGTTCGAGGATGACTACCACGTTTTCTTACGGGCCTCACCTCGAAGGGGTCTATGGAGATTTGGTTGGGGAGGCAAGTTATCTCTGCGCTTTATCGGACCTTTGTAGGACCTCATCAGGGTAGGCGAGGTGGCATACCGCTTCTCCCTTCCACCTCAGTTGCACCGTGTGCATAACGTCTTCCATGTATCTCAGATGAGGAGATGCGTGCACGATCCATCCCACATCATCAACCACAAGGAGCTGGACAAAGATGACGGGGCAACATTCACAGAGGTTCCCGTGGAGATCGAGGATCAACAGGAGCAGGTACTACATGGACGATTGATTCCTCTAGTGAGCATTCGCTGGTAGCACATGAACCTCCAAGAGAGCACATATGAGCAGGAGGCTCATATGCATGCTCAGTTTTCCCTTTTGTTTCCCTAGTGTGTGTTGTAGCTTTACCGGGATGTAAATCCCTAAGGTGGGGGTAAGGTAAAGACCCAGAAATTTCAAGGAATTTTTTTCTTAATTCTTTTGAATTTTACGAGTCCACAATTTCTAACGGCGCCTGATTCCAAGGCCTGATGTGCCTAGAATCAATTTCTGATGTTTTATTCGGGTACGTTCAGTAAACATATGTGCAGGATTTTCTATCGTTTGAACCAGTGCTCGGAATTGAAATCCAAGGACACCGATGAACTCGTTGCGCCGGTAATCGCTTAAGGTGACTTTTACCACAGTTGTGTTTTATGTGGGTTAAGAGTTAATTTTAGGGGATTTATAATAAAATAAATAAAATTGTAGCTCACAATATTATTTTAAGGATGTTAGTAATTTCCTACAATGGGGAGTTAGTGGTGGGGCCCACACACACATAACCTCCCATGAGAAGAATTAGTGTGGTGGGGCCTACATGAGCCCCAACTTATCACCTCCCCTCAACACCCTTGAAACCCACCCATTTAACTCTCCTTGTATTTATTATGACAACTCTCCTTCCATAACTATGACTCTTCACTTCTGTTTCTCTCTTCCATAAACTTTGCCAACATGTTACATTAATTGATCAACTAAGGAATTGTCTTCTCTAATTTTTGAATCTTTTTGAATTAGATGGAAGATTATAATTATGAGTTAAGCCTTAATTTAAAGTTGGCTTAGAAAATATTTGGTGAGAGGATCCTTTGGTAAATTAGAGAGAACGTCATTCTTCAACGAAGAACAACTCCGACGAAGAACGACTTTCTCCCTCGATGAAGAACGCTATATGATTTGAAGAACGCGAAGTCACCAACAATACATCTTCTTTGGGTTCAGTCCGGCTTCAATAGAATCGACATCGTTCTTCTGCGACGCCCGACTACCGTGAAGTTCATCTTCCACGGCTCGACGACGTGCGGCGTCTTTTCGAGGTAGGGGAATTATGTTCAATTTTAATGATTAAAATTGTTCTTGTTCTTTATTGAGAATTTTTTTTTGACTTTGGCCAATTGATACCTCCTAACACAGAGGGGGCGGGACGAACAAACACAGCACGAAAACCCTCCGTGGATTCATTATTTGTGATTGAGGTGCGCTGGAAAAGGCGGAGACGGGAGAAGATGGAGGCCGCATGCCGGCCGCGTGTGGAAGAACCACGGGACGCTCGGCTGACGAAGAACTAGAAGGCTATGCCGGCTAGACCAAAGGAACTATGGCGCCTTGAGGGTGCCACGCTGCGGAGGACTGCGGCCCGCGCTGCGCAGGCCACTTTAGCGGTGAACCGGCTGACCAGTTGAAGGAGCCGCAGCACCTGAAGGTGCCGCGCAGCAAGACCGTGGCCTGCCCGAGCAGCTTGCTTGCGCCATGAAGGCCAGCCGGCTTCAGCCGACCAGTTGGGAGGGCGGCGCTGCTGGTTCAGGAAAGTGGGGGGTCGTGCCCCCCCCCCTCGGATCACTCGGCCCTCCGGGCCAAGCTGCGGCCAGCCGCGCCTCGCCTCGGCCCCTCGGGCTAGGCCACACTATTCATCGGGCCGGTACGACCCTTTTCTTGGTCGGACCCGCCAAAACTGGGTTGACCTAACCCGCCAGCCCACTGGACTTAATGGGTCGGGCCAGTTATCAATTAAACGTTAAAAACATAAAAATCCCACGTCCGATCGACGCACCGTCTTCGGAATTATGACCCTCATGACGAAGAGGTCCTTTTGCGATACTCTAAGTGAGTTTTGGATGAATTTGAATAACGGTCGGGTTTGGAATGAGCGTATTTTAAACAGGGCCCCTGGAATGAAAAATCCAATAACTCTAAAACTGGGAGTCTGATTGACGCGCATTCTACTGCGGTGGGTTCCTTTTAACGAGACAAAACTTTGGGATACATCAACCCTGGACTTCGTGAAATTTTATGTATCGACCCCTTTTCTTGAGGAGTGGACCCTCCCGGAATCGAGCATGCTGTGTGCGGGAATCCTAGACCTGGATTCAACTGCAACTACTATCGTACTGGAATCCTCCGTGGGTTCGACGATGACGATAACTGTATTGGAATCCTCTATGGGATCAAGAGTGACAACAACTGTACTGGAATCCTCCATGGGTTCGGAAGTGACGACAACTGTACTGGAATCCTCTGTGGGTTCGGCAGGGATGACAATTGTACTCGAATCCTCCATGGGTTCGGCAGCGACGACAACTGTACTTGAATCCTTCATGGGTTCAGCATCCATGACAATTGTACTGGAATCCTCCGTGGGTTCGGAAGTGATGACAACTGTACTGGAATCCACCGTGGGTTTTGCAGTGATGACAACTGTAATGGAATCCTCCGTCGGTTCGGCAGTGACGACAACTGTACTGGAATCCTCCATGGGTTTGGTAGGGACAAAAACTGTACTGGAATCCTCCATGGTTTCGGCAGCGATAACAACAATACTATAATCCTACGTGGGTTTGGCAACGATGATGAATCAGTGACTAAGTCTGATCATCACTATCTCTATACGAATGATGTATACCGGTGTGAGTTGAGTCTTAACTTTCAATCACAATCACTGGTGTGGTTGACTTTCTTCCTGTGTGGATTGGGTTGTGTTTGGGCTCGAGAGTTGGAGCCGAACTGAGATGGATAACTTAGGTATATGTATGGGAATGTACCTAAGTAGGGTTCGTTGTTATTACGTGGTTGTATATTTCCTTTGTGGTGTATCCTTTGTGGATTCTAGGAGACCTTTGGGGTCTCAGGGTCTCTACTATGTATTGTATACTCACCCCTACAAGGGCTACACCCGCACTACGTTGTGTTGGATGCAGACGACGGACAAAATGGATCTTGTTAGCGACTTGTGGAGCTAGATGGTACCCGGAGGTGGACCACTCTGTGGGACATACACTGAGTGGATGGACGGACCCAAGATGCTGAGGAGACCATCATTACCCACCCGTCAGGTGGGATTCCCAGAGGATGACTCAGTGGTTGCTGCTTTACTTTACTGTTGTTGTACTAGTCTTTCATTTATACTGTACTTTCAGTTGGGCTTGAATTTCTGGCCCCATTCCATTCATCACATCCATTTTGTATACAATTTTACTTAGTGCTTTCATTACTTGAAAATTCTATTGTGTTTGTTTACTTTCATAAAGGCAATGACTTCCCAGCATAGGGATTTACTCCTTTGGTGCTAGTCACCAGCCCATGGCCTATGGAAGGTGGGATTGGGGAAGTCACGGCATGGGCCCCGAGGACAGGTCATGACACTATATAATGAAAACATATCTAATACCTTAAAATGATGAAATATAAATAAACTAGAAGAATTTATACATACATCTAAGATCCCATAAAAAACTACGACATACAAAGAATTGAAAGAGGACAAAAGGGGAAAATAGTATCCCAATAAAAACTATAAGAAATTCTAACCTTATACAAGGGCTATAATAAAATAAAATGAAATATCTAGGTAAAACACCACCTTTTTTCAAGATCCATATATGCTCCACCCAATTTGTATCCTCCCAGTACATCATCAAGAGAACTATTTTCTATATTAATCATGACATGTGTGGGAAACTCCCATGAATGGGTTAGTATAACAACACTCATTAGGACAAGCTGTAAACACTAAACATCTAGTGGTGAGTATATTCAGCTAAATTAAATATATAATAAAAAATTTAAAATAGAAACACCAAAATATACTCCGAAAAGACACCATGCCACCGGGTGGTCATAACCAAGAATCAGCCAGATGATTATTCTCTTAAAAATGACCGTTCCTTAGGAATCACTCCAAAATCCACGATATCATCATGGAAACTCGATGAAGAGGTCCAGATCATTGGAACATTACTATTGAATGTTCCATAGTCTATGAATACTCTAATAATTAGATAGTTGGTCATTCCTAGAAATGATTGGGGATAATAAAATCCCAATCTGGATCAACCCACTATGTATGTGATCATATGTCAATGATACAAAAAACACTAATGATTCTTCCGTAATGATGGAGGATCAATTTATTCCTTATGGACGTCATGATGATTCTAAAAACTCTTAAATAGGAAATAATAGTGCTACTAAATCACACTCTAGTCTCATGATGGGACACCACAACTCTATCCAAGACTTGTCCTCTAGAGGGGTTCCAAATCCATAGATATGGATGTAATTATGCACTTTACCCTTGGAAAAATGACCAAGGAAGTGTACTAAATATATAATTTTCTGATATAAGAAAATAAAAAACCACAAGTACTTTTGATGGAGGTACATAGAGTGTATCAGGGGGTACAAGGCATGTCTTGTCATCCATATGGCTTCCTGTGTAAATGATCCAAAAACAAAATGTAGTGCTCATATACAATGTGTGTAAGAGTACATGATGTGTAGAGACACATGGTTTTGTGCATGTGTCACCTTTTCATGTCCATGTATCGAGGTCATGTCCATGTACCATCCTATGTGAAAAATTTCATGTCTTTGTACTAGTAAATATTGGTCCATATGGATGTGTACTTTTTCCCATTCCCTTATACTCTATGAAGCTCATGTAGATTCAAATGGAAGGGGTCACACACCATGTTTCAAGGTTCACAGACCTTATGAACCTTAATTATGGACCAAACCCTAGTGCCACAACCATGATGTCCCATACCATCTGTAGATCTAGATTACACACCGTGTAGCTGTAAAAATTTCTATCACTCAGATCTTCCACATGAGTATATGGTTTATACTCTTTCCATCGATCTGGTGATCATTTTACTATGTAAATCAAAACAATGTATCATATGAGGTTCTTTATTATTGAATTATGAATTATTCAATCCAATCCATTCAGAAGAAGGAGCTATAAGTCATTCTGCATTGCGTGCTGAATAGCGTTGAAGAACATAAAATCGGGTATCCAAAAATATCTAATTCACCACCACATCCATCATCCCACCACCTTCTTGTTTTGTTGAACCATGTTCTATAATTTCCAATAATTGTTTCAAAAAAAGTATGAAATGATCGATTCATTGGAATATGGTGAACTCTAGGTGTAATAAATGAAGAACCATGTGAGAAAATAGAAGGAAAAAGTAATTGAAAGGGACCTCAATTGATGTTCATGTCAGTCACGGTTATTTTCTATGTGAATAACTCTAAAGAAATCAACAATAACAATATAATTTTTTCAAAACCCAATTAATGTTACCCATCCCGCAAAATAACTAAACCAGTAAATAATCTACATGTTCATCGATTCACGTTTGACATAGAAATAATAAAAAGGGAATGAATCCAAAAAAAACATCCTACCTGGATATTGGGTAGATCATTGATTAAGAATAATTTTTTCCATCATTTACAACATCCATGGACTGTATTGGTTCAATAATCCATAATATGATCCCAATCTATCTTCATCCAGTAAAAATGCTCCCCTCCAACAGATTCTATGTCTCTAGGGATTAGAATACATCCTTCAAAGAACGTCTATAGTGGTATATTTAAATGAGAATCAGTTTCTTGTATTGAACAAAATAAAATTAAGACATAAATTAATTTTTTTATTAAATTTTCTCCCATGAAAAGTTTTTCACAAACAACCTACGCCAAAAATCATTATATTGCACTTAGGGTAAAAACAACTTTCAAAACTCAATGGTGCCCTCTAATTTCTAATCTGAGTCCCCATTAGGTATTTATTACAATTTTTCAGGAATACTATTTGTTCATGTTATTTAATATATTTAATACATATTTCAATATTTTATTTAGGGGACATCAGACCTCATAATCTCATGTTATCTCAGCACAGTTTTTCAAAAATAATCCATATAATATCCAAAAATAATACGCAAAAAATATAATATATTAAAATAATTTCCCTAGTACATGATATATATATATATAATTATTAAGATTAACAATATTGTTTAAAATATCTGAGTAAAAAAATAAAATTCCGATAGCCACACTTCAGTTTTCAAGACCTTTTAGAAAATAGTTTAAAACTACTGAGTATAAACTTGCAGTGTTTGGTCAACTTATTAGACTCTTGGGACCCACAAATGCATAAAGGGACAATATTATTAACCACTAACCACCCATTTATTTCATGATCAAATAATTTCCCATATACTGAATAATCTCTTTAAATCATAAACAATTTTTCTAATCATCAAATATAAATACAGACAAATGAATATAAGTTTATCAATATTTCCCAAGATAAAAAATAAATTTAAATGTGTAACACATTATAAAAAAATAATATATTTTTTAATAAATATAAATATTTGTGATAAATAATATGTATATTTGCGGTAAATATAATGTCTCATGATAACAAGAATGTGAGTGTCTTAAAGGAATGTTATTGACTAAAAACTGAATTGAGTAAGTGATTTTCTATAATATACTTGATCAAAATAATGATAATCATTTTAAATGAAGAATAGGGATGGTATCAATACAACATATCACAATTGAATTATATTTAACAATATTATAATTCATTACTGAATATAAAAACAATAAAAAATATTTAATAACATTCTCATAGAAAATTTATTTTTCATTTTAAAAATAAAATTTCATAAAAAAATTTTATAAATGATTTACATTTGAAAAATATAAAATAATATGTAAAAATTTTAACTTTTCATGATAGTTTTAATTTCCATTCATTTTATTCATGTTAAAATAAATACTCCTATCATTTTTAATATAAAAGATAAATGGGATAATTGTCCCCTATAAAAGAAACATGGGAATTGGTTTTTAATAAATATGAAGATACCTTTCAAAAAAATTGTAAAATTTAAAACTGGATAAATATATATTTAATAAATAATTTTGAAATAGACTTTACTATATTTTTGAAATCATTTTGTTAAAAAAAATTGGAAGAAAATGGATTTCTAGACGAAGAGAGAAACAAAGTTGGATTTTATTATAAAAATTCTCAATTATTATGTGTACCAAGTTGTGGGATAATGGTACAATTCCTGAAAATATCATGACTAATCAGAGGATAATAAAATTAAATTGTTTTATTAAGAAATTAACAAATAATTTCTTCAACTGAACTTCATAAATAAACAACATTGATTATAATGAAAATGTGAATTAAACCATTAAAATAATCAAAACTAAAAAGATATAGTTAATTAATGAATTTAATAATTGGATGAATTATAAGTTCACATAAAACAACTGTATGTAAACATAAGATAATAAAATGTTATTATACATATTTTCTTTGAATATAAATGGAAATGATGATTTAATATAAGTCAATGTAAAAATATTTAGTTTTTCAAATTATTACAACTTGTTAATTATTAATTTAGATACCAATATATGAACTAATTAAAATTAAAACAAATAATAACATGAATAATGAATTATTAATGATAATACATGTCCAAGGGGGTATATATAAACTATTTAGAATAAATTAGTTGAATAAATTTTCAATATTCCACAACAAAATAAAATCCATTTAATTATGCTTCATTTTTATTAAGCGTTATTTTTAATCATATATAGTGGGTTAAAACATGTTATGAACTTACAAATGAACCATATTAATTTTTATAATATCATATATGATACTTTTATGACATCTTATCACCCATTCATCAATAATATTTCATTTTTTTTGTTTGGGTGTTAGTCACCTTGTATTATTATGCATATTTTTCCATTTAAGATTTATTTATTTCCCATATTACATATTTTATTCATATTCAGAATAATAATCACGAAATAAATATCATATTCTTACACAAATGTTACTTTTAAAATCAATAATTACACAATGTTATTAAAAATGATGTTCATTATGATCACAAAGATGATAGACCATACGTACGCATGAGTAATGTTTTCATTTTCGAATGATCATTATGAAAATAAGGTATTTAATATAATATATTAAATTTTTTTTATAATATAATATTTAACATATAATATGCCAATACATAAAATCCATTTGGTGTTGTGATGAAAAGAGTGTCACGTCCATTTGTTAGGGCGATAGCCCATACGTACATGAACGATTTTATCATCTTTATGTGAGTCAAAATGTAAGAAACAAAATGAAGTGTTATATTACTAAATAATATAAATGAAATGAATAAAATATTTCTTTTATTTATATAATATATAATAATTAAATATATCCTTATCACCTTCCATGTGAGACATTAATAAAAGGCGAATTACATAGCTTCGTAAGAATGTAGTCTGTTGTACACATACACAATGCTAAAATATCTACTATGGAATGGAACATTAAATTTTATATATGATATAATTCCTACATATATATAATTATATTGTTGATAACATATATATACTTTTTATACATCATCATACCCAACCATAAGAGTTAGCGATGGGAAAATGAATGAAATCCATTTGAAAAAATAGTGGTCTTCTCTGAACCTGAATTTTGAATTCATATCTCTTTTTATGGATGTGGAGGTGGTTTTTAATAATTAAAATAACATAAAAACATCTCAATATCTGTAATATACTGATTATAAAATATCACCATGTTCAAATAATTACATTTAATGGTGGGTGAGAAATAAAATAAAAATAATCATTGAAGAACGTCAACTCTTCTTTCGGTATCCTTCATAGGGTTTCACTAAATCCTTCCAAGGATGGATTTATATAAAAAATAATTATTCTAGGATGAGTGGATAGAAAATTCTATTTTATAAGGGTATGTATTTTACAAAAAGTACTTATTTTATGATGTGAATATTAGAAGATAGGGGTGGTATTTAAATAGTGATGTGGGTGGCATGGATTTAAATTTTTAAATAATTCTATCATAAAAAACATTTAATATCATCAAAAGATCCCAAAATGGTAAATTATGAATCCTATAATATATTTTATCCAAATTTTACTATAAAATTAGATTTGGAAAATATATTATGTCATTTTGACCTAATCATATTAGATTAACCCGTGTTAAGTCTTTTTTATCCTAACTGTGGTAATTGATTTTTAAGTTTGGTCATTATTAATTTTAGTCAAAAATTAATTACAAATAAAATAATATTATAAATTATTCCTACTAAAAAAAATTTAATCAATTATTTTATATTCATTCCACTTAATTTTCAAAATTTAGTTTCAAATTACTCCAGAATAGGTGATGAGAAAGCTTGTTTTCAATGTGAAAATTTTCAGAAGATAAATATGTTTATATATATATATTTAAAATGAAAACTTTGAAAATTAACTAAATTGGATTAAAGGATTAATAATTATACTTATTTTACTTTTAAACCAATTTTAAATATAATTTAACCCTATTAATTCACTATAAATACAGTTTTCAATAAATAAATTAGTATTTTTACTATTCATTGGAAAATGAAATATTTCATAAAAACCCAAAAATCCCTAAGAAAATTTTGGTATGAAGATTGTTAAGATTATGTTTAGTTTTAAAAAATAATTTTATAAAATTATTAAAATGTTATTTTTTTATTATGTGCTCAAGATGTGAATAAAATTTCTTCTATAAAAATATAATTTTTCAGAAAATATTTCTTTTTCATTTAAATGGTTCTTATTTTATTCCAAGTAAATATATTACCATAATTTTCTGAATTTAGTTATTATAATACATACCCTCAAACATAATGGCCATGTTATAACTATTATATTGAACAATAATATTTTAATAAAATTTCATGTTTTTTTAAACTAGGTGTTGCGTGTAATGCATGTTAAACTCTGTGTTGCATGTAAGAGAAACAAAACATAGTTTTCCATGTAATGAATTATTTTGAAAAGATAAATTTTCCAAATTCAACAGGGTGTCATATTTTATTCTATTCTTTTTTTTGTTCCATATAGTTATAAAATACAATGGTTATATTCTAAAATTTCATTGTGTAAACTATAGAAACCCAAGCTTCTCACACATGGATATTATATCCTTTTTTATGAATGTTCATTACATTACATAAAAACCTCAATGAGGAATATAATAGTTTAGTGGATTTGGATACCTTGAATAAAAATTCATAATTTGGTGAAATACATTCAATGTATCCCACCAAGATCTTCCCCCTAGTAATCTTCGTAGACATACCCTACATAAAATCTTTCTTCATAACCTAAGGTAATGAAAAATAACAAATAATGACCTCATAAAATTAGTAAATGTAAGAATAACGGATAAAACTCTGATAACATATAATTAGATAAAAATAATTAGGGTAGGTTATAATGAATATTACTTAAGATGTCCATACTCAACATTCCGTTGAATATAAGCATGAGTTATGACATAAAGATTTGTTGTTCATAATACTAGAATCACAAGGGAGTTTGAGTACATGATCCATGAGTGTGTAATATATACATAAGTCATAGATTTTGGGAATAAAAATATTATTATTACATTTTTATAATACATAAATAGTTTCAAGTTCACTCATTACGTTAATGACCTAAAATCAGGCCCTCTCATAAACTTATGGACATAGATATGGGTCCACACATAGAATTATAGACATGAAGGACATGTCCATGTATAACAATGTGAATATATATTCAGGTTAAAACATAATTTTGTTATCATATAATCAGGTTTTCTCATAAAATTGTGATCATGTAATCGAGTTCATGTATAAAAGTATGAACATGTAATCATGTTCACACATAACATATTTACTAATTAGTTATAAATATTTACCCAATTCATTGGAGGGAGATATAGGTGTCACCCATGACATAATAAAAATCAAACATATGGGTTCCCCAATATCATTAAACATTCATCATATCATAATACATGAAATTAAATGAGTTTCATAAACATTTATTCATATCATAAATTGTGTAAAGTATATCAGGTTCATTATCATTCAACAATTTAATCAATCCATAACCTCATAAAAAAGAAGCAAGTTTCATAATATTTTTATCTTGGTATAACCTAAGTAAGGGGAATGGGTTTCTTAACCATCACACCATTATATATAGAACCCATTTAGGGAAATAATTAGAATGTTATGCTTGGATCATATCCCTAGTAATGCATAATTAACATCAACGGATGTCATCTTAGATGGAAAAATATTGTGTTCGATCATTTAAAAAATTTCTTCTTCATAATATCCATTCAACTTTAAAAAATATATTTCAAACATAACTAATTTTGATATTATTTTTCATTGAAAAAAAAATAAATCATAATAAGGTAGCATCAAAAAACAGATTGATGATGATGATGAGTTCATTCCTTCAAACAGTATACATTAAAAAAACAAATATTCCTTTCACATTTTCAATAAATGGAAAATGGTCATTATTTGAAAAAATAAATGAATACACTTTTCTAGGATTTTATTAAATTCAATTATGGGTAAAAATTACTTTTAAAAATTTAGGTATAATAATAAAAAAATATGATTTTTTTTAAAAGAAGGTTTTAGAAGAGAATAGATTTATGAATGAATAGTGAAATTTAGCCTAGTTTTCTTATAAATATTTTCTTAATTATTTTAAATAATAATGACAGGATAAATCAGAAGATTACCTAATAATATCCTGAATACATATATGACTATATAATTAATGAGTTTCTTGAGATATGGATCATTATATTTTATCATCAGAACCATAATCATAAACAATCCTTATAAATTATGAGATTGTAACATAACATAATTATCAATTTGGTGTCTTTGAATCATAAAAAACATGAAGGAATAAAATAAAATGGAAAATAAAAAACATGAGGAAAAATAAACGCGTTATTTTATTTGTCAATGTGTTTATATATAAACAACTCGAATGAATATGGGGGCATACACGTCAAAGAAGGCCAATTGAGACATAAACACCTTCTATATTTGGTAACATTTGAACCGTAAATCCCATGAAAGAGAGATTCAAAAATGGATATTGAAATACCAATAATTTAAATTATAAGCATCATAGAATACATTCATCCACATTATATACCTCACCTAATCAATGGTATTTCCAAATATCATACCACTGATTACTGAGATAAAATATAAAGTTTGAGTGCATAGTTTATTTTAGGTGGTGATAATATAACACCCTAAAATTATAAAATTATAATTTTTTTGATATAGTATATTGTACACCAAACTATGTTTATACAACCAATGAAATATATTTCATTTAATATAATTTCTTTAATAGCTTGCAAAAAAAGTAACCTTGAGTCGAAGTAATAAATAATACAGCATACCAAGATGTTAAATTTTTGGGAATAAATAGAAATAAATAAATTATTAATTTTATGCTTATATTATAAGATATAAAAGAATAAAAAATTAACATAATAAAAATTTTAAATAAATAAGTTTCCTAAAGACTATATGTTTTCTAATGAAGGTTTAGTTACTCATTCATACATAATTTAAAATTAATTTTTACTACATCAAGATAATTTATTTGAAAAAATTAAAAAAAAAATTAGAGATCCTAATATAAAAATTATATTGTGGTCAATTTTTTCATTTTCATGAAAATTTTCAATTTTTGATAAATAGTGATAATAATGTATTTTAATTAAAAACATCCATTTTGTTTAAATTATTTATAAAATTAAATTATATATTTATTTTTTAATATTAAATTATTTTAATTATATATATATATTAATCTATTTGAGGTCATTTAAATAATTTTTATATTGAATTTTGATATAATACATTATAAACTTTTAAAAATTGTAACATTGAAAAACTATGTTCTTATCACATCTCTGTGATTACTTCTAAAATTAATTTTACCACATAATTGAATGGAATTTGTAAAAATGGACTCCATATTTTTTATAATCAAAATTTATAAATTATAATAAGGTCAAATTAGTTTTTTCCAAAATTAAATGTAAATATAATAAAAATTAATTATGGTCGTTAAGATAAATATGGATTTATCGTGGCTCAAAGTTAAAAGATATCGGTCAAATAACATAAAATATAATCAAAATTAATTTTATGGATAATTTTATTCCATAAAATGTCTAAGTATCAATGACACTCCATTTTTTACAGTTTTGGATTGTGAAAAATATGTGTATACCAATTTCCAAAAATTGAAAGTGTTCCACTCACCTCATATATAAAAGGACACACTCGTCTCTCTTAATCACAACATCAAACTTTTAGGTTCAGATAATACCATCCCAAATCAGTTTCCTATATTCCTCCCCTCATCTTTTAATCCTCATTAGCTTAAAATCCAAACTAATAAAGATTTGGTGAAAGGCTAAGGGGGTACCCAAAAAAGATGTATTGTTTATCCATAATAATTTTTAAAATTTTTCCTCCATATCCTTTAATTAATATTGAACGATTATGATATTATAATATAATTATATTAAATTTACTAATTTATTTCTTTCATTTTAATGTATATACCAAAAACCATCCCCACTTCCATCGATTTGGTCGAGAAATCATCATTCGTGTTTACAACAGACTATCACCACAGGACCCAATGTCATTCATTTTTCCCTTACATTCTCTTATGGTTGGTTGTGATGATGTATAATATATATATATATATAATAACTATATATATTTATAAAGTATCTCATATATTCTTTTTTTTACTTTCTAATAAATAGGGGATACAATAACGTCACTCGAGTGCACGATGGACTACCTCATTGCGAAGCATTATGATTCGTTTTTCTCTAACCCACTATATAAAATATAATAAGGGTAATTTTAATGAATATATATATATTTAATTCATGACATAATAATGATATTAATGTCATATTTATCATTATTAGGTGATAATATATCCTTTTATTCCTTACCATTTCATTCACTTAACGATGATAACATTGTTCATGTACTTGTTGACTACTGTCGTCACAATGTGATGTCACTCTCTTTTCATCGCCACAAAAATTGATGATTTATATAAGAATACATAAATAAATAATATGTTTTTAATATATTATTTTCCTTTTCTACGGATAAAATATTTCTTATATAAATTGAATAAGGATAGTTGAAAATGGAAATATTACTCATGCGTATGTATGGACTATCATATCCATAATCATATATTACATTATTTGTCAAAAATATATTACATAATTGGTATTAAAAGAAAACTATATCTATAAATGTGATAATTTTTTCATTATTATTAATGGTTATATGTTGGAGCTATATAATATTTATAATAACTGAATCATTTATAATAAATCACATATGTGAAAATAAGACAATGAACACCCAAAATAAATAAAATAATGAATGATTATTTGAAAACATGTGATTAGATGTTATACAATGATAAAAAATGATATTGTAAATATTTTTATTTTTATTTATTAATTTAATAACTTATTTAAGATAACTATATCGAGATTAGTGCACATTCATCCCAAAGGAAACATGATGTAATGGACATCATCTAAATTTCCCTTATTTGAGGAATATTGTAATTGTATGGCCCAAATTTCATCAATACGGTGTATATACTACCCATTTTACATGTAATATCAATATAACCTAAAAATATATTGTATATTAGGTTTTATTTTTAATTATTTTGTCTAAATGGGATTTAAATTAAAAGTTAACAAGTGGTTATGAATTTCATATTTCAATTTCTTTTAATTGGGTAATATTACAACTTCATAATATTTGAAATTTAATGATTCTGTGTTTAAATAAATTTCATTATATTATGTTTTATTTACAGTTGTTTTATATATATTTACATTCAATACACATAATTTATTCCTTCAATAATCATCACTTAAATGTTATGTTCATCATTTGGGTTTTTTCGCAATCTCATTCTCATCGAGATTATTTATTATTTTATCTCTATCTAGTAAACCCATTTAATTTAATCATAATAAGTTTATTAATTTTATTTTAAAGTAATATTACAATTATTATATTCTTTGATAACTATGATGTTTATGGAATGGTTTTAAATGAAATATAACCCCATTTCCCTCTTCAGTCAGAAATCAATTTTCATCAAAAAATATGTTTTATAAAAAATGTTGTTTTTAATATATTACTAATGATTAATTAAAAACAAATTTAACCATTTTTTAATTTTTGTAATCATTTTTAAAATTATTCCCCTCTATCATTTTCAAAACAATTACCATTTTGATTTTATCAAAAAATGTGAATGAAATACTTGTTTTAACATATAAGGTATGAATAGAATTTGCAACCATCATAACCACTCAAATGTTCTAAATATAATTTTATAGTTTCTGAATGTAATTTTCAAATAAATTTAATTTCAAAATTTTTACTATAATTTTAGTTTAAAAAGGTTGTTTTCAAAACAAAAATAATATTTTACTCAAAATTTTTTACAAATATATTTTTTATTTAAAATCCTCATTAATAAAAAGTTATTATTATTAATATAATGAAAATAATTTTATTAATTCCATACTTTTGTTTTATATGTATAATTTATGGTCATTTTAACAAAGTAAATTATTGAAATTATCATTCTTGATTCATTTTTTTATTTATTATCATTCCGTTGAAATATTTACTTTAATATTTTCATTTGAAATTATCCTTCCCATAAATATACATATTATTTATCTTTTATATTATTATTTATTAACATGTAACATATTTCTTCACATGGTGATTTACTCTGAAGTTTATTTTATTGGATGTGGGAATATTAATAATTCATGTTCATTCATCAATATGTATAGTTAATGGTAGTAAATTCTATTCAATAATTAAATATATTATTAAATACATGAGGAATTCCATGGAAATATAGACCTGAGTGGGGATTGGTTATAGAAAAACACTTGAGGAATCAGTGTTATCAAGAGGAAAATGTTTAAGATATCGCAAAATCAGTTTCTAAACTATACTATTTTATACCAAATAGTTTAATTCATAATTTTGATTGTATAGGTGTCATGATCGTGGGTTCATGGCATATAATAATCAATTATTTCTTCATTAAGAATTTTTTATTATTATCCCTGATATTTTCTAAATAAAATTTTCTATTGATACATTTTATTCTTAGTTACTCACTAGATGAAATGTGTTTTCAGTTATTTACCTTCCCATATAGATTAGGATTCATCCCATTATGATTGTCTTGTTATTGGTTAAATGTAATGTATTTTTAGTCATCTAAACTGACATATTGATTTTTATCAATGATAGTTTTCAATAATATTATCTAAGGGTGCACTTCATTATTAACCTATTAATTACGTAGAATTCATGTTTAGTTACTCACCTAACCATATTTATATTTCTCAATGATTTATGATTTATTCTCTTATACATAACCCTTATAGAGAATTTGAGATCACTATTATTTTTTCTAATTATATATGATTTTATGAAATTTACAATGATTTTTATGAATGTTTTTTCTAAAGTAAATAATTTTATTATCAAAAAAAATTAATGTAATTTTACTTTCACATATAATACAAGAATCCACTATGTATCTATTTTTATAAGACTACTAAACAATTCATCCTTCAATTATCTATTTCATGAATGTAATTATAATTTAATAAAAAAAATATTTTCTTGGGGCTACTGGGGTTGGGTCACTAAAGATGAATTTGAACCATAATTATGTTAAAATTTAAATCATGGTTATTCTTTATTAAAGTAAAATGAGATTAATTTTTAAAATATTATATTGTGAAAAAATAGTAAATGCCTATAAGTTCCCACTTTTAATAAATGGTTTTGTAATGAAATACTTATAACATAATTATTTAAAAATATAAAAATAAAAATGTCTCCATGGATATAAGAAAAATACTTACCATTTCAAAATTTAATTAGGGGTTGGATAATGATCCCTCCCTCATAAATAAACCAACTCATTTAATATCCATAATATAAGAAGATATATTTTTTCAAGGTAAGGGTATAGAAGAAAGAGGAAAAAAGTGAAACCTATTGAAGATTCATCCCAATAAGAATATATAATTTCTTAATAATATCAAATAGATGAAGAGTTATAGTTAAATTCTAGAAAAATTGGTGCTTAAATTTGGAGGTATAATCCATTTGTAAAGAAGCATCCTAGTGGAGATTTAATAAAGAACATATATATATATATAGATTTATGATGGA
This sequence comes from Viscum album, assembly GCA_963277665.1. NCBI lineage: Eukaryota > Viridiplantae > Streptophyta > Magnoliopsida > Santalales > Viscaceae > Viscum > Viscum album. Next base: position 1,472,604,111 of record OY728161.1, read on the forward strand.
AAATAATATTTATAAAGGGACCTTCATATCTATAAATTTTTATTTTTTTTCTTTTCCACCATAGTGATTAATGTAATGAATTATTGATGGTGTGCACATTTGGGTGAAATGAAATATCCCTAAAATTTATAAGATAGTGAGTCTGGGAAAGGGGTTACCTGGCACGGTAATATCACAACCTTTTCTAGATATGTCTCAGTCTCATTTATATGTACTCTCTTATCCTTATGTTTAGTAAATTTCATTTGGGTTTTACCACGGGGTGTGTTTCATTGAAAATTGAGAATTTTTCTAGTATGAGAGAATGTGCATTGTTGGAGCATCATTTTTTCATAATATGCACCCTAGCCCATTAAATTGTGAAACCAATCTTAGAGAGGTTTTAAAAGTTAGTTTTTGGGTTTTCAAACTGTGTTCCATATTTTTAGAAATGCCCCCCCTCTAAGAGGCGCACTCTTAAGGTGATTTTTTTTTGGAAAATCATACTCTCCTTCCTGTAAAATCATTCATGCGATTTTAATTACTCAAAAAATTAGATTTTAAAATTAATTAATCCCTATACTAACCAAAAATGTACCCCACTATACCCCTATCAATTTCTATCTATTTTGAAGGGATTCATGTGATTTCTTGAGGCTCATAACCTTCGTTACTTTAAATTTGAGGCCTGGTTTAATGATCTACACCAACAAGGTTTGTAGTTTCTTACCAATTATATCTATATCTCCATTCTAATCCTCTTCCTAGATAAAATATGTATATTTATACACATTTAGATATAGATATAGATCTTGGTTTTTTATATCTTCAGTCACTTGATCCTAGATTTAGGATTTAGATCTATATCATGTTCTTTGTCCAGATATCAGTTGTTCCACTTCAATTTGGAATATTTATTGGCAAGAGTTTATCATCAAACCTGGGGTTGGTGGTCTATATTAAAATCCCATAGACTTTTTTATACTACATTTATGTAATTGTTATAATTTCAATTCCCATTATTGGGAAATATTTTGATAATTTAATTGATTAGTTTAGTTATCAAGTCTTAAAAGTGTAGGTTAATTGGGCATATTGAGGTTGGGAATTGAATTATTTAATGGGCAATTGGGGATTGTGAAATAGAATTTTAAATTATATTAATTAATTATAGAATTAATTAATCATATGTTGACTTTTTTTAATTTAAATTGATTGAATAAATATGGAATTAATTACATAGATGTTGAGATTGTTAAATTGATGTGAGTAATTAATTATTGATTTAATTATTGTGATATTGGGGTTTTTAATTGGAATAATTAATTATTTAATTAATTAATTTAATATTTTTGGTTATAAAATTTATTTAAATGGATTAAATAATTTTGGAATTACTTAATAAATGTTTTGGATGAGGAATTTGATAGAGGTTTGATGTGGATTAACCTTGAATTATGTGATGTATGTGATATCTGTGTATGACTGAGAATAAGGTGTGGTACATGGAATTAAATTCCAAATACCCTTATTGGTGATTTAAATGGTCTTATAGACCCAACTGCATGGATGAAAAAAAATATGTTACTATGACTGATATAAAATACCTAGTGGGTGTGGGATAGGGAATGATGCTCCCAATACCCTTGTGTTGCCAGAACTGACGTTATGTGCCTCTCTGTTGGTTTTGGTCTGTGGTTATAATGTACTGTTATATTATTTTAATTGAAATGAACAATGAAATATCATGAGATATAGTTATTTTTAATTGCTTATGTGATATGGTTCATACATCGGCACAATGTGAAATAGGTATTGTTGTTCAACAGTCCTCGATAACCTAGGGGTACATGTAGCTAATTTCATGAATAAATAATGTGATATCTATTTAATTATGCCTTATAATTTATTCTTTATACATATTTATACTATATATTGACTAGATATTATTTTCAGACACTGTTGTGGGTGGCCTACATAGTTGAACTCATACCATACATAGGATTCTTGATCACTACCTGAATAGATTTCGTGGTTGGAGGATAGGATAATGGAAAATGCCTTATGTGAGATGTCTGGTTTGTGATGGATCATGAATATGAGAACCGAATGTGGTTCAACATCATCTTAGCAGTTTCCAATGTATTTAATTTTGGATTTTCATTTTGAAACATGGTACATACTATGGAATATATACTACTGAATTTTGATATTATATTTCATTTTTTGGTAATCTAGTGATACTAGTATTTTTTATGGCCATGTTGTATCCTTTTTTATTATTTATTTAATTTCTACTAGTGTATTACACTTATAATCGGGGTATATTCTCCCCATGATTGATATTAGACCCTCACTTCTAGTCGGTGTCCTCTCACATACAGGAAGACACACTTCAAGATATTTTACCTACTAGCTCGGGGCACCTATGTGAGGCACCAGGGTCAAGATTTCAAAAAGTTTTATCAATGCCCATTTTGCATTTATTTACATTTTCCTTACTATTTGAGAAAGGTAAAGAAGATACTAGTTAGATACGGGCCCTGGTTATGAGCATATTCATTTGAGTAGCAGACCCGTGTATTAAGGAATACCCAAGAACCCAGGGTTGGAAGATTTTTTTTCCATATTTTTTTAACATTTGAATGTTATTTCACCTTGGGTGATTCACCTGTTGTGTCAAATGAATTTTATTTTTGATATTTTCTATGATTTGACTTTTAGCCCGATATAGAATGGGAATTGATTATGCATGAATCATTATAGGAACATAAGATTATTTTAGGACATACATCTTTTTTGGAATGCATGAGAACATTGGATTTGGGTAAGTTATTGAGAATGAACATTTTTCCTTTTTTGTGTAATTTAATTTCAAATATTTCCTAATAAGAAATTAAAAGTCATAAAAGGGTGTATAATGTAAACAATTCGGTGTCTAAATGGGGAACTTGAATAATGAGAATGATTTTACCCCATGTTAACCCTGCCATAGATGTTGGATGGTTTTGGGTAGTGATAGGTCTTCATTTTTTACCATGTGGAGAGATTTGAGGAAAATGGCTTGTTTTGGCTTTCTGTGAATTCTCGTAAATGTTTTCACTTGGATTATGTGACCTATGGTGTGTGATTGGAATTGTAGAGACATGATTCCCTGACAAAGCATGTTGAAAGGATTAAAGGAGGATAAATATAGAGATGTTCCTCTCATATTGGGAATTGAGGAACCAATAGTGCATGGTGATGAATTCAGAGTGAAGTTCATAGAGAACTGATATAACAACCAGTGGTTTTTGAAAATTTTTAAATTTATTTACTATTTTTTGTATTTTTAATTTCAGGAAAAACGAATATAGGTTTTCTAGAAAACAATATGTATGGATTACGTGTACTACACACATGAATTAGATTAGATTTTAGTACACTCAACACTATGTCTGGATTCTGTTACACATAATGAAAAGTTCATTTGTATGATTTGGTAACAAAAATGGATTATATTTTACAAAAATATAATATACAACTAATATTATTAAAAATATAATATTATATATACACTCTAGCCATCCATATGAAGGTTATTAATGTGATTATGTAAATTTGAAAATATTATTTACCTATGTATATAAAATGTATCCTTTGATTATCAATTAGTTAAAGTAAATTTATGAATTATTTGCAAGTAAATAAATTACTTTTCTAGAAAAACTATTTTTCTATGTACAAAAACAATTTTATCTATATAAATTAAAAGACCTTTTTGATTAGTTTTTTAAGTAATGTATATATATTATATGTTTTAACAATACTCTTTATTCATACCCAGTATATTTTATAGGTAAAATATAACAAATATATCAAATTTTATGAATATATATATATATATATTCCTCTAAAATATAATTTTACCACCATTTAATAGAGAACACATTTTAAATCTAATTATTGGTACATTTATTGGTTTTATATCTCATAAAAATCTTCATATATGAAATATTATCATAAAATATATCTCACTGTCACTTTTTTGTATTTTTGTTAAAAGTTCCATTTTTTGTTGAATAGTGAAAATACTGAATTTTAATTAATAATTTCTTTTTCATGTAATATATTTATATGAATAAATTATTTTTTAACTATTTTTTATATTTAATTATAAAAATTATACATTCATTAATCCAATTTAGGTCATTAGAATAAATTTTACATCAAAATTAGATATAAAAATTTACGAAGCATTGAAAAATTTATACATTAAAAATCCCTCTTTATCATCTCATCGATGAGGTTAAATTGGAATTAATATCTACCACTTCAGTGATTGGAATTTGTAAAATTGGATTCAATATTTGTAGACAATATAATATCTAATTTATAATATGATTAATTAAGTTTTTATTAAAAAATATTGAATGTAATTCAAATTAATTAAAATGGTAAATTGTAAAATTATCATATCATGGGGATAAACCTTACACTTAAGGACTAAATTCACCAAATAACTTATAGACAAGACATTTTATGACCATATTTATACCATAACATCTCTTATCTCGAATATTTTCCATTATTAGACGAAATTTTCAAAGGATAAATGTGGGTCGAATTCCCTTTTAAATGAATTTTATGAATTCCAATCCTCCCTCACCATAAAAAGAAAATCAACCCTCCCACCTTTTCACACACGTAAATACATTTTGATCTCCCAATATCTATAAAAATAATCTCCAAAAATCACTACCTTCCTCCTCGAATACTCCCATTGGGAATAAATATAACTATGGAAGCCTTTTTTTACATGAGCAAAAGGAGTTACCGAAAAAAGATATAACTTCATTCCTCAAGCTCCTTTATTTAATTTTTTTACCCCCACATCAATTATTTTTATTAAATGATTATATAATAAAACAAGTAAAATAAATATAATTTTTTTCTATGGACTCTACCTTCACATATACACGCTTCCATTTAATGTTTAATGAACTTACTATTCCTGTGTACGACGAAGTATCATCTCTCGAAATGTTGTTGGTGTTTCTCCTTTACCACCTATCATGGTTGTAATTAACGACATAATATTTATTTTTATATGTTATATATGATATTTAGGTTGTATTTATTCTTTTATAATTATTATATAACAATTACCTTCAAGATTTCAATTTTCTATAAACATGATAATTGTTTTGCGAAGTGTAGACTATCGCATCGTAAAAATGATGTGATTAGTTAATATATTACATGGAATGAATTAGGTATGTGTTTGGTGAACATATATGATATATATTAAATTATAATTATACTATAATTATATATATATATATATATACATCATTTAATTTTAATTTTTCAATACAATAATAAAACAAAAACAACATTCATGGATACGTATATCATATTGTATCTATGAATGATGTATTCCATTTCAAACTTCATTCATGTATAGATTATTAAAAATAAAAAAATTAGGAATTTATATGATAATTAAACCTGGTTTTTCTTCATTTTAATAAATAAATTATTATCTAATAATCATTATCAAAAAGAATGTTTGAAAACATATAGAAAAAATAAGGTAGTGAATACTTGAAACATGACCTTAAGATAGTGTTATTAATATGAGAGTAATATAAATTCACATGGAAATCATATATGGTATTATATATTATATTATGATTATATATTAGATATATAATAAAAATATGTTTATTATAACTGAGGTTTGAATTTGTACAAATAATGTCCACTCTTATGTTAATGGAATTTCTAGTCTCAATTTTAATTCTTTGATATTTACACCTTATTCACGACACATTTATTTTTTGATGTATAAACCACCCTTGAATATATTAATATTTTCTTACCCATAAATTCATGGGTATTTAAATATCTTATTTATTACCTCTCTTTCATGGGTTTTATGTTTCAAAAGTTACCAAAATGGAGTAATAATTTTATCTCCATTTTCCATCTTTGAGACACATTCCATTTATAGACCTATATTTTTATACGAGGTCTATATATAACCGTTGAAATTATATATGATGAATTTCCCTATTTTCCAGATATTTTAAGACATTTTTAATGTTATTATTTTCATTTTATAATAATTCTATATTACAAAATTTGTAATGTTTTATTTCTATATTCTCATCATTTATCATGGCTGTTTATGAATATGCATTCATTGATGTAATATTATGATAAATATCTGAATAAATCTCATTAATTTTCATTACATATGATTATTCATGTTTTTTATAATTAATGTTACAATTTTTAAACTCTTTGTTACTTAAGATAATTAAGAAATTTTTTATGAAAATATGACATTATTAATCCTTTTGATAGAAAATCTATGTTCATTCGAAAATGTGTTATCTAAAAAGATTTAAAATAATTTTTTCTAATATAAAAATATGTTTAAATGGTCTTTTTTTCATTTATTACCTTTATTTAAAAAATTAAAATTTAATCAACTTTTTATTTTCCGATCAAGGGACTTTTCTAAGGTTTTATAGTTTAAATGTAATATTCGACAAGTATGGACATACCCACCGACATGAACAAAATTTAATTGATGATTCCATTTTATGTATATAGAGATATTTTACATAGAATAATTTTTCTAGAGTATTATGGAAATTATTTTATATTAAAATATATTTCAAATAAAAAATATTTCCCAAAAAAATTTATGTTAAAAAATTATTTCAATATGTTTTCATGATTTCATTATTTGTTTTAAATTTCATTTAAAAGAAATGGTTTTAAAAATTATTTATGTTTTAGAATAAAATTTTAAAATACAAAAATTTATTTTCATCAATGAATGTTTTAAATAAAATTTAAAATCATTATTTATTAGAAATGGATTTTTGAAATGGTTTTCTGGAATAGCTTTTCAATGAAAGGCTATATTCCTTTACGAATTATTCTAGTGATATTTGAAAATCCGTATCCATATAAGGTGTCATGATTTATAATATATTAAGATTTATTGGGGACATGATCCAAGAATATCATTCGTATTATTTCTTGAATGGTTTGTGTCCTAATAGCATGATTTCTATGACAGAATTTTTTATTACATTGGTTATATCAATGATAATACAAATTAGTTTCATGGGTTATTATTTGATGAAATGATTAGAAAACCAATATATTTTATATAGTTTATGATGTGATTAAAGTTTTATGATAATTTTTTTTTCATGGGTAATGAAGTGTTGTTTAAGAAGAAGATATCTGTTTATAGTTCCTGATATGATGAAAGATTCATTATTTTTTGGAACATATATAAATGGTTTAATTATGTGATGGTGAGACTTATATCTCCCTCCAATGAATTCAAAGTAGATTTATATATCATGGGATAATGATGGCAATTAACTTGATATGATTAATTCACAATGGGATTATGGGGAAACAAAATCCACACTGGGAAGATGGGGAAACCTGGTCCCTTATAAGTAAAAGACTGTGATTGGGGGTGGTGGTGAATCCCACTTAATAAGTGTAGTCCCCATGAATATGGGTACATTGGGAAACCTGATCCACTATGGGAAGATGGGGGAACCCCATCCCTTACAATGAAATTAATATAACTAGGGATGGTGGTTCCTCATGTCGAGTAGGTGTATTTCCCATGAATTTCCATAATAAGTTCTAGAAATGTGTCATGGATTATAGGGGATGATATTAAATGTTTATGTGTATGACACAGTTAAATTAATTACTCTTATGTTATCCTTTCATGTATTAGTACAATGACTTTATTATGATTCATACTTTAAAAAAAATCCTTTATTAAATTATTCATGTTTATGATATTTTTTAGGAAAGGCATGATTGTATAATCACATTCTAATTATCTTATACTCATTTTCATGCATATGTATCCCCTTGTTGACCATTAATGGGCATTTTAGGTAACCCCTTTTTTGAGGATTCCTTCCATAGTTTATGATGATATATTTTATGTATGATATTTCTAAAAGGGATTCTAGTCTTATAGATCCTAGTGGGATATAATATTGTTGAATAATGTACTATTGTTTATGTTTCCATGTTATTAAAGGTAATAATATAATAGATCAACATGTGTTGGTTTTTTTCATGTTTTAAGTATTCATAAAAATTGAATTTAATGTATATGTATGATAAATCTGGGTTTTTATGGTTATTATTATAGAAAATTTTTCTTATCCATTGGAAACAAGGATGAGAAAACATTATTGAGATCCCTTGGGTTGTTTCTAAGGATATTTCTAGGGGTATCTCCAAATAAAAGTTTAAGGATGACTTAATGTTTTTTAAAATTTCCTAGAATTTGGGTAGAGGATATAGGGATTGGATTCCAATAATTAAACCCCTATATATATTTTACATGTTTATGTGGATCTTTAATAGATGTACCTAAGGGTTTCAACTCCGACAAGGTGCATCGGTCCAGACATTAGTGTAATGAGATATAAAAAAATGGGCCTTGTTTAACACATAGTTTGACACTCTATGTGAATATGACTTCAAAATTCAGAAGATCTTTACAAATAATCATGAAAGTTTTAAATAGCTGTTTATAATGAATAACCAAGGATAAAAATAATGTTTTATGGATCAAATAATTTGGTGTCATTATTTGGGAACAATAGTAATTTTTCATGATTATGTGATGTTATTCTATGATAAGAGTTTCTTGTCATATGATTTTGGGGTTTCATGGAATATTGGAAACACTAATTAATTGGGTTAGAATTTAATGTTTCAAATTTGGAATGTATAGTCTTGATTAAAATCTACTTCCTAAAAATAAGTCTCATCAATAGAATCAAGAAGGTCCCTGAGTATTGGTTATACTATTGAAGATAAAGTGACTTTAACTGACATGTTAAAGGTATGGGATGTTCTTCTAGTATTATTTTCAATCATTTTAAGAAGCATGATTGGATTGAGGTTCAGGAACATTAAGATAAGATTCATATTTCCTATTTTTGAAAATTTGTATTTATGGATATGATAATGAAGCATGACATATGGTTTAAGAATAAATATGGATTATTAATGTGTATATTTTTTGGAATCCAAGGATTATATTATATGAATAATGAAATATGTAAGTAATTTCAGTATAATTTTCTCATTAATGATTAAAAACAATATGGTTAATGGTGATAAATACAAGGAATGATGATTTAATTCAAATGTGATATTCTGAAATAAAATAAAGAAACCCTTAATGTGTTCAATATATTAAGTCAATTGTGATTAGCTTGGATGAAGATATGATTAAGTTGTATATTATTAATAACCTCATAATTAATATTAGATTTTTTGAAAAAAAAAATATATTCTATCATGGAGGATGATTCAAATATTTTGGATTTATAGAATATATCCAGCAATCTTTTGAATAAGAAAAAATGCATGTTTTCCAAATGTATTTCTGGTAATTTAGGTTACTAACATGTTTCAAGAGAATATAATATGATGGTATTTACATGTTTTTAATATTAAAACCAAGTGATATAATTTTTTATATGGAGGATAAATGTTAAGATGATTTATTGACCTTCATTATAATGATTTTTATATTCATCATTCATATAGTTTTTATGGTTAATGATTTATTCAGTGTTTTAGTTCAATTTATTAACAAGTTATTTGGTTTACAATTTTATCTCACCAAATAAGGATTTATGCATATTGTCTAAAATGTTTTAAAAAAAATTTATTCATGGTAACTAGAGATATATGGGATTCCATGTCATAGATCTCATGATCTGTTAGTACTTCAAGAATGAAAAATTCAACTTTATTTCTAAGGGTAAGAGATAATGTGGAAATGAGAAAGGAATAAAAATCGGTGACATTGTGCATATGATAAAGACATAAAATCATGTATGTATATCTTCTTTTGAATGTTCTTCATCATTAAGAAAAAGGGCCTTGGAAAAAAAAATATCATAGTACCTTCATTTTTGATAAATCAAATGGCCCCTTAGATCCATATAGATTTATGACTGTCTGATTGTTAATGTTCATCTAACCATGTTCCATATAACTCTCTAACAGAGAATGATAGTTATATTTATCTTCTATTTCCATATTTTCACTTCTCACGTATGTTCTCCTGTATGAGGAACTAGTTATGAGTTACTCTAGGCTGCCCTTATAGTTCCAATTATTATTTTTAAAAGAGTATTTTGGAATTCATTTTTACGATTTGGGTTTCTATGAATGTAACATTCAATTATTAAATCGTTGATAACTGAGGTGAATTTTGGTGTAGAAATTAATTTTAGAGGGGTAGAATGAAACACCATGACAGTTTTTGAAATATTTTATTTAAGTCAATTAAATCTTTTCTATACTTTTCATTTTACACAACAGTGAATATAGTTTTTATATAGAACTACATTTGTATTGTTTTCACTACCTTGATTAATTATATAACATTGTGGTATACATAACACTATGTTTTCCATGTGTTTAACATAATATCAAGTCTCTTCGATAGCTTGCGTAACTTACAAGTCTGACTGTTTATTAAACTATAATACACAATTAATAATATTATTAAAATATTATTATTTCAACCACCTAGCTATTGGAATGAATGTAAAAAAAGTTATTAACTAAATCGTGAAAATATTATTTACACATGTATTTTAAATTAAACCTTTGGTTATCAATTGGTTGAAGTAAATGTAAGAACTACTTGAAAATAAATAAAATACTTTTCTAAGAAAACAAACTTTTTAGGTAAAAACACAATTATAACTTCCCAAATAAAAAAAACACTTTTGAATATTGTTTTCAATAAAATTTATATATATAATATTTAATAAATAGTTTTTATATTTATCAAAATTTTATGATTTTTATAATATAATAATAAATAAAATTTTACGAATAAAAAGATATATTCTTCAAAAAAAAATTACCAACTATTAAATGAATAAAACATTTTAAATTCCAATATATAGAACTTTTATTTATTTTACATGTAAAAATAATCTTCATATTTAAAGGATGATCATAAAAATTAGCTTATGGTGATTTTTTTTGTATTTTTCTGTGATGTTTCATTTTTTGATGGACAGTGAAAAATACTGAATTTTGATTCAAAACTGCCTTCTCATCTAATTTATTCATATGGATAAATTACATTTTAAATTGGTTTGAAATTATAATTAGATAAATTTTATATCAATTAATCTAATTTATTTCATTTGAATAATTTTCACATTGAAAATAGATATAAAAACATATCAAACTTGTGAAATTTTTTACTTTAAATGCCCTATTTTTCATTGTGTCTATGAGAATACATTTTAATAAATTTTTACCACTTCTACAATCAAGATTTGGAATAATTAATTCCAATTTTATAATTATAATAATATATATATTCAAATATTTTTAACTAATTTTTTTGATAATAAATTTGTGAAATTAATTACAATTTACTACAACGATTTAGGGGAAAATTTGTTTAACGAGGGACTAAACCATACAATTATGGTCCAAAATAAACTATAAAATTTTCTAAAATCCATTTTATATAAATATATAAACAACACACTCCCATGGATAAAATTTGGTCCATTATTGGATCCATCTTTTGTGGTAAAAACATGGGTGGAATTCCCTTTTCCAAAATCTACAAGAAAGCAACTCCTCCTCCAATATAAAAGGGAACTCACCCTCCAACTTATTCAGCCTATATAGAACTTTTTCTCACCCAAAATATACTTAAATAATACCCCAAAATCCTACCTTACTTATTTAAGACCCCCATTTTGAAGAAATCCAATCAAGGAATCCCTTTTATAGAAACACCCCAAGCTTCGACAGTATGTTTCCCTTTAAACAATGCAGTAGCTTGCGTTGTATGTAACATGGTTTTTGGACACACCACAACCTATCAAAATATCCGTTAGGAATTTTAATAACCATTTTTTGAAATTTTATAAAATTAATGTTTTAAAAATGGTTTCATTTTTTTATTCGGAATATCAAAATTAGCTTAGGGAGAGTTTTTTTATTTTTCTGAAAACATTCAAATTTTTATAAATGGTGAAAAAAACTATGTTATTGTTTAAAACCGAATTCTTATTTGTGTAATTAGTTATTTTAATTTGATTTATTTTAAGTCAAAATAGATACATAGTAACTATATATATTCAATGTAATTAAATTGACTCATTTTATAATATTTTTAGATATGTAAAATTTAATTGAACTATTTACCGTCTTTTAACCGCATTATATGAGAATTAAATAATTTGAATAAAACATAATTTTATCGATTTTGTGAGTAGAATTTCAAAAATCGAAGAGGCAGGGTTGATATCAATATGTAAAATTTGGTTCAATAAGATGAAAATAATTTTTGGTGAATAGTAAATTTTGACTTTTATTTACCACAGTTAAAAGTTAGTAGGGTAATTAAGGGTAAAAATGATATCATAATTACCCTAACACATATTTTAATTCTGTTGGATATGTTTAATTGGACCAAAAACAACCTTATGAAAAAAATATGATCTCCTTTGAACCACTTGGATTAAATTAGGACATTTATTATTATTTTATTTAAAGAACAGTTAAAAGAGTTAAATTAAAAGTTTTCTAACTAAACCATTTTAAAATAATGTTATAGAAAATATAAATTCAACTATAAATATTCATTTTAAAGATAAAACCATTTCCTACATAATTGTATTTTCTTTATAATTTCTAGACATTAAATAATTTAATTTATTTATGACACAATGATGATGTAGTAATTACCTTATTAATGAATGATTAAAATAATTGATATTATAAATATACAAATAAATGTAATTTGAGACTCTTGATGACTTAGACTAATTTTATAGGTTAATATTACATGTTAGGGTTAATTAAATAATTATTTTTAATTAATCATTCTGCTATGATTTTCACAAAAACCAAATACTAAATAGTGTCAAAATTGCAATAATTGAGTTTTTAAAGAAAATACTATATTATTAATTGATATATTATTCCTAAAAATAAAATATTTGGCCAAAGGATTTATATATGGTTATATACATTAATAATGAACCACATTGGGTTCTCTTGTCTTGTTATTATATGTTAATTAAATATATAATAAAAAAATACAAAGAGATATGGTAAATATCAAACTATTTAACTAAGAGTTAAATCTAAAGGATATGGTAAATATGGTGACCTAATCCTATCTGAAACCTTTTGGTTTAGAGGATTATGAACCCTCTCCACCTTATCCTTGAAATAAATCTATTTGGAGCCATTAGAAACCGAAAATTATTTTATTATAAAATAATATTTCAAGATTTTCCTAAAGTAACCCTAACTATTCTTATAAAAGGGTACTTCGCCTTCTCTTAATTTAAAACCTCCAACGAAATTTGGCTGTACCAAACCCTACCCAAATATCCTCCCAACATTCCTCTATTTATCTTAGATGCCTTTATTTGTTCAGAAAGACAACATAATGTTCCCTTTTGATCAAATCAAATAGTAGAACCTGATGAAGAATTAAATATTTAATCACCTCTTTCAAGATCTTTTCTTCTTCCAATTCCGCATTATTTTATTTTTAAATTATAAAATAATAACTCCATTATCTTCTACATACTATGACTTTATTATAAAAATGGTACAAACATATTCATTATTCTATCCATCATATGAATGACCAAGTCACCATAAGTGTGTTTGTACTGATTTCCGTCTCCACATTGTGGTGTAGTTTGTTTTTCAAACACACCATTATTTGGAAGGGTATAATAATGCATATCACTAATTAAAATAATAAATATAACATGTTAATTATTATTTATAAATGATATACCATCCAATTATATACTATTTCACCATTAATATAATGATATTGCATCTCATGAGTATGTATGGATAACCGTCTCCACGAATGCTATGAGATTCATTTCCCATCGTAATAATTCAAGAATGATTTTCATTTTATGATTTAAAATAATGTTTTTTAACATAATATCATTCTGTATATAAATCAAATACATCCTATCCATTCCAAACATGGCTTACGTAACCAAGCCTAAAAAGGAAAACGAATCAGTTAACATCCAAAACGAAGATACTAGATAAATATTATTAAAAAAGAAATATTATAGGGTCATATATGATATAATATTAATGTACATAGTTCTTGTATAATTTAATAAAAATAATTTCACTATTATATAAGATCTTAACGTACCCTCTATCAAGGAAAATTAAAATATAAGGGTTAATTTCACAATCTCTTTATTATCCAAGCTTGTTTTTACGTAAGTATCTACTGGAACATATTTATTATCCATGTCTAGGTACTATGAGGAGGCCTTAGAGCGGCATATTCTCTCCAACCCATGACGCCTTGGGTATATTCTAGTTTTATTTCCCCCTCCCCCTATGCTATGGTCTGTTCGTGGTGGTTTTCTTTGTTCTCAGCTCGGTGTGGACGTTGTCGAGCATCTGATTTACTTGTTCAAAGTCACCGTCTTGGGGAGGCTCAGCGTCTTATCAAGGTTTTTATCGGCGTGGCTCGGAAGGTGTCGTGCTCAGAGTTATCGGTGGATCACGTCGTGTTCGACATAGTCCGACGGTGAGTCTTAACTCCTGTATGGTTTCTCGGCTTGTCCGGCACGTCCAATCTTCAGTTGTTTCTGGTACAGCTTTCCCCAGATCTCACAGCTCGGAGGGGGGAGGATTTGAGAATCATTTTATTTCTTAGGATTGATGCTTTGTAGGGTTTCATGTGGCAGTGATGGCATCGAAGTGACATATCCCTCATCATCAGTCTCCTTCGTCTTCATACAGTTTGTTCAGTTAGGAATACGACGAGGGTTCTTTCGAGGTTTAGCTCTATCTCTCTCCAGCCCAGAGAGGCATTGCTGGTCCAGATCTCCTCGGTTCCTCTCAATGGAAACGCTCACTTGAGTTATTGTTGGTCCCTCTAGTCCTCAGGTGATGAAGACTCGGCTTCATACTCATGTTTTTTCCTCCTATCTGGTTTGCCACATTTTGTGTTTGAAGGGTGTTTTGTGGAAGCGTCAGGGTCTTTGGATTTGGTTCCAGTGGTAGGCAGTGAAAGGTCTTCAGTTTAGGGATGATGCATGGCTGGGAATTGGACTCTCTGTTGGATGTGTTTTTGGTTATGGTTATTCTCCGATCTTAATTTTTCAGAGGCTACTCTGGATTTGTTTCGGTGGCCTTGTCTCATAGTAGTGTTATGGCTTATGTTATGCATTTTCAACATTGTGGATTCGCTTAACACGATTGTTTTTGGAGTGGTTTCTTTGATTGTTGTCTGCGTAGTTTCGACTGGTTTGGGGTTGTGTTGCGGTGCCTGCGGAGTAGGGTGCGGCATCCGAATGTCTTGGACATCCTCTTTCTAGTTTCTTCATCACCCTTTGTGGATGTCCTCTAGGTTATCTAACATCTTTGTAGGGTTTGGGAAAACTCGGACTAGAATTCACCAGCATGTTTGTGGATTTGGGATGGAGTTGATGGTCGCACCGGTGGGCATGTGAAAAGACTAGTTCTGTGGTTTTTCATGCTTTTCTGATGTTTTTGATTCTTGGTTCATGGTACCTTGGCCTTCTGTTGATGATTTTGGCTCCAGATTTGAATGTTTTTCAGTTTTAATGCTTGAATCGATTGTACATCCATTGTGCTTGAATGTTGTCTATTATGAAGGTTGGTCCTTTTTATTTGGGTATGTGGTGAAGGGTGTAATGGTAAATTCATGTAAGGATTCTCACTTTTTCCTCAAAAGTTCTTGCATAATAATAAAAAAAGGTCATTCCCATGTTTTCTAAAAATGATTTCAAAAGGATTATTTTTCATGCACCCTTTTACTAAAACCTCGTTTTAAATTTTTTAATGATTTATTCTTATATTCCTTTCTCATTAATGTCCATGTTCTTAAAATGATTTAAAGGATTAATTTATATGGAAATGAATGTTTTAAAATGTTAATTCATTTGAAAAGTTTAAAAGTGTTATGGGACACTTTGATTCAAAACTATCTTCTAAAAGACTTCCTTCATAAATTATGTGGCTTTTAAATGATTTCATGAAAAATGGTTATTTCTCTCAATGATTTTTAAGGATCATTTTATTCTATGTCAACATCCTTAATGGGATATTATTCTTGATGGAGTTTAATTTATTATGATACAAATATTCCATATTTTATTGAAGGTTTTGTGATATTTTTGATGATTTATGTGTTATTTTTACACCATTCATGGTTTATGGATAAAGTATCGACATTTCGTATGCTAGTTTTAATATGAGTGTTTATGTTATGTTTAAACCTTTTCATATGAGGAATGCGTTGGACTTTATAAGTGATGCGTGGATCCCACTATAGCTCCTCGATTCATCGGTAGGTCTCATGATACAAACTAGTGTCATGGAACAAGGCATTGACAAAATCTTATTTGTAGTCTTGGCACCAGGCCTTGACTATGTTTTTATGAAGTCTGACATTATCCATTCTATCATTATGAAAGTTGCTATAGATATTTCCTGTGTTTATTAAACTAGTATAATATCCATGTAAATAAGTAAATGAAATTATTTCATTTTATCTTTTCCATATTATGCTGAAGATTAACATTAAAAGGCTTTTGTTTTATTCTTATACATTTCCATAAATGTTTATGCATATTTATGGAAGTTTCCCTTATATTGTTATCCTAACCGAGCATCTAATCTCACCCCTTTCTATGTTTTAATTTTTCCAAGATGTGAATAGTATTTTATGGTTGACCTATAGGGATAGGATAAGGATATAAGTGTTTTAAAAAGGGAATAAAATATTGTTGATGCTTTTATTTCCTGATGTAATATAAAACTTATGAATATATCTAGTACTTCCAAGGATAATAAATTGATCAGTATTTTGGGAAAATACTCCTTGTATCATTCCAATGTTATGTAATAATGCACCGACTCAGGGTAATTGGTGTATGGGCATTACAGTTGGTATCAGATGAAGTCTATTAAAAACCTTGGAAGCTAGATTTATAAAAACATTGATTACAGAACATTACCCATAGATAAACATTGAGGCCTTTTGTAGTAGAACATCCTAGAATTGTTGTAATGTTGAGATTTTGTGATTTTTCTATGAAATACATCTATTTCTGTATACAAGTATCCAGATGTAGCTCCAGAACAGATGCACCTAGTGGTAAATCCTGAAAACATCACTTTGAGCTAGACATGAAGGGGAACTGGTGCACGACCATGGGTTTTGTTGCACTCTTGGTTATGACACTCCTGGGTATCTTCTTAGGATAATTCCCATTTTTATTAAAAACCATTATGAAGGATTTATGAGTATATACCTCCTCAAAGAAAACATTTTTAGGATTTTTGATTATATCCATAAACTGTTCAATTTTTGTTATGTGTTTTACAACATTGAATTTATGTATTTCAATTCATAAACTAATATATTGTATTCCATTTTTTAGAAATGGTTCCTAGTGGAAGGAATGGAAAACGTGTCTACGCACATAATCAATGTAGGGATTTCCCTCCTACTCATGATAATTATAGTGGTGATGAGGATTCAATTGGTGATGATCAGCTTATCACAATACTGGTTTAGCACACACAAGTTATGAATAATAAACATATTCATATGGGGCACCCTGATCCACAACGTGGAGGATGAATGTTGGACCACATCATGAGGCCAAAAAACAAAAAATAAATTGGATTAAAAATCCAATATTATCTAGGCAATGGATAAATTCTTTATAGATAATATTTCATGCGTTGAGGAGTAGCCAAAGGGAAAAAATTTTCATTGCAGTTTATAACCTCACGGGAGATACAGATCAATGGTGGTTATTAATCCAAAACACAAAGGAAGATGAAGATGTATTGAACATTGAATAGAGGGGGTATAAAGAGATTTTATTAGAAAAATAATTTCCTTGTGACCATCGAGCAGATATGGAAAGACAATTTCTGAGTCTGAGGAAAAAGGATAATGCGAATGTAAGAAAGTACAAGGCTAGCATTAAATTTTTTGCAAAGCATGCATCAGATTATATATGTAACCCAAGGAGAAATATTGATCGATTAATTGTTGGGTTAAAACAATTTCTCCATCAAAAATTAGTCTCATAATCCTTCTCATCGTATGAAGACATTGTCTTACGCGCTATCAAGACAGAAACGTAATTCTATAAGTCATAAAAATTTAAAGAAAATAAATAGAAAAGGAGATCATATGAACACTATTGGAAAGGAAATAAGTGTAAAAAGGGAAATGTTTAATAACTATCAAGTGGTAACTATGGGAAGAAACACCCCAGTACTTACCTCAAGGGAATGGGAGTCTGTTACAAGTGTAGTGAAAAAGGCCACCAAGATCTCGATTGAAAGGAGACTAAAGAGGCTTTTAATATTGAATGCTAAATTTATAGAGAAAAGGGGAATTTTGTAAATGAATTTTTTACGCTCCAAAGGAACTAACCTTGGAAAAGGCCAGGTGTTAAAGGACAAGCTTATTTGATCACTACTGCTGAGGTTGAAGCTCCGAAAGACATGGTGGTATGTAATTTAATTGTTTCTTCAAGTTTATCCGTTGCTTTATTTGATTCTGGAACATCACATTTTTTCATATCATCCAAGTTTTCTACGAAAAATATATATATTCAATTTCACTTAACATGGGAGTTGTCAGTCATAACACCTAAGGGGAGTATCAATGCAACAAAGTTTTGTGAATGAGTTCCTATTAAGAAATACAGATGTTCTTTATCAATGGATCTCATCATCATAACCATGATTCATTTTGATATAATACTTGGAATGTTTTGGCTTTTTGATCGTGATGCGAAAATGTTTTGTAAGAATAAGGAGGATGCAATTTTTGATGATCATAAGAAGTACCTTATCTTTACAATTGAAACATCACTACCTGATTCTTATCTAGATCCACCCCCAATAGCTCCACTAAATTCAATTATTAGGGTAGAAGATAATGAAATAGCTATGGGTGAGGAAAACAATGTTCTAATAGAGGATTTACCTATTGTGAAAGAATATGTTGATGTATTTCTACAGGATTTGCATAGACATCCGCCAGAATGTGAAATTGAGTTTTCCATTGATTTAATTATGGGATCATGGCCCATATCGAAGACCCCTTATAGAATGGACACTATGGAATTAGTGAAACTAAATAAATAACTAGAGAAATTGAGTAATAATGGATTTATATTCCCTAGTATTTCTCCATAAGGATCCCCTGTCCTTTTGGTTAAATAGAAAGATGGATCTATGAAGTTGTGCATTGACTAAAGTGAGATTAATGATATAAAAATAAAGATCAAGTATCCCCTACCTCTCATTGAAGATTTATTTGACCAACATCATGGAGCTCAATATTTTTTAATGATCGACCTTCGATCTGGATATCATCAGTTGTGTGTGAAGAATGAAGACAATCCGAAAATAGCATTTCGAACCAGGTATGAGCTTTACGAGTTTACAGTAATTCTTTTCGGATTTACTAATGCACCCTATGTCTTCATGAATCTAATGAATATAGTTTTCAAAGAATATATTGATAGCTTTTTATTGTTATTTATTGATGATATCTTGGTATACTCAAAAATATATGAAGATCATGACAATCCCTTGGGCACTATTCTGAAAACCCTCTGAAGAAATGAATTATATGGAATGTTTGGCAAGTGTGAATTATAGCATCAATAGATTTATTTTCTTCACCATATTATCTCTAAGTATGGAATATCTTTTGGTCCTTCATTGACCATGAAAATCCAATAGTGGCCAGCACCGATGAGTATAACTGATGTACGCTATTTTAATGGGTTTCCATGTTATTATTGACGTTTCATCCAAGAATTTTTGTGGTTGGGTAACCCATTAACCAAGATCACTCGTAAAGGGGGTAATTTTTTTTGGAAAAAAGAGTGTGAAGAATGTTTTGAAGAACTAAATAGAATATTAGTCATTGCTCCTACAAAAACTCAACCATCAGGGAATGATAGGGTTGTTATTTATAATGATGCACCAAATATTAGACAAGGTTGTGTTCTTATGATGATTGATAGATTTATTGCCTATGCATCATGATAGCTAAAATTTAATGAGTAAAACAATACTACTCAAGATCTTGAATTATCAGTTGTAATCATTTCTCTAAAGATATGGAGACACTATATCTATGTTGAAAATTGTTAGATTTATACTGATCCCAAGAGATTGATGTATATTTTATCACAAAAGGAAATAAACATGAGGCAAAATAGATGACTTGAACTACACATGTATTATTATTTCACTATAAACTACAACATGGGGAAGACAAATAAGGTGGTAGATTCTTTGAGTAGATGGGAACATGGTGTTTTGAATAGGATGAGAGTTGAAAGGGATCCTATTTTTATGGATCTAGTAAATATGGATATGGGAATAACCATGGAAGGTGAAACATCAAAACTTATTCAGATGGTTTCTAAACCAACTTTAATAGAAAGGATAAAAAGTTCTCAAAATGATGTTGATGAATTTCAAAATAAAATTAATATTGTGAACAGTGGGAGAATTATAGGCTTCATATATGAAGATAGAATTTTGACATTTTGGAAGAGACGCTGTGTTCCCAAAAAACATGATCTAAAAAGGGAATTTTTGAATGATGCTCATAAATCCAATATATTTATACACCCTGGTATCAAAAATAGGTATATAGATTTGAAAGAACATTTTGTGTGGGACAACATGTAGAGATAGATTTCTGATTTTGTGTCTAGATGTATGGTTTGCTGACAGGTGAAAGCCAGAAGGCAACAATTTAAAGGATTCAGGAAACCTCTTCCCATACCTAAATGAAAATGGGATAATATAACTATGGGCTTTTTCATTGGATAACCAAGGAGTACATGAAGAAATGAAGCAATATGGGTCATTTTTTATAGTCTTAGAATGTTATCACATTTTCTTGCTATAAGAGAAGATTTACCACTTGAATGTTTACAACGACTATATATTAATGAAGTGGTATGACTTCATGGAGTACCCCTATTGATTTTTTCTGATCGTGATCCCCGTTTTACATCAAGATTCTAGAAAAGTCTTCAGAATGCTCTGGATACTGAACTTTATTTGAGAACTGCCTACCACCCTCAAAATGATGGACAATCAGAATGGACTATTCAAACCTTAGATGACATGTTGAGATCATTCTCACATGACTTTCAAGGTATGTGGGATCAATATTTACCTCTGGTATAATTTTCCTTTAAAAATAGCTTCCATTAATGTATTCATATGGCATCATATGAAGAGTTATATGGAATGAGATGTCACACACCAACTTGTTGATAAGATCTTGGTGAAATAACACTCTAAGGCCCAAAATGTCTTAAGGAAACAAATGAAAAGGTGTGGTTATCAAAACCCCCATCAAAGAAACCCAAAGTTAGAAAAATTTCTATGCCAATAACTAAAGGAAGGATTTGGAATTTCAATAAGGAGACCTTGTTTTTTGAAGGTATCTCCATGGAAGGGTGTTATACGTTTAAGTTAGAAGGCTGAATTGAGTCCCAGGTACATCGACCCTTTTGGAATTATAGAACAAACTCTTGTCGTAGATTATCATTTGACAATGCCTCCAAGTCTCTCCAAAGTCCATGATGTGTTCCACGAATCACAATTGAGAAAATACATGCCTAACCCAACGCATGTACTCACCTAAGAGGAAATAAAACAGGAACCTGATCTTTTTATTGTGAAGATCCTTTCAAAATTCTTGATACCAGACAACCGGTGCTGAGAAACTAGACGACTCATCTAGTAAAATTTATATTGAGAAACCGTAAGATGGAAGATGCATCATCGGATCCTGAGGAACTTATGATGAAGAACCACCCGATTATTTTTATGCAGTAATATTCTAGAAATTTTGAGGACGGAATTATATTAAGGAGGGGAGAATGTAACAACCCATGCTTCTACTATACGCTTCCCTTTGAATAATGCAGCAGCTTGCATTGTACAGAACATGGTGTTATGACACACCACGACCAATCAAACTAGTAATTATGAATAGTAATACACACTTTATGAAATTTTATAAATTTTATTTTCGAAAATGGACTTCATTTTTTCATTCAGAATATAAAAATTATCTTAGGGTGAATTTTTTGTTTTTTTCTACAAACATTAAATTTTTTATGAATACTGAAAAACACATTCTTATTGTTTAAAACCAAATTTTTATTTATTTAATTAGTTATTTTATTTTAATTTATTTTAGGTCAAAATATATTCATAATACCTATGTATGTTCAATGTAATTCAATGGAGTCATTTTATAATAAGTTTAGATATATAAAATTTTAATATACTTTTTACCGTCTTTTACCCACCTTCTAGGTGAATTTGAAAATTTACATAAATCAAAATTTTACCACTTCTGTGACTTGAATTTAAAAAATCTGAAAGACACGTTTGATATCAGTAGGTAAAATGTGGTTCAATAAGATTAAAATAATTTTTAGTGAATAGTACCTTTTGACTTTTATTTTCCACGGTTAAATGTAAATAAGGTAATTAAGGATAAAGATGATATCATAATTACCCTAATACATGTCCTAATTCTATTGGATAATAGTAATTCGAAAAAAACAACCTTATAAATAAAATATGTTCTCCTTTGGTCCACATAGGTTAGATTAGGACATTTATTATTATTTTATTTAATGAAAAGTTAAAAGATTTAAATTCAATGTGTAATAACTAATCCATTTTTAATATTGGGTTACAAAAAAATATAAATTCCACTATAAATATACATTTTAAAGCTTAAAATATTTCCTAAATAATGGTATTTCATTTATATTTCATAGACATTAGATAATTTAATTTATGTATGACACAATAATGATGTAGTAATTACATCATTAATGAAATATTAAAATAATTGATATTATAAATATTCAAATAAATGTAATTTTAGACTTTTTATGAATGGAAATAATTTTATAGACTAATATTAAATGTTAGGGTTGATTAAATAATTTTTTTTCTATGAAATCATGATGTTAGGATTTTCACAAAAACCAAATACTAAATATTGTCAAAATTGACATAATTGAGTTCTTAAAACAAATAATCTATTATTTATTGATATAATGTTACTAAAAATATATGTATTGACAAGAAGACATATATAAGGTTATATATATTAATAAATAACCACTTAGGGTTCACTTGGCTTGTTATTATATGTTTATTTACCAAATAATATAAATATACCAAGAGACTTGGGAAATGTCCAACCATTTAACTAAGAGTTAAATCTAAAAGATACAGTTAATATGGTGACCTAAACCTTTCTAAAACCTATTGGTTGGGAGGTTCTTGACCCATACCCACGTTAGCCTCAAAATAAATCATTTTGGAGCCATTATAAATCTAAAATGATTTTATTATAAAATAATATTTCATGGTTTTCCTAAAGTTACCCTCACTTATCTTATAAAACGTTACTTCCCCTTCTCTTAATTTCACACCTCAAAAGTCATTTGGCTCGGCCAAACCTTGACAAAATATCCTCCCTACTTTATTCCCATCATTGTAAAGGCATTACTTTGGTCATAAAGCAATCATAATGAGCCCTTTAGATCAAATCAAAAGGATGAACCCAAATAAGAGGTAAATATTTCATCACCTCTTTCACGTTCATTTCTTCGTCAACATTCTTTTTATTTGTTGTTTCCATCATAAAATAATAAATCGAGTATATTATATATACTTTGATGTTATTATAAAAATGGTACTACAATATTCATTATTTTATCTATATTATGAATGACAAAGTCACCATATGTGTGTACTTACGGCTTACCGTCTCCACGTCGTGGTGTAGTTTGTTATTAAAAAACATCATTATTTGGATGGGTATAATAATGAGTATAACTAATGTAAATAATAAATATAACATGTTAATGAATTTTTATATATGATATACCATCAAATTACAAAGTATTTCACCATCAATATAATAATATTGTTGCTCGTGCGTATGTACGGAATACCGTCTCCACGAACGCGATCAGATTCATTCCCTGTCATAAACATCTTCTTAAATTTTCTTCTTCAGCTTCTTCCCTTTTTTATTTCCCTTAAAATTTTTATATAGTTTATATTTTCTAGGAATTTGAATTAGAGGTATTTGTCTCAAATCCTGGATCTCACTCTTTCTTCTTTTTCTTCTTCTGGAACCTCCTTTTCTCTATTTCTTCATCAGAAATTTTTTTTATGATTTCTTGGCTATGGAGGAGTTGAATGAGTTTCCAGAACTATATATTTTTCTTTGGTTTTAGGTTATTTATATATTTCATTCTTCAAAACATTCTTGGATGGTTCTCTTACTCACCCATTCATAATCAAAGCATAAATATCATTTTTTGAAATATCATAAAATTCACCAAATTTTTTACATAAACCGACATTTATTCTTCTCAATGTATCATCATTCAAAAACCTGAACATGATTGTTCTAGGTCCATAAATCCAATGAATTTTAAGTGATTATATGAAATGCATAATGATCATCGACAAGATCACTAGATACATAATTATCGGAGACTTGAGAGTTCCATTCTTTATGAGGAGATTGCCAGAAGGATGTACCTCACTAGGTTTAACCTTATAAGGATAACCAAAAAGTAAAATATAAATATATCGACTTTTAAAGGAGACTGTGTCTCTTTTTCTGAAAATAAGAGAACCTTGTACGCACTAGGATCCTAAAATTTCTTGAAAGGTGGTTGATCTTAGGTCATTTTACTCTATTGAGTCTAAGTCACATGATTGCCTTTTCCTTCTCAAAGCTTGCAGACTTATCATGAAACTTTTGAGATCAAAAGTTTTTCTCACCTACATAAATAATTCCAAATATATTTTCTTCTATATTTAAATTAAATGAATATGGTTTACCATATATATTAAAATAAAACATTTCCCTTCCCGCTTCTTCATAAAAAAATATTGTATCATAAATCTATATGAGAAGCACAAGATAAACCGGATCCTCATTCATTGTCTTGGAAACAAAAAAACTCTCACATTCAATCATCTTGGTATTCTTCGTAATCAAAAAATTATAATAAGAAGAGAAATTTGGGTCAACCTACATATCCATGTATATTTTCCAATATATGATTTTATAGGCTGAAGGCATATGTTTCTGCAAGGAAGTGTGAATCGACTTCTGCTGTGGAAGTAAACATGGAAAACATAACGACCAATTTGATGATGGGAATATCATCAGTACATAGAGACATGAAAATCCAATGTGGGACACGAAATAAGTAGGCCTTTATTTAGGAATCGAGATGAGAGTTCGAATTCCAGATTTAATCATACAGTTGAAATAAGCATGATCTGATCTGATGGTTAAGATTAGATTCAAAGAAGGATTTTGTAGGTTCATATCTTTTAATGTTTTAAGGAAAATCATATTTAAGGATTGTGAATCAGATGAAGTTTTATTAAAATAATATATAAATAAAAAAAATGTAAAAAAGTCATTTACAAAAATTTAATTAAGGATACAGACCTTCTGGACTGCATAGAATGAATTGTCATAATTGATAACGTTAAAAACCTAGATTCTATAATTTATTTTAAGGATAAAATACCTTTATTTCTATAAATTTGGATTTTGAAAACATTGGTTTATGAAAAATTTATGAATGAAAAATTTTCATTTAAAAAAAATAATATAATAATTAATATATTTTGAGATACTAAAAATTTGATTAAGAGTGTAATAATTTAGTAAAATAACAAAGAAATGTACTCCCCATATAAAATTGTGTTTCTTATTATAAGGTGATGTTTTTTAGAAAAATTTAATTTGGATGATTACAATACATTTATCATTCATAACTTTTGTTTAAATTATTCAAATTTATTGGAGGGTCAGGATTTATAAAAATATTATCAAGTTGATCTTGTGTTCTGGTAAATTGAATAATGATATATCATTTAAGTGTGTGATCCCTAAGAAAGTGATGCCTATTGATTATGTGTTTTTCATGAGAATGATGTGTAGGGTTTTTTTAAGGAAAATGTAACTTGCATTATAACATAATATCCTTGTTATAGTAAATATCATTCCACAGTCTATGAGTGTATGTTGCATCAACAATACTTGAGAAAAACAACTTCTAGATACTAAAAATCCAGCATCAGTTGTGGAAAGTTATATAACATTTTACTTATTGCATGACCAAGAAACTAATGAATCTCTTAATAAATGAAATGTTCTATATGTACTTTTTCTATCCATTCTACATCCATGAAAATCATCATCTGAAAAACTTATTAAAAAAATAATTTATAAAAGAATAGATAAGTCTTAAAGCTATGGTTCACTTTAAATAGAGAAAAAATATTTTTAGTTATTTTAAATTAGATTCTTTGGATTATATTGAAATTTTTCACATAAGAATATAGAAAACTTTTCTTCTAATTGACTAGACATTAATTTTAAAAACTTTTTATCAAAATTCAAAAATATATATGATCTAATGGTTTCCCAACTTCATCAAGATCAAGGGAATTTGAGGTACCGACTAGAGTGATTATACTTTTAGTTTTCTCATATACATACTTATTAATAATATATTTAATATACTTATATTGATATATATATATATATATATGTTTTTTATGGTTTATGAGAAATTTCAAAACCAGGGGAAAATGTTAACTCATCCATCATAATCAATTAAAAGCTTATTTCATAAGATTTGAAAAACAATTGGTTAATGATTGCTAAGTCATTTCGAATATATTTTGATCAATATATATTTTAACAATGAAAACATTTTTCTTATCTTTATTTATTAAAGGAGTTGGATCAGTAGTTCCCTTTAACATAATTTTTTTGTAACAAAAATCATGTATGTCTATAATTCAAGGCTCTAGGGGCTTGTTTAAGTACATATAATGCTTTGGTAATTTTGAATACTTATTCATCATGTTTTGTGTCTTCAAATCCAAGTTGTTGTTCAACATAAACGTCCTATTGACCATATCTGTTAAAGAAATTACAATTTATGTCCATTGGAAAAATATTTAAATTAATGAATTATTTAAATGGAAGTAAAATGTGAATAGATTCATGCCTAGCTACAACAACATAGGTTTCATCATAGAATGTTCCCTCTTGTTGATTATTGCCTTTAAAAACTAATCTAGCTTTATTCCATACTATGATTCAATTTTCGTCACATTTATTTTTAAATACCCATTTTACACAAATTATTGATGTTTTATTAGTTCTTTCAACCAAGGTTTAGACTTTGTTCCTTTTGAATTAATTTAGCTCATCTAGCATGGATTTAATCAAATCATCATCACCTAAAGCATCCTCGGTGATTTTTTGTTCTATTTTGGAAAGGAATGATGGATGTTATACTTCATCTCATGAATAACTTATTTTCCTTACAGGTTGATATACATCACCAATGATATTATCAATTGGTTGACTCTTAAGAAACAACTATTTTCGCTTTTTGAAAACCTATTCATCCACATAAGGTAGAAATTTGTCTACGTATATATTTCAGAATCATTTTCTAGAGTATTTTTCTTCATTATAAGAATCATCTATCTAAATATGGTAATTAGTTTTTAAATAACTTCTGAGGATGTAGGTTGGGGTTGTTTACAAAGAAAAGGGTCATTATCATCAAATTTAACATGCACTATTTCCTCAGAAGTACTATTATTTTTATTAAAAACATTATAAGCCTTAGAAGTAGAGGAATAGACTTAGAAAAATCCTTAATCTAATATGGGTGAAATTGTTATTAGATATCAGTAGTATTAAAAATTACTACATTACATCCAAATACATTGAATATTCAAAGTCTATGTTTTCAACCATTCTGAAATTCATAATGTGTTTTGTTAAGAAAATTTATGAATAAAACTCAATTTATTGTATAAAAATCAGTATTAATAGTTTCAACCCAAAAATGATTAGTAATTGAAAATTCACTCATCATTTTTCTTATTATTATTTAAATAATTTGATTTAATCTTTAAACAATTCCATTTTGTTTATGAGATCATGGGGATGAAAACATAAGAGTAATGCCTTTTTTATTATAAATAGTTTCAGATTCTGAATTTTGACATTCTCTTCCTTGATCAATATGAATAGTAATCACTTGAAGGTTTATATAATTTTAACATGGGATATATATATTTTAAAATAAGAAAATGCTTCAAATTACATCATTAGAAAATAGACCCATCTAAATCTGGTTTAATCATCATCTAAAATAAATCCATAATATTTTCCTCTAATACTTCTAGTTTTTTTGGACAAAAAATATACATATTCCTCCAATTCCCTGAAGGGCTTCATGTTTTATTAATTTTTGATAATACAACTTTTCAAGGGGTGAGGTGGAACCCTTACAAGGCCCATAGTTGTAAGTATTACATGGATCGTAGGCCTTAAATGAATTCATTTCTCATAGGCTTCGAACATTACATATAACCCAGATAAACTACTTGGAACTGATCCTCCCCAACATCATTATCATGAAAGCAGCTCTCCTCTTTCTTATGGCTGTTCAGCTAGTCATTCTTGTGGATACACAGGCTTGTCCCAATGGTAGGATCCATACCCTCTCATTCTTGAAATCCGTTTAGCTTATGCAGTGGTGAATGCTCCTTGCTCATCCTCCTTGTAGAGCTTGCTCCTTCTAGGTTTTCTGGTTTTCATCTGCACTTAGGGAGGCCCGGAGGCCATGAGGTGGCCCAAAGGCCTTACTGACATGATGTCCTGGGTGGCCAGAAGGCCTTAGAGAACTCAGGGACCAAATCAGTTGCCTGAATGCTCAAACGGGGGAATATTCCTGGCTAATATAGTTCCAAACAGTGCATTCTATAGTTCCCGCTACAATACCTGCTACAATACTGCATAGTTCCAGCTATATCACTGCTACAGTACCCCGACAATTATGCTTCTGCCGGGATTTGATCCCTGTTCATTTGGATGCACTTATGGAGACCTTACCAACCGGGATAAGGCTCACATTCCCAATAATATCCATATGAACTAACTATAAAACATCAAATGTTGAGACTTCAGAAATTGATTTTATGCTGGACTTATGTTGCTTTCCAATTTTACAAGGATCACAAACTTTTGAATATTCAAATCTATGCTCTGGTATATACATAACGAGTCTTTTCTTAGAGAGTTTGCATAGGTTCCTAAGGTTATAGTGTCCCAGTCTTCTATGCCAAACCAAGATTGATCTTTCATTTCATTGAGCCAAGGTAGGTATTGGCTCCTATAGACATTTATGTTTAGTTTATATACAATCACATCCCAATGGGAATAAATAATAATCTCTTAAATGGAATTGGGTACTAAGCATTTATCATTCCTAAAATTCCCAAGGAAAATTCATCACATAATTTTATTATTCTAATGATGTTGTGATTAAGAAATTTGACAAATAAAACATTTGAAATTAATGTTTTTCAATTAATAACATTGTTACCTATACCAGAAATTTCTCCTTTCACCTTATCTCAAAAAACTAATTTTCCCCCATTCATCTTGATAATCTTTTAAAAGACATTTTATGTTACCATTCATGTGTTGAGAACATCTAATATCCATGTGCCATGTATTGTTTGGGTAGATTATTTATTTTCTTGAAAATAAATATGGTATACATTCAGAATCCAAACAATATTGGAACTGGAAATTTTAGAAAGTAAAATATTAGGATTCCACCTTTTCATTGAAAAGTATTCTTTATGAAATCCGATGGATGGGGTTTTCTTTAGAGAATACATTTTTTCCCAATTTCAACAACATTGACAATTGGTGAAAAAAGGAACAATTTGGGAACAAAATAAATATTAATAAAAACTAGTGTTAAGTATGTATAACCAAATCAAAAGATATTCCCAAGAGGAAGAAGTTGTGAATATATTTTATCAAATTCATTCCTTCCTGAAGTCAAATTTACCTATAGATTATTTAAGGAAACAGTTTCAGATATCAGTTTGATGATTAAAATTTTATCCTCAACATCATTTGTTTTAGAACATGGGTTATTTTATAAAATATTTTTCTTAGAAATAATATTTTAATGATTCTTAGAATATTTATCCTTCTCATTATTACATTCCTTAAGGTTTTAAGAAACACTTTGAAAAGCAATATTTTTTTCAAGATCCATAGAATGATATGATATTTCTTTAGTTAAAACATAAATACAAGAATTTTTGTTTTCTAATTTATTCTTTATCTTACAAATTTTATTCTCAAGAATTTTAGAAAATCTAGAAACAACTTCAAATGAAGGTATGGTATAACCTTCTGATGAGAAAGATCTATCATCTTATGATTCATAATATTCTTCATTTGGAATGTTTTCATTTAATGAAATATTCATTAAGGATTCAGTATTGTGTACCTTTTCCATTAGGCAATTATTTTTATTCTGTACTCTAGGTAGAAGACCATTATTCGTCTAACCCAACAATTCATATTATGATGATTCATCTAAAGAGTCACCACCATTGGAACACCATGTGTCATTTTCTTTTAAAAATTTCATTGCCATAGATTTGTAATACTTTATTATATTTCTTTCAGAATGATTTTCCTTCTTTTATTTTCTCTTAATTATAGGACAATCAGGTATGATATGTCTATCCCCTTTACATTCATAATAGGTTACTTCAGAATCGTTCTTGTCCTTTCTATATTTCTTCTGATATTAATAATGAAAATATTTCATTCCTATAATATTATTCTTTCATCAAGCATGATTGGATAATTAATTATTTGAATGATAACAGTCACATGATTCTGTTATAAAAAATTAATTCTTAGCATTAGATCTAGTTACCATTTTCAAAGCCTTGACTTTAAATGTAGTATTTAATGCTACACTTCCATTACCATTTTTTTGTTGAAATAAGCATGTCTCTTCATTCTTGTTGCATATTGAAAAATAGTTCCTAATAACTCATCAAGAGTAATGTTATATACTTTTCTATTCTCATCAAAAGATATCCTTTTAGATCCCCACCCATTGGAGTTGATACCAATAATCTTATCCATAAGAACTGCATCATCAAGACCTTTCTCTCACATAGATTGAAGAGTACTTAAAATTTTCATAAATAATTTTTGTACTTTTCAAACAGGTTCTCTATAATGAAATAATAATACATGATATTCAACTCTGAACATAGCTCTTCATGTTTTTATAACATTAGATGTTCAAAATTTTATAACTTCTAGTTTCATCCAAATGCAGTTGACAGCTTCACAAGAGGATATTTTACTATATATATTCCAGGTCATAGAACAGAAAAATGTTTTGTGTGCCTTGTAATTTAGTCGATATTCTTGTTTTTCCTGGTTGGTGAAGCAAATCACTTCATTGTCTTGAATTTTTTTATCCCAAGGGAGTATTAAAAAAATTTCTACTCCAGTGTTAATGAAAAATGTCTTCATCTTATCTCTCCAATACTAAAAGTCATTACCATCAAAGATTGGTGGTCAGTTAGGATTTATGTTTTCAATTGAACCAATATTTATACTTGACATTAAATACAAAAATACATTCCCACGATAATTATAAAAGGTAAAAATTTATAAATAAAGATAAAAATCCTTAAGAAAAACGTAAACAAGAAAATTTAAGCAAGAAAATTTTGAACAAGGAAAAACCTGACCAAGAAAACCTATATGTGAGTATAATTATTTCATGGACCTCCTATAATACCAATTGTTGTATCGAAATAGAATATATGCATTCTCAATTACAAGAGGGGGTGAATTTTTAGTTTAAAAACATAGGTTTTTAAAATTAATTAATTTTTTGTTTAATAATGTTAAAAAAGGTAAATTCACATACCATATTTTGTTATTAACTAAGAAAAAAAATTCTTACGGTCTGAAAAAATAGATCTGAAAAAAGAAACTCAATAATAGTTTACTAAGAGAATGATTCAACCTTGAAGTGTATATAATCTTGTTTATTAGAGTATGTAAAAGTACAATAATGTATATGAATTTTATATGTTCTTTCATTAGCAAAAAACAGAAATAAAACATCAAACAACAATCAAGTAATCATGTAATAAATATTTTATCCCATATAGTAGGGTATCCAACAACTATGGATAAAGGTCCCTTGATTTATACATTCAAGAAAGTATGTATTACCCACACTAGGGTAAGCCCTTGATAAGAATATCGGAGTCCGTATTTCTATACCCACAAGCCCTCGAACTTTAATGTAGTTGGAACCTTTATCTTTCTATCCCTGGAATACCTTGATTGTACTTAGCAACAATCTAAGTCCCACAAAACAACCTGAAAAAGGTTTTTATGGCTAAACAATATGTTCATAAAACTCACAAGGCATGAGAGTCTTCCACTCTATATAAATCACTTCATAGCGTCTAATCTCTAGGATCATCACTCGCAAATTATCTCATTCGAATGGGGTCTTATTTATAGGAAAAACATTGACGATAGTATCCCTCCTCCAATAGTCATATTTTTCCATTATTCTTAGAAGAATATGTACACATGTTACTTAATAAATGGTTAAATAGAAGAAAAGTTTACAAAATAATTTCATTTTAATAATAACATGTTTTACGGAAAATTATGTAGCCAAACTAAAACTCAATAATTGGAGTCTAAGGAAAAATGTAAATCACAGTCGATTCAGGTTATAAGAACATGGATTATTGGATTTTGTATTTCAAAGAATTTGGAGCCTCAATTCTATGGATTTCATATTCTAGATTTTAGATAATTCAATGTCTATATTTTAGATAATTCAGAGTCTGAATTTTAGAGAATTTAGAGTCTCGATTTCAGAGATTTAAGAGTCTGATATTTATAGAATTTAGAGTCTGAATTCCATATAATTCACAGTCTGAATTTTAGATAATTCATAGTCAACAATTCAGATAATTCAAAGTCTAAATTTAAGTGAATTTGGGGTCTGAATTTCATTGAATTTGGAGTTTGAATTTTATAGAATATAGACATAGAATTTCAGATAATTTGTATTCTGAATTTCAGAGATTTTGGAGTCTCAAAATAGAATGACTCGATTTCCAATAAAATATAAGATTCCAAGGATTTTGATAAGTATCAAAAAAAATTACATAGTAAAAAAATGATTAGACTTGGTTTTTAGAAGACACTTATTAAGTTATTAGAACCCATTATATGAAAAACACTTTTATAGAGGGAAGATTTTCCTTTAGATATTCATTCATAGAGAAATATAATTTTCCTTAAGAAAATGTGATTTTGATTTTCCAAACATAAAGGACTGGAAAAGTCATAAGGATGCATTATTGACTCAACAACTTATGTATAATTATTCAGGTTAATAGTCTAGGATATAAAACATATTATTTTATAATCACATTCAAATAACCTTATTCCCATGTTTACAATTACATGTCTCCCTTGTTTTACCTAACTAAGAATCAGAGCTCAACCCTTTTTTATGTATGCTTCTTTCGTTTATGAAGATATTTTTTATGTAGGATAAATATGAAAATGGTTATATTCTTATAAAACATAGTGGTATATAACTTATCTTATACATGATCTAGTGTTTTTGTATCCATGTTTCCAAAGGAACTAAACGAATACGGTCATTGGTAATCTATTTTTGTTATGCTATAATAATTCATTATAGATGGAGTAATATCTACGTATGTTAATAAATGATTGTGATAATTTTACCAATTTATGAATTTCATGGAATGATACCGAAGGTGTGTTCTGAAAAGTATATCTGATCTGTTGAGGGATTTCAGGTTGCAGCACCCATCGACTTTTACCAACGACGGTGGACCTAAGGTAACTGAGTTCGTAGATTGATTCCATCCAGACTATACGTGAAAACATAGATAGTCCTTTCAAAAAGAATGTCAAATTTTATTCTTATATGTTATGTGTTCATGAAAATAGTTTGTGGTACATCATGTATTGGGGTGTAAATATGGATAATATTGAATGGAAGGACATTCAAAACATGTTCTTGGGGAAATTTTATCCAAATACACTTATGAAATAGAGAGTAGTTGAGTTCCTGAGACTAACTCATGGGAGAATTTCTATGATGAACTATACATGATGTTTTATTAATTAATAGTACTTTTCAAGTATTGGATGGTAATGAGGCTACTATGGAAAAGATGTTTGGGGATGAGAATAAATGTGAAATTATTTCATAGGAGTGTATCTTCAATGTGAAGATGTTTTCATAAGTTTTGAATAAGTTCCTCGTATATAAGGGGACATTAAAAGAGGATTCTAGTTCCATATATTAGGTTTTTACTAGACATTCAAGATGTTGGAATTCTTAGAGCTGTAATTGTTGTTATGAGAATTTTATCCAAAGTAGTGGGAAGAAATGTGTCCTGATAAATGGGTCATCTTTGAAGGATATTACCCCAATGCTTTGGCTCTAGTATGGTAGGCAGGTCCCCTATCGTGGTTGTTTTCCCAAACCACCAGTATAGCCCTGATATTTTGGAATAATGGGACATCTATAGAGAATTTTTTTGAACACATGATAGATGGGAAGTGGTGAAGGTGTTAAATAGAACAAGGGTGCGGGAAAGGGATCTTATGCACCATATCAATCTAGCAGATAGACTTCTACTAGCCCGAATGGTACAAGTAATGGACATAGTACTTCTGGTCAAGATAATTTCTATTATCATAGTTTTATTGATCAAGAGACT
This sequence comes from Viscum album, assembly GCA_963277665.1. Taxonomy (NCBI): domain Eukaryota; kingdom Viridiplantae; phylum Streptophyta; class Magnoliopsida; order Santalales; family Viscaceae; genus Viscum; species Viscum album. The sequence goes on from OY728161.1 coordinate 1,472,638,980, forward strand.
TAGACTACATCATAGGGAATAGGGTAGGATAGAAATGTTCTTAACTGACTACATTTATTGATAACGAGGCTAGACCATTGATAGTGAGAGGTAGTATTCTTGTATATTCAATACTCGACAGTGCCTTATTTGATACTGGTGTCTCTCATTCCTTTATTTATGTACAACCTATGAATGGTTTGAGCCAAGTGGTGGAGTTCTTGATTTTGGTGTATATGATTGATACACATTTGGGAGTACAATCGATAGATATCTACTTGTGTAAAAGGGTGTTTTCATAAATATGTGGAGTGTCATTTTTTGAGGGATCTTTACATCCTTAACATGTCAGGTTTTGACCAAAATATTGGTATATACAAGTTAGTGACATACTAAGCCCGCATTGACTGTTACATATGTGTGAATTTTACATCTCTTGAGGGTGATAAATTTAATAACCATGGAAATGGGGATATCAAGGTGTTCTCTCTAGGGAATTTTCACCATCAAATGGGGGAGATTACCACCAAGTTTTCTAGTTTGTAATGTGACAATGGAAGTGTGTAGGGGGGATGTCATTCCACCCATGGTGAATATGTTACATGATCTATATCTTGAATACTTCTTAGGAATAACACCTAACAAATATGTGGAATTTACTATTGATTTCATGCCTTGAACTAAGATAGTTTCTAGTCCACCATATAAAATTGCTCCAAAAAAGATTTAGGAATTAAGACTCAACTAGAGGAGTTGGAAGGTAAGGTATTTCTCTATCGTAGTACAGTTAAATGGGGTTCTGATGTTTTATTATCTAGGTATGATGAAGGTACTCCATGAGTGTGTGTATATTACTAGTAGTTGAACAAGATGATAGTGAAAACCTGGTATCTTCTTCTACATATCAATGATCTATTTGACCTATCAAGATGAGCTCGTGTTTTCTTCATGAATGATGTGAGATCAGGGTATCAACAGTTGAGAGATTGAACTTCTTATTTACCTCTTACATATTTTAGAAATATATATGTTCTATATGAGTTATTTGTAATGTAATTTTGGTTGAATAATGAACCAATTGTGTTTATGGACCCGATGAACCAGATATTTCATTGGTACCTAGATCATTTGGTGTTATTTTTTATTAATGATATCTTGGTGTACTACAGGACACATACAAATCATTTACGACATCTTGGAATCATACTGATTACATGGAGAGATCATCGAATATACCCAAATCTATCAAACTGTTTATTTTGGATTTAAATGGTGCACATGTTGGGACACATCTTTCTAGAAGAAGGGGTTTTAGTGCACCTAGATAATGTTCTGACATTTTATTCTTGTATGTTTCCCAATTTATTTCAATATAACTTTTTTTGGGATTATATTGATTTTATGGGTGGTTTATTCCAGAATTTTAACATTTACTTGCACCCCTTTTGGGCTTTATTAGAAGGGATAAAGTATGAATGGTTGAAATCATGTGAATGTTACTTCCATGAGATGAAGAGGAATTTGACAGCAGAACTAATCTTGATCCTATCTAATCCATGTGAAGAATATGTGGTATTTTTTGACGCCATTAGGAATAAAATTGGAGTTGTGTTGATTGATGTACATATAGTTGTGTCATATGAGTTTCTTCTATTCATTAAAAATTAATGTAACTTCATTATGTATGAACTTGAGTTGTCTATAGTGGTCTATTCCTTTATGTATTGGTGGAATTATATATTGGGTTAAAGGATTAGTATATATATTGATCACAAGCTCTTAAATTATACCTTATCTTATGTAAATTTTAATATCAAGATGCAAATATTGGTTCAATTTATACAAGAAATCAATTTTAATATAGAATATACATCAAGAAATGGAAATATTGATGATGAGGATTTCTGCTAGAAAATTCAGAGTCATGACTGTCATGTGTGATGTGCTTAGTGGAGGATGATGAATCTACTTGCTATGATACATGTATTGGTTCAATATATTTATGATAATATTAATCTCATATAAATTTTAGTGTATTCTACTCTTTTTATGTCGATGAGAGACAAATAGTGTGAGGATCTAGAGTGTTTTTCCTTTTGGGAAGGCCATGAAAGTGGGGAGACACCTTCCAGTTTGTCCCTATATTAGGATGAGATCATTTACAATGGAAATCATGTTTTTATTCCTATGAGTATGTGAAAGAAACTAATTCCTGAGTTTCATGGCTCAGAGTGGATAGTACATCGATATGTGACCAAAATATACCATGACCTACAATTATCTTTTTGATGGTTCAGCCTGAAAATAGAAATAGAAGTGTTTGTGACACGATGTTACACTTACAAATAGGTCAGGTTGAGAATCAATGAGCTGGTGGTTTTATATATCCATTTCTCATTCCGGAATGGAAGTGGGATTATATTAATATGGAATTATAGTAGGTATCTCGAGGAAACCTCATATGAATGATTCTATTTGGGTTTTTAGGGATCTTTTGAAAAAGGTGGTAGTATTCATTTTTTGTGTTGGATACATTCTCAATAGATCATTTGGGATAAATTTATGTTTGGGAGATAGTCCATCCACATAGGATTCCATAGACTGTTGTTTCATGTATTGACTTGTGATTTACTTCTCACTTTTGGTAGGGATTGTAGTAGGCACATAGTACAAATGTTTTTTAGTATAGCTTTCATTCCATAGACAGATAGTAAATTTGAATGTGTTTTGCAGGTTCATGATGATATTTTGTGACTGTATGTTCAATATTTCATTGGGTCTTGGTAGAAGCACCGTGGTTTAGTGGATTTCACCTATAATAATAGTTTTCAAGAAACAATTCAAATTCATCCATATAAGTCTATTTATAGTAGGACATGCAGATCACCTCTATGTTAGATGGAGGTGGGTGAGTTAGAGTTCTTGGGACTGAGTCCCGTAAAGGATATGTTAGGGACGGTTCAGTTGATTTGATATTGTATGGTTATGGAAAAAATTAAACTGAAGTCATATGATGATAGATGTTGATGAAATGTTGATTTTACATAGGCTGATCTGGTATTCCTTTGGGTTTCACCAAGATTGATTCACAGTAGTATACCATGATAGGAAAAGATAAACCCCATGTTTTTCAGACTATTTGTGGATTTAGAGATAATTGGGTCGGTGGAATAATGGTTGTCTCTTCAACAAAGATACAGTGTTATGCATGATGTTTTCCATGGGTCAAACATCAGTGTTATCATCCTAACCAATATAATGTGATCGTTGTGGAGTATGTTGATCTTTTGATAAATACATCCTTTGAGGAGAATTTAATACATGTTTTATATCATAGTGAGAAAGTGGTATAGGGAAGAATGGTGCTGATATTTCATGTATTTTGGTAACATGGGTGTATGCAGAAGGAAACATGGGAGTCAAAAATAGATACATGGGAAAAGTGGACCAATCTTTTCTTATCGTAATCATAGAGATTTTTGAGAGTGCTGCTCAAGGATGAGCTCACATAATATTGGGACAATGTATTATCCCAACCTTTTTTATAGATGTATCAGGCTCATTTTTAGGTACTATTGTTGACTTATGTTTATTAATTTTTAGTTGGGGTTTACCTTGGTTTTTTTGGTAAATAATTGAAAAAAATTTGAAGGAGGAGTGAATGTGCACTTTTAAATCACGGTTTTCCCAAACCGTTCACCCTATCCCAATAAACTGTGAATCCCATCATTGGGATGGATTTCAGGATTGGGGAATGATTTTTAAAATAATCTCTTAGGAGAAACTGTTCCCCCATTAGAATAGGTGTATGGTTCGAAAGACAATACACCCCTGCCCAAAAAATCGTGTGTGAAGTTTTAATTAATCTTAAAATTAGATTTTAAAATACACAAACCCCCATATTAACTCAAATAAGACCCCCCCCCCCACATTGCCCCTAATATTGTATATTTTTTTGGAGGCTCATAGATAATTTCCCTTGGATCGGGACCTATGTTCCTAGTTATTCAAAGCTGATATTGATGATCTTCACCACATGGGTTTGTACTTTCTTCCATTTAGATCTCTCTCTCTCTCTCTATCTCTCCCTCTCTCCCTCCTACTCCTCTTCAAATATAAAAAATTGGTGTCTGTCCAATATTATATCTAGATCTCTATTTAGGATTTTTAGATCTTGATTTGTTTGATCTTAGTTTTTTTATTGAAATTTAAATCTCATTTTTCATCATGATTTTTGTTGTTTCACTTCAACTGGGAATATCTTTTGGTGATAGTTCATCATCCAAAATGATGTAGGTGGCCTAAATTCCAATCCCATTGTCTTGATTAATTTACGTGTTTATAATTGTATGAATTTTAATTTCCATGATTGGAAAATTTCTTTGATTTTTAAATTGATTAGTTTAACTACCCTATGTAAATGATTTAGATTTTTTTGAAAATTGGGGTTGTTAATTGATTTAATTAATTAGATATTATGGTTTGTGAAATTTAATATGAAATTACATTAATTAATTTTTGAATAATTTATTTTATGATGCAGAATTATGAATTTTATTTGATTAATTAATTTTTGAATTAATTAATGGGATTTCAAGATTTTGAAGTTGATTTGAATATTTAATCATTGAATTACTTATTGAGGTATTTGGGATGTGAAATGGATTAATTAATTTTTGAATTTATTAATTGGATTTTTTTTATATTCAATTGATTTTTAATGGGTTAATTAACTTCTAAGTTAATTAATAAATGTTTTAGATGATGTATGTGATATAGGGTTAATGTTGATTAACCTAGAATGATGTGAAATATATGTTTTATTGAGAATGGGGTGTGAGAAACAGAATGAATCTCCAAATACTCATAGGGGTGCTAGATATAACATTATTCACCAATAATATGTATAAAATATTATTATATAAGAATGGTATTAATCATCTAAATACCCATGGAGTGTTAGGTAGGGTCTGATGTTCCAAATACCCATGGGGTACTAGAGATGAAATTATATGTCCATGAGTTGGCATTGGACAATAGTTCTAATTTTATATTATATGATTTGAATTGATGTGGATAGTTAAATCCCATGTGATATAATTATTCTGACTTTCTTGTGTGAGATGGTTCAGACTTTGGAATGGGCCAAATAAGGTATTTTTGTTCAAGTATCATCTAGAAACCAGGGGTTTCTATTGTAAATTTTATTTACAAATAAGGAGATAAATTTTAATTATGTATTATACTTTATTATATAAAAAACTGCATTCAAAATATTGATTGGATATTGTTTTTAAACACCATCGGTGGTAGACTATAGAGTTTCACTCGCACCATACACATGAGTCGTGATAGGTACCCAAATAATTTTCATTAGTTTAGGATAGGATAAGGGAAATGGCCATATATTAGATGGATTATTTTGGATGGATAGTAGACGTGGGATCCAGGTGTGCTTCTGGACCCACATTAGATTTTTCAATGTCTTTACTTTTTGGTGTTTATTTTGACACTAGTCATGTATTATGGAAAATATAATATTCAGGTTTTAACACCAAAAGATGTCATAGTACGTTATTTCTTCAAAGTAATTCAATAACTTGAACTACACACAACACATAGTTCTAGCGCACCATGACTTACCAAACTATCTGTTCAAAAGCAGTTATGAATAGTATTACCTGAATTTTTATCTTTATATAATCTTTATAACTTTAGAATAAATATTAAGAGTTTCTTAGACCTAATATTGGAACAAATTCATTTTTTCAGATAAAAATAGTATTTTTCAAAAAATGTAGTTTTACTGCCTTTTAATGTAAAACCTTTTTAAAATAAAATATTTGACACTTTTATATATTAAATTTGACATAATAAACTACTTCTTTAGAATCGGTACATAAGAATTTATTTTCAATAAATTTTTGGTATTTTTCTGATAACATTCCTATTTTGATGAATAGTGAAAATTACTAAATTATAATTTAAAATAACTTGTATAATAGAAATAATTAATATTGATAAATTATGAATTTGAGTGATTTTAAAGTATATGTAGATTATATTTTAACTATATAATCCGATTTTGGTCATTGGACATAATTTCACATTTAAAATGGACATAAGCAAGCGCCAATCTTTTGATAGTAATTATTTCTTAAAAACACGCTTTTTGTTTTGACAATGAAAATTAGTTTAAAATTAATTTCATCCACTTTTGTTTTTTGAATTTAGAAAAATGAATTTCCAAATTCTGATTCATGAGGCAATAAAATTTTAAATAGGTAACTTTTATTAATAGACATTTTGAATAATTACTTCGGTAAATATTTTATTTATAATGGTGAAAAGGTAAATCTGGTAAATAAGGGTAAAAAAATAAAATTATAATAACATTAAATTAAAATAAATCTTTTCCAAACCTTATTGGTTGATACATGTCCCACCATGGGAATATTTGGGTCGATTTGGGGACCCCATGGAGCCAATTGTAAGTGATAATGACACATTATATAAATTAGGTTAAAGTAAATATAAAAATGACAGAAGCATATATCTTTTAGAAATAAAATTTTTACATAGGGTAATATATGTTATATTTTGGACTATAAATATTCATTATAAATATAAATATATTTCCTTCATAATTTAATTTTATTTATAATTTTTAGACATTTAATAATTAAATTTATTTATGACACAATAATGATGCACTAGTTTCCTTATTAATGAAATAATCAAATATTTGGTATTATAAATGTTAAAATAAATATAATATGTTTGGATGACATCCAAAAATTTTAGTGTTTAATATGACATGTTAGGATTACTTAAATTAATTTTTTTGTAATTAATAAAGGTTATAAGACTTTTAAAAAAAATCAATTATTAAATAGTGTCCAAATAGACATAAAGGAGTTTTTAAAACAATTATTATATTATTAATTGATATTATAGTCTTAAAAATCTATGGTTAGGCCAAAGGATTTATATAATGATATATGTATCATTAATGGACCACTTGGTGGTTTCTTAGAAGTATATAGTAAGTTTATTAACTATATAATATAAAAATACAAAGTGACATGTTAAATGTCAATTTATTTAACTAAGAGTTAAATCAAACAGATAAAGTTATTATTGTAACGCAGAACTATCTACAACCTTTTAGTTGAGTGGTTTTAGACCTATCCCCATATTAAACATTAAATAATACACTTTTTATCCATTATAAAATGAATATTAATTTATTATAAAATAAAATTTCTAGCTTTTCCAAAGGTTCCTCAGACCCCTCTTATAAAAGGGAACTCCCCCTTCTCTCTAATTCACACCTTTAAAGCCTTTTGGATTGGCCAAAACCTGCCCAAATATCCTCCCAACTTCTATCACCTCTTCCTAGATTCCTTCCTTTAGTCAGAAATCCAAACCAAGGATCCCTTTTGATCAACCCAAATGGAACAACCCGAAGAAGAGGTAATGTTTTGACCACCCTCTTTCAAGTTCCTTTCTTCTTCCACTTATTCTTTCTTTGTTATTTCCATTATAAAATAAGAAATAAAGTATCTTCTATATAATTTGATGTTTCTATAAATATGTTACAACAATATTCAGTATTCTATCCATCTTTTGAATGACAAGTCACCATACGTACGTCGGTACAGCTTACTGTCTCCACGTTGTGGTGTAATAGTTATTCAAAACATTATTTTTTGGATGATTATGATAATGAGGTGTAATTTTTGTAAATAATAAATATAACATGATAATTATTCTTTATATATGATATACCATCCAATTATATATTATTTTAATATCAAAAGAATGATGTTGTTGCTCGTGCGTACGCACGGACTACCGTCTCCACGAAGGCGATGAGATTCATTCCCCATCATATTTATTCAAGTATAATTATCATTCGATTGTTAAAAATAATATTTAAGGACTTAATATAATTATGTATATTAATAATATACAACCTATCCATAACAAGCACAGCTTATGTAACAAAACATATAAAATAAAAAGATTAAGTGAACATCTGAAACGACAATAATATAAAAATATTATTAACAAAGCAATATTAAAAGATCATATATGATATCATATTTATGTATATAAATCTTGTATAATTTAATAACAATTATTTCACCATTATACAGGAGGTTAAACTACCCTTGAAAAAAGAAAAATTACAATGAATCTTTCCGTCGTTTTCCAAAAAATGTCCTTTTTAACCTTTTCGATAAAATTATGGTAAGAATGTCTTTTTTAACTTATACAAAGGGTGCAGATATTTTACACCATCATAAAATCATCAAAGTTTCCCTTACAATGTTTCCCTTACAAGCTTATAAGAATATTTTCAAAGTAAATTTTTTAATTATGTGGCTTTTAAATGATTTCAAAAAAAGAGATATTTCTCTCAAATAGTTTTGATTTAATCTAAGTTAACATCTTATGATGGATTTTACGATTATTTGAATTTGATTTATTAGGATACAAAACTTCCATATTTTATTGAAGGTTTTGTGATATGTTTGACTATGGATGTGTTATTTTTATACCATTCATGTTTTATTCATAACGTATTGACATTTCTTATTCTAGTTTTAATATGAATATTTATGTTATGTTTAAACCAGGTCATATGAGGAATGAATTGGACTTACTAAGTGACAGGTGGAGCCCGCTATAGCTCCTCGATGCATCAGTAGGTCTCATGAGACAAACTAGTGTCTTGGAACAAGGCCTTGACAAAATCATATTTGTATTATTATCACAATTCCTTGACTATGTGGTTATGATAGTCTGGAATTATGAATTCCATCATTATGAAAGTGGTTATTGATATTTCATGTGATTATTGGACTTGTAGAATATCCATGTGAATAAGTAAATGGAATTATTTCATATCATTTTTTCCATATTATGTTGAATATCAAGTTTAAAATATAACGACCCATACTTTACATACATGGTTATTAGTTGAAAATTGAATCATAATTATTACAACATATAACAAAACCATGAAAGGACCGTATAGGTAGAGTGTCTTTAGAAACTGGGAAACATAAAAAACTGGTTCATAAATCATCTACGTTGTCTCCCATTTATTTTATAATATCTAGAGTCCCTTTTTGGAATATCTTACTTAATATACTTCTTCCAAACCTGGGGAAAAGAAAACATACAAAAGGGTGAGTTGAAATGCTCAGTAAGGGTAAAAAAAAAGAAATATAAAACATATCATGTTTATAAGAACATAACTTTTTGAAAATCATATACTGCAAAAGAGATCATAACATGGGATAAATCATAGAAGTGAAATTTAATTCCAATAATAATAACTTAAAACATGAGGATTTTTGTCATACACACATAATCATAAAAAAATAATTTCTTAGTAGTCAAGACTCACTGCCAAGACTATCTTATCAGACAAAGTTCGTTTCTGAACCGAGTTCACTCCTCGTTTCAGTCCTGTTTCACTGAACCGGTTTAACCTGTCGTTCCAGCCATGTCTATCTCATGAGATATAAATCTTTAACCAATACATTGGAGGTAGATATAGGTCCCACCCATCTCATAATGAAACCATTCTTATGTGTGCCCCAAAATCACAAATCATACATCATAGCATTACCCTTGTAATAAAAATGGGAGTCTTAAACATCATGACATCATAAAACAATTCATTTAAGATAAAGGACTTCATAAAATGAATTCCATCACAACATAATAAAATAAATGTAATAATTGGGATATAAACAGAAACCTTTATTATCTTAGATGGAAAATTATTTTGATAAAACACTTGAACTCCATTCTTGAGGAAAATATCCTTTCTAATTCAAGAACATTTTTCCTTTCTTAACATGTTATAAAATTTTAAAGTAAAAGAAGTTGATTAAAAATAAACATGAAAACATTTAAAGGAAGCTTCATGGAAATAATGTTCTAAAAATCCATTCATGCAATATAGGTTTAAAAAAACATTCTTCTCGTACTTTGGCCGGAAAAGTCAAAAAGTACCTCGTATGAAAAATGACAAAAGATTCCTTTCATATCATTTACTAAAAACTCACTGAAGGGTAAAATTGGATTTAAACAATTGTAGGTGGATAGAAATTATATTACATATTGAGGAAACATGGATGTGGATAATAAATATTCCCCAGTAAATTCTGAAGTATAAAAAATTTCGGATAAAAATGAGATTGTGAGATTTTCCCTTACCTTAGGTCCAATTTGCTTCGTAAGTGTCTGAAACTCCTGTATAATGATTTAATTAATGTCATTGACTTATTACATAATCATTATTATTTTTATGATATCATATATGGTCATTTTCTTAGCTTCTTATTAGTAATATTTCATTGCTACTTGTTATTTGGGTGTTTATTGATTTATGTTCATATGTGTGTTTTTTCGAATAAATTCTTATTCCTCTTTTTAGGTTATAGAAACATCATTTCCATAATAATATTTGTGTAATATATATCATATTTATTCAATAAATGTATTTATATAATCATTATGCAATGAAGATCATATAGAATGAGTCACATCACATCGTGGAGACGGCATTCCGTACGTACGCACGAGCGATGATATCGTTCCCATGATTGTGGAATTTTATTGGAGTGTAGGTATACTATTTCAGAATCAATATCACATTAAAATAATCATATATAGTCATTATTTACACCATTATACCCATCCAAGTAAGGTGGTGGTGGAAAATAGATTACACCAAGGCGTGGAGACGGTATTCCGTACGTACGCACGCATGGTGATTTCATTTTCCGTAGGATGGATAGATGGTGAAATAGGGTTGTTTCATACCTATAATAAAATATCAGTATATGAGTGATATAGATGTTATAACTTCATAATGAAACAACTAATGATGAAGAAGTAGAAGAAGAAATAAAGTTGAAAGAATCGGTAATGGACATTACCTCTTCTTTGAAGCAGCTCTTTGAGACCTCCTCTTAGGGCACTAAAATTGGTCTTTGAAGAAGACCGGGACCTCTAGGATGTTTCTAGGGAAATGGGAAAGTGAAATTTTCAGGGGTTGGCCAAGCTTGAAGTGTCAAATTGGTGTGAGGAGGAGAGGGAGGAGGTTCCCTTTTATAAGGGAGGAGAGGGGGACCTTTAGAAATATAAGAAATATTAGTTTATATTAAATCCCAACCCCACATAAAAACTTCCAAAATGACTCATATACAAATATTATATGAGATAGGGTTGTAATCTCATAATCCAATATAATTTAGATATGTTAGGAATTTATTTTAAACATTATCAACTTGATTTATCATTATTTATCAATTTAATTTTATTTGTGGTAATAAAATTCTAAATTTTAATTTATTATAAATAATTACATATGTGTTGTGAATTTTCAATAATTTGACAGTTTATGATATTTTCGACCATATAAATTTAAATTTATAATATTTAAATATTTTTGTGATTTTTAAACAATTTTATACTATGTTATTTTTATAAAATAACAATAGTGTCAATTTTTACACTATTCATTTATTCGAATTTAAATAAAATATATACAGAATATATGTTCGAACTAAAAGATTTAATAGATTCATAAAATTTCATATGTATCTATAAAATTAGTGGAGAACATTAAATAGTCCATATAATATTTATTTTAATATTTTTAAAACCATTTATTTGATATTTTAATTAATAAAATAATTTCAACATCACTATTGTGTGATAATTAATGATAATTATTTAATCCTTAAAAATTATAAATAAATTCATATAAAATAGATAATTGTATTAGATTTCTGGAGAATATTCATGTTCTATGTTTCATTAAGTTTATCACTAAATTAAAATTATTATAATTATAAGATTTAAGAAAGTGACATGTTTTCACTTTCTTTGGTTTTAATAATAATTAAATTATTTTCATGGAAAAAAGTCCATTAAATGAATATAATCAGACCCTTATTGGATATGGGACGACTTTTAGTCATCCAATAAGATTTTGGTAGGTGTTAGGGTAATTTTATAATCTTATATTTACCCTTAATTACCCGATTTACCTTTAACTTTGGTAAATAAAATTTGCCGTAGTTACTATTCCTAATGCCCAAAAATAAAAAGTAGCCTATTAAAATAATTTAGACCCACTTATTCCAAATATGGAATCCTTTTTTCAAAATTCAAAACACATAATTTGCATTAATTAATTTAAAATTAATCTTTTTCTTAAGAAAACGGGTTTTAGAAGTTAAAACATTGTCAAAGATTGAAATGTTTTTACCTATTAATTCAGTGTGAAATTAATGCTAATTACATAAATTATATAAAATAGTAATAATATATTCTATTTAATCTTTAAAAACATTATATATTATAATTTAACCATATAAATTATCTCAATGAAAAAAGTTGTTTTTAATTAAAAATTAGCGTATTTTTATTCACCAAAATATGAAAGTTATCAGAAAAAATATCAATGATTTATCCAAAGTAAATTTTTATATCCTGGTTCCAAAGAAGAATTTTATTTTGTCAAATTTAACTTATAAACATTTCAAAAACTAGATTTAATGTGGGTGCACCATCAAAAGGCGGCAAAACAGCATTTTTTGAAAAATACTTATTTTACCTGAAAAATTTATTTTGTTCTCTTACCATGTTCTAGAAAATTTTTAAGATGAATAATAATGTTATAAAATTAAAAATGTATTTAATACTATTCATAAAGTCTATTCCATAATAATATATCGTTGTTTAGTGAAACCCGGTATTGCTTACTATACATGCTATTGAGGAAGGTCGCGATTGCGTGTAATGAAAGCCAAGTGAGTATTGTGTGTTGTGAAAGATTCATTTTGTGTTGCGTATAACATAAGACAAAAAATATTTCTCATAAAATCTTAGGTTGTTACATTCTACCCCCCTTAAATTGAATTTCACCCTCAAAATTCGTCACTTCATTACAAACAGATGAGGATAACTCTCCCTCGTTATATCCTCAAGTTCCCATGTAGCTTCTTCTAATTGGTGGTTTCTCCATAAAACATTTACCAAGAGAGTGGTCTTGTTCCGTAGTACTTTTTCACTACGATCTAGAATCTCTATCGATTATTATTCAAAAGAAAGATCTTTCTCTAGTGGTACAACTTCTGAGTTGAGCACATGTGAAGGATCAGGTATGTACTTTCTCAGGAGAGATACATGGAACACATCATGAACTTGAGATAGTTTTGGTGGAAGTGCCAATCGGTAAGCTACCTTCCAAACATGATCCAGAATTTCAAAAGTACCGATATATCTAGGGCTCAACTTTCCCTTCTTTCCAAATCTCATGACCCTCTTCCAGGGAGATATTTGTATGAACACTTTATCACCCACTTCAAACTCTAGGTCTTTTTATGGTTGTCAGCATAAATTTCTGGTCAACTCTGAGCTGCTCTTATGTGTTGTTTAATAGATCTGACCTTTTCTGCCATCTCATCAATAAGATCAGTTCCTAATAGCTTTCTTCCACCAACTTTAATCCCATCAAGTTGGAGTTCTGCATTTCTTTCCATAAAAGGGTTTCATAAGCATCCATCTGAATACTGGAGTGAAAACTGTTATTATAAAAAAATTACACCAAAGATATGTGTTGATCCCAACCACCATTGAAATCCATAGAGAAATATCTCAACATTTCTTCTAGAGTTTGAACTGTCCTCTCAGACTGACTGTCTGTCTGAGAATGGTAAGCAGTGCTGAAACTCAACTTTGTATCTAGAGCAAGCTGAAGACTTCGCTAGAATTTCGAGGTAAACCTCAGATCCCAATCAGATATAATGGAAAGTATTACTCCATGAAATCTTACCACTTCCTTTATATATATCCTGGAAAGAAGATCAAGAGACAAATCTTCTCTAATAGCAATGAAGTGTGCTGACTTCGAATGATGATAAACTATAACCCAGATCGCATTATTGCCTTTGTATGTTTTAGGAAGTCCAGTGACAAAGTCTATAGTGATGTTTTCCCATTTCCATTATGGTATGCATAATGGTTGTAACATCCCCTTATACTTTTGTCTCTCATCTTTAACTTGCTGACAAACCAAGCATCGATAGACATATTCAGCAACATCTCTTTTTAGGCCATCTCACCAGAAGTACTCTTTCAGGTCCCTATACATCTTTGTACTTCCAGGATGATTAGAAAATGTATAACTGTGAGCCTCATCCAGTAGATCCTTCATTAATTCTGGTATGGGAGGAAGACAAAGTCGATTACTGAACCTTATTATCCCATGAAAATCAAGGTTGAATTCAGGAACATTCCTCACCTTCTTTTGTAACTCCACATCTACTTTCTGTGCCTCTTTAATCTTCACGTGTATAGATGGCTGAACATTCATTTGAGAAAGATAAGATTTTTCCATTTCCATTATAATTCTAAGATCCATCCTTTTTAAATCTAAAAATATTAGATCTTTTTTGATCTTCATCATTGATAAGCTAGAGTGGTCTTGTCGACTTAATGCGTCTGCTACCTTGTTTGCTTTCCCAGGGTGGTAATGAATTGAGCAGTCATAATCATTAATCAGCTCCAACCATCTTCTTTGACTCATATTCATCCCCTTTTGTGTGAAAATATACATTAAACTTTTATGATCAGTATAAATATCACACCTTTCACCATAAAGGTAATGCCTCCAAATCTTTAATGCAAAGATTACCACAGCTAAATCCAAATCATGAGTTGGGTATTTTTTCTCATGGATTTTCAACTGTCGTATGGCATAAGCTATCACCATATCATTTTTCATGAGAACACACCCCATTCCTTTCATGGATGGATCACTGTAGATCACAAACCTTTCTCCACTGCAAGGTAGTGTGAGCACATGTGCACTGGCTAACCTTCTTTTTAGCTATTTGAAATTCTCTTCACATTCCTCCGTCCAAACAAACTTAACTCCTTTCCGAGTCAACTTGGTGATTGGGTTAGATAACCTTGATAAATCTTTCACAAAAGGTTGGTAATATCCATCCAAACCAAGAAAAATTCAGATCTCAGTTACTATTGTTGGTCTCGACCATCTTTCGATAACCTATGTTTTTGCGGGATCCCCAGATATCCCCTCTTTTGAGATTATGTGACCCAAAAATGAAATTTTTTGAACCCAAAATTCACACTTGGTAAATTTGGCATAAATATTCTCCTTTCTTAGGTTCTTTAATACAATTCTCAAGTGATCTCCATGTTCTTAATTACTCTTTGAATAGGCAAGAATATCATCTATAAAGACTACCAAAAACTGATCAAGATAGTCTCTAATGACTCTATTCATCAGATCTATGAAGATAGCAGGGGCATTAGTAAGACCAAATGGCATCACTATAAATTCATAGTGTCCATACCTTGTACGGAAAACCGTTTATGGTATATCCTCCCTTTTGACCCATAATTGATGATAACCTGAACAAAGATCAATCTTCGAAAAGTATTGAGCTCTGCGTAGTTGTTCAAATAGGACATCAATGTGTGGGATATGATCTTTGTTCTTGATAGGGATCTTGTTAAGTTCTTGATAATCAATGTAGAGTCTCATTGATCCATATTTCTTCTTAACAAACAGAACAGGTGATCCCCAAGGTGATGCACTAGGGAGTATGAATCCTTTATCAATATTATCTTAGAGTTTCTTCTTCAATTCCTGCAACTCAATTGGGGCCATTATATAAGATGCCTTTGAAATAGGTAAAGCACTCGGTACGAGTTCTATTGAAAAATCAACTTCATGATTTTGTGGATGACCTGGAAATTATTCCGGAAAGACATCATCAAATTCTCGTACAATGGGCATATTATTAATCGTGAGTTTCTCTCCAACCATTTGAGATAAATAACCTTCATTTAGTGGAATCAAGACCCATAATATGGGAGAAATTTCCACTTGAATGTTATGTTCATCCTTGCATCGATAGACCATCATAGATTGATCTAGAATATGAAATGTGACCTCCCTTCATTGGAAATTTATATGAGCTTCATATAAAGAAATCCAATCCATGCCATGAATCACATCAAATTCCACTAAAGGAAGGATCACAAGATTTGCAGGAATCACTTTCCCACAAACTTCAATCATAGAAGAATTGTAAACTTTTGATGTGACTGTTGTGCCGTTAGGGGTGGTCACAACCAACTCAACATCTAATTGTTGAGGTAATACAGTGATACCCTTAGAAAATTTCTTTAGAAATAGAAGAGTGGGTGGATCCAGAATCAAATAAAACATTTGCTACTTTAGAGTGGATGGTAAGTGTTCCTCACACCACTTTGTTGTTGTACTCCACATCACCGATAGTAATTGCATGTGACATTCCTTTGTCTTTGGCCTTAATATTGTTTTGATGTTGATAATCATCATCAACCCTTGGATTTGGGCATTCATTGGCATAATGAACCATCTCCTTGCACTTGAAACATTGAAGTGTAGTAGGTTAATTATGTGTATCCCTTCCTTTGTATGCATCATTAGACATCATCTTTCCATTATTTCTAAATTCAATTGCCCGATGACCTTCTTTTCCACACATATAACATTTTCTTGTCCCCTTAAGACAATTTCCTCCATGTTTCTTTCCACACTTTGAGAATATGGGAAAACTCATCTTCTTTTCAGTGTGGTCTTTAGATTTTCCTTTGAATTCCATTTTCCTCTACTTATCAAACCCATGTGACTGATGGGTTACACCAATCTCCATCTCAACCTTGAGAGCACGTCGAACAATTTCCTCGTAGCTATTGAAGTTCCTTATGGATAACTCCCTTTGAAGACTTGGTTTTAAGACACTAAAGAATCGATCGATCTTACTCTTAGGTTGGATAATAATTCCGGAAGCATACCTTGCAAGTCTTGTAAAATTTTCTTCATAGGTACCAACAGATTCATCATCCTTTTGCTTCAGTTCAAGAAACTTTTTATCCATCATTATTTGAAGAATACAATGGAAATACTTATTGAAAAATAAGTTCTTGAACTCGTCACATTCCATGGACTCAATTTCATCCCTTTTCCTCATATGCTTAATAATATTCCACCATTGATAAGAATCACCTTCCAAATGATACACTACTAAGCTGACTTTATCATGTTCATAACATTGAAGAACTGAAAATATCTTTTCAGAGGTATTGATCGATTGAATAGCCACTAATGGATCAGAAGACCCATTGAATGAAGGTGGACGCTTCCTCATGAAGGATTCAACAGAATATTGCTCCTTCCTTTGCTAATTTTGACGTCTTGCATGATTCATATCTTGAGAAAGTTGTGTGACCATGGCTACAAGATTCTTTATTCCAGCTCCCATAATGTTTTTTTGCTCAGGGGTACAATCATTACATTTCTCGTCGCATTCCGCAATAACACGGTTCCTTTGGGTTCCAGCCATTGACTAAAACCAAGAAGAATAGTGTGAGAAACACTAATCATATTAAGAAAACCACATAATGAAGAATAAAATTTCACACTTAAGGTCTTATCATAGGTTGTTCATGGACATTTCTAAAACACTAATATTGTGTTATATGCTTAGACATATCCTTAGGTTTCTTACTAAGGCTTTCACATCCTAGTTTCAAACGGTTGACTATACTTTTCCTCTGATACCAACTATAACGAACCCCAATTTACATACATGGTTATTACTTTAAAATTAAAGCATAACTATTAATACATATAACAAAACCATGAAATGACCGTATAGGTATAGTGTCTTTAGAAACTGGGAAACATAAAAAATTGGTTCATAAATCATCTACATTGTCTCCCATTTATTTCATCATATCTAGAGTCCCTTTTTGGAATATCTTACTTAATATTATTCTTCCTGACCTGGGGAAAAGAAAACATACAAAAGGGTGAGCTCAAATTCTCGGTAAGGGTAATCAAAAGAAATATCAAACATATCATATTTATAAAAACATAACATTTTGAAAATATTATTTTTCAAAAGAGATCATTTCATGGGATAAATCATAGAAGTGAAATTTAATTCCAATAATCATAACATAAAACATGAGGATTTTTTGAATACTCACATAATCATAGAAAATCATTTCTTAGTAGTCAAGACTCATTTCCAAGATTATCTTAGCAGACAAAGTCCTTTTCTGAACCGAGTTCACTCCTCGTTTCAGTCCTGTTTCACTGAACCGGTTTAACCTTCCATTCCAGCCATGTCTATATCATGAGATATAAATATTTACCCAATTAATTGGAGGGAGATATAGGTCCCACCCATATCATAATGAAACAATTCTTATGTGTGCTACAAAATCACAGATCATACATCATAGCATAAACCATGTAATAAAAATGGGAGTCTTAAACATCATGACATCATAAAACAATTCATATAAGATAAAGGACTTCATAAAAACAATTCCATCACAACACAATAAAATCAATATAATAATTGGGATATAAACAGAACCCTATATTATCTTAGACGTAAAATAATTTTGATAAAACACTTAAACTCCATTCTTGAGGAAAATATCCTTTCTACTTCAAAAACATTTTTCCTTTCTTAACATGTCGTAAAATTTTAAAGTAAAAGAAGTTGATTAAATATAAAATTTAAAACTTGTAAAGGAATATTGATGGAAATAATGTTCTAAAAATCCATTCATTCCATATAAGTTAAAAAAAATATTCTTCCCATACTTTGGCCGGAAAAGTCAAAAAGTACCTCGTATGAAAACGACAAAAGATTCCATTCAAATCTTTTACAAAAAACTCAAAGATGGGTAAAATTGGATTTAAACAATTTTAGGTGGATGGAAATAATATTACATATTGAGGAAACATGGATATTGATGATAAATATTCCCCAGTAAATTCTGAAATATAAACAATCTCAGATAAAAATGAGATTGTAAGATTTTCCCTTACCTTAGGTCTGATTTTCTTCGTAAGTGTCCGAACCTCCTGTATAATGATTTAAATAATGTCATTTACATATTACAGGGTCATAATTATTTTTATGATATCATATATGATCATTTTTTTAGCTTCTTATTAGCAATATTTCGTTGCTACTTGTTATTCGGGTGTTTATTGCTTTATGTCCGTATGTGTGTTTGGTCGGATGAATTCTTATTCCTCTTTTTAGGTTATAGACACCTTATTTAAAGGAAGGTATTAGTGTAATATATATCATATTTATTCATTAAATTAATTTATATAATCATTATGCAATGAAGATCATGTAGAATGAGTCGCATCACATCGTGGAGATGGTATTCCGTACATACGCACGAGCGATGATATCGTTCCCATGATTGTGGAATTTTATTGGAGTGTATGTATAATATTTAAGAATCAACATAACTTTAAAATAATCATATATAGTCATTATTTACACCATTATACCCATCCAAGTAATGTGGTGGTGGAAAATAGATTACACCACGGCGTAGAGACGGTATTCC
The DNA here is from genome assembly GCA_963277665.1 of Viscum album. Taxonomy (NCBI): domain Eukaryota; kingdom Viridiplantae; phylum Streptophyta; class Magnoliopsida; order Santalales; family Viscaceae; genus Viscum; species Viscum album. Next base: position 1,472,658,459 of record OY728161.1, read on the forward strand.
GTACGTACGCACGCACGGTGATTTCGTGTTCCGTAGGATGGACAGATGGTGAAATAGGGGTATTTCATATTTATAATAAAATATAAGTATATTAGTGATACTGATGTTATTACATCATAATGAAACAAATATATAAGAAGAAGAAGTAGAAGAAGAAATAATGTTGAAAGAATCGGTAACGGACATTACCTCTTCTTTGAAGCGCCTCTTTGAGACCTCCTCTTAGGGAACTAAAATTGGTATTTGAAGAAGACCAGGACCTATAGGATGTTTCTAGTGAAGTGTGGAAGTTAAATGGGTAGGGTTTGGTCGATCTTGAAGGCTCAAATTGGTGTGACGAGGAGAGGGAGAAGGTTCCCTTATATAAGGGAGGAGAGGGGCACCTTTGGAAATATAAGAAATATTAGTTTATATTAAATCCCATCCCCACATAAAAACATACAAAATGACTCATATCAGAATTTTAAATGATATAGGGTTGTAATATCATCAACCAATAAAATTTAGGCTTGTTAGGAATTTATTTTAAAAATTATCAACTTGATTTATCCTTATTTATCAATTTAATTTTATTTGTGGTAATAATATTCTAAATTTTAAATTATTATAAATAATTACATATATGTTGTGAATTTTCCAAAATTTAACACTTTATTACATTTTAGACCATAGAAGTTTTAATTTATAATTTTTAAATATTTTTGTGATTTTTAAACAATTTTATAATATGTTATTTTTATAAAATAACAATAGTGTCAATTTTGACACTATTAATTTATTTGAATTTAAATAAAATATATACAGAATATACGTTCAAACTAAAATCTTTAATATATTCATAAAATGTCCTATGTATCCATAAAAGTATTGGAGCACATTAAATAGTTTATATAATATTTATTTTAAAATTTTTAAAACCATGTATTTGATATTTTAATTAATAAAATAATTTCAACATCACTATTGTGTCATAATTAATTATAATTATTTAATCCCTAAAAATTATAAAATAAATCATATTATGTAGATAATTGTATTAGATTTCTGGAGACTATTCATGTTCGAAGTTTCATTAAGTTTATCACAAAATTAAAATTATTATACTTATAAGATTTAAGAAAGTGACATGTTGTCACTTTCTTTGGTTTTAATAATAATTAAATTATTTTCCTAGATAAAAGTCCATTAAATGAATCTAATCCGACCCTTAGGTGATATGGGTCGACTTTTAGTCATCTAATAGGATTTTGGAAGGTGTTAGGGTAATTTTATAATCTTATATTTACCCTTAATTACCTGATTTACCTTTAACAATGGTAAATAAAATTTACCGTAGTTACTATTCATAATGACCAAAAATAAAAAGTAGAATATTAACGTAATTTGGACCCAGTGATTCAAAATATCAAATCAATTTTTAAAAATTTAAAACACATATTTTGCAGTAATTAATTTAAAATTATTCCCGTTGGTAAGAAAACGGGTTTTAGAAGTTAAAACAATGCCAAAGATTGAAATGTTTTTACCTATGAATTCAATGTGAAATTAATTCTAATGACATAAATTATGTTAAATTGTAAAAATATATTCTATTTATACTTTAAAACCATTCAATATTATAATGTAACCATATAAATTATCTCAATGAAAAAAGTTGTTTTTAATTAAAAATTAGCGTATTTTTACTATTCATCAAAATATGAAAGTTATCAGAAAAAATATCAAAGATTTATCCAAAGTAAATTTTTATATCCTGATTCTAAAGAATAATTTTATTTTTTCAAATTGAAATTATAAACATGTCAAAAACTACATTTAATGAAGTTGCGCCATCAAAAGGTGGTAAAACTGCATTTTTTTAAAAATACTTATTTTACACGAAAAAATTATTTTATTCTCTTACCATGTTCTAGAAAATGTGTAAGATAAATAATAATGTTATAAAATTTAAATTTTAGTTAATACTATTCATAGCATAAAGTCCATAATAATATATCATTGTTTAGTGAAACCCGATATTGCGTACTACACACGCTATCGAGGAAGGTCGCGATTGCGTGTAATGCAAGCCAAGTCGGTATTCTGTGTTGTGAAAGATTAGTTTGGTGTTTCATATAACATAAGACATAAAAAAAATATTTCTCATAAAATCTCAGGGAGTTACATAAAAGGCTTTTGTTTTAGTTATACATTGCCTTAAATGTTTATGCTCATTTATGAAAAATTTTGCAGTATTGTTATCCTTATTGAGCATCTAAGCTCACCCTTTTCTATGTTTTATTTTTTCCAAGATTCCAAAAGTGTATTGTGATTGATATTCAGGGTTAAGAAAAGGTAATAATGTCTTTCAGAAAGGATTATTTATGTTTTTTTTTGTATGTTATAAAGTGTAATGTAACATTCATGTTTGTTATCTATTTTCCAAGACCGTTAAACTGATCGGTTCTTTGGGACTTGATTCCTTGTAATCATGAAAATGTATTAAAATAATGACCAAACTCTGGGTAACTGGGGTCGGGGCGTTACAGTTGGTATCAAAAGAAGTTTAGGAATAACCTTGGAAACTAGATTTAGATAAACACTGATTAGAGAACATTATGCTAATATATACTTTGAGGATTAGTATAGAAGAACTTCATAGAATTTTGGTAATGTATATATTTTTTGAGTTTTCCAAGAAAATACATACCTGTCTAGATACGAGTAGGTAGATGTGCCTCTAGAACATATGTACCTTGGGGTAAAACCAGAAAACTCAACTTTGAGCTGGACTGAAATGGGAACTGGTGCACGAAAACGGGGCATGTTGCACTCTTAGTTGCGACACTCCTGGGGGATATGTTTTGGATAATTCCCATTTTCTTTAGAAATAATTATGAAGGATTTAAAAGTATATATATCCTCATAGAAAATATTTTTAGGGATTATATCCATAAACTATTCAATTTATGTTAGGTATTTTACAAGTTTGGAGTTATTCATTGCAATTCATAAACTGATCTAGTGTATAACATTGTATATAAATGGAACCCAGTAGAAGGAATGTGAACTCCAACAATACGTATGATCAAAAGTGTAAGAAGGATAATATATTTCATAGTATTAATCCAACATTTAGAAGGGAAATAGTCTACCATGTATTCTCAACATATGAAGAAATATTATCATATGTTAATAAGATAAGTAAATAATTCTCTGAGTCCAATGGCTTTGAAGGGAAGCAATAGAAGAAAATGATGCAAGAGAGAAAGATGGATAAAGGGAAGAGGGAAAAGAAGTATTTTCCAATATGTTATTAATGTGGAATGAATCACCTTGGCAAATGATTGAAAGGAATGGGAGTTTGTTATAAGTCTAGAGAAAAGGGACACCAAGTACGTGATTGCAATGGTAAGAAAAAGTTTTCAATTATAAAATGCTTCATCTACGAGACGTTTAGACACTACATGAATCATTGACCCATTCATAAGAGTATACCACAAATGTTGTTATTGGATAATAATCAAGTTATGATACTACCTCAGATGAAGAGGAATGACTACTGTTCTTATGTTGTTATTATAGAAATATTTCATTTGAGTGTTGTATCAGCAATATACTTGTTACGTAAATTATGGAGATAGATAAGGATTGTACTATAGTACTATTTTATTGATTATTTGAGATTGTATGGTACTATGAAAAGTGACCTAATAGTACGCTATACTTTTTTGGAAAATACATGGTAGAAGGAAAAGTAATCCTTATTATGGTTCTAATAATGAGTTAGTGATTTTGGAATAAGAGATTTTTGATTTGGATAAATTATATTGGATATTCATGACTCCCTTTAAAATAATTACTGATTTATATTTTCCATCATTTGTTGGAGTTTACAACATTTTTCGGATAGAAGGATTATATCCAATATTCTATAAGGAATAATAGTGAATGAATATAATCATTATGGTTTTATGGTAATTCAGGATGATACCATGTTTTTATATAATACATGATGAAGGTGTTCACATGTTATTACAAGGAAAAAAGGATCCTCATTTTATTTAACTTCCTTATAAATTTTGGACAGAGAGTTTGGATATAAGTATTTCAGATAAGACTAAAGGTTTTAATGGATTTCGTTTGAAATTGGATACTATTGGTAAGGTTATTTTTGGATCGTTATAAAAAGGACAACCCAGAGGTCGGGCGATAACTAGTCATGTCCGACAAGGCCGCAAGACTTGAACCATCAACCGATGAGCAAAAAAGGTGCATCTCCTACGACTGGACTACGTGATGTACTGGTTCGTATAATTTAGTTATTTATAAATAGTCTGACAAATGAATTATAAATTAATTATATTTGAATCGTTATTCTATTTATGTAAGTAGATTTTTTTTATCATTTAGAGTGAAAGATGAGTTTGTGGTAGGAATTAGTTGAATGATGAAACTCTACATGTCAAGTATATATATATATGTATATGTATATTTCATCTCTTATTCTATGGAAAAATAAATTATTAATCATTAGGTATGGCATCTTAAAAGAAAAAAATTGTTATCCTAATACCATATGTTTTGTTGAACTGATAATATTTTAAATACTCATAGATTGATGAATTTAAGGCCCTCAATTTTACACTAGGGTTGTGATTGATGACCTCAATCACTACCTATAAATATTTATGTTTTCCATACAATTATATTTCGCTAGATTCCACAAATGGTCTCCTAATCAAGATCATAATTTGGTGGTGACCCTTTCATTTCCCTTTTCCTCTTATTAAGACTAAATTTTATTAACCTAATTTCCAATGTGGGTTTTCCCAAAGGTATTTTCTATTATCAACCATTTATTTTCGAAAAATAATTTCAAATTGAGAGGACACAATTAAATTAAGGAGGGAAGAATGTAACACGCCAAGATTTCATAGTATGTTATTTCTTCAAAGTAATTCAATAACTTACACTACATGCAACACCGAGTTTTAGCGCACCATGACATACCAAACTAGCCATTCAAAAGCAGTCATGAATAGTATTAATTGAATTTTGAACTTTATATAATTATTATAACTACAGAATTAATATTATGAGTTTTATAGACATAATATAGGAACAAATTCATTTTTTTTTAAGATAAAAGGAGTATTTTTCAAAAAATGCAATTTTACCATCTTTTAATGGAGTACCTTGTTTAAATAACATATTTGAAACTTTTATATATAAAATTTGACAAAATAAACTTCTTATTTATAATTGGGATATAAAAAATTAGTTTTAATAAATTTCTGGTACCTTTCTGATAACTTTCATATTTTGATGAATAGTTAAAATTACTAAATTTTAATTAAAAACAAATTTTTTAATCGAAATAATTAATTTTGATAAATTATGAATTTGAGTGATTTTAAAGGATAATTAGATTATATTTTTACCATTTAATAAAATTTTGGTCATTATATGTTATTTCACATTTAAAATGGACATATGCAAGTGCCAATCTTTTGATAGTTATTTTTTCTTAAAAACACGATTTTTATTTTGACAACAGGAATTATTTTTTTCCACTTATGTGTTCTGAATTTATAAAAATGGATTCCATATTTAGAATCAAGAGGTATAAATTTTTTAAATAGGTAACTTTTATTTTTATACATTTTGAATTATTACATCGGAAAATATTTTATTTACCATAGTTAAAGTGTAAATCCCGTAAATAAGGGTAAAAAAATAATATTATAATAATATTAAATTACCCTGAAACGTCTCATAACCCTATTTGTTGATACATTTCCGACCATGGTTATCTTTGGGTCAATTTTGGGACCCCATGGAGCCACTTGTTAGTGATAATGACACTTTATAATAATTATGTTAAAGTAAAGAAAAAAATGACATAACCATATATCCTTTAGAAAAAATAAATACATATGGTTATATATGTTATAGTTTAGACTATAATTATTCATTATAAATAAAAATATATTTCATACATAATGGGATTTTATATATCATTTTTGAAATTGAATAATTAAATTTATTTATGACACAATAATGATGTTGTATTTTCTTTATTAATGAAATAATCAATTAATTGGTATTATAAATGTTAAAATAAATATAATTTGAAAGTTTTTATGACATCCAAAAAATTTATTGGTTAATATGACATGTTAGGATTACTTAAATTAATTTTTTTCTAATTGATAATGTATTTATGACTTTAAGAAAAATCAAATTATTAAATAGTGTCATGATTGACATAAAATATTTTTTAAAACAAATATTATATTAGTAATTGATATTCTATTACTAAAAATATAAGGATAGAAAAAAGGACATATATATGTATAGTAGTATCATTAATGGACCACATGGGGGTTTCTTGGAAGTATATAGTAGTTTAATTAAGTATATAATATAAAAATACAAAGAGACATGGTAAATGTCAAACTATTTAACTAAGAGTTAAATCAAAAAGATAAAGTTAATATAGTGACCCAAAACTATCTAAAACCTATTGGTTGAGTGGTTTTAGACCTATACCCAATTTAAACTTTAAATAATTTACTTTGGAGTCATTATGAACCGAATATAAATTTATTATAAAATAATATTTATAGTATTTCCAAAGGTGCCCCTCACCCCTCATATAAAAGGGCACTCCCCCTTCCCTCTAATTCACACCTTCAAATCCTTTTGGCTCGGCCAAGCCCTACCCAAATATCCTCCCAACATTCCTCTCTTCATCCTAGGGCCTTACTTTATTTAGAAAGCCAATCTAAGGATCCCTTTTGATCAAATCAAAAGGAAGAACCCGTAGGAGAGGTAATGTTTTCACCACCCTATTTCAAGTTCCATTCTTCTTCCACTTCTTCTTTCTTTGTTATTTACATTATAAAATAAAAAATCCAGTTTATTCTATATAATGTGATGTTATTATGAATTTTTTACAACCATATTCCATTTTCTATCCATCTTTTTAATGACATGTCACCATACGTGCGTGCGTACGGCTTACCGTTTCCAGGTCGTGGTATAATAGTTATTCAAAAAATTATTACATTGGATGAGTATGATAATAATGTGTAATTGATGTAAATAATAAATATAACATGAAAATGATTATGTATATATGATATATTATCCAATTATATATTATTTTCATATCAAAATAATGATATTGTCGCTCGTGCGTATGTACGGACTACCGTCTCCACGAATGCTATGAGATTCATTTCCCATCATATCCATTCAAGTATAATTCTCATTTGATGGTTCAGAATATAGTTTAAAGACTTAATATAATTCTGTATATTAATAATATATAACCTATCCATAACAATCATGGCTTATGTAACAAAACATATAAAAGAATACCAGTAGGTGAACACCCAAAACGATGATAATACTAAAATATTATTGACAAAGAAATATTAAAAGATCATATATGATATAATATTTATGAATATGATTCTTTTATAATTTAATAACAATTATTTCACCATTATACATAAGGTTAAACTACCCTCGACCAAGGAAAATTACAAGGAATCATTCCATTGTTTTCCAAACAAGGCCCTTTTTAACCTTTTCGACAAAATTAAGGTAAGAATGTCCTTTTTAACTTATATAGCGGGTGTCACTATTTTCCGCCGTTATAAGATTGTAGAAGTTTCCCTTACAATATTATTAGAATATTTTCAAAGTAACTGTTTTAATTATGTGGCTTTTAAATGATTTCAAAAAAAAGAGATATTTCTCTCAAATAGTTTTGATTTCATCTATGTCCACATCCTTTGATAAAATTTATGATTATTTGAAGTTGATTTATTAGGATACAAAACTTCCATATTTTATTGAAGGTTTTGTGATATTTATTTACTTTGGATGTGTTATTTTTATACCACTCGGAGTTTATGAATAAAGTATTTACATTTCGTATGATAGTTTTAATACGAATTTTTATGTCATGTGTTAACCTGTTCATATGAGGAATGAATTGGACTTAGTAAGTGGCAGGTGGATCCCGTTATAGCTTCTCGATGCATCGGTAAGTATCATGAGAAAAACTAGAATCTTGGCACAAGGCCTTGACAAAATTTTATTTTTAGTCTTGGCACAAGGCCTTGACTATGTAGTTATGATAGTCTGGCATTATGCATTCCATCATTATGAAAGTGGTTATTGATATTTCATGTGATTATTAGACTAGTAGAATATCAATATGAATAAGTAAATGGAATTATTTCATTTCATTTTTTCCATATTATGCTGAATTTCAGGTTTAAAAGGCTTTTGTTTTAGTAATAAATTGGTTTAAATGTTTAGGATCATTTATGAATGTTTCTGCTATATTGTTATACTTATTGGGTGTCTGAGCTCACCCATATCTATGTTTTACTTTTCCTAGGATTCCAAGAAGTTTATTGTGATTGATATGCAGGGTTAATAAAAAGGAATAAAGGCATTCATAAATTAATTTTTATGTTGTTTTGTATGTTATAAAGTGTAATGTAACATTCATTAATGTAATCTATTTTCCAAGACTGTTAAACTGATCGGTCCTTCGGGACTTGATTCCTTATAATCATGCCAATGTATTTAAATAATTCACTGCCTCTGGGTAATTGGGTTCGGGGCATTACAGTTGGTATCAGAGGAAGTTTATAAAAAACATTAGAAACTAGATTTAGATAAACTCGGATTAGAGAACATAACTCTATGATAGACTTTGAGGATTAGTTTAGAAGAACTTCCTAGAATTTTGGTAATGTAGAGATTTTTTGAGTTCTCCAAAAAAATAAATTCTTTTCTAGACACGAGTAGGTAGAGGTGGCTCTAGCACATATTTACCTTGGGTTAAAACCTGAAAACTCTACTTTGAGATGGACTCAAATGGGAACAGGTGCACAACAACGGTCCTTGTTGCACTCTTGGTTACGACACTCTCAGGGGATATGCTTTGGATAATTCTCATTTTCTTTAAAAATAATTACGAAGGATTTAAGAGTATATATCTCATAAAAGGAAATATTTTTATGGATCATATCCATAAACTGTTCTATTTATGTTCGGTATTATACAAATTTGGAATTATTAATTACAATTCATAAACTCCTCTTCTGTATGCCATTTTATAAAAATGGCGCCCAGTAGAAGGAATGTGAACTGCAGAAATACGTTTTATCCAAAGAGTAATGAGGATCATATCATTAATAGTATTTAGCCAGCATTTATAAGGGAAATAGTCTTCCATTTATTCTCAACATATGAAAAAATAATATCATATGTTAATAAGATAAGTAAATAATTCTTTGAGTCTTATGGATTTGAAGGGAAGCAAGAGAAGAAAAGGATGGAAGAGAGAAAGATTGATAATGGGAAGAGGGAAAAGAAGGATTTTCCAATATGTGATAAATGTTGGAATGAATCACCTTGGTAATTGCTTGAAGGGAATGGGAATTTTTTCTGTGTGGAAAAAAAGGACAACAAGTATGTGATTGCAAAGGTAAGAAAATGTTTTCAAATGTAAAATGCTTCATCTAAAAGGTGTTGAGACACTACGTGAATCAATGTCCCATTCATAAGAGTATACCGAAAATGATGTTATTAGATAATAGTCAATTTATGATAATACCTCAGATGAAGAGGAATGAATAGTGTTCTTATGTTGTTATTATAGAATTATTTCATTTGAGTGTTGTATCAATAGTATACTGGTTACATGAATTATGGAGATAAATAAGGATTGTCCTATAGTACTATTTTATTGAGTATTTGAGATTATATGGTTCTAAGAAAAGTGACTTAATATTAAGCTATACTTTTTGTAAAATACATGGTTGAAGGAAAAGTAATATTTAATATGGTCCTGATAATGAGGTAGTGATTTTGGAATAAGAGATGGTTGATTGAGATAAATTATATTGGATATTCTTTACTTACTTTACACTAATTAATGTTTTGTATATTCCATCATTGTTGGAGTTTACAAAATTTTTTGTATAGAAGGAGTATATCTAGTATTGTATAAGGAATAAGGGAGCATGAATATAATCAACATAGTTTTATGGTAATTCAAGATGTTACCATGTTTTAAAATAATACATGATGAAGGTGTTCACATGTTATTACATGGAAAAAAGGATCCTCTTTGTGTTTAAATTATTTATAAATTTTGGACTGAGAGTTTGGATATAAGTATTTCGGATAAGTCTAAATGTTTGAATGGATTATGTTTGAAAATGGATACTATTGTTGAGGTTATTTTTGGATTTTTATAAAAAGTATAACCCAGAGGTCGGGAAACAATTAGTCGCGTCCGACAAGGCCGCGAGACTTAAACCCGCAACCGAAGAGCAACAAAAGTGCATCACCTATGACTGGACTATGTGATGTACTGGTTTGTATAATGTAGGTTTTCTAAATATTCTGTCAAATGAATTATAAATTCATTATTTTTGAAACCCAATACGATTTAGGTAAATAGAATTTTTTTAAATCATTTGGATTGGAAGATGAGTTTGTGGTAGGAATTAGTTAAATGATGAAACTCTACTTGTCATGTATATATATATATATATATCTTCTCTTATTCTATGAAGAAATGAATTATTAAACTTTAGGTAAGGAATCATAAAACCAAAAAATGTGTTATCCTAATACCATATGTTTTGTTGAACTGATGAAATTTTAAATCATCGTAGATTGATGAATTTAAGGCCCTCAATTTTACACTTGTTTGTGACTGATGACCTCAATCACTACCTATAAATATTTATGTTTTCCCTCTAATTAAATATCTCTAATTTTCACCAATGTTATCCTAATTGAGATCATAATTTGGTTGTGACCCTTTCATTTCCCTATTTCTCTTATTAAAACTAAATTTTATTAACCAAATTTCCGATGTGGATTTTCCCAAAGGTATTTTCTATTTTCAACCATTTATTTTTGGAAAATAATTTCAAATTGCGAGGACGCAATTTATTTAATGAGGGAAGAATGTAACACCCCAATATTTCATAGTACGTTGTTTCTTCAAAGTAATTCAATAACTTGCACTGCACGCAACACCGAGTTCTAGCGCACCATGGCTTACCAAACTAGCGTTTCAAAAGCGGTTATGAATAGTATTAACTTAATATTGAACTTTATTTAATCTTTATAATTTTAGAATATATATTATGAGTTTCTTATCCATAATATAGGAACAGATTCTTTTTTTATGATAAAAGAAGTATTTTTAAAAAAATGCAATTTTACCGCATTTTAACGGCGAACCATTTTTAAATAAATTATTTGAATCTTTTATAAATTCATTTTGAAAAAATAATCTTCTTCTTTAGAATCATCAGATAAGAATTTAGTTTCAATATGTTTTTGGTACTTTTCTGATAACTGTAATATTTTGATGAATAGTGAAAATTAATAACTTTTAATTAAAAAACCATTTTAATCGAAATAATTATTAATTATAAATTATGAATTTGAGTAATTTTAAAGTATAATTTGATTATATGTTTTCCATTTTATCCAATGATGGTAATTGGATATAATTTCACATTTAAAATGTACATAAGCAAGTGCCAATATATTGATAGTTATTATTTCTTAAAAACACTCTTTTTGTTTTGACAACGAGAATTAATTTTAAATTAATTTATTCCAATTATGTGTTTTGAATTTAAAGAAATGGATTCCATATTTAGAATCAGGAGGTCCAAATTTTTTAAATAGGTAAATTTTTTATTTAGACCTTTTAAAATAATTACTTTGGAAAATATTTTATTTACCATGGTTACATGGTAAATCCTGTAAATAAGGGTAAAACAACAACAATATAATAATATTAAATTACCCTAAAACGTGTCATAACACTATAGGTTGATACATATCCGACCATGGTCATATTTGGGTCGATTTGGGGACCCCATGGAGACACTTGTAAGTGATAATGACACATTATATTAATTAAGTTAAAGTAAATACAAAAATGACAGAAGCATATATCTTTTAGCAAATAAATATTTACAAAGTGATATATATGTTATAGTTTCGACTATAAATATTAATTAGAAAGATAAATAGATTTCATACATAATGGTATTTTATTTATAATTTTTAGACATTGAATAATTAAATTTATTTTGTGACACAATAATGATGCAATATTTTCTTTATTAATTAAAGAATCAAATAATTGGTATTATAAATGTTAAAATAAATATAGTTTGAAAGTTTTGATGACATAAACATATTTTATTTGTTCATATGACATGTTTGGATTACTTAAAAGATTGTTTTTGGAATTTATAAAGTTGTTAAGACTTTAATTAAAATCTATTATTAAATAGTGTCAAAATTGACATTGAGGAGTTTTTAAAACAAATATTATATTATTAATTGATATTCTATTCCTAATAACATAAGGTTAGGAAAAATGACTTATATAATGATTGTTGTATCATTAATGGACCACTTGGGTGTATCTTGGAAGTTTATAGTAATATTATTTACAATATAATATTAAAATAAAATGAGACATGGTAAATGTCAAACAATTTAACTAAGAGTTAAATCAAAAAGATAAAGTCAATATAGTGACCCAAAACTGTCTAAACCCTATTGGTTGAGTGGTTTTCCACCTTTACCCACCATTACCTTTAAATAATTAACTTTTTAGAAATTAGAAACCGAATATAAATTTATTATAAAATAATATTTCTAGCTTTTCCAAAGGTACTCCTCACCCCTCTTATAAAAGGGCAGTCCCCCTTTTCTAAAATTCACATCTTCAAAACATTTTGGATCGGACAATACCTACCCAAATAACCTCCAAACTTCACTCACTTCATCATAGAGGCCTTCCTTTTGTCATAAATCCAACCTAAAGATCCCTTTTGATCAAATCAAAAGGAAGAACCGGATGAAGAGGTAATGTTTTCAGCACCCTCTTTCAAGTTCATTTCTTCTTCCACTTCCTATTTATTTATTATTTCTATTATAAAATAATAATTCTAGTATATTATATATACAATTATTTTATTATTAATATGGTGAAACCATATTCAGTTTTCTATCCACCTTTTGAATGACATGTCACCATACGTGCGTACATACAGCTTACCGTCTCCACGTCGTGGTGTAATAGTTATTCAAAACATTATTATTTGGATGAGTATGAAAATGATGTGTAATTAATTTAAATAATAAATATAACATGATAATTATTCTGTATATATGATATACCATCCAATTATATTTTATTTTAATATCAAAAAAATGATATTGTCGCTCGTGCGTACGTACGGATTACCGTCTCCACGAACGCGATGAGATTCATTCGCCATCATTTCCATTGAAGTATAATTATCATTTTATGGTTAGAAATAATTTTAAAAGACATAATATCATTATGGATATGAATAATATACAACCTTTCCATAAAAAGAAAGACTTATGTAACAAAACATATAAAATAAAACGAGTAAGTGAACACCCGAAATGACGATAATACTAAAACATTATTAAAAATGAAATATTAGAAGATCATATATGATATAATATATTTGTATATGATTATTTTATAATTTAATAACAATTATTTTACCATTATACAGAAGGTTAAACTACCATCAACCAAGTAAAATTACAAGGAATCTTTCTGTCATTTTCAAAACAAGGTCCCTTTTAACCTTTTTGACAGATTTAAGGTAAGAATGTATTTTTTAACTTATACTGAGGGTGCGGCTATTTTACGCCATTATAAAATCGTCAATGTTTCCCTTAAAATCTTGTAAGAATATTTTCAAAGTAAATGTTTTAATTATGTCTCTTTTAAATTATTTCAAAAAAGAGATATTTCTCTCAAATTGTTTTGATTATATCTATCTCAACATCCTTTGATGGATTTTAAGATTATTTGAAGTTGATTTATTAGGATACAAAACATCCATATTTTATTGAAGGTTTTTTGATATGTTTGACTATGGATGTGTTATTTTTATACCATTAATGGTTTATGAATAATGTATTTACATTTCGTATGCAAGTTTTAATATGAATGTTTATTTTATGTTTAAACCTGTTCATATGAGAAATTATTTGGACATAGTAAGTGACAGGTGGAGCGTTCTATAACTCATCGATGCTTCGGTAGGTCTCATGTGATAAACTAGTTTTTTGGAATAAGGCCTTGGTGAAATATTATTTGTATTCTTGGCACAAGGCCTTGACTATGTGGTTATGATAGTCTAGTCTTATGAATTCAATCATTATAAAAGTGGTTACTGATATTGCATGTGATTATTCAACTAGAAGAATGTCCATTTTAATAAATAAATGGAATTATTTCATTTCATTTTTTCATATTATGTTGATGTTCACGTTTAAAAGGTTTTTGTTTTAGATATACATTGCCTTAAATGTTTATGATCATTTATGAATGTTTCTGCTGTATTGTTATCCTTATTGAGCATCTGAGATCACCCATTTCTATGTTTTCATTTTCCCAGGATTCCTAGAAGTGTATTGTGATTGATATGCAGGGTTAAGAAATGGGAATAATGTCATTCATAATAGACTATTTATGTTGGATTGTATGTTATAAAGTTTAATGTAACATTCATGTATGTAAACTATTTTCCATTACTGCTAAACTGATCAGTCCTTCGGGACATGATTCCTTGTAATCATGACAACGTATTAAAATAATTCACCGACTCTAGGTAACTAGTGTCGGGGTGTTACAGTTGGTATCAGAGAAATTTTAGCAATAACCTTGGAAACTAGATTTAGATAAACTCTTATTAGATAACATTACCCTATGATAGACTTTGAGGATTAGTAAAGAAGAACCTCCTAGAATTTTGGTAATGTAGAGATTTTGTGAGTTTTCCAAGAAAATAAATCCCTATCTGGATACGAGTAGGTTGAGGTGGATATGGAACAGATTTAACTAGGTGCCAAACCCAAAAACTTCGCTTTGAGCTAGACTCAAACAGGAACTTGTGCAAGACAACGAGACTGACTGCACTCTTGGTTGTGACACTCCTGGGGGATATGCTTTGGATAATTCTCATTTTCTTTAAAAATCATTATGAAGGATTTATGAGTATATATCTTCTAAATGAAATTATTTTTATGGATTATATCCATAAACTATAAAATTTATCTTAGGTATTTTATAAGTTTGGAATTATTCATTTTAATTCATAAACTGATCCAGTGTATGCCAGTGTATAGAAATGGTTCCCAGTAGAAGGAATGTGAAATCTAGAAATACGTATGATCCAAAGAGTAAGAAGGATCATATCCTTCATATCATTAAGCCAACATTTATAAGGGAAATATTCTACCATGTATTCTCAACATATGAAGAAATAGTATCATATGTAAATAAGATAAGTAAATAATTCTTTGAGTCTTATGTCTTTTAAGGGAAGAAAGAGAAGAAAATGATGGAAGAGAGAAATATGGATAAAGGTAAGTGGGAAAATAAGGATTTTCTAATATGTGATAAATGTGGAATGAATCAGATTGGTTAATTCTTGAAGCGAATAAGAGTTTGTTATATGTGTGGTGAAAAAGGACACCAAGTACGTGAATTCAAGGGTAAGAAAAAGTTTTCAAATGAAAAATGCTTCATCTACAAGGCATTGCGTCACTACGTGAATCAATGTGCCATTCATAAGAGTATACCACAAATGATGTTATTGGATAATAATCAAGTTTTGATACTACCTCAGATGAAGAGGAATGACTAGTGTTCTTATGTTTTTATTATAGATTTATTTCATTTGATTGTTGTATCAATAATATACTGGGTACATTAATTATGGAGATAAATAACGATTGTATTGCAGTACTATTTTATTGAGTATTTGAGATTATATGGTTCTAAGAAAAGTGACTTCATATTAACGTATTCTTTTTGGAAAATACATGGTTAAAGTAAAAGTAATCCTTAATATGGTCCTGATAATGAGGTAGTGATTTTGTAATAAAAGATGGTTGATTTAGATAAATTATTTTGGATATTCTTGACTTCCATTACACTAAATAATGATTTTTTATTCCATCATTGTTCGAGTTTACAACATTTTTTGAGACAAACTAGGGTCTTGTCACAAGGCCTTGACAAAATCTTATTTGTAGTCTTGGCACAAAGCCTTGACTATGTGGTTATGATAGTCTGACATTATGAATTTCATCATTATGAAAGTGGTTATTGATATTTCAGGTGATTATTCGACTAGTAGAACATCCATGTGAATAAGTAAATGACATTATTTTATTTCATTTTTTCAATATTATGTTGAGGTTCATCTTTAATATTTTATTGTTTTAGTTATAAATTTACTTAAATGTTTATGCTTGTTTATGAATGATTTCACTGTATTTTTATCCTTATTGAGTGTCTGAGCTCACCCCTTTCTATATTTCATTTTTCTAAGGATTCTATGAAGGGTTTTGTGATTGATATGCAGGGTTAAGTGAAGGGAAAAATGGTGTTCATAAAGCATTATTTATGTTGTTTTTTATGTTATAAAGTGAAATGTAACATTCATGTATGTAATCTATTTTCCAAGACTGCTAAATCGATCGGTCCTTCGGGGCTTGATTCCAGGTAATCATGCCAATGTATAAAAATAATGCACCGATTCTGGGTAACTGGGGTAAAGGAATTACACAGTTTTGATATAGTATTTATAGTTTTGGGAATCTTTTGATACGTGTATTATGTAAGCTAAGTTATATTATTTTTTGTGGTTTATTAATTTTCACTAGTGCATTAATCCGATAAAGTGATATATAATCCCCATGATCATTATTACCCCCACACTAATATTCAGAAGCCTCTAGTATACAGGGAGGTGCACTTGAGGTCATGTGACTGGTCAGATCGGGAAACTCATGCCATTCACCCTACTCAGGATGTCATTTGCACAAAACCATTGCGAAGAAAAGTACACTTGACAGTGATTTAGTTCAAGGTACACCATTGATGCCTCATTCTAAGAAATAGATCAGTGTGGTTGACTTGTGTAAATTATTATATCCCAATTTAATTTCTCTCTGGATATTAATATAGGGTATAAGTAATAAAAGAAATTATATGACTGGGTTTGATAATATATTATTTCAAATAAAAAATAATAAAGAAAACATCATAAATGACCCTCTAGGTTGAGATGTTATGATACTTTATGGGAATATATTATTAAAGGAAATATTATTGTATTTGGATAACAAAATGCATAAAATTATTAACCAACACCCTACCCCTCACTCAATGTAATTTCACACTAACACTCTATTGAGGGGATTAAAATTTAAATCAGTGGGGGTCTATTTTTCATGGATTTTTTATTTCGCTTACATGATTTAATATATTATGTAGAGAAATAGAATCAAACCAAAAAGATAATATTTTTTATGAAAATAATATCAAAACATGTAAAATGAATATATTACATACATGTAAAATTTACTAGGAATTATATGAGATGTTGTAGAGAATTAAACTTTTATGTTAGTCTTTCAAGATTCTATCGTTGAAATTGTTCAAATAAAATTTGATATTTATGCCTTGGTCAAAAAATAATTTATGGTTTATCTTATAGAAGACAACAATTAAGTAGATTTTCATTGAATTTTATCCAATGAAATTAAGGTAAAATTTGGTGAACTCCTTGAAAAATATGATAAATATTTGTTTTTCTATAAATTCATGTTGATGAAGAGGAACCCTGATAAAGGCATTATCTAATAATGTTAATAAACTCATAATCTGATTTTCCATCTAATTATAATATAAGCATAGAGAATATTTTTTAATTTTATACTCAATTTAATATCTAAATATAATATTATACACCAAATTGAAAACAAAATAAAATTGAGAATCAAGGTGGTGTTAACTAATTATGAAAGAGTACATCCAAATTACACTATAGAAGATAGAATAATGTCATTCCATCCTTAAAGTGCAATTTCCAATGATTGAGAATTTTTATTGGGAAAAAATCTTATTTTATTAATAAGGGGATATAAAGTTTCATTATATTGATAATATAAAAAATAACAAAGTGATATAGTATAAGATATTTCCTATGAAATTTCAAGAATATGACCATAAAGAAGGAGTTGGATGTAAGAATTATTCCTATTGGAACTAATACTTATTAAATAAGGAAAACCATATTGAATGAATCTTCATGATTTAAGGGAAATTCAAAAAATTTGAATGAAAAATAAAATAAAATTAGATATTATATAGAGAGGGTAAACAACATAAATGAAAAAATTCATACCCCTATGAAGGAAGACTCAAAATAATAAGAAATTTGTATATAAAATATTTAATAAAACATGAGTTCCACAAAATATCTTGATGAGATGATTTATAAAAAGTAGGTATCAATGTTCTATTAGAGTTGAAGGGTTTAACATATATTAAGGACATGATTTAAAACCAATATTACCATGAATTTTATAAGAAAAAAAGTAGTATTAATATCATAATCAATGTGGGAATATAGGTACTATGATTCTTGTTGTAGATTATTTATTTTTTCAAACATTTTTTACATTTAAAAATGTTGTAAATAGGGGAATTAATGTAAGGGTAAAGATTCCATAATTAGATACTCTACTACCTTGACATAAAATGAATGGGTAT
Source organism: Viscum album (assembly GCA_963277665.1). NCBI lineage: Eukaryota > Viridiplantae > Streptophyta > Magnoliopsida > Santalales > Viscaceae > Viscum > Viscum album. Next base: position 1,472,677,135 of record OY728161.1, read on the forward strand.
TCCAATATAATAGCCTATAATGCAGTAAAATATGTGCAATGTTTTATAGAAAAATTATGATCCTTAATAAATTGTGTATTATTCACCAAGATCCAAATATTAATTCCAAATCTCTTAGAAATAAAAAAGAGAAATTTATAAGAAAAATAATGGAGTTATTCCAAATATGAAAGGGGTGGATGCAAAAAATAACCCACCAAATAAAAAGTAATCAAAAAGAGAAATTGTAGAAATCAAGAATAAATGATACCTAAGTTTTATTAAAAAAACCTAATAAAAAAATTATTATACAATGTTGAATAAATACCTTGGTGAGATCCACTAATGATGCAACTAAAAAAGATACTTGTTCTATATTAATAGATACCATTACTATAAGAACGAAAAAACAATGTGAGAATATAAGTACTCACATCGATGAATGGATGTTTTAAGGTGGTATCACATAATGGAGATCCATTTCAAATAGGTTTAAGAGGTTAACACATAGATATGATGAATATAATTATGTTATAGAGATGATTACATTCCATTTACAAATGATAAAAAGGGAAAATGAAATATTAATGTCAAATGTTTCAACTAAACTATCCATCTCCATTCCTAAACATGGAGAATATTGAGGTATTCCTCTTCTTATATATATTTTCTTATATAAACTTCTGAAGAGGAGAAACATTAAGCTAGTGATTTGATATATGGTTGGTTGGGCAAGAAAATATCGTGTTGTGGAGTTAAATGAATATACAATAAAACTATTGTATTGTGTTTCAAAAATCTAGAAATCAATAAATGTTTTCATGTGATAAAGCCTTTGGGGGAGTTGGGAACACGATTCAATGGATTCTTATCATTATTTTTAGTTTAAGGATTCTTATGTTGAATTAAATGGGACTAATATTTAGATACAACAATTGTTTATTTCAAAAGTGAAATTAATTTTAACAAATTGTCAGATCCTAACATAATGCTTATTTTTTTTATTATACAATCTTTCTGGTGTAACAGTGTCATGGAGATCACTGGTTATATTAATAATTCAAAATTGAAAAGAGGAAATATTTTTTCATTAGTATTCATAAGTGATAAAGGCATCCGTGATGTTGTGTGAAGGAAAATTATTTCTTAACCTGTGATTAGGATCAATAGGCTTATAATATTTTTTGACATCCCAAGTTAAATGTGGTAAATTCACATAACAAACTTCTTTCTAAGATACAACTATCTTGTAAATGGGAATTCTATTGTTTATGTTTTTAACTAAAGATTTAATTAATTATATTTCACTAGATAAATATATATAGAACGTGGTTGATTCTGAATGATAAATACACATGTGTAGATGAAATAAGATAATAATTTCATCCCTATCGAAATATGAGGTGTTAAATCCCATCAGGAAACCCACATTGAATTATAATACATTGGGGGAGTATTTCGTTATTGAGTTTTATTCCCTTACATTATGGGGGATAAATGTTTGATGATGATAAGATATAACCATATTAAAAGGGATATTTTTATCTTCAAATAAAAATCACCACATTCTATAAAATTTTAAGATCCATTTATATTTAATTCCTAAAATTGTGGGATAAGAAATGTTTGAAATGAAAGTGTTGGATATTGTCAAAAAAACTCCATAGAGGGAGACATTGAGAAATCAAAAAAGATTATGGTGATTTTTTTGATAATATGGATTATGATCATAATGAAAAGGAAGTAAGGTTCTAATTGAATGGATGGATTATTATTAATAATTTTATAAAATATCTGACGTTTCATTTATTAATAAGGAATCAAGATGGTTTTTGTGTTGGATTCGTTTTCCAGACATAAATAATAGTATCTGGATATAATCAATTAGTGTAAGGGAATTATAAAATTCACCTTCATGGTCTGGTGAATGGAAAAATAAATCTTGAAGCAATTAGGGAGAAGGTTGAATTTTAATTTATCAATATAATAAATACCACACCAATGTTAGTGTTTATAGTGAAGATGCATAAGAATGTAGATGAAATCATCACATTGTTATGGTAGTGGTATTGTAAGAGATTCTTAATGTAGGAAATTCGGAATAGAACCTGTCATGGTGATCCACATGGTGTTCAACATAGTGATTTATAACACACTATTAAAATATGTAAAATCTCATGTTGACTATAATACAGAATAATCCATGATGAATGAAGTGTGGAAGATGTTTTTATTCCTTGCTTTAGAGGAGTTATTTTAAATAGGTTTTACAATATTAGAACAAGGTTTCTTGATGTTTTTGTTGTGACCAAGAAGATAGGGGTATTCCAATAGAGTGAAAGGATGAAAGAAAATTATGTTTGAATCTATTTAATTCCCTAGGAAATAACTTTAGGGAAATTATGTATAAATAAATTATAATAATATTTATAGCTACATTCGGGAAGTAGAGTTGATACAATGTTAAGAAATTTATAATTCGGGTGGGAGAATCACATCGGAGCTCATACTAGGAAACTATCTATAAATAAGGATAAAAGAAAATAAAATGATGTAGGTGAAGGGACAATAATTCTCATGAACTATGAGAAGGTGATAATATTCACATTATATGGGGAAATGAAGGAATGATTGAGTGATTGGATTATAGGAAGAAGTTATATGTCCCAAAACATTGTATGCCCATTAGAATGATAAATTAGTGTCCTAGACCAACCCATTGTGAATATTAGTACACTTTATAGTGATTTAGTGCATGGAACATCACCAGTTCCTGCTCCTCAGAAAAACCCAAGTAGGGGAGATCCATGTAAATTCATGGTTCCATATCTAATTTCTCCATTAGTACTAAATGAGGGTAAAAGTAATCATAAAAATTATATGATGGGGTTGGTTGGGTGTTATTTTAGATAAACACTTATGAAAAAAGATTATGAAAATGACCCCCAATTTTGAGAGGCCAATAACTTTTAGACAAGATTAGGTCACATTATTACACTTATCCTTTGGCTTTGACCATTATTTAGAGCCTTCAACTCTTACTATTTCTACATGTGTTTTGACATTCTGAATGTTAATGTAGTTTCTATTATATATAAAACTGACCCTAAATATCCATGGATATACTTTGTAAGATTATTCTAATTATTTTCCCAATTTTTTGATTTTCATTAATTTTATACTAATCAAGATATTATTTATTTTGTTAACGATAAATAAGACATTAGCATAATATAAAATCATTAGGTCACTATAGGGGTCTAAAATAGTGAAGCCTGAGGGAATACAATTAGACATAGTCAGTTACATCTAAAGTTAATGACTCAAAACTAGAAATAAATTGTCCATCTCACTTTGGGGGCACTAAAAGAAAAACAATATATGACTTCATTACCTTTTCCCCAAGTATGAAATATGTTCATATTGTTGCAGATGAACCTCGTTCATTTATGCATAAAATATGTGATGTACCAAGGTGTGTTCTATATTACAAAAAAAGTGTTTTGAATTCTTTTAGATTCAGTTTACATCACTTTTATATCAATATTTTTTCTGATACGCATCTCTAGGCCCAACATCATCACCCTGGTTTCTTTTTATAAAGAATATACCTTTCTAATGGATGCATTAAAATTAATAACTATGGATCCCCATATATTTTGGACTACACCACCTCCCCTCATCATTTCCATACCACAAGATCCATCTGTGTTTATTTTAAGGTAGTTCCTATAGGGATTACAACTGATCTAGTAACCTGGGGTCTGGTATAACTATAGTGGGATAGCCATTTTTGTGCTAGATCCGTAAATGATGTGGCCTCCATCCAGTTTTAAATAAGTCGTGCCACATCAAGTAAAATACACCTTTTTCGGATAACCAGGGCACGTATATAGGAATAAATACCATCATAAAATTATTTTTTTATGGACACCCACAATTTCTAACAACCAAAATATTGGTCATGGGCTCTATCATTCTTCCTCGGTTTCCTGTTCTCAGCACCATGAAGTCATCTTGTTGGAAAACATTCATCATTGTTAAAGCCTTTAGTTAAATTATCTCTTCCATAAAAATAACAAATAAAATATCACGATGAGGATAGACATTTTATATTTCAAATTAATATTTATAGTCAAATATATCTTCTAAAAAGACATATATAAAAAATTTAACACTTATTAAAAACATTAGTATGACATATTTGACATTCCTTAGAACAAAATACTATTAAAGGCTTAAAGTCACACAATTTGATCTAAGAGACTATAAAATTGGTCTAAGTATGATTATAGTTGTCATTAACTCATTTTATAAAATTTATAAAAGTATTTTAGTAATTATATAATACTTATAATATTATATTTTCCCTTAATTACTTGATTTGTCCTCAACTATGGTAATTAAAAAATATTAAATTTACTATTCGAATTTTACAAAAATAAAAGGGACAAAATTGATAAATTTGAAACTTATTATTCCAACTATGGAATCAATTTATTAAAATTAAAAACACATAATTGGATATAATTAATTAAAATTAATCTTTTTTATGAAAAGATAAATTTGTTTTTTAATGTGAAAATATTTAAAATATTGAAAAGTTTTTATATAAAATTTTAATGTGAAATTGATTGTAATTACCAAAATTGGATTAAATTATAACAATTTATCTATTTATAATTCAATATAAATTATAAATATAATTTACTACTGTAAATTATTTTGAAAAAATATATATTTGTAAATTAAAATCTAGTATTTTTCAATATTCATTAAAAACATGAAATTTATTAGAATAATACAAAAAAATAATCAAAAGTAAATATTTATATTCAGATCTAAAATAATAGTTTTATTATTTAATATCAATTATATGAAATTTTAAATAAACAATATTTAAAAAAAATCACCATCAAAGGGAGACAAAACTATCTTTAAAAAAATATCCTTTTAGGATTCAAATTGGTTTTATTCTTATATTAACCCTATAAAACATAATGGATGGATTTAAAAACATTTCATGAATGTTTAAAAAAAATATTTCATAAATATATTTCAGTAGTAATAATAAATTTAATTTTATTATGAAAAAATTCTATTTTTGGCCTAAAATCTATTTTTTAATAAAAACGCATCACTTAAATTCAATTTCTTTTTATTTTAATTTCCAATTAATTGTTAATAAATTATTCTATTTCATAAAAATGTGTAAAATATATTTTCATAAATTATTCAATCCAATTCACAACCGCCTACATAATATCTATTATTAAATAGGAATATTTAATAGTATTAAATTGTTTATTTAATATTATTGTTTCAGGAAACATATACAATCTTTGAAAATTAATTGTTTTAGTAAAGTACATACTATAAAATATTTTGGTGTTACATTATCCCACCCTTCAAACAATATTTATTTCGCAATTTGGAATTTTTCTCTTTGGAAACAAAATTTTGATAGTTCAAAATGTTTTTGTGGGAAAGCCACATCAGAAATGGGGTTAGTAAAACATCCCCATTATAAGAGGGAAATGGAAATGTTATGGTCAAAATATATAATGATATTTTAATAAGAAAAAATTTGTAAAATGTGAACTCATGTACCTAAAATATAAATATAACTATGATGTTCTGATAGGGATTGATAGATTATATGGTCATTAGAAATATAACCATCACAAAACTATAATTTTTTTAGTATATAAAAGGAAATTGATTTCTCATAAAGGAAAGTAAATTCATAATGTTGTTTTTGCAAAATCAATTTTCATAGTTTTGAGGGTTTTTTTACTCAGATGAACACATTACATAATAAATTTACATGATTACTTTCCATGTCATAAGAATAATCACTGACATTGGTTGTTATTTTATCTACTTCCACTTCTTTTTTTACACCTTGAGACTGATATTCAAGATGAAATTTTATTCCTAATTACTTTTTTTTAAAAATATCCATTAATCATTCCTTTAAACATTAAATATTTTCAAAACCAAAAAATATAGAACATGATGTAAAAAATAATAAATCAAAATATATTCTCAAGAATAATATCCAATTTTCAACTAAATACATTCTAAACATAAGATTCATACAAACTATATCTTTTTAAATTTACAAACCAAATAAACTCTATGTTCCTAAAATCAATCTCAATATTAGATTCCATGAACTAAATAATGTGTCTCTTATTGTCACATGCCACATATATGAATACCTTGGTCCCCATAAAAAAGAAAATGAATACATTCATGATTCCAAATTCATAAAGAATAAAGAATACATTATAATCCTTATATATCTCATGATTCTTATAACTAGAGAACCATTGATGAAAAAATTCTAGAATCCAAATACACAAAAACATTAATTAATCTAATTAATTCTTAATCCATTAACTATTCATAATCATCTATTTATTTATTTTCTCCATCCTTTAATTTTTACATTTTATTATCTTCATCATTAGTAGTACAACCATTACTTTTATAACCTTGATAATTATAACCATTGACTGAAACACAAAGCACAATCTAAGAAACACAAATCATAGAGATAGAGATTTAAAAATCATTTATAATATGACTAAATCGTGACATATTATTCCAAATTAATGAGTCCATAGTTTTAATCTAGGTTATACCAGATATTAAAAATTCGATATGATGATATAATATAATTATACATATCATAAAATTTGGTCATTTGATATATATCTCACAATCTATGTTTTCTTAAATCTAGTTCCACGAGTTACTAGTGAACTTTCTCTAATAATAATTGTACTCACTAGACCTCAGTTTCCTAGATCTCATGCCATACATTATTAAATTGGAATAAGATATAACAAATTACATATTGAATAATTTTGATACTTTATGAGTCTTGGTAAACTATATACATTCTTGAAATTCACATTACATTTTATAACATAAATTACATAACAAAGTTAATTGAGTCGTCCATTATTCCCCATTTGGATAAACCTTCATGTAATTCATAATATACTTCATGTAATCCAAGTGAAAATTGAATCATAATAAAGTGATGACATCAAATAATCCGTTAGGGTAACGTACTGAGGAAGCTAACTTGAATCAATGATCATAATCAATATAACATGGTAAATAACTGAACATAATTTCCATATAATCAATAATCTGAGTAAGAAAATTCATCAACGTATTTTTTTTATCGTGAAAATATTCTATATACTACAATTTTATATTTAAAAATTCTTGATGTTAGATTCTTGAACTATCAAGATATATAATCCTGATAGTTACTATTAGGATCAATCCTCATTCTAGTATAAGTATGTAGGAAGAAACCCATCTTATTCTACATGGAAAAAACCAGAAGGTTTTATCTCCAACAAATTTCATCTCAAGATACAATTGACACATAAAGTGGATTTCATTATGTGGTCTCCAACCCGTGTCATTCATGTCCAAATCAATCTTCCTTTATTGAAATATCTATTTAAAAATAAATTTGTAAATAAATGTTCTGATACCACTTTGAAATATTTTATTCATAATCCATATAAAATTAAATAATTATAAAATAAAACATTTATTACAATAATGATAAAAAAATTTATGATATGATATATCAAATGGGAAGTACACCACACGAAAATGAATAAGTGGTGAATAAGACATATATCTCACACAAATAAAAATGAGAAGATAAAAAAGCCTCACCTTGGGATTTCATTTAATTAAACATTCTTCAAAAAACATTAAAATGGTTTCAATAATTTAAATATTTATAATATAAACATATTATCATTTATGATACCATATATATACCTTTTATATAATTTTATTACTCATTTTTTTAATAATAGTTTGTTGCTACCCATATTTTGGGTGCTAATTGGTTCATTTTCCTATGAATGTTTTTTCATGAACGCCTATGTTCTATTTCATAGGATATATATCCAACATATAAATAATTTTAATAATTTCATAAATATCATATCTAATCATTAAATACATTTTTATAGTTATTCATGAATTTTGGGTATAGAAAATGAGTCGCATCGAGTCGTGGAAATGGTAGGTCGTACATAGGCACGAGCGAAAATATTAGACCATTAATGGTTAAGTGGATGATATATTAAATTTCCTGGAATAAATATCTTTAAATAATTATCATATATATTTTCTATTTCATTCATTATATCCATCCATGTAAAATTTTTATTATTAACATATTACACCATAATGTGGAGACAGTAAGTCGTATGTATTTTGTTATTAGAAAAATGACCACAAAGTCTCTTATATTGAGAAAAGTAAAACATTACACAAGACAGAATGAAGGAATTTTAAATTTTTCCCATGTAATAAGAGGGACTATGTCACTATGAAATGCGGTAATATGTATTCTTTCTTCTTCCAAGACCACATTATTGGAAATACTATCTGTATTGTAATTCGCTTCCTGAAATGTGGGCCTGATAAAGTAGTTTAGGGGAAAAAATCAGGTCAAGGAAATTTCTCAATTTATCTGCCACTTTCCATGATATTCTATTCCAGAACAACCTTATTGCGTGAACCACCAGAGAAGAGTCACACTTATTCCATATGTTGTTCTAGTTTCTTTGAAAAATGATTTCCACTACACTGATAAATTCTAACATTTCAGCTTCCAATGCTGTAAAATGCCTAGAAGGACTGTAATTTCCCCCCACCACCTCCCCATGTTGATCCCGTTAAATTACCCTGAAACCTGATGGTCGAAGATTTTCCTTAGAGGCCCTATCCACATTTCATTTTATCCACCAAATGAATAGAACCTCCATCGCGCCCCTTGGTTTTGGATAGATACATACAACCTTTATGTGCCTGAGGATCTTGAATTCCCTAACAGAGGTGTTGAAATGTACACTAATCATATTTTTGGGATTTTGAATAGCCACAAGAATACTATTAACTTAAGTCGTTTCATTTAACATTTCCTTAGGGTGTACAAAATTGTTGTGACCCTTCCAGACATTGTGTAACACTTCAGCGCAGGTCACTTGTAACAGGGCATGAAGTCGCTTGGATTGTTTTATTCATAACTAATAATGCATATCTCGCAGTACCAAGCTAGTGTTGGGAAGATCTATCTCAAATATTTTAGAGACCCAAAGCTTGACATACATGGATATTAAATTACTTTTAAAAAATACTTAATACATTACAAAAATAGACACACAAAGATCATAATAGTTTAGTGTCTTTGGATACTCGGAAAAATAATCTTCTAATCATGGTGAAAGATCCTCAAAACCTCCCATAAAGATCTTCCCCTTTTCTTTTCTTAACTAAAACCTTTATTTATATCTTGGGGAAAAGAAAAAATATAAAGGGTGATCTCAAATGATCAGTAAGGGTAAGCATGGATAAAATAAAACAAATCATATACATTTAAACTTAATACATGAACATAATGTTTTAACATAAAAATCGTGAGCAATGACATAAAACATGGCAGTACAAATGGAATCAATAATAAAGAAACATTAATCATGATAAAATAGAATGGGAATAGAACATGTAATTGTGGAAAAACATTAAGCACATGATATGATTTCCATAGTAGCCATGGCATTGTTTCCAAGACCATCTTAGTGGAAAAAGTCCATTACTGAACTGGGTTTACTTGTGGTTCCATCCCTGTATTACTGAACCTGATTTACTTTTCGTTCTATCCATGTCTATCTTATAAGATATAAATCTTTACCCAATTCATTGGAGTGAGATATAGGTCCCACCCATCTCATATTGAAATCATTCTTACGTGTTCCATAAAAAAATCATAAATCATTCATCATAACCCAATGAATAAATTGGATTTCATAAACATCATTCCATCATAACATAATCCATATAAAACAAATGGATATAACATCATCATAAGAAAATTGAAATCAAATAAATCATATAGACATTATATTTGAAACATACACATATGAAATAATTTCATCTTAGATGGGAAATGGTTTTGATAAAGCACCTGAAATGAATTATTGAGGAAAATATCCTTTCTTCTTGAAAATCATTTTTTTCAAAAAATTCCATGAAATTTTAAAAGAAAGAGATTTTTTTGAAAATATTAATGAAATATTTTGGAGGAATATTCCTGAAAATAAGGCTTTATAAAACCATAAGAATCCTTTCATGCCGTATAAGTTAAAAAAACATTCTTCTCGTACTTTTACCGGAAAAGTCAAAAAATTTCCTCGCAATGTAAACAATAGAAAGATTCCTTACATACCATGAAGTAAAGTCAAAATGGGTAAAAAGGACTTTAAACATACATGAAAAAATTTCTAGAAAATATGGACATGGATGATTACAATAACCCCAATAAGTACTTACGAATAAACAATCTCAGAAAAAAATGAGATTGGAAAAGATATCCCTTAACATAGGCCTGATATGCTTCATACGTATCCAAAACTCCTTTATAATGATTTAAATAATGTCATTGACTTATTACATAATCATATTCATTGTTATGATATCATATATGGTTCACTTATTACTTTATATTACCCGTTCTTTTGTAAATCCCATGTTAAAGCAACGTTTTGGGTAAAATCATCTTATTTATCGCACGTGTTTGGACATGTTGTTCATGATGTTAGTATTACTTATATCGTGATTTAATTACTTCCATAATGAAAATAATGATTTATATATCATATATATTGTTTATATATCCAGCATATATATGTATTTATAATAGTACATAACATATGGAGGTAAGAAATAAAATGCACCGTTCATGGAGACGGTAAGTCGTACGCACGCATGAACGCTACATTAATTTATCATTATTATTTTAATTGAATGCGTATATTATAATTACAGTATAATATAATATATAATATCATTAACCATATCCTTTATACATCCCACATAAGGCATTAACGAATCACATCCCTTTGAGGGGGTTATAGTCCGCACTTCCTCAAATGAGATTATCGTATTTACCAAATATGGAAACCATAAAGGCATGATATAAATGGGAAGTAAAGAAGAATAAGGAAATAATAAACATAATATATAACATATATGAATACAGTTCCATCATAATTTCCACCATGAGAGGCGGTAGGATAAAATCGAACAATCATCGTTTCGTGAGGCGTTAGTTTGCCATCACAGAAACATTATGTTCTTCATCCGTTAGAAGGAGGTGTGTGTTAGTGTAGTTAGAATCCATTTCATAAAAACATCCTAGTATATTTAGGATACTGGTGTTGTAACAAAATAAAGGATTAATAGTGTTTAGGGGTTGGATAAGTAGAATAAAAGAAAACAACTTAGGAGATACTATTACCTTTAATTTGGGTAACTTTCTTTTGGTTTGAACCAAAAGGAATTCTTTAAGTGTATTCTGCCTAATGTAAGGCATCTAGAGGGAGGATAGGTATGTAGGGATATTAGTTGGTAAGAGTATGGACGAGCCAAATGGCTTGAGAGGTGTGAGTAATTTCATAGAAGTGGTCTCCTTTTATAAGGGAGAGGAGGGGCTCTTTAGGAAAGTGTGAAAACATTATTTTATAATAAACATATCATCGGTTTAAAGAAGTCCAAAAAACATTAATGTCGAATATAAGATGACTAATATTCTAAATAAAATCATCCAATAGGAATTTGAGAGGTTTTGGATAATATTTCAATCATTATAATCTTATTTATTTAAATCATTTATTAATGAGGTAAATAATGCATCATTATTGTGTCATAAATCCATTAATTTATTTGATGTCTAAAAATTAAAAAAAAAATACTAAAATGTAGGAAATCATGTTATCTTTCCAATTAATATTTATAGTCGAAAATATAATTTATATAGCCTCTTATAAAAATTAATTACTAAAGTATTTTTGTTAATGCAAATTTTGTCTTTACATTAAATTAATTAATCTAATGTGTCATTGTCTTTCATAAGTGGCTTCATGGGGTCCCAAAATATACCCAAGGATTCCCATGGTCATCCATTACTCATCCAATATGGTTTGGACATGTTTTAAGGTAATTTTGAATTATTATAATATTCTTTTAACCATCAATTACCCTATTTACGTTTAACCGTGGTAAATAAAAGTAAAAAGTTACTATTCACCAAAAATTATTTTTATCTAATTGAACCACATTTTACTCCTTAATATTAACCGTGTCTCCCGAATTTTCAAAATTCCACTCACAGAAGTGGTAAAATTATGTTTTATGAACAATTGCAAAAGCTCCTAGGAGGTGGGTAAAAGACGGTGAAAAGTTCAATACTATTTTTATAAATCTAAAATTATTATAAAATGATTCCAATGAATTTCATTGAAAATATATAAGTATTATGTATATATTTTTACCTAAAATAAATTTAAATCAAATAAATGGTTATTTAAATAAAAGTCGGTTTTAACCAAAAAACTCAGTGTTTTCACTATTCATCAAAAATTGAAGTTTTTCAGAAAAATACCAAAAATTAAGCCTAAGATATATTTGATATTCTGAATTAAAAAATATTGTCTATTTTTCCAAATTCAAAATTTAGAAGTGGAATTAAGTAATTGTAAAATTAATTCCCTTTATCAAAACAAATAGCGTGTTTTTAAGAAACAATAACTATCAAAAGATCATCACTTGTTTATGTACAATTTCAAAGTGAAAATAATTCCAGTGACCAAAATTGTATTAAATGGTAAAAATATATTCTAATTAGAATTTAAAACCAATTAAAAATATAATCTAGCCATATAAATTATTGTGATGAAATAAATTTGTTTTTAATTAAAATATAGCGTGTTCTTACTATTCATCAAAATATGAATGTTATCAGAATAATATGAAAAATTTATCCAAATTAAATTTTTATATCCTGATTCCAAGGAATAATTTTATTTTGTCAAATTGAACTTATAAACATGTCAAATACTAGATTTAATGCGGGTGCACCATCAAAAGGCGACAAAACTGCATTTTTTGAAAAATAATTATTTTACACGAAAAATTTATTTTGTTCTCATACCATGTTCTAGAAAATATGTAAGATGAATAATAATGATATATAATTCAGAATTTAGTTAATACTATTTATAATGGCTAGTCCATAATAATATTATAATAATATATCGTTGTTTAGTGAAACCTGATATTGCGTACAACACATGCTATTGGGGAAGGTCGTGATTGAGTGTAATTCAAGCCAAGTTAGGGTTCCGTGTTGTGAAAGTCTCATTCATTGTTTTGTATAATATAATCCAACCATATTTAATTTATACATTGAATATATATATATATATACACACTCAATGTTTCGTAGAATAACTACTATCAAAATTGTGTGTAACATCATCCAAGAATAGTGTTGCATATACTTCAAGCTAATACGGTGTTGCGTATATCTCAAGGTAATCTTGGTGTAGCGTAAAACACAAGACATCAATGAAATTAAAAACAATAATTCTCATAAAATCTCGGGTTGTTACATTCTACCCCCCTTAAAATGAACTTGTCCCTCGAAATTCATCGGGGTTATAAATGGTTTGTTACTTGAGAATTTCTAGCATAGAAACCCACATCGTAAAAAGGAATGCTAAAACTTAATTTTAAAAAGTGAAGTATGAAATATAACAGTTACCCAAATTAACTCATCACTAGGTTTCCACATATGAGATGATTGGTGAAAATATGGATATGGAGGAGAAATATAACCATCAAGTTCTGATGGAGAGTGGTAGAGAACATGGCTATAAAAAATCCATCAATCACAAAGCCATAAATTTGTGATGATCTAAGGTACCATTTGATTCATCGGATATGAGGGCACTAGGACAACATTTTTTGGTTTTCACGATCATTTCCCTATGGTTGATGAATTAAAATAAATACTTACATGATTTTGGTACCATCTCACTATTGTTCGTGCCTTGATCAATTTCCACTACATTTCTTAACGAAATGAAGTTGAATTTGTTATTTGTGAAGTGTTAGCAGATCATGTGATAGAATGATGGGTCATTCAATCTGTTTCAAGAAAAAGGTTATAAAAAGCTATCAAACATACATAAGTCCATCTATGGTGAGTTTAAATGTATACGATTCCAAAAATGAACTTATACTTCATCTATCACACCGCTTAATAAAATAAAACTAGTTCCTCCTAACCAGGGACTTCCTGTAGGCAAGTGGTAGGTGATAAAGGCATGTCGCACTTCGGTTGTGGGTTCGATTCCCACAGCCTTTTCCGACGCGACGGGTTGTCTCCCGTCTGGTAGGTTGTCCTTTTTTCTAAATCTACACTATTATAACTTTACAAAAATAATTTAAAAAAAAAGTTCTAGACTTCAAAAATACTATCTGATGTTCGACATAACACTTCCCAATATTTAGACTTATCCAAAATACATATATCCAATCTCATAGTATAAAGAAAATTATTGCTGGAAAGGTCACATAGAAAGATTGTGAATAACTTCATTTATCATACGATATATATTGTTTGTCACATTACAAACATGTGAATCCATTAATCATGTATTCTATTGCAACATGAATTACCATAGAACCTTAGTTGAAAACAAGAATGCTGTCAAAAGTTAGCTCTTTCCACATACCAAAATCCCAAAAATTTTATATACTCAAACCATGATATCACTTTTTCCTTATATTATTCACGAGATCAATGATATTATAAAACATCTCATTATCTCCTTATCCCTTCATTATGCGCACATCATCTATTTTCCAAAAATATCTGAATATCCTTTCATGGTTATCGGTACCATTAATCATATACTTTCAAAACATAAGGAAATACAATAGTGTAACAATCCTTAGATGTCCCTTTATTCCGTAGTTTTTCTATTTGGTTGCGAGGTAATGGGTATGGTGATCTTCTGTAATGGGTCCAAACCGGCTCTCTAAAAATATAAAAAACGATTTGCAGCCTTCTTAAACCATTGACCAAGCTTCAACAATTCTTTCATCTCACATATCATTTGTAGTCTCTTCATCATCATCCACATAAATACTACCCATATGACCATGTTGATTCTCTTTTTCAGATTTTACCTTAGGGAATTGGTTTGCATAATGCTCGTACATTCCAAATTTAAAACACTTAACCATTGTTGATGTCTTATAAATACCATTATCCTTGTCCATGGTGTTAACTGAATCTTTTCCTTTACAATTACTAGCCTTGTGTCCTTCTTTTCCACACCCAAAGCATCTTCCAGTTCCCTTGAAACATTATCCTTGATGCCTCTTCCCACATGACTTACATGAGAGAAATTGAACTTTTTGCCTCTATGATCATCATTAAAACTCCATCATCCTCTTATTAGTTGAGTCAGGACACTTACCAAAGCTGAGATTATTGATCATATTATGAGATTTCTGTTTAAGAATAATAATGATGTTTCGCCTTCCAAATCCCATTTCATTTTCTTGATCATGAATAATATCATTCCCTTGTCCATCATATTCTCCATTATCGTGAATCTTCTTGTTTCCATCCATTTTCTAAAACCCAAAAAGAATAGTGTGAGAGGAAATAATCATGATAGGTAAAACAACAATATTAAGGGGGATTAACTTCAATATCTAACATCTTAGGTTTAATTCTATGATCATTACCTTAATTCTAGGACTATAACCTATACTTATACTTAACCTTAAGGACATCCCTAGACATACCTTAGAAATATCTCTAGGGATTTCACTAATGTTTTCGCATCCTAGTTTCCAAAGGTTAAATAAACTTTTCCTCTGATACCAACTGTAGAGACCCAAAGCTTGACGTACATGGACATTACATTACTTTTGTGTAATACGTAATACATAACAAAAACAGACACACAAGGACCGTAATAGTTTTGTGTCTTTGGAAACTCAGAAAAATAATCTTCTAATCATAGTGAAAGATCTTCAACATCTCTCATAAAGATCATCCCCTTTTCATTTCTTACCTAAAACCTTTCTTTATATCCTAGTGAAAATAAAACATATAAAGGGTGAGCTCAAATTCTCAGTAAGGGTAAGTATGGATAAAATAAAACAAATCATATACATTTGAACGTAAAAACATTAACATAATGTTTAAACATCAAAATCTTGAGTAATGAAATCAAACATGGAAGTATATAAGGAATAGATCATAAAGAAACATTAATCATGATAAAATAGCATGGAAATAAAACATGTAATTGTGGAAAAACATTAAGAACATTATATGATTTCCATAGTAGCCAAGGCATTGCTGCCAAGACCATCCAAGTGGACAAAGTCCCTTACTGAACCAGGTTTAGTTGTCGTTCCAGCCCTTTATTACTGAACCGTATTTACATGTCGTTCCAGCCATGTCTATCTCATGAGATATAAATTTTTACCCAAATAATTGGAGGGAGATATAGGTCCCACCCATCTCATATTGAAATCATTCTTACATCTGCCATAAAACAATCATAAATCATTCATCATAACCCAAAGAATAAATTGGATTTCATAAAAATCATTCCATCATATCATAATCCATATAAAACAAATGGATATCATTTCATCATAAGAAAAGTGAAACCATATAAATCATAGAGACATTACACTTGATACATACACATCTTAAATAATTTCATCTTAAATGGAAAATGGTTTTGATAAAGCACTTGAAATGAATTCTTGAGGAAAATATCCTTTCTTCTTGAAAATCTTTTTTTTCACAAAAATCCATGAAATTATAAAAGAAAGATATTTTGTTGAAAATATTCATGAAATATTTTGGAGGAATATTCATGAAAATAAGTCTTTATTAAACAGTAAAAATCATTTCATGCCGTATAAGTTAAAAAACATTCTTCTCGTTCTTTTGCCAGAAAAGTCAAAAAAGTACCTTGTAATGTAAAAAAAAGAAAGATTCCTTACATACCATGTAGTAAAAGTCAAAATGGGTAAAAAGGACTTTAAACATACATGAAAACATTTCTATAAAACATGGACATGGATTATTACAATAACCGATGTAAAAACATATGAATAAACAATCTCGGATAAAAACGAGATTGGAAAAGATATCTCTTACCTTAGGTCCGATATGCTTCGTACGTATCTGAATCTTCTTTATAATGATTTAAATAATGTAATTGACTTATTACAAAATCATATTCATTTTTATGATATCATATATGTGTCACTTATTACTTTATATTACCCGTTCTTTTGTAAATCCCATGTTAAAGAAATGTTTTGGGTAAAATCATCTTATTTATCGTATGTGTTTGGACTTGTTGTTCTTGATGTTAGTATTACTTATATCATGATTTACATACCTTAATAATTTAAATCATAATTTATATATCATTTATATTCATTATATATTCAGCATATACATGTATTTATAATAGTACATAACATATGGAGGTAAGAAAATAAAATGCACCGTTCATGGAGACGGTAATCCGTACGTACTCCTGAACGCTACTTTCATTTATATTTATTATTTTAATGGAATAGGTATATTATAATTATAGTATAATAACATATATAATATCATTAACCCCATCCTTTATACATCCCACATAAGGAATTAACGAATCACATCACTTTGAGGGGGTGGTAGTCCGCACTTCCTCACAAGAGATTATCATATTTACCAACTATGGAAACCATAATGTCTTGATATAATTAGGAATTAATGAAGCATAAGGAAATCATAAACATAATATATTTCATATATGAATACAGTTCCATCATAATTTCCACCATCAGAGGCAGTATGAGAAAATCGAACAATACTCGTTTCGTGAGGTGTTAGTTTGCCATCACAGAATCGTTATGTTCTTCATCCATTAGATGGAGGTGTGTGTAAGTATAGTTTGAATACATATCATAACAACATCCTAGTATATTTAGGATACTGGTGTTGTTACAAAATAACAGATTAAAAGAGTTTAGGGGTTGGAGAAGTAGAATAAAATAAAACAACTTAAGAGAAACTATTACCTTTAATTTGGGTAACTTACTTTGGATTGAACCAAAAGGACTTATTGAAGTGCCTTCTGCCTAATGTAAGGCTACTAGGGGGAGGCTAGGGATGTATGGAGCTTATTTTTTCAGTGTTTGGATGATCCAAAATGCTTGAGAGGTGTGAATAATTGCATATAAGTGGTCTCCTTTTATAAGGGAGAAAAGGGACTCTTTAGGAAAGTGTGAAAACATTATTTTATTATAAACATATATTCGGTTTCAAGAGGTCGAAAACAAATTAATTTCGAATATAAGATGACTCATATTCGAATTAAAATCATCCAATTGGAATTGGATAGGTTTTGGATAATATTAAAATCATTATAATCTTCTTTATTTAAATCAATTATTAATGAGGTAAATAATGCATCATTATTGTGTCATAAATAATTTAATTTATTTGATGTATAAATATTATAAAAAAATAACAACATATAGGAAATCGTTTTATCTTTCCAATGAATATTTACAGTCGAAAAGATAATTTATATAGCCCCTTATAAAAATTAATTACTAAAGGATTTTTGTTAATGCCAATGTTGTCTTTACATTAAATTAATTAATCTAATGTGTCATTTTCATTCATAAGTTGCTCCATGGGGTCCCAAAATCACTCCAAGGATTCCCATGGTCTGAAATTACTCATCCAATAAGGTTTGGACAATTTTTAAGGTAATTATGAATTATTATAATATTCTTTTAAACTCGAATTACCCTATTTACTTTTACCCGTGGTAAATAAAAGTAAAAAGTTACAATTCACCAAAAATTATTTTTATCTAATTGAACTACATTTTACTCCTTGATATTAACCATGTATCTTGAATTTTAAAAATTAAACTCACAGAAGTGTTAAAATTTTGTTTTATAACAATTGAAAAAGCTCCTAGGAGGTGGGTAAAAGACGGTGAAAAGTTCAATACAATTTTCATAAATCTAAATTTTTTATAAACTGATTCCAATGGATTTAGTTGAACTTATATAAGTATTATGTATCTATTTGGACCTAAAATAACTTTAAGTCAAATAAATGGTTTTTTAAATAAAAAATCGGTTTTAACCAAAAAAATCAGTGTTTTCACTATTCATCAAAAATTAATGTTTTTCAGAAAAATACCAAAAATTCAGCCTAATCTATATTTGATATTCCGAATTCAAAAATGATGTCTATTTTCCAAATTATAAACATATAAGTGGAATTAATTAATTTTAAAAGTAATTCCCGTTATAAAAACAAATAGCGTGTTTTTAAGAAACAATAACTATGAAAAGATCATAACTTGTTTATGTCCAATTTCAAAGTGAAATTAATTCCAATGACCAACATTGGACTAAATGGTAAAAATATATTCTAATTACACTATAAAACCAATTAATAAGAAAATCTAGCCATATAAATTAATGCTATAAAAAAGTTGTTTTTAATTAAAATATAGCGTGTTTTACTATTCATCAAAATATGAAAGTTATCAGAATAATATGAAAATATTATCCAAATTAAATTTTTATCTCTTGATTCCAATGAATAAATTTATTTTGTCAAATAGAACTTATAAACATGTCAAAAACTAGATTTAATGTTGGTGCGCCATAAAAAGGTGGCAAAACTGCATTTTTTGAAAAATACTTATTTTACCCGAAATATTTATTTTGATCTTATACCATGTTCCAGAAAATATGTAAGATAAATAATAATGTTTTAAAATTAAAAATTTAGTTAATAATATTCATAATGGCTACTCCATAATAATATTATAACAATATATCGTTATTTAGTGAAGCCTGATATTGCGTACAACACACGCTATCGAGGAAGGTCGTGATTGCATGTAATGCAAGCCAAGTCAGGGTTGCGTGTTGTGAAATACTCCTTCGTTGTTTTGTATAAAACAATCCAACCATATTTCATTTATACATTGAATATATATATATATAAACTCAATGATGCGTAGAATAACTACTATCAAAATTTTGTGTAAGAGGATCCAAGAATAGTGTTGCTTACACTTCAAGCTAATACGGTGTTGCGTATATCACAAGGTAATCTTGGTGTAGCATACAACACAAGACATCAATGAAATTAAGAACAATAATTCTCATAAAATCTCGATTTGTTACAAATATGTTGAGAACTTCATTCCACCGTAAAGAAGTAGTGTTGCATGACATGAACCAATGGTCAACATTTTCACGTTGTTGACGTCATAAAACACAACTCAAGCATAGGGAAATCCCAAAACATTGAATGTTATCATCCACTAGTATTTTTTAGTTAAAGAATCTGCAAATAAGTGTACATATAGAGGGGATAAATTAGTTTTTGTTTAATTAACCAATCCAGCATAAATCTCAGTTCATCAGGTACCTGAAGAAACTTTTAGTGCCCAATAATCAGTCAGACACACATCCCATAACAACATGACTTCATGATTGATAAAGTAATAGTTTTAAATAATGGAAAACATTTCATCTGGAAGTTCATCTATGAGATGAAGTTGTTATTTAACAGAGACATTGTTGTCAATAGTGTGTCCTTCTGTGTTTAACCTTTCAACAGGAGGCATACCAGTCAAGTTATCATACCACAATTGAAGACATGAATCCTCATTGACCACCTGGCATGAATGCCTCATCATGTTATTGAACACAGAATGCATGTCATACCATATTGACGATTCAATGTACCCATGCTTCCCAGTAATAATCCTTTAAAGAAGCCTTCTCCTAAGGAATTCAAGATTCACAGATTTGATTTGAATAATATTAAAAATAAATTTGTCGTCTAATGCCTGATTGATATATCATAAGTTCTTAATGCCCAATCCTCCCAGCGTGGTGGGAATGAAACCACTTAGTATTTATGATCTTCCTTTCCATCACGTTTCCACTCCATATAAAATTCATCAAAATTGAGTTTAGTTTTTCAAAATTGAGTTAGGACACATGTATATCATGAAGGAATAAACATGTTTTGATAATACCATGTGTTTGACAAGGAAAACTAGTCCTTCTATTTAGAAATAATTTCCCATCCAGGAGCCAATAGATTTACATATCTGGTATAAGTCCTTTGAAAAGTGGGAGGCCCTAGGCTTTCCCCAAAACAATGGAACACCAAGGTAAATAAACGGTATATATCCCTCCTAAAGACAAAGGTATTTCATTAGATGTGTCTTCCTTATATATGGGATGTTCATGAAAATGTTAATAAATGATTTTTCTTAGTTAATTTCATACATTGACACATTATCATAAGGTAGACGTACTTCTTTTAGAGGAGTGATGTTATTTCTATCACCCTGGGTGAAAATATTAATATCATCAGCAAAAAATAAATGAGAAGGAGTAGAGAGACCTCTAGCCGGTTTTATTTTTTCAGGTTTCCCATTGTCTATTATGTCAATAAGAAATATTCTCATGTAGTACTCATACATTGAAAAAATAAGGGCCTAGATGGTTCCCTTCCTCACATGCCTTGAAAATGTGAAATATCCCTCCGGTGACCCATTAACAAGAATTGAAATACGAAAAGACTCCATTGACTTTCTAATTCATTGAACTAACACCTCAATAAAGCCAAATATTAGGAGAATATGATTAATAAATCCACAATCAATTGTATCACAATCCTTTCTGATGTCAAGATTCAAATCCATATTTTCTTCCCGAGATGTCCTCATGAGATGATTAAAGCATTATAAGGTAGTGAGAATACAGTCTTGTATATTCCTGCCTTTGAAAAAACCAAACTGATTCCGATAAATAATTTTTTCAAGCACCTGATGAAGCCTATTAGAAAAACGTTTTGTAAGGACTTTCTGGATAATGTTCACTAGGACCACTCATCTGAATTGAACAATTTCACTTGAATTATCCAACATAGTTATATGGTCAATGAACATGGCATTGAACTTTGTCGTGAATCTCCCACCCCAGAAAAAGTGTTTAAAAAAAGAACACCTAATTTTTTATGACATCCCAATAGAATTGGAATAAAAAATGGTGAAACCATCAGGTCTAGGAGAGATGTCATTTTTAAGACCAAACACTACCTCATTAATTTAAAAATTTATCAGAATCAATGTAAAGAGATTATTGTCTTCCTCATTGATTAGTTTAGGAATGATGTGGTCACTCATCATCTCAATTTGAGACATCCCATTGAATATATTCTTATTGAATGAGACAATATGACCTACAAGATATTGTTTTCCCTCTAGAATTCTATTATCATCCATTAGAAGGGAAGAAGGTATATTAATTCTTCGGACCCTTTAGAGGGAGTTGAAAAAAAAATTTATTTTTATCTGCATCCTAAATCCACCTTACATTGAAGACAAACTTTTGGATATTATTCCTAACCATTATAAGGTTATTATGCTTTAGAGATAGATCATCCTCATGCTGCATGTCCCCGAAAAAGTTTTATCTACTGGAATCGTCCTGGATGCCATGCCAGAGGCATTCAAGTTCATCAATTTAGGAATACATCGATCTAAAAGTTAATTTTATCCATTCCCTATGATTAATCTTTAGCATTATGAGCTTGGAAATTCACATCAAAGGACTTACATTACAACGTGATGAACTCCTTGTCTCGTGAATAATTTTTGAGAAATCCTAAAGAGGGGCCCAAACGTTTTTAAACATGAAAGGGATTTTCTTCACTCTTTATTTCTCAAGAAAACTAATCAGTAAAAGATTATGGTCAGAATTCATTTTTTGAAGAGTACCACCTGATATTAATGTCCATGAATCTAGAAATTTATTATTCAAAAAGGGCCAGTCAATTCGACTTACCCTCATACCATTTTGATTTCCCCTATACCTTGTGAATTTATCACCAATGATGTTTACATCCACTATTACAACTTTCTCAATAAATTCACTAAATTCTCTTTTAGAAGTGACAATTTTTACCGACCAATTTTCTCATTCTCATAGAGAATGGACTTGAAATCACCAGTCACAAACCATGGATCAGAGATGGTATTCACCAGGTGTTGGATTCCCCCCATAAAAGAATCATGTCCACATGGTAGTTGTGACCATACACAATTGAGTAGAAAAATTTCCTACCACTATCCATAAAACTTATTGTGATGAATAATTGTCCACATATACTATTCTTGAAAAATCTAAATTGTGAGGATTTAGAATCCAAATCCTGTAATGAATTGTGGCAGCACCGCTTGTGCCCAAAAAAATTGTATCCTATACTACTGAAAAATAACCAAATTTTAGGACTTCAAATAGGGATATAAAATTACAATTATCTTAGGTTTGTACTTTTTAATACGGGGCATGAAGGAACCTTCATTTCTTGGGTGGGTATGGCCCTGAAAATTCCAGAAGAGAATTCTCATTTTAGTGTTGGTTTGGAGGTCCTACCTACATTTTTCCTAATATTTCATGGTGATTTTCTTGTTGATTCTGATTGTAATGAAGTATCCTCAAAACTTTTTTCCCTATTGTCCATATCATGTTTTTCTGAATTCAGACATTTAATTCCTTCTTCTATTTTTCCTTCGTATCCACTATTTCGCCTTTTTCATTGATGTGGACATGTTTCTGAACAATACCTACCTCAGTAGCTATATCATCCACCACCACATCTAAATGATGACCATATAAGGATAGAATATCCTTTATTTCTGCATCAATCGAGCTATTAATGAATTCTTCAATGATAATTTATTGAACAATAGTGCACACCTCCTAAAAGATTCCCAGCGTCTGTTTAGGAATTTCCTCTAAAGGACTTTTTCCCCCTTCATCATGGTGACATATGATTTTTCTTGTTTCTTGTCCACTTCCTCCAGCATCTCTTCCCAATATTCTCCTGCCACTCTAAATTTTTCACAGCCTACTTCCTTATATTAATTGTTCACTTTTTTCTTTTCTCCCAAAGCAATACTCCTCTTCATTGGCACCTTCATCCAAATTGGTGAAACGAGAGTTGTATTGACTAGATTATTAACCACATTTAATTATTTGAATTCACACCCATCCATATTACAAATCGTGAAAAATTTGGACACATTCTCAATCAAAAAAATTATGTCTAGTTGATTACCTTTCATGTCCAATAAAATTAATCATGTGGCTGCAACTCCATGTAGATTTCAATCAGAACTCATGCATAATGGCCCAGATACCCATTAATAGTGTGGTGGTAAATCATGAGAGGAGTGCCTATTCTTGATGTAATTTCATTTAGGATATTAAAATGCCAGTAAACCCAAAAAAACCAATGGATCCTCATCCGGGCCTGTGTTGTGGAAATTCATTGTTTGAATGGATTAATGTTAGCATCCCATTGTGATACCCTCAAGAAACCTTGTTTTAGGAATAAATTCATGATCCTCCAAATGGTGTCAAGATCCTCTTTTCACTCTAAGATAATATGGTATTACCCCTTTCTAATCAGAATAATCATCCACCATGAGAAGCCCCAACAATGTGAGATTTTCAACTATACATTAGGTAGTGACTAGGGGTTCATACATTTTTCAAAGGAGGTTCTCCCTAGCAACGTAATGCAGAATAGTTAAATTCAATACAAGAGTGCAACTTGTTCCACCTCCACCATGATAGATCCATCCCTTGAATCCTTGAGAACATGCACCTTCGTAGGTGACAAGACACCATTATCCCCTCCATCTAGAACCTCCGCAAAAGAAACAATCTTTTGGGATGGAATGAGGGTATTTAATCCATTGGTAGAATCTGTAAAAAGATATCTCTCACTCCATATTAAAGGAATCCATTCCCGCACCTGATCCTAGAAGAATTGATCTTTAACATTATCAAATGTCAAATGAATTTTCCACTCTCTCATCCTTCTTTCTGAACACTGTAGGGATTTATCATCAAAGGTGATTATTACCCTCAATATTTGGTAACTCGTACGTATGCATGCATGGTGCATTCACTTTTCATAGGATTGATAAATGGTGGAATACGGTTGTAAAATAACTATAATAACAAATTAGAATTTATATGATATTTGATATATTTCTTTATCATGTAAACAAAACATAAAGATTAATTAAGAGAAGAAATGAACATCAATGTGTTTGTAAAAATGATTACCACTTCTTCAGAAGACTTCTTTTAATCTCTCATTAGGTGATATAGGGTATACCATTGGGAATAACTAGAACCAGTAAAACAAAACTAAGGATGTTATTTGGATAAATTGGAATGGTTTGGATGAGATAGATGGCTTAAATTGGTGTGTATAAATGAGGTAGGAGGTTCCCTTTTATAATTGAGTTGAGTGGAACATATAGAAAACCATAAAATATTAAAAATATAATATCTCTATTCTAGAGACAATGAAATCCAAATGGACTATAAATGAATTGATAGAGTCATTTTAGAACATATTTTATCATAAGTAATTATTTAACATTTTTTTTATTAATAAAATAATAATCCATTAAAATAACATTATAGTCAAATTCGGTACTATTTATTTAAGTTGACATTAAATAAATGAAGAATAATTGGGAATTAGAATAAAATAATTTAAAACAATTCTAATATATCCTATAGATCTATATGAATAACTACACACACTAAATAATCACAAATATATCAAAAGTAATACCTTTAAATTCTATTATTTTAATTATATGTTAATTAAATATGTAATTTATTAGCATTGTTGATGCATTTAATGTAATAATATAATTTCAAAAAATTAAAAATAAAATTATATAATGATATTAATGTTTTTATGATCAAAATAGGA
The DNA here is from genome assembly GCA_963277665.1 of Viscum album. NCBI lineage: Eukaryota > Viridiplantae > Streptophyta > Magnoliopsida > Santalales > Viscaceae > Viscum > Viscum album. The sequence continues at coordinate 1,472,702,909 of OY728161.1, forward strand.
ATTTACTTTCTTTAAATGATTGATTATGTACCTATGTGTACACAAAATATTTATTAAATATAAATAGACTGACATTTTCTAATAATCTTTGGTTTAAATAATATATAAGTTATTTTCAGAGAAAAGTGTCCATTAACCAACATTAGATCGATATTATGGTGATAAGGGTCGAAAAATCATCATAAAGTAATTTTTATACATGTTTATGTCATATCATTACCCTTATCTTTTGGCTTTAACTCTTATTTTAACCATTTATCACTTACCAAGTCAACATGTGTTTTTACTCATTCACGATAGTATCTTTACAATAAAATGACAATAGAACCATAAATGTTTCATGGATGTTATTTTAAACCTTATTCAGAATTTTTTTATAAAATTTTTAATTTCTATGAATTTTACAACATTTAATAAGGTACTATTTATTTTAAAATATCATTAGTGACAATTTTTGACACTATTCAGTACCTCAATTTTTAAAATAAAATAAAAACATTATAATTTCAAGAAAACACATTAATAAATCCCTAATATGTATATGTAATCTATAAATTTTTTATATGACATTAAAATTTCCATATTTAATTTCTTTTATTATTTTTAATGAAATTTATTTAATATCTCAATTAATGAAACAATTATAACATCAACATTGTGCAGATATTAGTTAAATTTTTTCTTACATTATTATTAAAAAAAATTTAACATTATGAACATTATCATTATATATTTTAATTGATTTTATTGTCTAATATATATTCTGAAACCCAAATATAAAAAATTTAATACTTATTAAATACATTTTTATGACATTTTTGAATTTCCATAGTGTAAAATACTATTAAACAATTAAAGTCACCAAAGTGCATCCAATAGTCCATAAAATTGGCACAAAGATTATTTGGGTCTAAATTAACTCATAATAAAATTAACAAGTTTTATGGAAGTTTTATAATACTTGTATATTATTGTTACACTTAATTAACTAATTTACCCTCAACCATGGTAATTAAAAAAAATAATTATATTACTAATCATATTTTCCAGAAATAAAATGAAACTAGTTACTAAATTTTTAGATTATAATTTCAAATATATAATAAATTTTTTAAAATAAAAAACTGATAATTAGATAAAATCAATTTAAAACTAATCTCTTTGATAGAATGAGAATTTTTTTAAAGTGAAATTGTTTCGAAGGATTGAATCGTTTTAATTTCCAATTTCGATGTGAGATACATTCCAATGAACTAAATTAGATTACATGATAAATAATTTATATTATTATTATTTTAAACCAATTATATATATTATTTATCTTTATAAATTATTTTGATAAATATGTTCTTTTAAACTAAAATCATGTATTTTTTCTTTAATCATCAAAACATTAAACTAATCAAAAAGGACATAAATTATATTGAATTAATTTTTGATTTTTCAATTACAAATAAGAAGTTAATTTCTTCAAATATAATATATAAAATTATCAAAACATGAAATGAAATAAATTCACCCAAAAAAATTGGCAAAACATACATTAGAAAAATAAAAATTTTTAGGCTTAAAATTAGTTTTATTCTTCTCTCAGGACTATAAAACTTATTAAATGAATTTTAAAAAATATTTAAAATATATATATCATTAATGTATTTCACTAATAGTGTTTATTTATAATTTTTTAAGAAAAAATTCCATTGTTTTCATAAAAAACCTTTCTTAATAAAAACACATTTTTTATATTCCATTAGGTTTTATTTTAATTTTCATTTAATTAATAATCCACGAATTAATTTCATAATCATGTTTAAAAAATATTTTCAAAATTTATTTAATCCAATTCACAACCACCAACATAACATCTAGGGACAAAATAATAATATTTTATAGTATATCATGGTTCTCTTAAGATCTATGTTTCTTGTAACATATACTACCATTGAAATTGATTTTATTTAAGGGACATAAAATAAAATCATGGATTTTTTAGAAAAACAATCAATAATCAATTATTATATATTTAATTTATGGTTGTAAAATAATTATAAAAGTTATTGGAATTATATTAATATTTTGATATAAGTGGTTAGCATATTTATCTTAATTATATGAGTGGCCATATCATATTCAAGTATGATCAAATTTAAGGTAACTGTTTCTTTATCTTATTTTAAAATCAATGATACATGTTTAAGGTCACACAACATTGTTTTATTTGTAAAACCCTATTATTTTAAAATATGAACATCATAATTGACGGAATTTTAGACATGAAACACCAAAAGAATAAGGGAATATAACATCCTGAGTATTTAAAATATATTTATTTTTAAAATAAATTACATATATAAGATAACATTCAAAGCATGCAACACAGGGTATGAACGAAACAAGATAATCTATCAAAGTATTATTATTTAAATATTTAACTGATAAACAACACATTATATTTATAGGTATTAATAAATAAATAATGTAAATATTATTTATTACACGTGTATAAAATAAATTCAATTTTTATCTATTTATTAGAAATAAAATAATAATGATTTAAAAGAGAAATAATGTTTTTTGAAGAAAATGTGTTTTTATAAAAAATGGATTAGTCGTGTGTTGTGCACATAATTTAAAATTAATTTTAAACAAAATTAAAAAACATTATTTTAAAAAAATTAAATTGATTTTTAAATATTCATATCAAAATTATCATAGGGTTAATTTGAGATATTTTTTCTTAAAAAAGATTAAATTTTTGATGAATTGTTAAAATTAATGAATTGCAATTGATAATTTCCTATTCATCTAAATTATTTATAATGTTAAATTATATTTTTAATTTTTTTCAAAATATAAATATTTAATATATATATATAATTCAAATTTATTTCATTGGAAACATTTTCATATAGAATTTTGATACAAAAACTTGGTAAGATTTACAACATTTTCTCTTCAAAACCCTTCTTTCTTATCATGTATAAAGGATTAATTTTTACATAAATTTTTAGAATTATGTAATTGTAATTTTGAAAAATGGATTCCATATTTGGAATAATAATAATTTATTTTATATAAAAAGGTGGAATTATAATTTTATACAAATGAATAGTGAAACCAGTAAAAATTTAATTATCAGGATTAAGGTGACAATTTTTGTATCGAGTTATTAAAATAAACAAATAAGTGTTAAAATGAAAAAAAAATATAAAACCTGTTTTATGGTCATATTTCAAACTTATAATATCTATTTATCTATAATAATATATTTTTTACCCCTCTTTCATGTAAAAAATGTGGTTCACCTTTTTCATTTTAAATATTTTAAGTGTGCGTACTCACCTCACCTATAAAAGGTCACCCCTTGTCATCTCTTCATCACACATTAAAAGACTATTGGATAAAACAATCCTTAAACAAATTTAATCCAAAGTTACATACTCCCATCCTATTGTAATTTTTTCATAAATCCATTCTATTATTTATTTACATGTAATCATAAAGAGGTGGTCTGAGAAGATGTATAATTTCTAACTATGTGTTTTTTCTTATTTCTTCTTCCACCTCCATATATTATTATTAAACCATGATGAGATCATAGACACAATATCATAAACATACTTAGATATTTTTATGTTAAGATGATTTTATAATCCCTGCTTCCATCAAATGAGTTACAAAATCAACTTTCGTCTGAACGAAAAACTATAGTTTTGCGAAAAAATGTCATTAATTTATCAATTACCACCTATCACAATTGGGTATGATGATAGATGTAAAGTGTATATATGATATTTAAAACATAATTATACATATTTAGTAATTATATATATATATATATATATTAATCTTTCCTTCCATTCTGTAGGGGATAAGATAACTTCACTCATGTTTACAGTGGACTGTCGCCACACGATGTGTTGTGATTGTTCTTTCACTAATGCTTTACATGAAAGGAAATAAGGAAAAATTAAATTAATTAATGTATTATAACTATCATTATTATGATATTAATGAAATATTATCTATTATAAAAAAATTATATCATATTATTTCATTACATTTCACTCACAGAATGATTAAAGAATCATTTGTGTATGTGTGGACAACTAACAGCACGAAATGTGGTGAATATATTTTGATAACCACACCACATGGATGATATATATAAATATAATTAATGAAATAGTATTTTATATTGTATATATTTTTCATTATGTAAGTATAAAATATTACTTAAACTCTTTCTAGGATGAACATTGAAAATTTAATTGTTGCTTATGAGTACATCAACCCTACCATTAAAATCATTGTAAAAATAATTCATTTCTCAATACCATATTTCTTGAATGGATTTAAATTATTAATTTATGTATAAATATGATAATAATTTCTTGATTATGGATATTTATTTGCATAAATAATTTTCTCTTTGACCATAGTCAACCTCTCAATGTCATTTTTGACACATAAACAAAATATCGTCAAAACCTACAAGAAAAACATAAATGTTTTAGTAATGATATATATCTTGGTAATAAGTGAAATAAAAGAAATAATAAATTTTAAAATACTTCCTTTGAAATTAAATTATAAATATAAGTTTATTATTTAGGAATATATGTAATGTTCATGACAATTCAGACTCATGGAAAGGGTTTCTCATCTAACATTTACATCTGTGATACATATGACATATTCACCAAGTATATCATTCATGTGGTGTATATAATTATATTCATTATGGTTATATCATGAATGAATTTATCATAATAGTATTTCATGTTTCATTTATGTTTATTTCTCTCATGGGTCTTATGATACAAATGTCTCAAAAGAGGTAATGGTTTATTTCACAATCCCATCATTATTCGGGATAGTTTTTTGTTTAAGTCTCCAGTGAGGGAGTTATTTGGTATTTCTATCATAAAATAAATCTAATGAATTATAATATTTTCATTTATTAAACGTAATAAATAATAATACCATTTTCTCCACTTTTTTACAAAAAATATATTATGAATTTGTTTTAGAAAAATCTGACATTATTTATCTGTTTCGTCAAAAGTACATTTCCTAACAAAAATGTTTTCTAAAATAAAAAAAATTAACATTCCATAGATTTGTTATTAAAATCAATTATACCACTGTGTATCTTATTACACAACAGTTTTAAATGAATCGTCTTTCCATTTCTATAATGGGGAACATTTATATTAGTTTTACAGTGAAGAAGTAATGTTATTTTTAACCTATACAACATGTACGAAATTACCATCCATCATTAAAATAATTCCATAAATTATTCCATTTTAAGTGAAGATGTTTCATATTAATGAACATTTTTTCAAATATTCTATAATTTTTTTTAGAACTGATTTTCAATGAAATTAATTTTGAAAATATTTTATGAATTTATTAATTTTAAAGTTAAATTGGTTTTTTTCAATGATATGATAATTTACTCAATTAATGTTTCATATAATCATTCAAAATAATTTTCTATCTGGGATGAAATTATTTTATGTTACATTTTCAAAAATGAGGATATAATACAATGATATTATCATTATGATTTCACTAAATGGGTTGTTATCAGATTTACTAGGGTTATACTATTCGAATACCATTCATTTTACCCTCGTTCAATTATGATTACGTTTAATTGTTAGTGGAAATAGATAAATTTTATATACCAGTTTAAATAAGAATGTTTATTTTCATTAATAATCCCCTATTTCATATGATAAATGCATTCGACTTGATAAGTGGTGGGTTGGGCCCACTACAACCCCTCTATGCATAGGTAGGTCTAATGAGACAAACATGATTGGTTTTTGGTAGAGGCCTAGTCCATGTATATTGATGTCTAAGAACAAGGTTGCGATTTTAATATATTTCATTTTATAAGGCCTTGATGGTATATTTTACATGTCCATCATTATACATTCCATCAATATGAATTCAGTTATTGATATTCCATGTGATTATTTGATAAGATAAAATATTCATGGTTATGTTTCATGCTAATGTGATTATTTATATAGAATTATTTTATCATAATTTTATCAACTATATTATTCTCAATTTATTGATTAAATTGAATGTGTTTTAGTTTTTTACCATTATATATTGGTAATGACATATTTATTTATAGATTCTATTGTAAGCATACCCTTTCTAGGAAATTTAGAACACCCATTTCTTATGTTTTATTTTCACAAAAATATGAGAAACTATTTTGTGATTCATATTAAAGGATAATGTAAGTGGAAAATGTCAAAGTCAAAGAAACTTATTTGTGTATTTTATTTTTTAAAATATAATGTTAATTTAATCAATATATCCAATTTACAAAGACAAACAAACTATTCAATCCTTCAGGATGCAATTCATTGTATCTTATGCAAATATAATAAAGTAGACATTGGATCTAGGCTATGAGGGTCGGGGGTGTTACTATTTTTATCAAGTTATGTTTAGTAGAAACCTTGGAAACTAGATTTATGAAAACATATATTACGGAACATAACCATATGAATTAATTTTAAGATATATGTAGAATAATATACTAATGTTTTGGTGAGGAATAAATTATTTGTTTTCTACATGAAAAAAATATCCTTCTAGAGATTAACGTGGATGTGTTTTCTCACAAGTTCACCTAGGGGTTATAACATTGAAAAGGGTGCATTGGGCTTCATCAGATCCACACCTGGTGCAAAAAAATGAGCCTTACTATGCACCAGATTTGAAACTATCTTTGTATTTGAAAAGGATAATTAAAATTTTATTAACAACCCAATATGAAGTATTTGAATATAATTATATCCCCAATGATACCATGTTTCTGGTAATGAGATTAGAAAAGAATTTGTTTCAATTTATGTTATCTATTTTAATAGTTTTTGGATTATATATTATGTTTAATAATGATATATCCTAATCTACTTCAAGAAATAATTTATAAATGATTCATAAAAGAATGAATGGGAACTGAAAAAATGTACGTAATATAAAGTATTTGAATGATATTTTATATGATTTTATTAATTGAATATTTTAATGGGAACTAGTCTCTGAAAAATTCCCATCATTTGAGGAAATAGTATTATATGATAAAAACATAGAGCAATAATACATTAATTATTAAGTATTTGAAGGGAAGTAATGAAATAAGAGGATGAAAGGGAAAAATATAGATAAAGGGTAGAGGAGAGTAAAGTATTTTCCCACATGTGATAATTGTGGAAAGAAACATCCTAGTACAATATTAAAGGTAATGGTAGTTTTTAAAAAATTTGTAGGTAAATTCCACCATTTAGAAGATTTCATGGTAAATAAATTTTTTTCCAATATTCAATGCTACAATTTTAAGGTGATTGGCACTACACAAATGAATTCCCCAAGTGTTAAAGATTTGTACCTAAAATGTAGATAATAGAACACTGTTAAGTTTATTTCATTACCATATAAGTAGTGGAATGATGAATGTGCTTGTGTATGTATTCCAAAATTCTATTATTTGAGTATATTTTTCAATGATATCAATATTATACAAATTATAAAATGTATAAGGATTGTACTGCAATACTTTTTTAGTAAGGATTTGAAAAAATATGTTAAACGATATTATTAAAAAATAAATATAATTCAGTGGAAATTAGAATATCATGTAAAATAAATTATTTAATGAAAGATATCCCTTTTTATTTCCTTGATATTGATGATATTGATTTTTGGATAAAGAGAAGATTTTTAATGATAATGTAAATTGGACATTACAAACTACCAAGAAACTGGTTTATGATTTTATCACAAAGTGGATTATTCTCTCATTGATGGATTTAAATTAATTTTTTGATTTATTTAATATGTCCAATAATTGGGTTTTTATTATTTGGATTAAATAAGAATGCTTTTTTAACATAGATTTATGGAATTTGAGGTTATTATAGTAATGATTGGTGTTTCGAGCCGAATGAAAATTGGGAGGTTTCTTATCATTTTTTACTAGAAAGTTCATTTTCAAAATTGAGCATAGAACCTTAATTATGATATTTAGAACCTCTCAAGATATTATTTTTTTACTATAGTGAAGGATCAATAATCTCAGGTGTCTTCGGGAGGTTTGGGGGCGTCGGACCCATAAAATCACGTTTAAAGGAGTTATAGAGGGCGCATGGTTTTACTAAAACCATTCACCATCAGTAGTTAACCATGTCGCCTTGTTCAAAGGTGAAGTGCATTGTGTTGCATTTGTTGTCAATGAGACATGTTGTTGTCTTAGAATGAATGGATGTCAAGAAATGTCAAGAGGTGAATGCCAAAGGTTGTGATGGTGTTGGTGATGAAGAGAGAATGACCATAGTACTAAGATGCATGTCACTTAGGAGATTCACTAAGTGACATAGGAGATGATGGATTGAAACATTCTCTAAATATCTGACGATTGCTGAGCTGCTCTATAAGTTCTAAGAACTTGTATCAACTGGATACAAAGTCACAACAAAGTTAGAAGACCATGCATTGTATTGACAATGCATGAGAAGAGGAAGATGATCCATCCACACCTCCTAAGTGGATGAAGTGAGCTGAAGAAGTCCATGCACTATCACTTAGTGCATGAGAATTAGAAGAAGCCCCAATTGATCTCTGATTAGATCAATGAATTAGAAGAAGCCCCAATTGATCTCTGATTAGATCAATGAAGCACTTTGAATAATTTAAGTGATTCAGGAGTTCAGTTGAAGATGAAGAACCTTCAAGAATTTCCATTCCTAAGTGATGAACATTTGTTTAAGAAGTATGGAGGAATTCTAAGAAGAAGAAGAATAGAGATGGGAAGAAGATGGCTTGGAATGTGGCATTTGGCTTGAACTTATGGAAGAACTTTGTATTTGACAAAGTATTATTCTTTACTTTGCCAAAAAATTGGGCCACCAAGGAGGCCAGCCGAGGGTCATCACCCAAGGCACATGTGGGACTCAAGGTCACCACGCCCATGGGGAACCCTCAAGGCCAGGGCATCATCCTTGAGGCAGGGGCGCACCCCAAGGACACCGCATGGGCGCCTGGGGCACGCCCGGAGGAGCGCAGGGGGCCGTGTATAAGCCCCCGAGGGCACGCGGTGGTGAAACCCGCGCGCCGGAGGAGCATAGTGGGCGCTAGAACCGCGCCCGCGAGGAGCAGAGGGTGGGCGCAAGAGCGCGCCCGCTAAAGAACTCGGTGCGGGGCGGCACCGAGAGGGGAGGAGATTCAACTGGCGGGTTGAGGGAGCGCTAGGCTTATAAAGCACGGAAAAACCGGCCGCGGATTCGATGTGGGACGGGATTTTTATCCCGGGATCTAATCCTGGCCGCATGTTTGATCTCGCGCGAGATCTCCACCGTACGATCCATCTCCGCGGCGATGTTATAATCTGAGCCGTCCGCGGTCATTTAAATGGCGATCCGACGGCTCCCAGCGTCGTCTCCTTCGCCGAGCTCGGCCGAGGCATCTCCCGCGACGCCGCTGAACCAGAGGCCTCCCGAGCACCCGTTTTCGAGCATCCGGCCACCATTTTCGAAACCAAGACGTCCATTGGGATCGTCTGAGCCTACTGATCACATTCATGCAATAAAAAAGGCATGCATGCAACTAGTGGAGGATTTTGAGCAAGGCCGAAGCAACCGGAGGTGCGAGGCCATTTGGTGTTCGTGCCTTTGCATGGATAAGGTTTAACGAAGGCCATGCATGCGTTATAAATCGCATGCATGTGGAGGAAACCGAAGAAGAAAGATCCCGCGTGAAACAGAGGATAAATATAAATATTTGGAAGATTTTAAAGAACCGAAAACTTCGGGATCTTGAAGTTAAATCACGCGGAAGATATGGGGTATTCCTCTGCCTATATAAAGAGAGGCCGAGCCCTCGAGAAGATTGCTGGAACGCTGCTGAAAATTTTGGGAGTCCCGCGAGAGCTCTGCCTCGCGAAGAACAGCCTGCGCGCACCACTTGCGCGGCAGCAGCCCGAAGCCATTCTTGGCTTTGTGTGTTCCTTTTGCGCACCTCTTGCGCGAAAGAAGAGAAAGGGAGTCCCCTGTGCGCCTTCCTTGCGCGACAGGAAGACCCGTGGCCGCATCCTTGCGCGCCCGTGGTTGCATCCTTCTCTGCCCGCGGACCTGCGCGGCAGGAAGTGTTTGCACGAGCCTTGTGCACCTTTAGGGCTTGCGCGCGGCATTTGAAGACAGTAGAGGTCGCACCCTTGCGCCTTGTGACCCTGCGCGGCAGTGGAGTTGAGTGTTCGGGCTGTGTGTGCAAAAAGAGAAGAAGGCAGTGTGTGTGCAAAGTGGAGAACCCAAGCCGTAGCTTTGTATGGGTGAAGTGAAGACCACACCTTAGTGTGTGTGTGCATAAGTGAAGAAGGACACATTTAAGTGAGTGTGCAAGAAGAGGAGAACCCGAGACCATACCTTGGGTGTGTGCAAGTAAAGGCCGCAACCTTGGGTGTGTGTGAAACAAGAAGACCCTACGGTATTGTGTGTGCAAGGAGAACCCGAGGCCATATCCAGTGTGTGTGCATTTAAAGAAGGAGGCCGTAGCCCTTATGTGGGTGCACACATTGAAGAACAAATTAAAGAATATTATTTGTGTGTGCTAAGTGAAGAGGAAGAGCACACTTGGCCGTGTGTGTGCTAGAAGTGATGTGAAGGCCAAGTCATGTGTGTGCAACAAGTGAAGTCCACAACTCAACCTAGGTTGTGTGTGTGTGCAAATTAAAAGGAGTGGCCGAACCTTAGTGTGTGTGCAAAACAAAGTGTGGACACACTAGGAAGAAGAGAAGACCCTCACACTAAAGTACAACACACTTGTGAGTGTGTGAACAAATTGCATAAAGTGTGTGAAGTTTCAGAAGTAGGTGTGTGCTGAAAAGAATTACACCCTTTGAGGGTCTACTGCTCCTAGAAGAAAGAAAAGGAGAGTGCATGCATGCATGCATGTACGTGCACACGTGAACAGTGCTAAATCAGTGGTGTGCATCTGAGGAGTCCAAGACTTGAAGATCTTGAAGAGTTTCCATGCACTCAGTGCATGATGTTGAAGTGAATTAAGACTGGACCAGACTGAAGTTAGAGATATCAGTTGTCTGAGTATTCAGTAATTGAGAAGACCTGATCAACTCAAGTGATCAGAGGTACAGAGCAAGGCCAGCAGTCTTTATCCCAGACTGCTGAGGATACTTGAAGAAGCTTAAAGAGAAGAAGAGCTACTCGTGTGACTCGAGGAGCCAAGAGAAGACCCTGTGGGACTCAGGGAGAAGAAGTCTTCAGTGGGATTCTGGAGCAGGCCAGTGGGACTCTGGTAACACTGTGGGACGCAGTATAAAGACCCTCCTGTGGGACTCAGGAGAGATACAGTGGGACTCTGTATCGACCATTGTAATTTTAACAGGTTATAATGGAGAATCCATGCTTGGAGAGCATGGCAAGGATGTAGGCCTTTGGTGCCGAACCTTGTAAATCCTTGTGTCCTGTGCCTTTTCATTACTGCATCATTCGGGAAAGGTTGAGAGATACAAGAAGAGTGGATCGAGGCTTTAACCAGCCATAGAGGTTTAATTGATTAAGAATCAATTAGTAAAAAGTTTTAAGGGATCACTGATTCACCCCCTCCCCCTCTCAGTGATTCACACTGATCTGGGCACTTCAATTGGTATCAGAGGGAAGGTTACCTCTAAAAGATCCAAGGGAGTCTTTATGAAGTGCAGATTTGAGGAAATGAGTGACCAGCCTCAAATGGAGATATCTGCCAAGACTCAGAAAAATAGAAAGAAGAAACAGGCCAAGAAGATGAAGAAAGCCTGTCCTAGCTGTGATGAAGTTGAAACAATGAATGATCTTCAGAGTGCACTCAAATATCTTCAGAAGACAGTTCCCATGGAAGTGGCAAAGTGTATAGCTACAGGCATCCATGATCTTCATGAAGAAAAATCACAGTTAGAAGAAGAAGCCAATGCTATGGAAGATCAGCTGGCTAAAAGGGTTGGCATAACCAACACTATCAGAAAGCTGGTAAATGCCAAAGATGAAACAGTATCTCTTTGCAATGAAAGATATGAAGACACTGTTGAAGAATTGCAAAGAAGCCTTTCTGAGAAAGAAATCTTTAAAGTATTGGTCAAAGAAGTTTTCCATGCACTGGAAAAGTGGCACAAAGTGTCAATGAATGTCAGAGATGCTCAACTCGAAGACAAAGTCAAATTGGTGAAGGAGCTTGACAATTCATTGCAAGAAATGAAGAAGGTGCATGAAGACCAGATGAAGCAGCTGAAAGAAGATTGGGAAGGAAAGCTAAGAATTGTTGAGGATGAGAAGAACTCCCTTAACATGAAATGCTTAGAACTAGAGGTGATATTGAAAAATCTGCAATCACCCAAAGCTGAATCCTCCCAGTCAGCTGAAAGGAAAAATGTTTCTACTCAAGTATGCATTGAGCAGGATGATTCTAAAAGAAAGACATCCTCTAATAAAAAGGCAACAACTTCTAAAAAGAAGGTACCATCCATACCATCTTGTACTCATGCTTCTAAAAGTGTTTCTACTAAAAGTGCAGGATGGAAGAATAATTCCAAACAAGTATGGATGAAGACCATGAAGAAAGAAATCTCTCCTAAAACAACACAGCAAGTCAAGAAAAGTACCCTACAATCAGAAGGACTGAAGAGGTCAAGATTTGTGGGTCAGTGTTGGTGTTGTAACAAGTATGGGCATTGTGCAAAGGATTGTTGGTACAATCCACTGAATGCCAAAGCACAGAGGAAGCCCATGCCTAGGGGGAGCAAGCCAGAAGGAAGGAAGCAACATCCACAGGTCCAGAGACATCTGTTTATTGCAAATAGATTTGGATTACTTGACAACATCTGGGATGATTGCAAAAGTGGTCAAAAAGTTACATGTCAATCTCCAACTGTATCCAGAGCTCAAAAGAAGAAAAGATCACTGAACCTGGCTCAGAGAGATTCCTTGGGAAGCAAGCAGAAGAAAGTGGAAGATGCTCCCAAGAAGAGTTTGAAGAATGAAGAGAAGTCCTTGGAATCTAAATCCAAGAAGGGTGAGTCATCCAGAAGGACCACCAAGAAATGCTTCTACTGTGGAAAGAAAGGACACACCATGGATCTTTGTGAACAAGCCATAGAACTAAATAGAAGAAGACTGAACTCCAGAAGACAATCAATCCAGAAGAAGAAGGGATTGATTGAAAATAAGTTGCCTAAGAGAGGTAGCTTAGCAGCATCCAAAGAACCATGTGGAACTTCCAGAACTGAGGCCACACTCCCAAGTGACTCACTAGTCATATGGCCAAATCAGTTGCAACTTGCCAAAGATCTGCAGAGAGCTGAAGATGAAGTTCTGGCAATTGCTAAGGAAAAAAGGAAACAAAAGGTTTCACATGAAGATGTTTTGAGAACCACACCAGCACAATCATCAATGAAGATCAAATGTGAAAGTGTGAAGACTGGTGAAAATGGGACATCTCGGTTGAGAGAATCTTCTCAACCTTGTTGTTCACATTGATGAACCAAGAAGGTTCCATCTTATTCCCATATACTATTGGTATTTACATGTGCTGACATTGCAGGGAATTGAAGATGATGATCATTCTCAGCTGGAGGATGGTTTGGAAAGAATGGAGTGCACCCCTTGAGGGGGAGCCAATCTGAAGAAGATGGGATTCTAAGATTGAATATCATCTTGAGAAAAGCTGAAGGTATTCCAATCATGCTTTCATCCCTTGTTTCTTAATTGAGTTTATCTTGTCAATTAAGGGGGAGTATGGATTGAAGACAAATGAATGAAAGGGGGAGCTTTATCTTAGCACTGAACTTTCTAATAAGTTTTGTGAAGTATGTGCAGGATTTAGCAATTCATTGTTATATCTGAAAAATTTCAAGCCCCTAAGCATGATCTCACATGTGTAGAGAATGTTGGACAGCATTGAGTACCTTGGTTACATCACTCTTGTTTTCTACACAGGGTTAGCCCAAGTAGACTTAGAGTTGATTTACTAAAGGTTCTTTGCTAAAGAAGAACATGTGACATCATCCCTCTCCTAGTGTTTTTCAAGAAAATGCTATTCGAAGGGAGGAAGATATTTGTGAAAGTGAACCACACCACACCTTTGCATTTGATTGCCAATAAGGGGGAGAAATATTGGCACACATATTGACCCATTCATATGTGCTGAAGTGGTGTATTGACAACAAATACAAAGGGGGAGATTGAAGTGCATTGTGTTGCATTTGTTGTCAATGAGACATGTTGTTGTCTTAGAATGAATGGATGTCAAGAAATGTCAAGAGGTGAATGCCAAAGGTTGTGATGGTGTTGGTGATGAAGAGAGAATGACCATAGTACTAAGATGCATGTCACTTAGGAGATTCACTAAGTGACATAGGAGATGATGGTTTGAAACATTCTCTAAATATCTGACGATTGCTGAGCTGGTCTATAAGTTCTAAGAACTTGTATCAACTGGATACAAAGTCACAACAAAGTTAGAAGACCATGCATTGTATTGACAATGCATGAGAAGAGGAAGATGATCCATCCACACCTCCTAAGTGGATGAAGTGAGCTGAAGAAGTCCATGCACTATCACTTAGTGCATGAGAATTAGAAGAAGCCCCAATTGATCTCTGATTAGATCAATGAATTAGAAGAAGCCCCAATTGATCTCTGATTAGATCAATGAAGCACTTTGAATAATTTAAGTGATTCAGGAGTTCGGTTGAAGATGAAGAACCTTCAAGAATTTCCATTCCTAAGTGATGAACATTTGTTTAAGAAGTATGGAGGAATTCTAAGAAGAAGAAGAATAGAGATGGGAAGAAGATGGCTTGGAATGTGGCATTTGGCTTGAACTTATGGAAGAACTTTGTATTTGACAAAGTATTATTCTTTACTTTGCCAAAAAATTGGGCCACCAAGGAGGCCAGCCGAGGGTCATCACCCAAGGCACATGTGGGACTCAAGGTCACCACGCCCATGGGGAACCCTCAAGGCCAGGGCATCATCCTTGAGGCAGGGGCGCACCCCAAGGACACCGCATGGGCGCCTGGGGCACGCCCGGAGGAGCGCAGGGGGCCGTGTATAAGCCCCCGAGGGCACGCGGTGGTGAAACCCGCGCGCCGGAGGAGCATAGTGGGCGCTAGAACCGCGCCCGCGAGGAGCAGAGGGTGGGCGCAAGAGCGCGCCCGCTAAAGAACTCGGTGCGGGGCGGCACCGAGAGGGGAGGAGATTCAACTGGCGGGTTGAGGGAGCGCTAGGCTTATAAAGCACGGAAAAACCGGCCGCGGATTCGATGTGGGACGGGATTTTTATCCCGGGATCTAATCCTGGCCGCATGTTTGATCTCGCGCGAGATCTCCACCGTACGATCCATCTCCGCGGCGATGTTATAATCTGAGCCGTCCGCGGTCATTTAAATGGCGATCCGACGGCTCCCAGCGTCGTCTCCTTCGCCGAGCTCGGCCGAGGCATCTCCCGCGACGCCGCTGAACCAGAGGCCTCCCGAGCACCCGTTTTCGAGCATCCGGCCACCATTTTCGAAACCAAGACGTCCATTGGGATCGTCTGAGCCTACTGATCACATTCATGCAATAAAAAAGGCATGCATGCAACTAGTGGAGGATTTCGAGCAAGGCCGAAGCAACCGGAGGTGCGAGGCCATTCGGTGTTCGTGCCTTTGCATGGATAAGGTTTAACGAAGGCCATGCATGCGTTATAAATCGCATGCATGTGGAGGAAACCGAAGAAGAAAGATCCCGCGTGAAACAGAGGATAAATATAAATATTTGGAAGATTTTAAAGAACCGAAAACTTCGGGATCTTGAAGTTAAATCACGCGGAAGATATGGGGTATTCCTCTGCCTATATAAAGAGAGGCCGAGCCCTCGAGAAGATTGCTGGAACGCTGCTGAAAATTTTGGGAGTCCCGCGAGAGCTCTGCCTCGCGAAGAACAGCCTGCGCGCACCACTTGCGCGGCAGCAGCCCGAAGCCATTCTTGGCTTCGTGTGTTCCTTTTGCACACCTCTTGCGCGAAAGAAGAGAAAGGGAGTCCCATGTGCGCCTTCCTTGCGCGACAGGAAGACCCGTGGCCGCATCCTTGCGCGCCCGTGGTTGCATCCTTCTCTGCCCGCGGACCTGCGCGGCAGGAAGTGTTTGCGCGAGCCTTGTGCACCTTTAGGGCTTGCGCGCGGCATTTGAAGACAGTAGAGGTCGCACCCTTGCGCCTTGTGACCCTGCGCGGCAGTGGAGTTGAGTGTTCGGGCTGTGTGTGCAAAAAGAGAAGAAGGCAGTGTGTGTGCAAAGTGGAGAACCCAAGCCGTAGCTTTGTATGGGTGAAGTGAAGACCACACCTTAGTGTGTGTGTGCATAAGTGAAGAAGGACACATTTAAGTGAGTGTGCAAGAAGAGGAGAACCCGAGACCATACCTTGGGTGTGTGCAAGTAAAGGCCGCAGCCTTGGGTGTGTGTGAAACAAGAAGACCCTACGGTATTGTGTGTGCAAGGAGAACCCGAGGCCATATCCAGTGTGTGTGCATTTAAAGAAGGAGGCCGTAGCCCTTATGTGGGTGCACACATTGAAGAACAAATTAAAGAATATTATTTGTGTGTGCTAAGTGAAGAGGAAGAGCACACTTGGCCGTGTGTGTGCTAGAAGTGATGTGAAGGCCAAGTCATGTGTGTGCAACAAGTGAAGACCACAACTCAACCTAGGTTGTGTGTGTGTGCAAATTAAAAGGAGTGGCCGAACCTTAGTGTGTGTGCAAAACAAAGTGTGTACACACTAGGAAGAAGAGAAGACCCTCACACTAAAGTACAACACACTTGTGAGTGTGTGAAAAAATTGCATAAAGTGTGTGAAGTTTCAGAAGTAGGTGTGTGCTGAAAAGAATTACACCCTTTGAGGGTCTACTGCTCCTAGAAGAAAGAAAAGGAGAGTGCATGCATGCATGCATGTACGTGCACACGTGAACAGTGCTAAATCAGTGGTGTGCATCTGAGGAGTCCAAGACTTGAAGATCTTGAAGAGTTGCCATGCACTCAGTGCATGATGTTGAAGTGAATTAAGACTGGACCAGACTGAAGTTAGAGATATCAGTTGTCTGAGTATTCAGTAATTGAGAAGACCTGATCAACTCAAGTGATCAGAGGTACAGAGCAAGGCCAGCAGTCTTTATCCCAGACTGCTGAGGATACTTGAAGAAGCTTAAAGAGAAGAAGAGCTACTCGTGTGACTCGAGGAGCCAAGAGAAGACCCTGTGGGACTCAGGGAGAAGAAGTCTTCAGTGGGATTCTGGAGCAGGCCAGTGGGACTCTGGTAACACTGTGGGACGCAGTATAAAGACCCTCCTGTGGGACTCAGGAGAGATACAGTGGGACTCTGTATCGACCATTGTAATTTTAACAGGTTATAATGGAGAATCCATGCTTGGAGAGCATGGCAAGGATGTAGGCCTTTGGTGCCGAACCTTGTAAATCCTTGTGTCCTGTGCCTTTTCATTACTGCATCATTCGGGAAAGGATGAGAGATACAAGAAGAGTGGATCGAGGCTTTAACCAGCCATAGAGGTTTAATTGATTAAGAATCAATTAGTAAAAAGTTTTAAGGGATCACTGATTCACCCCCTCCCCCTCTCAGTGATTCACACTGATCTGGGCACTTCAAAAGGGGGTTGTACTAGTGCACATGGGTTGTTCACATTTTTTTAACCCTGATCCTAGACTATACAATGTACTTTTGGAGGTAGCAGCCTCAAAATATACACAACCTAATTTGCAAGTAGATTGGAAAATCCTGAGGGTAAGACCATGTGGTTGGGACTATTTTAAGATATTTAATAAATGGAAATAATATAAAAACCTTAAAAATTAATCCCTCAATTTCCCTTACCCCTAACCTTCATGTGAAACTGGCTTCCGCCTTCTCTCTAAGTGTGTGACACCCCTCCTATGGGCCACCATGGTTGTTTTATTTTCCTTCATTTTTCTCGGGGTTTATCTCCCGTTCCTCCAACGTATGTTCACCACACATCCTACTCTTCTTTTCAAGTTGCTTTTCTGTATCCCCGTCAAACAATATAACTCTAATGAACCTATGGTTTTTGGATAAGGTCATTTCGGTTTTTTTTGATTCATGGTTGTGTGAAGGGTTCCTCAGGAATCATTCATGTGGATTCTAGTAATTGCTGCTGAAGGAAAAGTGTTTCAGGTCATCATGGTCTGTTGTTGTCAATTTGGGGTTGTTTTCCCTTTATTTTCCATTTTCTTAGTTTATAATTGGTTCTTTTTTAGATAATTATATCCTTTTTTAGTGCATTATACCTTTCTATAGTGATTTTGAGACCCTATTGTTGTTTGTAGTTTTTTTGGTCATCCTTGATGCAGGTTCGAGTTTCCAAAGTCAAAGGTGACACAACACGAATGTATAAGTAGAAATATTTATACATAATTTACCCTATTATAAGTGTATTCATCCCTAGGATTGAATATATATATACAGTTCTATGATTTCTTACGAATAATATAAAAATGTATACACATGTTAGTGGATATGGATGTATGCATATAATCATATATGAACCATTATTAGGGGAATTTAAAAAAATCCTCTATGAATACATGTTAGAAAGTTGATCATGAATAATATAGATTGAAGCCTATATATTCATAACATAATAAATAAAATAATTTATAAGTATTTTTTTGGCCTTGGTTTCCCCTTTATGTGTTACCCATAACATTCCTATCATTAAGGAATAATAAACCATTAGACTTCAAGTAGTTTAATATCACAATTTTATTATAGCTAGAGGGTAATTCAAAATTTGTTATGTTTTGTCAGCATGATAAATGATAGTTTTGATATGGAAGGGGAAGAACCTCATAAAACACTCTTATCCCTTCCTAAATAATTACTATATATAATTATTGTGAATTCACGCTCACATAGTATCGAAACCTTTTCCAAAGTCCAACATTCTTGATAGATGCTCTACGACATATCAAACAGATCCTCCATACCATAAAATAATCAAGGATCTGGGATAACTTGTGATCAAATCATAAGCTCCCAACTCTATCACCTTACTCAGCAAGGGAGGTACTATCATGGTATTTTCAAATACTTCACCCTTTCTAGAGTGTATGGTTCCCTATTTGATTTTAGGATAGCTACTGAAGAGGGAGACCTCTATGTAGCCTATATATATATATTCTTAGATTCCGGTATTTTTGGAAACATGGGGTATATATTTGAAGAACCATATTTTGAAAATTTCAATACTGACTATGTCAGATTATTTTACAAAAACATAGTACATTGTGTTGTTTTGAAACTGTATATTAGAAACAATTATTCTCGAGAAGCGCACCATATTTTCAATTAGTACAATCCAAGTTCCATGGAATTTGTATGGAATAAGGAAGTAGAAGACATTAAAATTGCATTGAGGTGTTGTTGAACTCGGTGGACCTTCTCTCTCCGTGATCGACCTGATAATGAGGGTTGGGGAATGCTTAATGGTGGAAGGTAAGAAACTCTAATGTCGTGTTTTTATTTCAGTGTTCTTCTTTTATGTAATCAAATTCTGAGGACGCATATTTTTAAATGGGTAAGATTGTAACAACACAAAAATTCATTAATGAAAATTCCTCTAGGTCTATTTAAATGTCTTATTTATGGTTATCTAAAACGTATGCACTTATTTGGTTTTAAGTTTTGGATTTTAATATACCGTTAAGAATTGTGATCATTTATAATATAGTCGTTGAACAGTTATCACTTGGTTAGTATAAATATGGGGCTTTAACAAATCCAATTTACTCAGAAAAAGGAAGCGATAACCTCATCCAGTAGACTTGCCTCCGACGAATCCCATTTTTCAGAGCTCGGAATGTTGGTGGCTTCATTTGGATTTGATCTTGACCAAGCTGAAGCTGAGCTACACCACGTGAAGCTTAAATGGAACCTCTTAAGAGAAAAGTGGAAGTTGATAGAGATTACCACCAGGTCATTATTATTTGGGCCACCCCTAGAGTCTCTCACCACCACGCACCATACCCTAAGGTCTTATGCAGGTTTTTAAGGGGTTATGTAACAGGACCCTTGTACTAAAATTATGTACAATATTCATGTTTAGATAATATACAGTATTTTTATTATTGTTACTTTGTAAATAGTTTTTAAAAGTACAAATGGTATTTTTAGTTAATATTCAAACTAAGATATATATTTTGATGAACTAATGGATTTTTTAATTAAATAATATTTTAAAAATATTATTATTATTAAGTTACATTTTATTAAATATAAATGATCCTATGATTTTTTAAATTGAAATGTATATTTCATTATGGTTTCAAAGCTATTTTTGTCAAAACCCATGATTATTTGGTAAAGTTCGGTTTTTATTTTAAAAGTAAATATTCACATATTTAGAAAATTATTTAGATAAAATGAATAGTATTTTTTGAATCAGGACATCGATAATATCCTAGGCTAATTTTTTCATAATTTACTGAGACAGTCGATTTTTTTGGTAAAAAATTAAATAAAGTTTAAATATATGATGTGTTTTATGACATCATAATGACTGAATAGTGATGTAATAAAAATACTATAAACATTATGTTGGGCCAATTAATGTTTTAAAATTAAAATAATGTGATTTTGGGTTTGTTTTATTCATTTTATAAATTTTATTGGACCCTTCAACTCTTATAAAACATTTTGTCTTTTAAAGTTGTTTTCCTTGAGAGTGTGACTCATCTCCACATTAGAAACCCTATTGTTTTAATATGTTCAGCCATCATCCTTATAAAATATTTTTTTCCAGTCCCCTATGGAAAAAACCATTGGCAAAAAACTGCGCTTGTTTTCTATTTGAATAGTTTAATGTGTGGTGTCCCAATCCAAAATAATAAAGAATTCTCTCTCCTTTGATATATAATTTGACGCAAGATCCCACTTCCTCTTCCCTCATAGACTATAGAGTTAGACCAAACCCTAACCTTTGATATATAATCAGATGCAATCTCCCACATGTTATATGATCCATGTGGAAAACTTATTCATGAAATTAAATGTTTAAGAAGGGTGTTCCCTAATAGTGCTCCAATGCATTGGGTAAAGTATAGTATCATGATATGTCCTGTTGAAGGGGTTTTTACTCATTTTAATTCTAGTGAAACGAGGGTTTAATAGTGCTTCATATTCAATGAGGGTTTACTCATGCTCCATGTGCAATGAGCCTTAGCTCATTCCAATTCCATGTTAAGTGTTGTTCCCAGATTTCCATGTTGTGATAATCATTCTATATCATGCCTTTATGTTCATGTTATTTTATTCTCCATTGATATGCCTATTGTCTAATATGTATTATATTCCTCCTGTTCATCCATTTTTATTCCTTTACTAGGCTTTATATCTCACCATTTTCTAATACATATCCTTAGGTTATATCATTAAATGTTATGTATTAGGGAATTTAGTGGTCATGTAAAGGAAGTTTTACATAAAGATTTTGTATTTCACATTTTAAGTTATCCTGTAATGATACGCAGCCGCATAGACACTAGATATCATGATCTTTTATATTGTATCTAGTTATTTTTATGTAATAAATCATGTTTAAGTATGTAATAAAGAGCAGGGTTGTTATACATTGTGTATTTTATGTTTTAAAATGTAATGAGAATTTCAAGTGTGTATCTACATTACCCAGACTACTAAACTATTATGTAATTTGGAATGTGATTACTTGTATAATATTACAATAATATAAAGTAGAAATTGTCCATGGGATACTGGGGTATAGAGTGCTACATTTTGAATCATAGAATGTCTTGAAGTGATATTGGGATCTGGATGTATTAGGAAGCATAACAATATGATTTACATTGATGATATATATATAATTACATCCTAATGTTTTTAAGGAATATATTATATGGTTTTTATATAAAATACATCTCTATTGGGATACTAAAACTATACATGGTTTTGTAATAGATGTATCTCGGGGTAATTACTTTGGAAAGGGCACATTGGGTTTTACTCAATTATTACATGGTGCATGAAAATGGTCCTTAATAATCACCTTTTTTCACTCCCATGAGAAATAATTCTGATACTTCACATTTTCGTGACAAATCATTATGATGTATTTGAAAATAAATATGTCCTAAAAGAATGAATTTTAATGATTCTGAGATTATCTATTCTTAAAATTTTCTATTTCTTTTACGTATTTCACTAGTTTTTTGATTATATATTATTTTTTATAATGTTATTAACAAATATAGTGTATTACAATTTTTATAAATTTTGTCTAGATGAAATAATGGGAATCATATCAATGTAAGTAATCTAAATAGTAATAATGACCATTTCTTCGATGGTTTTAAGAAGATATTTTTAAGGGAACTAGTTTTTAAAAAATTATCGTCATTGGATGAAATCATATCATATGATATGAATATAGAGAAATAATTATCTGATTATTATGGCCTTGAATATAATCAAGATAATAAGAAGAGGATAGAGAAAAATATAGATAAAGTGGAAAAGGGGGAGAAGGATTTCCCCACATGTAAAATTTTTGGAGAAAGACCCTGGTTCTTTCATGATGGGTATTATTGGATTCTACAATTGAAGACGGAAAGTTCATCATACTCGTTATTTCTTGGGTAATAAAAATATTCAATATCGAATGCTTCAACATTA
This sequence comes from Viscum album, assembly GCA_963277665.1. NCBI lineage: Eukaryota > Viridiplantae > Streptophyta > Magnoliopsida > Santalales > Viscaceae > Viscum > Viscum album. Next base: position 1,472,725,680 of record OY728161.1, read on the forward strand.
AGTAAATGAGACACTGAAAAAATAAATTCTGCATGCATCAATAGAATATACCTTAAAATAAGATAATGAATCATGGTCAAATGTGATGATATTAATATTGAATAAGTGGATTAATTAATGTTATTTCTATGGATTTAAGAATTATTAAATTTGATTATTTTATCAATAATTTACTGTTAATAATAATTAATAAATATATATTTAATCTAATATAGTAATGTTTTCATTAATAATTTGATTGATTGTGTTCAATAGTACTGATGACCAAGAAAAATGATTCAGTTCAATGTTGAACTTCTTGGAAAATAGCAGATTGAAGGAAAAGATCACCCTTGACATAATCCTTATATTGATATCATGATGTTGAAATTAAGAGTTGATTGGTTTTTATAAAGTAAATTTGATTGTACAAACTAACATGGAAATAATTAATGATTTTTAAAAGGGGGGTTTTACTATTATATATTCAGTGATCAACATTTTATTATTTAAGTAATATATCCAATCATATGTATTTTATTTAAATAATAATGAAGTATGCATGTTATCAATATGGTTTCATTGAAATTATAGTTATTAACATGTTTGATAATAATAAAGGATAAATGTATTTTCATGTGTGGTATCTGATGATTATGACCTACCTCATGTTGTTTGGAGTATTAATGACAAGTACATTTTTATATATTTTTTGAAATTTTTATAATGTTTTTGATCGTAATCTTATTTAAGGGTTATAAGGTTAAACATTTATGAAATCGTTTAATTTGAACGTTGTATAACATTTTAGACAATATTGTGTCACTTAACCTTACAAAGATTTATTCATATTTTAAAAACCGTATTAACCATTTTTTATAATAATAACAAGACATATAAATAATGACTTATCACTATATTATAGATATTATAATCCATTATAATCAAATATTTGTGCTTCTGAAAAAATATATCTTTTTGTAGATATTCATTTATAGGTGTAAGTGATGAATTTGAAATTGATAAAATCATAACCAAAAGATGAAATTGTGCCTATTAAATAGAAATATATCATGTAATTATAATTTAATATATTCTCAATTTATATGATAAAGTAATTCCTCAACTCTGGGAAATGAATATTGAAATAAAATATTCTCTTAAATCCTTAATCTATTTTTAAATAATATGGTTTTAAATCATAAAATATGAATGGGTTTCTTATAACGACCCATATGTTACACACATGGTTGTTACTTCAAAATTGAAGCATAATTATTACAAACATATAACAAAACAATGAAAGGACCGTATAGGTATAGTGTCTTTAGAAACAGGGAAACATAAACAGCTAGTTCATAAATAATCTAAATTGTCTCACATTTATTTCATCATATCTAGAGTCCCTTTCTGTCAAATATTACCTAATATCCTTCTTACTGACCAGGGGAAAACCATTCAAAAGGGTGAGATCAAATGATCAGTAGGGGTAAACAAATGAAATATCAAACATATCATATTTATAAGAACATAACATTTTGAAACTATTATCCTACAAAAGAGATCATAACATGGGATAAATCATAGAAGTGAAATGTAATTCCAATAATCATAACTTAAAACATGAGGCTTTGTGTAATACACACGTAATCATATAAAATCATTTCTTAGTAGTCAAGACTCATTTCCAAGACTATCTTAGAAGACAAATTCTTTTTCTGAACCGAGTTCACTCCTCGTTTCAATCTTGTTTCACTAAACCAGTTTAACCTGCCGTTCTATCCATGTCTATATCATGAGATATAAATCATTACTGAATGGATTGGAGGGATATATAGGTCCCACACATCTCATAATGAAACCATTCTTATGTGTGCCACAAAATCACAAATCATACATCATAGCATAACCAATGTAATAAAAATGGGAGTCTTAAACATCGTGACATCATAAAACAATTCATAAAATACAAAGGACTTCATAAAAATAATTCCATCACAACATAATAAAATCAATGTAAAAATTGGTATATAAACAGTACCCTATATTATCTTAGATAGAAAATAATTTTTATAGAACACTTGAACTCCATTCTTGAGGAAAATATCCTTTCTACTTCAAAAATATTTTTCCTTTGTTAACATGTCATAAAATTTTAAACTAAAAGAAGTTGATTAAAAATAAACTTGAAAACGTGTAAAGGAAGCTTCATGGAAATAATTTTCTGAAAATCCATTCATGTCGTATATGTTAAAAAAACATTCTTCCCGTACTTTGGTTGGAAAAGTCAAAAAGTACCTCGTACGAAAAACGACAAAAGATTACACTCATATCTTTTACTAAAAACTCACTGAAGGGTAAAATTTGATTTTAAACAATTTTAGGTGGATGGAAATAATATTAAATATTTAGGAAACATGGATGTGGATGATCAATATTCCCTAGAAAATTCTGAAGTATAAAAAATCTCGGATAAAAATGAGATTGTGAGATTTTCCCTTACCTTAGGTCTAATTTGCTTCGTAAGTGTCCGAACCTCCTGTATAATGATTTAAATAATGTCATTGACTTATTTCAGAATCATAATTATTTTTATGATATCATAAATGGTCATTTTATTAGCTTCTTATTAGTAATATTTCATTGCTACTTGTTATTCGGGTGTTTATTGCTTTATGTTCGTATGTGTGTTTTGTCGAATAAATTTTTATTCCACTTTTTCGGTTATAGAAAACTCATTTCCAAAATAGTATTAGTTCAATATATATCATATTTATTCATTCAATTCATTTTTATAATCATTATGCAATGAAGATCATGTATAACGAGTCGTATCACATTGTGGAGACGGTATTCTGTACGTACGCACAAGCGATGATATCGTTCCCATGATTGTGGAATTGTATTGGAGTGTATCTATACTATTTTAGAATCAAAAAAAATTTACAATAATCATATGTAGTCATTATTTACACCATTATACCCATCCAAGTAAGGTGGTGGTGGAAAATAGATTACACCATGGCAGGAAGATGGTATTCCGTACGTACACATGCGCGGTGATTTCGTTTTCTATAGGATGGATAGATGGTGAAATAGGGTTGTTTCATACTTATAATAACATATCAGTATATGAGTGATACTGATGTTATTACTTCATAGTGAAACAACAAATGAAGAATAAGTATAATAAGAAATAAAGTTGAAAGAATCGGTAACAGACATTACCTCTTCTTTGAAGTCCCTCTTTGAGACCTCCTCTTAGGGCACTAAAATTGGTCTTTGAAGAATACCAGGACCTCTAGGATGTGTCTAGGGAAGTGGGGAAGTTGTATGGGCAGGGTTTGGCTGAGCTTGACGGCTCAAATTGGTGTGATGAGGAGAGGGTGGAGGTTCCCTTTTATAAGGGAGGAGAGGGGCACCATTGGAAATATAAGAAATATTTGTTTATATTAAATCTCAACCCCACTTAAAAACTTCTAAAATGACTCATATCCAAATATAAGATTATATAGGGTTGTAATCTCATCAACCAATAAAATTTAGACATGTTAGGAATTTATTTTAAACATTATCAACTTGATTTATCCTTATTTATCAATTTAATTTTATTTGTGGTAATAAAATTATAAATTATAAATTATTATAAATAATTAAATATGTGTTGTGAATTTTCCATAATTCGACACTTTATGACATTTTCGACCATATAAATTTTAATTTATAATTTTTAAATATTTTTGTGCTTTTTAAAAAAATTTATAATATGTTATTTTTATAAAATAACAATAGTGTAACTTTTGACACTATTCATTTATTTGAATTTAAATAAAATATATACAAAAGATATGTTTAAACTAAAAGCTTTAATAGATTCATAAAATTTCATATGTATCTAGAAAATTATTGGATACAACAAGTAGTTCATATAATATTTATTTTAATATTCTTAAAACCATTTATTTGATATTTTAATTAATAAAATAATTTCTACATCACTATTTTGTCATAATTAATTATATTTATTTAATCCCTAAAAAATATAAATAAATTCATATAATGTAGATAATTGTATTATATTTCTAGAGACTATTAATTTTCTATGTTTCTTTAATTTTATCACTAAATTAAAATTATTATACTTATATGATTTAACAAAGTGACATGTTGTCACTTTATTTGGTTTTAATAATAATTAAATTATTTTCAGAGAAAAAAGTCCATTAAATTAATCTAATCCGACCCTTAGGTGATATGGGTCGTCTTTATGTCATCGAATAGGATTTTGGCCGGTGTTAGGGTAATTTTATAATCTTATATTTACCATTAATTACCAATTTACCTTTAACTATGGTAAATAAAATTTACCGTAGTTACTATTCATAAAGCCCAAATATAAAAAGTAGCATATTAACATAATTTGGAGCCACTGATTCCAAATATGGAATACATTTTTCAAAATTCAAAACACATAAGTTTTATTAATTAATTTAAATTTAATATCGTTGTTAAGAAAACGGGTTTTAGAAGTTAAAACATTACGAAAGATAAAAATGTTATTACCTATGAAATAAATTTTAAATTAATGCTAATTACATAAATTATATTAAATGGTAAAAATATATTCTATTTATACTTTAAAACCATTCAATATTATAATTTAACCATATAAATTATCGCAATGAAAAAAGTTTTTTTTAATTAAAAATTAGCGTATTTTTACTATTCATCAAAATATGAAAGTTATCAGAAAAAATATCAAAGATTTATCCAAAGTAAATTTTTATATCCTTATTTCAAAGAAAAATTTTATTTTTTCAAATTGAACTTATAAACATGTCAAAAACTTTATTTAATGTGGGTGCGCCATCAAAAGGCAGAAAAACTGCATTTTTTTAAAAATACTTATTTTACCCGAAACATTAATTTTGTTCTCTTACCGTGTTCTATAAAATGTGTAAGATGAATAATAATGTTATAAAATTCAAAATGTAGTTAATACTATTCATAACGGCTAGTCAATAATAATATATTGTTGTTTAGTGAAACCCAGTATTGCGTACTACAGACGCTATGAAGGAAGGTTGTGATTGCGTGTAATGCAAGCCAAGTCAGTATTGTGTGTTTTGAAAGATTACTTTGGTGTTTCGTATAACAGAAGACATAAAAAAAATATTTCTCATAAAATCTTAGGGTGTTACATTCTACCCCCCTTAAAATGACTTCGCCCTTGAAATTCGTCACTTCATTACAAACATATGAGGATACCTCTCCCTCATCATATCCTCAAGATCCCATGTACCTTATTCTAATTGGTGGTTCTTCTATAAAACCTTCACCAAGCGAGTGGTCTTGTTCCGTACGACTTTTTCACTACAATCCAGAATCTCTATCGGTTGTTCTTCATAAGAAAGATCTTGCTCCAGTGGTACAACTTCTGAGCCGAGTACATGGGAAGGATCAGGTATGTACTTTCTCAAGAGAGATACATGGAACACATAGTGAACTTAAGATAGATTCGGTGGAAGCGCCAATCGGTAAGCTACCTTCCCAACACGATCCAGAATTTCAAAAGGACTAATATATCTAGCGCTCAGCATTCCCTTCTTTCCAAATCTCATGACCCTCTTCTAAGGAGTTATTCGTAAAAACACTTTATCACCCACTTCAAACTCTAGGTCTTTTCTTCAGTTGTCGGCATAACTTTTCTGTTGACTCTAAGCTGCTCGTATGTGTTGTTGAATAGATCTACCCTTTTCTTCCATCTCATCAACAGTATCAGGTCCCAATAGCTTTCTATCCCCAACATCATCCCAGCAAGTTGGAGTTCTGCATTTCTTTCCATAGAGGGATTCCTAAGGAGCCATCTGAATAATGGAGTGAAAACTATTTTTATAAGAAAATTCCACCAAAGAATGGTGTTGATCCCAAACACCATTGAAATCCATAGAGAAATCTCTCAAAATGTCTTCTAGAGTTTGAATTGTCCTCTCAGACTAACCGTCTGTCTGAGGATGGTAAGCAGTACTGAAACTCAACTATGTATCTACAACATGCTGAAGACTTCGCCAGAATTTCGAGGTAAACCTCATATCCTGATCAGATATAATGGAATGTGGTACTCCATGAAATCTTACCACTTCCTTTAAATATATCCTGGAAGCTGGTCAAGAGAAAAATCTTCTCTAATAGCAATGAAGTGTGCCGACATCGTAAGATGATCAACTATAACCCAGATATCATTTTTGCCTTTGGATGTTTTAGGAAGTCTAGTGATAATGTCCATATTGATGTTTTTCCATTTCCATTCTGGTATGGATAATGGTCGTAACATCCCCTTAGACTTTTATCTCTCATCTTTATTTTGCTGACAAACCAAGCATTGAGAGACATTTTCAGCAACATCTCTTTTCATGCCATCCCACCAGAAGAACTCTTTCAAGTCCCTATACATCTTTGTACATCCAGGTAGAATAGAAAATGAAGAAATATAATCCTCATCCATTATCTCCATCTTTAATTCTGGGATGGGAGGAACAAAAAATTTATTCCTGAACCTTATTATCCCATCACAATCAAGGTTGAATTCAGGAACATTTCTCACCTTCTTTTGTAACTCTACATCTTTTTTCTGTTCCTCTTTAATCTTCACGTGTATAGATGGTTGAACATTCATTTGACAAAGATAATATTTTTCCCATTCCATTATAATTCCAAGATCCATACTTTGAAAATCCATAAATATTGTATCTTTTGGGATCCTCATCATGGATAAGCTAGCATGGTCTTGTCAACTTAATGCATCTGCTTCCTTGTTTGCTTTCCTAGGGTGGTAATGAATTAAGAAGTCATAATACTTAATTAGCTCCAACCATCTTCTTTGATGCATATTAAGTTCCTTTTGTGTGAAAATATACTTTAAACTTTTATGATTAGTATAAATAACACACCTTTCACCATAAAGGTAATGCCTCCAAATCTTTAGTGCAAAGATTACTGCAACTAACTCCAAATCATGAGTTGGGTAATTTTCTCATTGATTTTCAACTCCCGTGAGGAATAAGCTATCACCATATAATTTTACATGGGAACACACCCCAGTAACTTCGTGGATGCATCACTATAGATCACAAACCTTTCTCCACTACAATGTAGAGTGAGGACAGGTGCGCTGGCTAACCTTCTTTTTCGCTCATTGAAATTCTCTTCACATTCCTCCATCAAAACAAACTTAACTCCTTTCCGAGTCAACTTGGTTAGTGGGTTAGATAACCTTGAAAAATCTTTCACAAAACGTCGGTAATATCCAGCCAAACCAAGAAAACTATGGATCTCAGTTACTGTTGTTGGTCTCGACCATCTTTCGATAACCTCAGTTTTTGCTGGATCCATAGATATCCCCTCTTTTGAGATTATGTGACCCAAAAAATGCAAATTTTTAAAGCCAAAATTCACACTTGGTAAATTCGGCATAAAGCTTCTCCTTTCTTAGGCTCTTTAATACATTCTTCAAGTGATCTTCATGTTCTTACATGATCTTTGAATAGACAAGAATATCATCTATAAATAATACCACAAACTGATCAAGATAGTCTCTAAAGACTCTATTCATCAGATCCATGAAGATAGCAGGGGAATTAGTAAGACCAAATGGAATCACTATAAATTCATAGTGTCCATAACTTGTACGGAAAGTCGTCTTTGGTTTATCCTCCCTTTTGACCCATAATTGATGATACCCTGAACGAAGGTCAATCTTGGAAATGTATTGTGCTCCGTGTAGTTGGACAAATAGATCATCAATTCATGGGAGAGGATATTTGTTTTTGATAGTGATCTTGTTATGATCTCGATAATCAATGAAGAGTCTCATTGGTCTGTCTTTCTTCTTATCAAACAGAACAGGTGCTCCCCATGGTGACGCACTTAGGGGTATGAATCCTTTATCAATATTCTCTTGGATTTGCTTCTTCAATGCTTGCAACTCAATTGGGGCCACTCTATAAGGTGTCTTTGAAATAGGTAAAGCACCCGGTACGAGTTCTATTGAAAACTCAACTTCAAGATATGCTAGAAGACCTGTCAATTCCTCTGGAAAGACATCATCAAATTCCCGTACAATGGGAATATTATTAATAGTGAGTTTCTATCCAACCTTTTGAGATATATTACCTTCATTTAGTGGAATCAAGATCCGTAAGATGGAAGAAATTTCTACTGGAAGGTTATGTTCGTCCTTGCATCGATAGAAGATCATAGACTGATCTGGAATATGAAATGTGACCTCCCTTATTTGGCAATTGATATGAGATCCATATAACGAAATCCAATCCATGATAAGAATCACATAAAAATTCCACTATAGGATGGATCACAAGATTTGTAGGAAGCACTTTCCCACAAACATAAATAGGAGAAGAATTGTAAACTTTTGATGCGACTGTTGTACCATTAGGAGTTCTCATAGCCAACTCAACATCTAATTTTTGAGGTAATATGGCGATACCCTTAGATAATTCTTCAGAAATAAAAGATTGGGTGGATACATAATCAAATAAAACATTTTCTACTTTAGAGTGGATCGTAAGTGTACCTCTCACCACTTCGTTGCCGTACTCCACATCGCTGATAGTAATTGCATGTGAATTTCCTTTGTCTTTGGCCTTAAGAGTTTGTTGATGTTGATAATCATCATCAACCCTTGGATTTGGGCATTGATTGGAATAATTACCCATCTCCTTGCATTTGAAACATTGAAGTGTAGTAGGTTCATTCTGTGTATCCCTTCCTTTGTTTGCATCATTAGACAACTTCTTCCCATTATTTCGACATTAACTTCCCTGATGACCTTATTTTCCACACTTATAACATTTTATTGTCCCCTTAAGACAATTTCCTCAATGTTTCTTTCCACACTTTGAGCATAAGGGAAAACTCATATTCATTTATGTGTGGTCTTTAGAGTTTCCTTTGAATTCCATTTTCCTCTTCTTATCAAACCCTTGTGACTGATGGGTTACACCAATCACCATCTCAACCTTGAGAGGACATCGAACAATTTCCTCGTAGCAATTGAAGTCTCTTATGGCTATCACCCTTTGAAGACTTGGTTTTAATCCACTAAAGAATCGATCAATCTTACTCTCTGGTTGGATAATAATTTCGGAAGCGTACCTTGCATGTCTTGTAAAATTTTCTTCATAGGTACCAACGGATTCATCATCCTTTTGCTTCTGTTCAAGAAACACCTTCTCCATCTTTGTTCGAAGAATAAGAGGGAAATACTTATTGAAAAATATGTTCTTGAACTCGCCCCATTCCATGGACTCAATTTCATCCCTTTTCCTCGTATTCTTAATAAGATTCCACCATTGATCAGCATCACCTTCAAAATGATACACTACTAAGATGACTTTATCATGTTCATAACATTGAAGAACTGAAAATATCTTTTCAGTGGTACTGATCCATTGTTCAGCCACTAATGGATCTGAAGATCCACTGAATGAAGGTGGATGCTACCTCAAGAAAGATTCAACAGAATGTTGCTCCTTCCTTTTCTCGTTTGGAAGTCCTGCATGATTCATATCTTGAGAAAGATGTTTGAGCATGGCGATAAGATTCAGCATTACATCTCCCATAATGTTTGGTTTCTCAGGGGGACAATCATTGCATTTTTCGTCACATTCCGCATTAACACGGTTCCTTTGGGTTCCAGACATTGACTAAAACCAAGAAGAATAGTGTGAGAAACACTAATTCTAATAGGAAAACCACATAATCAAGAATAAAATTTCACACTTATGGTCTTATCATAGGTTTTTCATGGCCATTTATAAAACCCTATGATTGTGTTCTATCCTTAGACATGTCCTTAGGTTTCTTACTAAGGCTTTCACATCCTAGTTTCCAAAGGTTGACTATACCATTCCTCTAATACCAACTATAACGACCCATACATTACGTACATGATTATTACTTCAAAATTGAATCATAATTATTACAACATATAACAAAACCATTAAAGGACCATATAGGTATAGTGTCTTTAGAAACTGGGACACATAAACAATTGGTTCATAAATCATCTATGTTGTCTCCCATTTATTTCATCATATCTAGAGTACCTTTTTGGAATAACTTACTTGATATCCTTCTTCCTGACCTAGGGAAAAGAAAACATAAAAAAGGGTGAGCTCAAATGCTCAGTAAGGGTAAACAAAAGAAATATCAAACATATCATATTTATAAAAACATAAAATTTTGAAAATATCATCCTGCAAAAGAGATCATAACATGTGATAAATCATAGTAGTGAAATGTAATTCCAATAATCATAACTTAAAACATGAGGATTTTTGGAATAAACACATAATCATAGAAAATCATTTCTTAGTAGTCAAGACTTATGTCCAAGACTATCTTAGTAGACAAAGTCCTTTTCTAAACCGTGTTCACTCCTCGTTTCAGTCCTGTTTCATTGAACCAGTTTAACCTGCCGTTCCATCCATGTATATCCCATGAGATATGAATCATTACCCCATGCATTGGAGGGAGATATAGGTCCCACCCATCTCATAATGAACCCATTCTTATGTGTGCCACAAAATCACATATCATAAATCATAGCATAACCCATGTAATAAAAGTGGGAGTCCTAAACATTGTGACATCATAAAACAATTCATATAAGATAAAGGACTTCATAAAAATAATTCTATCACAACATAATAAAATAAATGTAATAATTGAGATATAAATAGAACCCTATATTATCTTAGATGTAAAATAATTTTGATAAAACACTTGAACTCCATTCTTGAAGAAAATATCCTTTCTACTTCAAAAACATTTTTCCTTTATTAACATGTCATAAAATTTTAAAATATAAGAAGTTGATTAAAAATAAACTTGAAAACATGTAAAGGAATCTTCATGGAAATAATTTTCTAAAAATACATTCATGCCGTATAAGTTAAAAAATCATTCTTCCCGTACTTTGCCGGAAAAGTCAAAAAGTACCTCGTACGAAAATTGACAAAATATTCCTTTCATATCATTTACTAAAAACTCACCGAAGGGTAAAATTGGATTTAAACAATTTTAGGTGGGTGTAAATAATATTACATATTGATTAAACATGTATGTGGATGATAAATATTCCCCATTAAATTCTGAAGTATAAATAATCTCGGATAAAAATGAGATTGTGAGATTTTCCCTTACCTTTGGTCTGATTTTCTTCGTAAGTGTCTGAACCTCCTGTATAATGATTTAAATAATGTCATTGACTTATTTCAGAATCATACTTTTTTTTATGATATCATATATGGTTATTTACTTAGCTTCTTATTAGTAGTATTTCATTGCCACTTGTTATTCGTGTCTTTATTGCATTATGTTCGTATGTGTGTTTTGTCGAATAAATTCTTATTCCTCTTTTTAGGTTATAGATACCTCATTTACATAATGGTATTAGTGTAATATATATCATATTTATTCATTCAATTCATTTATATAATCATTATGCAATGAAGATCATGTAGAACGAGTCGCATCACATCGTGGAGATGGTATTCTGTACGTACGCACGAGCAATGATATCATTCCCATGATTGTGGAATTGTATTAGAGTGTATGTATACTATTTCAGAATAAATATAACTTTACAATAATCATATATAGTCATTATTTTCACCATTATACCCATGCAAGCAAGGTGGTGGTGGAAAATAGATTACACCACTGCGTGGAGACGGTATTCCACACGTTCGCACGCGCAGTGATTTCGTTTTCCATAGGATGGATAGATTGTGAAATAGTGTTGTTTCAGACTTATAATAACATATCAGTATATTATTGATACTGATTTTATTACTTCATAATGAGACAAATAAAGAAGAATAAGTAGAAGAAGAAATAAATTTGAAATAATCGATAACAAACATTACCTCTTCTTTGAAGCACCTCTTTGAGACCTCCTCTTAGGGCACTAAACATTGACTTTGAAAAATAAAAGAACCTCTAGGATGTTTCTACGGAAGTGGGGAAGTGAAATGGGTAGGGTTTGGCCGATCTTGAAGGCTCAAATTGGTGTGAGGAGGATAGGGAGGAGGTTCCCTTTTATAAGGGAGGAGAGGGGCACCATTAGAAATATAAGAAATATTAATTTATATTAAATCCCAACCCCCCTAAAAAATTTAAAAAATGACTCATATCAGAATTTTAGATGAGATAAGGTTGTAATCTAATTATCAAATAAAATTTAGACTTCTTAGGAATTAATTTTAAACATTATCATCTTGATTTGTCCTTATTTATCAATTTAATTTTATTTATGGTAATAATATTCTAAATTTTAAATTATTATAAATAATTACATATGTGTTGTAAATTCTCCATAATTTGACTCTTTATGACATGGTCAACGATATAAATTAAAATTTATAAATTTTAAATATTTTTGGGATTTTTAAACAATTTTATATTATGTTATTTTTATAAAATAACAATACTGTCAATTTTAACACTATTCATTTATTTGAATTTAAATAAAATATATAAAGAAGATATGTTCGAAATAAAATCATTAATAGATTAATAAAATGTCATATGTATCTAGAAAATTAGTGGAGAACATTAAATCGTCCATATAATATTCATTTTAATATTTTTAAAACCATTTAATTGATATTTTAATTAATAAAATAATTTCAACATCACTGTTGTGTCATAATTAATGTTAATTATTTAATCCCTAAAAATCCTAAATAAATTCATATGATGTAGATAATTTTATTATATTTCTTGATACTATTAATTTTCTAAGTTTCATTAAGTTTTTCATTAAATTAAAATTATTATACTTATATGATTTAAGAAAGTGACATGTTGTCACTTTCTTTGTTTTTAAAAATAATTAAATTATTTTAATAGAACAAAGTCCATTAAATGAATATTATACAAAACATAGGTGATATGTGACGACTTTTAGTCATCCAATATGATTTTGGATTGTTTTAGGGTAATTTTATAATCTTATATTTAACCTTAATTACTCAATTTACCTTTAACTATGGTAAATAAAATTTAACGTAGTTACTATTCATAATGTCCAAAAATAAAAAGTAGTATATTAATATAATTTGGACCCTATGATTCCAAATATGGAATCCATTTTTCAAGATTCAAAACACATAATTTGTAGTAATTAATTCAAAATTAATGTTGTTGTTAAGAAAACTGGTTTTAGAAGATAAAACATTCCCAAAGATTGAAATGTTTTTACCTATGAATTCAATGTGAAATTAATGCTAATGACACACATTATATTAAATGGTAAAAATTTATTCTATTTATACTTTAAAACCATTAAATATTATAATTTAACCATATAAATTATCTCAATGAAAAAAATTGTTTTTAATTAAAAATTAGCGTATTTGTACTATTCATCAAAATATGTAAGTTATCAGAAAAAATGTCAAAGATTTATCCAAAGTAAATTTTTATATCATGATTCCAAAGAATAATTTTACTTTGTAAAACTGAACTTATAAACATGTCAAAAACTAGATTTAGTGTGGGAGCGCCATCAAAAGTCGGAAAAACTGCATTTTTTAAAAAATACTTATTTTACCCTGAAATTTTATTTTGTTCTCTTAACATGTTCTAGAAAATGTGTAAGATGAATAATAATGTTATAAAATTCAAAATTTAGTTAATACTATTCATAAAGACTAGCCCATAATAATATATCGTTCTTTAGTGAAACCCGGTATTGCATACTACACATGCTATCGAGAAAGTTCACGATTGCGTGTAATGCAAGCCAAGTCAGTATTGTGTGTTGTGATAGATTCCTTAGGTGTTCCGTATAACATAAGACTTAAAAAAAATTTCTCATAAAATCTCAGGGTGTTACATTTCTAGTACTTGGATTTCCATTAGTCATTCACTTTCTTATGTATAATAAACATTTTCATTCACTAAAATTATTTATGTCTTTCATCCATGTTCATATCTTCTCTTTCTACTTATTTTCTCTTACATATAAAACTCGTTATTTCTTATTCCATGTGAACTTTTTAATCCCACATATATATTACAAGGATTATGTTTTGTTGACCCTCCTCATAATTTTTGATTTCATCAAGGGTATTTTCTGATTAGAATAATTTAGTTACTGAGATCAAAATTATATTATGATAACATAATTTATTTATGGGGGTAAACTATAACACCCTAATATTTTAAAATATTCAATTCATATTTCATATTGTGTATGACATAAAACACAAATAGTATAAGGGTTTATGAAATCCAAAGAAATTATTATATATTTACTTTTTTTTAAAAAAATAATCACTTATATTGTTTTCAATGTACACAACACCATGTTTGAATGAAACATGATACTATTTTAGAAATAAAATAAGAATAATTTGAAAGAAAATGAAATGCTTTCTGAAAAAACTATATTCATTTAAATAGAAGATTAGCCATGAATCATGAAAATAATTTATAATTATTTTTTAACACTTTTAAAGTAATTATTTCAAAAAAATAAAATATTTTTTGAAATAATAAATTCAAAATTATCTTAGGGTGATTTTGTTTTGTATTTTTCTAAAAAAAATTATAAATGAATAGTATGAAATAGTGAAATTTAATTTAAAATGACCTTTTCATATAAATTATTTATACTGCTAAATTATATTTTGAATTTGTTTTAAACTAAAATTTTTTCAATTATATAAATATATATTAATCCAATTTATATAGTCTTAATAATATTTATACTGTATTTTGATATATAAACTTTGTATACTTCTGATCATTTTCTCTTTAAAAACCCACTTTCTCATCACATATGTGGGGTTAATTTTAAATTAAAATTTTATACCTATTTAAATTAAATTTTTAAAAATTTATTACATATTTGTAAACATAAATATATATATTAAATTATAAAGTAATTTAATTTTATACCAAATTGAATTCTGAAAATGGTAGAAAATAATATTTTTAGTTATACTAAAATATCGGTTTACCAGGGGTTCAACTAAATATAATTGGTTTAGAATGATCTAAAAAAATTTCTAAAGCATAATTTATTACCATTTTTAGACCTAATAATGTTTATGTATCAATAAAAATCCATTAATGACCCTTTATGACATGAAAAATGTGGGTACACCTTTTTCTTTTAAAAATATTGAAATTTGCCACTCATCTCACCTATAAAGGTCCAAAAAATCTTATCTCATCGTTAAACCTTCAATACACATTTTCAAAGAAAACGAATGCTGAAATAAAATACCAAATTTCCTCCAATTGTCATATAATATTTTTTTCTCAAATATCCATTCTAGGAATACTTTATGTTGAATAAAATGTGGTGGGTCGAGAAGTGGAAAAATCCCTAACAATGTGTTTCGTATTTCTTCTTCAACCTCCTTAGACTATTATTCAAAAATTAGAATATAATCACCAATTTATATTTCGTATACTGATATATTTTAATGTTATTTTCATGGCCTAAAACCCTCCCTAATTTTGTCAAATGGGTAACAAAAATCATCATTCATGTGTATAACATAGTACCTCCTCGCAAACCGACATCATTTGTTTCTTCCATTAGCACATTTATTGTTTGGGTATGATGATGGATATAAAGTGTGTATATGATATTTATAACATAATTTTACCTATATATATATATTATCATATCTATCTTTTTTACTTTCCATTTCATATTGTATACAATAACGTCACTCATGTGCACGAATGACTACAACCTTGTGAAGTGATGTGATTAGTCTTTCAGTAACGTTTGAATGTAATGTAATAAAGGTTAATTTATTTTATACATGTGTTATAAATGAAATAATTGTGATATTCATGAAATACATAAAATTATGGAATAATAATATATCATTTTATTTCTTTCCTTTTAACTCATTTAAAGATGAAAATTTTGTTCATATAAGTGTGGATTGGTTCCATCATGAAATGATGTGACTCTATTTTCATCAATAGACCTAATAGATTATATATATAGAAATATTTAAATAAATAATATGTAATATATTTTATTACGATCGTTATAAAAATAAACAATTTTCTTAACTTCTTTCCATTAAGAACATTAAACTCTAGAAATGTTACCCACACTTACAAATGGCCTACCATCTTTATGATGGTAACATAGTTAATTTTTCATAACCATATTCTATAAATGCTTTTAAAAGTTTGATTTATGTTAAAATATGATCATTATGTCGTGATTATTATTTTTTATATTATTCAATAATGACATATTTTACCATCTTCAACCTACCAACGTTATTTTTTTACACATAGGAAAAATATCATTGAAACATCTGATGTATACTTAAATGATCAATTAATCATTTAAAACATTGTAATATGTGAAATAAAATGAATAATAAACTTGAAAAGGGTTCATGATCAAGTAAATAATGACATAATTTAAATTTTTAGGAATATGAAAAATGTACATGATGATTTGGACATAAGGTATGGATTTCTCATCTCAATTTTACTTCCATGAGACACACAGCATATTCACCACTTTTTTTAGGTAATGTATAAACTTACCTATTTGTATGTTATATCAATAATTAATTTATTATAATGGTATTTAATGTTTTATTTCTTTTTATTTATTTTATGAAGTAGGTGAATCATTATTTCTAATGTGGTAAGGGTTTATTTCACATTCTCATCATTATTAGGGATTTTTTTTGTTTTTGTTGCCCTTGTGGAAATTATTTAAAATTTATACATTAAAATATGTGTATTTTATTCTCCTAAGTTATTCATTAATTTTTTCAATAAATTGTACCATTTTTTACTCATTCGTATTTAAAATTATAATGAAAAATCTTTTATGAAAATATGATTTTAATTCTATCTTTGGTCGAAAATCATTTCTATTCCAAACCCATGTTTTCTAAAAATAATTCCCTAAATGGTTTAATATGCCCCAAATTATTTATTAAAAAAATTAACCTATTTTTATTTTTAAAAACCATTTTGAATAGAATGTTTATTATTATTTTTGAAAGAGCCACATTTACATAAATATTACAATGGAAAAGGTATGTTCTTTTTAACTTATATGTCATGTATGAAATTACAATCCTTCATTATTGTCATTTCATTGAATAATACATTTAAATTTCAAATGATTTTTATCAATGTTATTTTCCCAAAAATTTAAAAAAAATCATAGTTTTTAAAAGTGATCTCCAAATAATAATATTTTGGTTATATTTTATGAATTTTTTAGTTTAAAATTAAAAAGTTTGATTTTAATAGAATGGTTTTTTTCCTCATGAAAAATTAAAAGTTAACATAAATAGAAAAAATCACTCTTAAAATAAATTCGTTGATGTTACATATACTTTAATGAGGATATACTCCAATGATATAATCATTATGATTTCCTTGAATGGATTATGATCAGTTTGAGTGGGGATGTGCTATGTTTATGCCATTCGTATTACTCTAGTTGGTTTATGATTATGAATATTGATTGGGAAATGTATATATATTTAGTAATCTAGTTTATATTTAAATATTTTAAAAATTATTTTTCACCCCTTTCATACAAGGAATGAATCAAAATTTGTAAGTGATGGGTGGGGCCCACTATAGGCCCTCGATGCGTCAGTTGGTCTAATGACGCAAACTATATTGGGTTTTTCCAGAGGAATTAATGGATTATATAGATATCTTGAAAAAGGTATATATTATATTAGATTTCGTGGAATAAGGTCATGAAAGTATGTTTTAGTTGTACAAAATTATTTGTTCCATCATTATGAATTATGTTATTGATATTTAATGTGATTATTAAATTATTTAGATTATTTTTGGTCATGTTTCATGCTCATGATGTTATTTCTATTTCATTTTTTGATCATCATTTATTCTAACCAGATTGTGTGTATGTTATTGATTAAATGGAATGTGTTTCAGTTATTTTCCTATTTGTATTTATTATTATTTATTTATTTATAGATTCCACTATATGATTACCCTTCTTGATAATATAAACTCCCTATTTCTTATGCTTTATTTTACCAAGTGTTTTCTGATTTATATGAAGCGATACACTAAGGGTAATAATATAATTATAAAATAATATTCTATTTTTATTTTATATTTAAAATTTAATGTGATTTTCATATATGTATCAAGTGTTAAAATACTATTGAATTATTTATTCCTCTAGTATGATATTCCTTGTATCATATACCAATATAATAAAAGTAGAATCCATCTCTAAGCAACTGGGGTTAGGGTGATACAACACTTATATGGTGTAATATCTTCCCAATTTATTCAATGTATAGTTAATATCCTTTATATTAGGAAAATTTTATTTCAATTTCGTAGTTATCCTCTTATTATTACATTACTATTATTGTAATTGTCTTAAAAATTCAACCCTTATTCTTTGATAAAGGATTATTCTTCATTTAGATAATTCATTTAAACTAGTTGTATTTTTTTTATTGTATTTTGTGGTAATCCTAACTTTTTATAGGGAATCACATTTAAACCACATAACTCATTTCAAAATGACCCTTTATTCCGGAATTATTACATCTATAATGGATTTTGTTGACTAAAATTTCATTTCATTGTGTTAAAATATTATTCCTTGGGAGTCAATATTTTATGTTTGGTAAATTCAATTATTTCATAGTACATAAAATATTTCTATATGATCAAAAAAATGATGTAGATGCTCAATTACATGTGGGGGGTGAATTTTATGTTTAATAAATATGTTATTAACATTATGGAAAACTATGTATAACAATGTTAACGAGGTAAATTCACCAGACCTATTGTAGTTCTTTAAACAAAATTGATAGGTTCTGGAAATAAGGTTCCGGAAAAGAAACATATGGAAAGATTACAAGGAAAAGATTATTCCATAAAGAATATAAAATATTATTTATCAGAGTAAATAAAAAGTTGATAATTTATAAGAAAGTTATTTTTTATTTCCTTATCAAAATACTAAAAAAATAAACATGATGAAAAACAAGTAATCTGTATGAAATCATTTATCCGAAATATTATCGTATCCAATAAACTTGGAAAAAAGTCCCTTGATTTATAACTTCAAGATATTATATCTTACCCACACCAGAGTAAGCCCTCGATAGGAAAATATGAATTTGTCTTCCAATCCTCAAAAGACCTCAATCTTTAAGGTAGTTGTCACCTCTGTCTTCCTATCCATAGAAGTCATCAAACTTTAAGGTAGTCGGAACCTCTATTATCCAATCCCCGGAATCCCTCGATTTTACTCAGCAACAATCGAAGTTGCATGAAGTAATCTGAACAAGTTGATCCGAACCGAAAAAAGCATGAGAGTCTCTCTCTCTTGAAATATCTTCAGTAGCATGTAATATCTATAGTGATCGAATAGATATTGAGCTCATTCAAATGTGAACATATTTATAGGCACTTCTCAAATGGTCATCTCCCTCTTCTAACAGTCATATTTTTCCTGGAATCTCATAGATACCTATAAAACATTCACTCAAACAATGGTTAGTAAAAAACAGATTGTTTAACATCATTTCACAATAAGTATAATAAAAAAATAAATTTCATAAATAATTATAATTTTAGGAATTTAAGGATAATGTAATTTGGAGTCTAACCAACTAAACATTCATAGACTATAAGACATGGATATTTAGATTCTCTTTTAGAAATAATTCGAAATCTAAAATCTAATGATTTTGGAGTCTGAAATACAATGAATATGGAATCTTAATTTTGTGGAATTTAGACTCTGAGTTCTAAGGAATTTGGAGTCTAAATTATAAGGAATTCGAACTATGAATTATATGTAATTAAGAGTCTGAATTCCAGGGAATTCAGAGTTTGAATTCTAGAGAATTTAGAGTCAAAATTCTGTTGAATTTGGAGTCTGAATTCTATGGAATTCGGAGTTGGAATTCAATGGAATTTTTTATCTGAATTCTGATGAATTGGGATCCTGAATTCTGAGGAATTTAGAGTCCGATTTTCCGGTAATTCTAAACCCCAATTTCAGAAAATTTGGAACTTGAATTCAGAGAATTCGGAATTCGAATTAAGAGAATTTAGAACCAGAAAAAAATAACCCTCTACATTTTGAGGAATTACAAGATCTTAATTTTTACATTGGAAACCAGAAATTATCCATTTTGATTAAATGATTTGGTTTTAGAGATATATTAAATGGACAATGAAAACATAGGTAATGATAAAAATTTCCATACAGAAGGGATTTGTTCCTTATGAAAATAAACCTTATGGAAAAACAATTTTTTATATGATAAAGTGTTTTTGATTTTCAAAACATAGTGGAATGGGAAATTCATAAGGAATCCTTATTGTATTAAAAATCTCCCCCTTTTTGGAAGACACAAACATCCTTACGAAAAAGAATATAAAAACTAAGATTTTGGTTTTATGAATGTAAAAAACACTTATCACCCTTTGATAATGAATCATGATGAATAAGACTAACCCCCCCTTAGGATTTGATATCCCTAATGATTGTATTCTTCACTTCCATATAGAGATCTTTCTTCTTCATGAAAAATCAAATATTCTTTGATTAAACTCCCACTTAGATAGACTCCCCATTACTTAGGTAATTATCTTCTTTAATTAGTTTTCTTTTAATCATTAATTTCTCCCCCTTATTAATTTTCAAAATGGAATTTAGAGAATGGAAAAACATGGTACCTGAAATTTTAGTACTATACAAAAAAACACATAAAAGGTAACCAGAAATTTCATTATGATTGAATGATTTTGTAGAAGGATGAAAATACAACAAAAGATCAGATTGGAAAAAAAAGAATCCTTGTTTCTCCATTGGCATTAACTTCTTCACGATGGTTTTCATCTTCTTAATCTTCTTGTGTTCTTCTTCAAATACCCTGATTAGATGTTCCTTATCATCATTTTTCCTCTCTAGATATTTGATTTTTTTTATCATGATCCTTATGAAATTCTACATTAGTCTTCAAAAGTTCTTCTTGCTTACTAAGCTTTTCATTGAACTCAATTATGAGATCACTTTTACTCTTCAAATTCATAGAAACTAAATTATGTTTCCCATTCATATCCTTGACTTCATGCTTCCAAACTTTTTGTTCAATATTTAGCTTCTCATTAAAACATGTAGTAAGGCCTTTGATCTTGACATATTCAGTATCAAAATTATCCTTCACATTGTCTTAAAAGTGATCAAACATTCTATTCTCTTCAATTCTTTTCCATGACAACATTCAAATTTATTTTCATGACATCTTGTGAGCTTAATACCCAATGAAAAATTAATTTAAATTAGCCTCAAGCCTAACGTACTTATACATAAGTCTGGAAATAGAATGTGATTTCTGATTTAATGAGTGATAAAGCATCTGGAACAATGAGTCTATACTTGAAAACCAAGGAAATGTATCAACCACCTTCGTTAATGATTAGACCACAAATTTATGTCTTAGGGAGGAGGATTATTAATTTGATTCTATGGTTGGTGAGGATTATTTTCATATCTATCTAGATTTTCTCTTTGACGAAACACCAACATCTTTCTTTTCCACCAAGACTTTCATTTGTGTATCAACCAGCCCCTATTTTCCCTTATTAACTCTCAAAATTATCTCTGTTACTTTTGGTGATTCATGTTCACTATCTGGTAGTTGAACTATTATTTATTCCTCTATATTTTCTTTCTCAATATCTACCACAAGGTCTTCTTGTTGAACCAATAAATTATTTATACTCTCTTTAATTTTGGTTTTTTTACATTATCAAGACCCTCTTATTCTTTTCTTGGGGTAGATAATTTTGAATATTGGGCTTGAGAAGTCTGGATCATAAATATATAAGAAGGACTCTCCATCTCAAGATAAATCTAAACTTTCATTATGAAATTATTAATGTCAACCCCTTCTTTTTCTTCTTCTTCTTCTTCTTCCACTTATTCTTCCTTCCCAATTTCTTCATCTTCTTCTGGTTCCAGAATCACACTTCTCATTCTCAAATTCACTGTAAGTAATTATTGCAGAATTGATTCTAGTACCTGGACATGTTTAGATGCTTTCTCAGTGTTTTTGAGAAGATATTGAACTATTTTATCCTCTTACATCTTTTTCATCTACTAATTTATCTTCTTCTGCTTCTCATGCTCCTCTGTAGCCTTAATCCTTAATCTTTTAGCTTCCACAAGTTCCAAGCCAAAACATGGCTCCAATTACTTCCTATTTTTCTTATATTCTCTCCACTTGGAAACCACCTCATTCATATAAGTCTTTTTCAGATATTATGGAGGTGTGGATTATGTTTCTTAAACTGCAGGAATTTTTTCTTTCACATCATGATCCTTTAGATTTCTCTTATTCCCACCTTCAAAATCAGATAAATCATAGAATTCTCTAGATTCAATATTGATTCCGATTTTCATCCTTATCAAGGTATAATTAATAAGAAACTTAACCATGAAATTTCTTGGAATAGAGCTACAATTAGTTTGAATGAATCAAGATAGAGAACTATGAGCTTGGAAAGAATAGCTTGATACATAATAATCTGGGACATGATAGCTTCATTTATGATATTTTAGTTTTTATGCAAGATATACTCCATTATGTTAAATTTCCTGAGTGTCTTTACCCCTAACAAACCATGACACTCTATATCCTTCTCTATATCAAAACATCCTAAAACATCAGGTAGCTTGTGGGTGTAGAATTCAGCTTCTCCCTCATAAGGAATTCCAATGATGTCTGAAGCCATAATGAATGAATGTGAATAATATTTCCCATAACTCTTCAAATAAAACTTATCTTTTCCATCATGAAAAAAACTTGTGGTCTCATAAAATTATACCAGCAACTGTCGATACATCAGAACTTTTCCCTTTTGTTTTGATACCCATAAACTCTCGAATCCATTTAACATTATTTCATTAAAATTAGATAATCATATTTGGAAAAGAAAATCGGATTTATTAAGCTTTCCATGTAGATCCTCCATTCACAAATTTCCTTTATATATGACATTTTCATCTGTGGGGATGCTTCCAAAGACATTCGGATTTTATGGAAAAATTTCAGAATGATCCTTAAGAAAAGTATCAGAGTTTCAGAACTCCAATCCTTCATAACCAATGTTGGAAAACCACTGGGGTCTTTATATAGGTTTTTGAAGCTATAATTCAACTTCCTAGATTGATCCAATGGTTGAAACAATCATGATTTGAGATGAGGGTTTTGATGAAAGACGAAGAATGATTTTGGTAGGTTCTGATCTTTTCAGGTTTTTAAGGTAAGACATTCAGATTTATGGAAAATGTAATCCGAATAAATTTCCCAAAAACCATTGAAAAATACCAACTATAAGAAAATTTGATTATGAAAATTTATGTAAGGAAACATACCTTCAATATTGCTAGAAAAATTCTCACTAATGAGCAAAATTCTTCTTGAATGACTATAGATTCTGAAAAAAAATCGTAAGAATGAAATTTTTTTATTCTAGATTTTTTGAAATGAAATATGATTATGAAAAATTTTGATTACCAAAATTTTTTAATATGAAAAATATTGATTAGGAAAAAAAATTTACAACGAATTTTTTTTCATGCAAGAAAATGTACTCCCCTATGAAAAAGAGTTTCTTACTGTAAGGAGATATGTTTCAACAATAAGTTTATATAAAATATTACCTTATCGTTTTTATTCCTAACATTGGTTTAATGTATTCAAATCTATCTGATGTAATGAATTTGTGAAAATATCAGCATGTTGATATTGTGTTCTAATAAATTGAAGAATGATATCTCCTTTTTGTGCATGATCCCTAAGAAAGTGATACCTTTTATCTATGTGTTCCCCATTTGAGTGATGTTCATGGTTTTTTCTTAGGGAAATAGCACATGTTTTATCACACAATATCTTAGTTTTGGTAAAATTCATTCAATTGTCTTAGAGTGTATGTTTCACCCACAACAATTTGGCACAACAACTTCCAACTGCAACATATTCAAATTCATCAGTGGAAAGTGCTAGCGAGTTTTTCTTTTTCCATGACCAAGAAACTAATGAATCACCAACGAAATGACAAGTTAAGACATACTTTTTCTATCCATTTTACATCCCACAAAATCAGCATCCAGAAAAAATTTTAAAACAAAATTATTTCTAGAAGTATTAAAGAGTCATAATTACATTGTTCCCGTTAAATAGGAAAAAAATTCACTGCATTTAAATGGGATTCTATAAGATTGGATTGATATCTTTCACATAAGAATACTGAACACATAATTTCTATACAACTAGCTATCAAGTACAGTAAACTTCCTATCATTCCTCTAAATGATGTTTGATCTACTGGTTTCCCAACTTCATCAAGATCAAGAGAATTTGAGGTACCAATGGGAGTACTTATACTCTTTTTTTCATATCCACACTTTTTAAGAATACCTTCAATATACTTATGTTGAGATATATATGTTCTTTATAGTTTTTTAGAAATTTTAAATCCTAGGAAAAATTTTAACTCACCCATAATACTCATTTAAAAAGAATATTTCTTTATATTTGCAGAATAATTAGTTAATTATTACTATTTTGAAAAAAATATAATCTTATAAAGATAAATTTGAATAATCAAAATAGTTTTCTTATCTTTATTTATAAAAAGGGTTGGATCAACACTTCATTTCACAAAAAACTTTCATAACAATAATCTTGTAAGTATATCATACTAGGCTCTATGGGATTTTTAAGTACATATAATGATTTGGGAAGTTTGAAAACATGTTCGTGATGTTTTGTGTCTTTAAAACCCAGAGGTTGTTAAAAAAATTCCTCTTGGACATATCTATTAAGGAAAAAATATTTTAAATCCATTTGAAAAAGCTTGAAATTAAAGAATGCAGCAAAGGCATGTAAAATACTATTAGATTCAAGTATAGATACTAGATCATAGGTTTATTAATATTCAATTCCTTCTTTTTGAATATACTCTTTAGAAACTAATCTGCCTTATTTCTTACAATGATTCCATTTTCATCACACTTTTTCCTGAAGACCCATTTTACTCTAATAATAGAATTTCCCTTTGGTTTTTCAACCGTGGTCCAGAAATTATTCCATTAAAATTCATTTTTCTCATCATGTATGGATTTAATCCAATAATCATCACCTAAAGCTTCATTATTTCTTTTTGGTTTGAATTGTGTAAGGAATGCTTGATGTTCTTCTTCATTTTTTAAGAAACTTCTAGTACTTACAGGTTGATTTACATCACCCATGATGCGATCACTGGACTGATTCTTAAGAGAAAACTGATTTGGGTTTGGTAATAACTGTTCATTAACATATGGTAGGAAATATTCTTGTGTAAATGCTTTAGAAATATTATCTTGTACATTTTCCATATCTGATGTATCTTCTTTCAAGGGTTGATATTCAATAGTTTGAGGTTTTTTAAAAACAAAAGGATCGGTTTCATCAAATCTAACATGCATTTTTTCCTCAACAGTAAAAGTATTTTTTTTAACTCTATAATAATTATAATTTTTGGAGTATCCTAAGAAAATTATTTCATCATATTTTGGTAAGAATTTATATAAATTTTCATTATTATTCAGAAAGAATACATTGCAACCAAATACCTTGATGTAGGAAAGTCTATCTTTTAAACCATTCCATAATTCATAATGGGTTTTGTTATGAAAAATTCTAATCAAAACTTGATTTAAGGTATAGAAAGCAGTACTTACTGATTCATCCCAAAACTTTTTACCTAAATAATATTCACTCAAAATGGTCCTAGTTATTTTTTGAAGAATCTTATTTCTTCATTCAGTAGCACCATTCTACTAAGAAGTTATTAGATCTGAGAAGTTATGAGTGAAGCAATTTTTACTAAAAAAAATTCAAAATCTAAATTTTAAAATTCTCTTCTATTATCATTATGAATATTTATCAATGGATTATTTTTCTCATTTATAAATTGGTCTTTAAAAATTTTTAAATAAGAAAAATCATCAGACTACTTTTCTAGAAACTAGACCCACTTAAATCTACTGTAATCATCAACTAAGACAAATACATAATAATTTTTTTCCAATGCTTCCCTTTTTTATTGGACCAAAAAGATCTATATGCACTAACAGAAATGCATTAGAAGTTTCAACATCACTGATTGATTTAAAACTTCATTTTTAGTTCTTGTTAAACTGATAAGGATCATAGACTTTGGAAGAATCAAAATTAAGCTCTATTAGATCCATAACTGGTCTTTTCATTGAGATTTTACATTAGTTCTTAAGGTTATAGTTTCTTAACCTTCTATTCCATAACCATGATTGATATTCCATTTCACTAAAACAAGGTAGATCATGGCTCTTATGGTCTTCTATGTTTAGTTTTTATACATTATCTTTTTTATGGACCGAAAGAACAAATTATTCCTTGGAATTGTTTAAAATGCATTTATAAGTTCTAAAACTCGCAATGTATCATTCATCACATAATTAACGTATTCTAATGAGGTTTTTCTTATGAAATGTAATAAATAAAACATTTGAAATTAATGTTTTTCCAAGAAGAACAATTTTACCTATAACAATAATTTATCCATGGGCATTATCTCCAAAAGTTACTTTTTCTCCTTTTTTTACTTATAATATTTTCAAAGATGTTTTTTTAACATTAATATGCTTGGAACATCCACTATCAATTTACCATGTATTACTTTCGGTAATTTCTTTATTTTCATAGAGATGAAAAATTTTGACTTGTTAAATCTATACTTTCTTTGATCCAAAAATTGGAGAATGTAAAATTTTAGGTATCCACATTTTCATAGAAAAATAATCTTTTGAAAAACACAAGGATTGTTTTTTGTTTAAAAAACAATTTTTCTCCCAATGTCCACTAGACTATCATTCGGTGCAGAATGGAGCACATTGAGGAACAAAATAGTTATTACTAAAAACTGGCTGAGTATAAAAAAACTAGAACTATTTCATATAGGTTGAATTTGGGAATAAATCTTCTCAATTTTTTCCTTACTAGAGATAAATTTTTACAAACACTTCCTCAAGGAAAATATTTTTGACTTTAGTTATATAACCATGTTTTTATCTTAAAAAACATTATTTTTAGAACTATAGTTAGTCTCTAAAAAAACATCATACAAATTACATTCTCAAGATCCTTAGAAAGTTTATCCTTTTTAGAATTTCCATCCTCAAGATTTTTTAAAAAACTATTAGAATATAAAATTTTCGTATCATGATCATTATAATGATCTAACACTTCATGGGTTAAAATTGATAATCTAGAATTTTCCTTACCAATATTTTTATGGAGTTTAGTGTTTTCATTCTCCTGATGTTTAGAGAACCTAGACACTTCATCATTAAAAGGTAATTCATTATCATCTGATGAAGAAGATTCATCATATGAATATTCATAATATTTATCATTAGTATAATTTTCATTCAAGGATACATTTGTAAAAAAATAATCATTTTGTACCTTGGATATTATAAAATGATTTTCAATTGGTAATCTGGCTAGTAGACCAAGGTTATTCTGACTAGAAGATTCATACATTGAGGATTCGTCTGATGAGTCACTACAACTGGCACTCCAGGTGTCATTTTCCTTAAAAATATTATTTACTTTAGACTTTTGGAAATTATTTCCATACCTCTCAAAATTTGTTTCCTTTATATCCTTTTTCTTAAGCATAGTAAAATCTGGCCTTATATGTCCTACTCTTATGCATTCATAGCAAGTGAATTTCTAGTATTTTTTATCTTTTCATTATTTATTGATATATCTAAAATAAATGTATTTAATCCCAATTATCTTGTTCGTCCTTCGAGCAAGATTGGATAGTTCATTCATAGAATGTTCTCTTTTACTATATTCTAATAAAATAGTCTCTCTCATGGACATAGATCTTGTAAAACTTTCAAGAGTCTTGTATTTAGTAGTAATAAAGGATACAATTACATTTTCATTATTTTCATTCATATCATCATCGATCTTCACTGTTGTCTCATGTTGAAGAGGATTTACAAAAATTTCATCATGAGTAATTTGAGACACCATCCTCTTCTCATCAATAGTTGATCTCTTCGATTCCCACTCATTAGGTATAATATCAATAATCAGGTTTAAAAGAGATTCATCATCAAGACCTTTCTCTCACATAGATTATAATCTATTAACAATTTTCACAAACTTTTGTGGTACCTTGCATACTGGTTCTCTATAAGGAAATAGAAATCCATGATATTCTTTTCTCTACATAGCTCTCCTAGTATCTATAACTTTTGATGTATCAAAATGTGTAACTTCCAATTTCTTCCAGATACAATTTGGTGCTTCACAAGAAGAAATTTGACTATATATATTCCATGTCATGGTACACAAAAAAGTATTATGTACCATGTAGTTTAGTTGATATTCTCACAGTTCTTGATTGGTATAGGTTTTTACTTCCTTGTCAAAAAAAATTTAATCTCCAGTAAGCATGAAATGTTGTCCACTACAGTGTTAATAACAAATGATTTAATTCAATCTCTCCAATACTCATTATCATTACCATAAAATATTGGTTCACTAATTGGATATATATTTTCAATCAAACTATCATTCATTCCTATAATAATATATAAAAAATATCATTCCATAAAAGCTAGTTAGTATTAAACGTTTGTAAAAAAAAGATAAAAATCCATAAGCAAGGAAAAATTTAGAACAATGGAATCTTGAGAAAGAAAAATTATATGTGAATATAGGTATTTTAGAGACCTCCTCTTACACTAATTTTAGGACCGACATAATGATTTATATGTTCAATTATAAGGGGGTGGTGAATTTTACATTTAGAAACATTAGTTATTAACCTTAAAGAAAACTATGTATAACAATGTTAAACAAGGAAAATTCACAAGACCTCTTTTAGTTCAATTAAATAAACTTTCTTGGTTCCGATAATATTTATTTGGAAAAGAATCATGATGAAGTATTACAAGGAAATTATTCTACCTAAAACAGTATAGAATAATATTTATCAGAGTACATAAAATAATGATAAAGTATAAGAAAGTTATATTTATTTCATTATCAGAATACTATAGAAATAAACTTTAATGAAAACAAGTAACAAATAATAAATCTTTTAACCCAAAGAGTAGGTTATCCATTAACCATGGATAATGGTCCTTTGATTTATACTTTCAAGAAAGTATATCTTAAACATATTGGAGTAATCCCTCTATATAAATATCAGAACATGTCTTGCTATCCCTAAAATCCCTTGATCTTTAAGGTAGTAGGAACCTCTTTCTTCCTATCCCCATATGTCCTCAAAATTTAATGTATTCGGCACCACTGTCTCACTATCCTCGGAATCCCTCGATTGTACTCAGCCACAGTTGAAGTCTCATGATCCCATACGAACAAGAAGTTCATAACCAAACTAAGCATGAGAGTATCTCACTCTAGAACTCACTTCAGCAAGATGAAATATCTAGAGTGATCTAATAGATAATGAGCTTGTTCAAATGAGATCCTACCTATAGAAACTTCTCCAATTGCTGGCTCCCTCCACCAATGAACATTTTTTTCTTGAATCTTGGAGGGACATATACTCATGCTACTCAAACATCAGTTAGTTAGTAATAGATTGTACAACGTCATTTTACAATAATTATAAGTAAAAATAAATTACTTATCCAAATATAATTTTTGTAGTTTAAGGAAAAAATGAAATTTGGATTCTATCCAAATAAACATTCGGAATCTATTAGACATGGATATTCATATTGTATTTTTTGAATAATTCATAATATGAAATATAATTATTTCAGGGTTTGAATTGTAATGAATTTAGAATCACAATTCTGAGGAATTTAGAGATTGAATTACGAGGAATTCAAACTCTGTTTTCTGAGAAATTCTGATTTTGTATTTTTTGGAATTCAGAGTCTGAATTTTGTGGAATTCAATGTCTGAATTCCGAGGAACTTAGAGTATAAATTCTTTGGAATTCTATGTTTGAATTTTGAGGAATTAGTAGTCTGAATTCTGAGGAATTCAGAATCGGAATTATTTGAAATTTAGAGTCTAAATTATATGGAATTCGGAATCTGAATTCTAAGTAATTAAGAGTCTAAATTTTAAAGAATATTAAGTCTGAATTTCAGTTAATTCTGAACATGAATTTCAAGGAAATCAGAACCTCGATTCATAGAATTAAAAATCTGAATTAATAGAATTTGGAACCTGAAAACAGAACACTCTATATTCAAAGGAGTTATTAAATTATGAGATTTTTTATTTGAAACCAAATTTAGCATTAGTAATAAAATGATTTCGGTTTAGAGAGACTATAATATAAATTATGAAAACATACATAAGGATAAAAAATTCCTTAGAGAAGGGATATTTTCCTTATGAAATTAATCCTTATTGAAAAACTATTTGCCTTTTGAAAAAGTGTTTTTAATTTTCAAAACATAGAGGAATAGAAATGTCATAAGGAAACCTTATTGAATCAAAAATTTCAACTATTATGACTTGGGAAAAAATGTGTTCTTTAAATGATTTATCATCGATGTATTTATATCACATAAAAATAAAAAAAATAGATAGAAATATCAATGATGATGGGTTTTCATCTATTTCCTTGTTAATTTATATAAAAAAAATAAATTTATTAATTTCAAAAAAAAAATTGTATACTATTGTGACCTCCATATTTCTATTCTAAAGTTTTAAACATATTATTTTAGTAAATCTTTTATGAAATGGTTTTATGTTAAAGGAATTTCAATATATTTACCATTTTTCCATCATTCCAAAAGAATATTTACCCTCTGATCCTAATTATCATGATATCCCTTCCCTATTTTTAAGGACATTTTATTTGGAAATAATTATAATAATGTTTTCAACTATCTTCTCATACCATTTATATATATTTTTTAAAATAATATTATACATCTGGGATATAAAATTATTTTTAAAAACTAGAATACATTCAAATATATTTAACCTCTATGAATTATCATTCATAACGTGATGTTTCAATCGCCATATATTTTATATTCTGATACGATTACTTTATGAAAAATATATTATACATATTCTATGATTTCTTAAATTCATGTTATGTGATATTTTTGAATGTTTTTAGAAATAATTAATTTTATAAGGGTTATTTGTTATATGAGGAATGATTATGTTCATGTGGAACAAATATGTATTGATGTTTGACTAGTTGTGTCATATATATACTATAAATTCATTTTTTTAATTTTTATATCACATTATTAGGTGAAATATTTCTAGAATGAGTTTTCATATTCTTTGTTCAATTATTTTCTATGAATGGGATATGGGATGATTTTTGCACAGGTTTATTGTGTGAGTGAGATGCAAGAAATTTTGATTACATTTTTTTTGTGAGAACACTACATAGGAATACTAGTTCACAATTTTATTTTCTTAGTGATTTTTGAGAATATTTTTTCACATTTTTCTTGTGTGAATGAGATTCAATAAAAAATGTTTATGTGTTTTGTGTGAATTTTAAGTGAGTATCATTATTAACTTGATTTTTGATGATTATATATCTACATTAATTATTTTTTATATAATGATTCATTAAATAACAAATTTTAATATACCTGTGAATATGATACATGAATCATGATTAATTTTTCATGATTACTAACACATTTTCCATGATATATATTTGATTCATGGAGATTGTATGTCCTTTAATCATTACTTACATAAAAATATTATAGATTCAAGTTCTTCTTAATAATATATTTACACAATATTTATGTTTTATCACATTATAATGATTTTATCCTTAATAAGATGTTGATAAAATACCCCTTAAAAAGATTAGATCACACCCATTTATTATGTTTAATTTCCCCTTGTTGGGACCAATAGGGGCCTATATACCCTGAGAGGGGGGGTGAATCAGGGTATGGATATTATTTTTCAAAATTCTTCCTACCCAATTGGATCATGACCTCTTTATTATAAGGGTCACTTTGGTTATAGTTGTGTGTTTATTTTGACCACTTCTTTTCTTTTTTATCTGATGATGATGCTTAAAATGAAATGTAGGGATGTAAGTAGGTAGGAACATAGATTTTTACTTGGTTCACCCTCACTGGGCTACGTTCAAGGAGCGTACAACGGCGATGTGTTGATGTACCGAATCCACTAAATCACACTGCTGTTTACATGGTTCGGGCTAGATCACTTCTATGCCCAGGCATACTGCTTTTACAAGGTTTATGGTCAGGTCACTGTTTTCCCAAGGGTCACTCCCTGTTTATCTTTCTATGGCTCACTGCCGATGGATAGGATCACCTTATTCCACTTCCTTTATGCACTATTCTGGAAATGATCCACTCAATGTTTATAGACATGTATGTCTCTTCATTATCACAAATGAATGCACCATCTGTTGTATGTAGATTCTCTGTTGAAGTCCAACTTTCACCCGTAGATTAATCTCACTTTTCACCAAATATATCGGGCAATATTTCAGCTTCCACGTAGCCCTGAATCACTACTGGGAATAAAACTTACATTGAACCCTTCTCTAAGTCAATGCTCAAGCCTCAGCCTACAAGTCAAAACTGGCGCGCAATTTTACCTCAACCACTTGCACGACACAAGATTCTCCAACTCCAAACATGCGCGACACACACCCTTTTACACACAAACCAATATTTGCGAGAAACCAAAAACTTTCGCACTTCTTCAAAATATGGTGTTCAAGTGTCACCAAACCACTTGTGTGACACTTCCTTCTTCAATTGAAAACTTGTGTGACTATCTTCCTTCCTTTCCCAGACTACCTTGGGCGCGCGACAAACAACAGTCGCACAACTTCTACTTGCACGACCCACCACAACTTGCGTGACCACCACACCTGCGCGATGGAAGATTAAATATTCTCTATGTCATGAACTTGTCACAGAATGAGGAGGGGTCAACCTTTATTTATATGCATTTGGAAACCCTGCGTGATTACGTGAAGGTCTCCCTTCGACACATATGTCTCGGTACGCATGTCTCCTTCCATGCAAATCACTTGCGTGACCAACTCCAAAACTTGTGCCACCCTTATCCATTTGCCATATTTTGATGATTTCATCTTGAAAAACATGTGTTTTAGATGATTCCTCTCCTTCAAGTACATTGCGCACAAGTCCTGTTGCCAAAAACCACTTTTCTCTATTTTTCGATTTTCAGGCCCAAAAATTCGGAAAACAGTAAAAAACGGCACCACCGTGTATCTGCTATTTTTGTACCGCCTCCAGATCATCCATTCCATTTTCGATTTCTTGAATCAAACATGGATAGTTAACCATAGCCCTTTAACTCTACATGCCACCATGAAATCCCCTTTATCAATAAATTTATATGATATGATTTCATTGTCAACAATCACAACACAGATGTCCACATTGTCAACAAACACAATCACCTCAAAAATGCTTCAATAATACCTTGAAGGATTTTTTCCCAACAATCTCCCCCTTTGGGTTTGTTGACAACTTTTCCATAAAATGATACATCATTAATTATTCATCCACCATTCACCTATTTCGATTCCTATAGCGATCAAGGATTTACTCAACACATTCTCTAAGCCCATATGAGCAATGCTCGGCATGAGAAACAAGAGTAATTGAAAAGTTCATCAATGAATCAATTCAACTATGACATCCATTTTTGACACCAAACTGATACCAATTTTTGGAAATATTCATACAACATCCCAACACCACTCTTCTGCTTTCATCACGATCCTTAACTGTCGTGATATCTATTCTTTGGTTGATCATAGCTAGCATCATCAGATTTAATATGCTCCCCTTGTCTGTTCACAGCTTTAACTCTTTTCAGTTGTGAATCCTCTTCATCACTATTACCCGTGTTGTCCAAGCTAACCTCTGGCTAAGCACTTTGAACCAACTTCAACTCCCCCTATCTAGCTACTCCACATGCCAGCTTCTACCCATATATTTCATGATTTCTCAAATAGCCACATTTTATTGCCCTTGAACAATCACTATTTTCTCCCCCATTGGCAACGAACCCAAAGGTCACTCCTTTCCAGTCTGTAACGAAGTAGAGAACACATATCAGAACAATAGGGAAAAACACATCATACCTCGAAGAGATGGGGTGTTTTCAAATCCAAAATCTTAAGTGTGGGGAGTCGACTGAACTCCCAAATCCATTCGATTCCTTTCAAACTCTTCCTTGGGTAAGGCCTTTGTCAGAATGTCTACAACCTGTAGCTCTGTAGGCACATACTCCAACTTCACAAGCCCTTTCTCCACCTTCTCCTTGATGAAATGATATTTTATCACAATGTTATTTTTCCTGGAGTGATGAACTGGATTTTTTCTAAGATTGGAAGCACTAGAGTTATAAAAGTAGATTCTGATCGGAGACTTCACTTCACCTCCCATATCTTCAAGATGCTACTTCATCCATAACAACTATGTGCATGCTTGAGTGACCGCAATATACTCAGCTTCCTCAGTGCTCAATTAAATGAAATCATTCTTCTTGATTATCCAAAAAACAAAATCCACCAAGATAGAATACACTGGCTGTTGAAGATTTTATGTCATCCACTGAACCGGCCCAATCTGCATCATTTTATCCTAATAACTCTGTCCGAGATTTGTCATGATTTTTCAATCTAATGTCCACTGTTCCCTTGATATACCGAATTATTCTTTTCACTACAATCATTTGGCTATCCTTGGGATTACTGTGATATATCATTGATTGGAATGTGGTGAAGACACTGTCAGGCCTTGTAGTGGTCAAGTACAGCGAACTACCAATAATTTGCCTGTATTTTGTGATATTAACTGGCTTGCCATCCTCATCTTTTTATAATTTCATCCGGGTTGCAACCAGAGTCTTCATCTCTTTTAAATTATCCATTCCAACCCTCCATGGCATATTTGGATTGAGAAATTAATGTTCCATTCATTCCTTGTGTCATCTGTAGACCAAGGAAAAATGTTAGCTCTCCAGTCATTAACATTTCAGACTCATTTATCAGGAATTCGAAAAACTGTATTCACTGAGATTCATCTAAACCTCCAAATATTATGTCATTAACATCATCCAACACCATTATCCTTTGATTTCTATCATTGTTGAAATAGATATTGTAATTTACTCCCCCACTCTGGAAACAAAGCTTCTTCAAGTACTGATCAAGCCTTGAGTACCATGCACTTGGTGCTTTTTTCATCCCATAGAATGCCTTCTTCAGTCTATAAACTTTGTTCTCATCCTCATGAATGAGAAAACAATTTTTCTGCTCAATATACACTTCCTCCTCTAGAATCCCATTCTAGAATGCAGATTTAACATCTATCTAGGACACTTTGAACTTCTGTTGCACTGAAATGGCTAGGAATAATCTGAATGTCTCCTACCTTGAAACCATCGAAAATGTATCATCAACATCTATTACCTCTATCTGGGAGTACCCCTTTCACACTAGTCATGCTTTGGTCTGAAACATTATTCCATCTTCATTCATCTTGTTGTGATATAACCATTTAGTCCCAATGAAATTCTTATCTTATGGCCTCAAAACAATCTCCCATGTCTAATTATCTTCTGAATCGATATCAACCACTTTGACTCACCCTTAGTCTCTTACCACTTCCTCACATTCAATAGAAAACATGTCACTGTTTCATTGTTAAATTATGTCATTTCTTTCAACTAATTTTCTGATCTTCTTGTTGAAACATTGTTGATACTCTCTCACAGCTTCTTGGTATCCTGAAAATAGTTAGCTGATACCACATTGATAGAACAAAATAAGTAAGCATGAGATGCATGATTATTTCATCTTCTCGGGTAATATTTCTTCTCTCAATAGATAACACCTGAGATGGGTCATCCAATTATTTCTTTGATGGATCTTGCATCTGATTATGATATTTAATTCTCTCCCAATGTTATGTAACCCTTCCCAAGGTTAGGATCACCTTTTAGACCCATAAACATTCTTCGTCTCCTGTATCATTTATTCTCTTCATCCACTTGGAATTAAGCCATTACCAAAATATCTAAGCCTACTGGGTTGGAACTTGGTGGAGGAAACAAGAGACAAATTCAATCACACAATAACTTCATATTGTGCTCTATTGTTACCTTTATCCTTCAACTTTGGTACCTGATTTGAGCCAATAGAAGCATTGAAGCATATCACTTCTTCACTTTGAAACTTTAGAGGCCAATTCCCCTTGGATCGTATCTCCATAAAACGTGAAAAATTTTAATCATCAGTTAATAGCATTTATATACATAGGGATAGGGGTACTTAAGAATCCTCAAGAAGGGGATTGTGGTTGATCCTAATGGGTCAAGCATTTGATTCTTTCATGTAGATCATCTCACTCCGTCTTCGCTTATTCTAGTTGCCTAGCCAACTTCAACTGTTCTGGCTATAGGAATAAGCATTCTTTTCCCACATTCTTAGCGTTTTTCTAATATGTTGATTTGGCAGGCTTGGCCTTCCTCACACTTTGTGGTTTAAACCCATTGGTAGACATTTCCATATTTGATGATCCACCAACATGAAACTTCCCATGATTCCTTCCCTGAGTAGGAATCTCTCTACTTTTAATATTCCCTTTCTTCTTCCACCATTTCAAGGGTCTTTCTTTTTCATCCACTTCACGCTGCAGAAAATGGCATGTGAATTTTTCAATGCATTCTTTGTTCATCTTTCTTTTATCAGATATATTAGAGACCACACTATTATTCATTAGTGGTAGGTCAACCACTGAAGGTACATTCTTATTACTCATATCTACAGCATTTCCTCCCTTTTTCATCCAGATTTGTTCATGTTCTTTCTTACCGAGAGTCTACGAGTGGGACATAGGAGGTGATTGAAACACCGTTCATTTAGCTCCAAGTTATTCCCATGAGGCTCTAAGCCTATTTTCCAATTCACCACCTTGTCTTCTAGTTAAAAATTTCTCCTGATACACTACTGGAGTCGTATATCTCCCTTCAAGTTGCTTTCCCTTTTCTGGTTTCTTCTTGATTAAATTTCTTGCAAAATTCCCATGATTAGAACATTTGAAACATCTTCCATTAAAGGAATAACTTATTTTGTCATCTCTCAGTCAAGATATTGTGGCAGTTGGAGTTCTTCCTCTAACATTGATCTCCTGAGCTTCCTGACACTTATTCATGGTGTGTCCCATTCTTCTGCAGTAATAACATCTAATGAATGATTTCCTCTGAGATACTCTTCTCTCTGATTTCTCATAAAGCTTCTTTTTATTCTCATATTTTTCAAAGATTCTATTTTCAAAACTTGAAATGTATTCCAGAGCCTCTAAAAAGAAGCTTGATGTATGATCATGAATCCCGCAAAAATATCACATGCTATCATTACATCCTTTAAAAGTCTTTTTAGGTCTTTCTCCATCACCTACATAGTTTTTATCATTTCTAGTTTTATTCACGGCTCTCTTTCTATTATGCATGGTAGGGGATTCATCAAATCCAATACCAGTTTTTCCTAAACTGTATTGTCTTTGAGCTCAAGTGATATTTTGTTGTTTCTCCTCAAAAATATCAAACTTTCTTTTCATTTTATCATCACCTTCCGAAGGAAAATTGAATAATAAGTGTAGTGCATCCTTCAACTTAGGTTTTCCTTTGTCTTTTGATATCTCCATTTCTATCTAGGATTTTTATACCTCTTCCTCTAATTTTTGAATCTTCATATCTCTTCATTCAAGTTGAGCATTGAGTCCTTTTTTGAGAGACTCCATGTTACTCATCTCATCTTCTAGTTCTCGTGCGAGCTTTTCTACCATGTCACTTTTCTCCTTCACCTTAAATTTTTCCTCTTCAATATAATCAGAACAAAATTCATTCTCTTATTGCAGCCTTTGATTCTTCTGAACTAGTTCAGATAGCTGGGTGGAAATATCATCTTTTCTGGATTTCAAATTTTGAATCTTATCTGAGTTCAGATTCTTTCCCTTGACACAAGCTTTGGATTTTTCCACCTTTGTCAATCTCTTTCGCAGTTCTTCATCTTGAAAATTATTCTTCTCTCTTAGATAAGTAGCAACATCAATAAGAATCTGATTTAATCCTCTTATCTTGTTGACCTCAATTTCCAATACCTATATCCTAGTATCATTATATTTAACTTCATCATCCAATTTCTAGTCCAATTTTTCTATCATATTGACAACACCTACTAGTGGCCTCCTTCTTAAAACTCATTCATCATCAGTTGTTTCAGCATCACTTTGATGTTAAATTACATCACTCATTCCTACATCATAATTGAGTGGATCAATATTTTCCCAATTAGATTAATCTAGGACTTCTTTCAGTAAGATGTTTTATTATTTTAATTGAATCAATCTTTTTCCATACACACTTCCACACTGGGGAATATCACCTGACTTATGATTCTTCTTGGATGTTTTTTCATTTTCCATGGCACATTGAGATAAGAGTAGACTGGTTATTTTACCACATAGAATGACTACACCAGGTCAGAGCACGAAAATCTGATAAAAGCAACCTTCCCTCTGATAGCAATTGTTGGGACCAATAGGGGCCTATATACCCTAAGAGGGGGGATGAATCATAGTATGGATATTTTTTTTTCAAAATTATTCATGCCCCACTCTATCATGACCTCTTTATTACAAGGGCCACTTTTTTTGCACTTGTGTGTTTATTATGACCACTTCTTTTATTCTTTATCTGATGATAATGCTTTAAATGCAATGTAGGGAAGCAAGTAGGTAGACACAAAGATTTTTACTAGGTTCACCCTCATAGGGCTGCGTCAAAAGAGCATACAATGGTGATGTGCCACTATACCAAATACACTAAAGCACACTGCTATTTACAACGTTCGGGCTAGATTGATTCTATGCCCAGGATCACTACCTTTACCAGGTTTAGGGTTAGCTCACTACTTTCCCAAAGTTAACTCCCTATTTATCTCTCTATGGCTCACTTCCGGTGGAGAGGACCACCTCATTCCTCTTCTATTGTGCACCACTCAATAAAGGATCCCCTCATAGTTTATAGACATTTAGGTCTCTTCATTATCACTAACGAATGCATCCTCTGTTGTATGTAGATTCTCTTTTGAAGTCCAACTTTCACCCGTAGATGAATCTCACTTTTCACCGAATGTATCGAGCAATCTTCCAGCATCCACGCAGCCCTGAATCCCTGCCAGGAATCAACCTTACTTGGCACCCTTCTCTAAGACGGTGTGTATGTCTCGGCACGCAAGTCAAAACAAGCGCAGAATTCCACCTCAACCACTTGCGCGACACAAGGATCTCCAAATCCAAACTTGCGTTACACACACCGTTTTACGCCCAAACCAATATTGGTATGCAACCTACAACTTTCGCACTTCTTCAAAATCCGATGTGCAAGTGTCACCAAACCACATGCGTGACACTTTCTTCTTCAACTGAGAACATGTGCGACTCTCTTCCTTCCTCTCCCAAACTTTCTTGGGGGTGAAACAAACAACTATCGCGAAACTCCTACTTGTGCGACCCACCACCACTTTCGCGACCACCACAACTGCACGCTAGTAGCTCTTATTTTCTCTACGTCTAGAACTTTTTACAAAATGAGGAGGGTTCTACCTGTATTTATAGGAATTTGGATACCCTGCGTGACAGTGCACAAGTCTCCCTTCGGTGTTCATGTCTCGGCGTGCAAGTCTCCTACCGTGAAAATCACTTGCGCGACCAACTCCAAAACTTGTGCGACCAACTCCAAAACTTGCGAGACCCTTATCCATTTCCCATATTTTTATGATTTAATCTTGAAAAACATATGGTGCGCAAGTTTCCTCTCCTTCAAGTACATGGTGCACAAGTCCCTTTGCCAAAAACCCCTTTTCTCCATTTTTCGATTTTTGGGCCCAAAAATTTGGAAAACAATCGAAAACAGCGCCACCGTGTATCTTCTCTTTTTGTACCACCTCCAGATAATCCATTCCTTTATCGACATTATTGAATCAATCATGGATCATTACCCACAACCCTTGAACTTGACATGCCACCATGAAATCCCCTTTGTCAACGAATTTGTATGTCATGGTTTTCATTGTCAACAATCACAACACAAATGTCCACTTTGTGAACAAAAACAGTCACCTAAAAAATAATTCAATGATACCTTGAGGGATTTTTGCCGAACACCCCTCTTAAAAGATTAGTATAACCAAGGATATGTCTATAACTGGAACTATTGTAGTTATAATGTGGGGAAATGATCACATGTATCATAAAATATATTTCCATTATTGATGATACCTAAATAAAAAAATCCTCTAATAATTGGTATTGTGATATAATTTAAGAGTTTTAATGTTTCTTCTATGGTGATTTTGAAAATAATGATAGGTTCATCTCACTTTGTATCAAATCCAATGTCTGAAGAAATTATTTTTATCTCAATACTTCATAGTTCATGTTTGGGGAACTAAATTTACTATTATGGAAGATTTATAATAACTTATGTTGTCTAAAATTACATTTAAGAGTGTTTTAATATTATTCCTTGAAGATGAAATTGATAAAAATCATGTTTCAATGATACATGATGAACAAAATATTTTTTCTTAAATAATGAGTTTAATAATTATGTAAACATTCAAAAACCATCAGAAAATATTTATTAACATATTTATATCATATTATACCAAAATTTAATCTATAATTTTCATACATGATATAAAATAATATCACTATTCTATTAGTATGTTAAATCAATCCATTCTTGAACATGACATCATTAATTGATGATTATGTGGTGATTTAGTCATAATATCATTATAAAATATTAAAAATGTATGATCATAATCTTTTTTAAGGTACATACATGTTTAAATTTTGGTACTGTTTCCATGGTTATAGCTAATGAACTGGTTATTGGGTGTACATGGGTCTTGAGAGTGTTTCAAAGGTGTGGGGAATGAAATGTAGATAAAATGGGCCCAAAATTTCATAGTTCACAATTGCGGCACAGTTAGAAAAAATCATGCATCTAGACCAGGATAACATGTAGCATGGGGACCCTTTTGGATAGAAGCTAGCACACATTTATTGTGGGTTTTCCATACTATACGGGTGCTCCCAATAAACTATGTTTCTTTGTCCCTCTTGGATAGAGGGAGCCTCATGGTTGGTGATGGTTTGTCTACCAATGAAGACAGATCATGTGTCATTTAAATAGTGTGGTTTTTACCATTTTTACTCTCAATCCTATCCCTTCCATCGCAAATTTGTCACCCCATTCGACCCTCTAGAGTAATGGTGATTGACCAGCAACTCCTCCTCCTCTATAGGTGATTTTCCTTTGATTCGTAGGGGATTGGATTGGTGTTTAGTTTGAATCAAATATCTAGTCCAGTATAACACTCATATATTATCTATTTTCTACCAAAGGGATTAAAGAATCCCTTGTCTTCATCTGAATCCCTAAAAACCTCATTTCTATGGAATATTCTATGTTGGGGCACTAGTGGATGTTTGATTTCGTATCATGGGAGGAGATCAATAAATCATTCTTCAATGGTCATTAGGTATGAGGCCTTTAATATCATTCACATAATCTTTGTGTTCTATATGTGTATGTGGTTCTTCCAATGTTCTACCTTATTTCATTCCCTTTACATTGGTTACAAAATGTGATTTGGCCTTTATATTGAGGTCTGACACCCTTCACGTACCTATTTGGGTCCATAGGTGGTTGAGAATAAGCCTTGGACTACCCATAGGGTATGACAGACCCTTGTCAATAGAGATTGAAATAGGTATTTGGTTGGGGTTAATGATTTTATTAAAACAATTATATGTTAGCCTTTTCCAATTTGTAAGGGGTCTTGAAATGGTTTTGAGGGAATGTTGTGGAGGTTTTACCCATTTATATATTTATTGATGGAAAATTATGTTTTAATGTAAATTTTTTTAAATGAGGTTTTCGACACAAAGTGATTCAAAAGGGGGGTTTATTAAGATATTTCAAATTATGTTTGAAAAGAGGGAAAATATCCCTTTTTTTTGAAATTAGTATAACGGTTGTTTTTTATTGTTTATATAGAAATGAAATACTTGGGTAATGATTTAGTTTTCAAATAAGAAGAACCTTATTTGAATGTGTGGCTAAAATATGATTTCAAAAAAGTATTTGGAATTTTGTCTTATTCCATGATATGGCCATAAATGCATTTTGCGACCATAGACATTGAATTGATCTACGTTCTACTGAGATAGGACCGATGATGATTATATGGGTTCGTTAACATGGTTATAGAATGATCTAACTGATGAATGTGCAT
Organism: Viscum album; assembly: GCA_963277665.1. Classification (NCBI taxonomy): domain Eukaryota; kingdom Viridiplantae; phylum Streptophyta; class Magnoliopsida; order Santalales; family Viscaceae; genus Viscum; species Viscum album. The sequence goes on from OY728161.1 coordinate 1,472,768,193, forward strand.
AGTTGACGACATAGCATATGGGTGTGTTTAGCATAATGATATATGTGTTTAATAGTTATGGTTTGTTTTGGTATATTTGAAATGGTTGTAAATGAAAATGTTATTAATAGGGTTTAATAGGCAACATGTCATAAGGAAGTTTTTGGTATAAGGAAAGTGGGTTACTGGGTTATGAATTGAAAATGGTAAATGAGTTAATGTGTTATGTCATGAATATTATTTATATTTTGAATGAAATTTGAAATGTAAACATTATGTGTATTGAATGAGAACTATTTGTGAAATGGTACATGTCGTAAATGGTTTTAATAGGTATATATTCATGTAATTTTTTCAATTTGGCATATTTACATGAATTTGTACACCCATGGTTCATTTTGGTTTGAGGCTCTAAACCCCACACCTAGAATACAAGGGATAAGGATTCCGACTGTGTCATTATGGCCCCAATGGATGCATTGGATGAGACTGCCTATAATAAGGATCCAAGATATTATTGATATGATTGATTGTGAAATGGTTTTTTCTAGTGTGTTAGTGAATTTAAGTAATCCTCTTATGTATAGTATTGTAATGGTTTAGTCTATAGTGTAAATGATGTAAATTCCAAACCAAGGGACAAATGATAATAATTATTAAGTAATTGTGGTTAATTAATGGGTATGTGATGGGTTGTGATTAGTGAACACCCCTGGTAAAAATTGTATGTAACCCCTTATGCCTTATATTAGGCTGCCAGTGTAACTATAGGTAGCTTTGTTTATTGGTCGATTCTATAGATCTTAATGGGAAAATGAATTTTTGATAATTACTTTAATTTTTCCCATGTGTCGTTGTTTAGATGTTACACTTGTTCTCTAAAAAACAATTTTAAATATAATATATTTCCAAAAACAATGTTGGTGGTGGCTACTGATTTTTACTCACACGTTTCTCGAGCTTCCATTGAACTTGGGAACTGAAGAAGATGTTACTTGTTTGAGGTACACATTCAGGTCTGGGACCTAATTTTTGGTATTTCATGGGGTGAATGGTTGGAGCTAGGGTGGTCAGGATTACGTTGGGACACTATTCTAGTTCCCAATTCGTATTAATTTTTTGGTCTTGTTTTAAATTCTGTAACTTCATGAAATGTATTATATTTAGTAAAAAAAAATAGCATGATTACTTGGTTATTTATTGGTATTTTATGTATGTTTTCCATTAATTGTTCATTTTGGTAATGTTAGTTGTTAATGTAACTTATTTTGTGGTTTCGCTCTGATTAGAGGGTATAGCCTCCTCAAGTTTCTCTTTAGACTTTTGTTGCTAGTCGGTAGGCTTTGGAATACATGGAGGTGTTCAGGTTTCCTTTTTTCATATTATTTGGTTATGGTGGAAAATATACTACGATCATTTTGGGACTTGTTAATGAGCTCACACATGGGTGCTTGCAGGCCCTTGCATGAGGGAAAATGCAATTTATCATGTTTGGGAAATGGTGTTAAATTATTTTCTTTTAAGACTGGTTGATACGTCCACCATGGGTAGTGTAGGTGGTTGTGATGTTACTGATTTATGAGGATTCATATCTTGTATCTATGTAGTAATATAGGGTGCGTGAGTTCATGCATCATGCTAGGCATATAGGATAAATAGTTCATCCATATGTTGCTTGTGAATGAAATAATGATAAACCAAACGGGTATAAAAAAAGAAATTGACTGAAATTATAGGTGTTGAAAAGTGATTTTAAGAGGAATTTGAGAAACCTAAATCGTTTAGTTTGTAAAAGGGTGATGATTTTAAAAGTGATTTTGAATAAATATGACATTTTTAAAATGATGGTCTAACAAATAGTTTGTTTAATGTGGAAATGATTTGTTTTTAGAAATGAAATTTTTTTAAAAGTGAAATGTTGTGTTTAAATGTTAATGTAAAAATAATAAGGAGAATGGGAGAATTATGGACTCTTTAGGGACACCAGTGGTGGTTATCCTTTAGGTTGGGTTTTTACCCTGTGTATGGATGTTTTTGGTAGTGAGAGTGTCATTTTTTTGAGACCACAAGTTAAATAATGTGAGACATTGAGGAGTTATGTGTGTTGATTAGTGGAGTGATTCTTATTGTGTCAATGGTTGGTCCTTGACCTGGAATTTGTGAAATAAATTCTATTAATGAGAATTTGGTGACTCTTGTTTATTTAGACCTTTTGAGTTGTGTTTTTGACCTTAGAGTGGGTGTTTGAATCATGGTTCTAGTATATGCGTGTGTTTATCATGGGTGTGAGACCTATAGTAAATGGTAGTTTGATTTGTATGATGTAATCTATTTTTAACATGGGTAGGATGAATATCATGATCAAACATTGTTTTTCTGTTTGTTGTGTATGGATTAGAGAGAGCCATTGACCTTTTCATTTTGTGCATCTAGTTTTGGGAGATGGTATCGTTTGACTTTTGATGATGACATTTGAGAGAGGTAAGATGGGGTGTCAATGCTTTTGGGTTGGTGTTGCATATGTAGACTACTCGAAACTTGGTAGACGCACATAGAGAGTGTTTTCTAGTGTGAGATTACCATATAGGTCTAAGTGTAAAAGTTTTTTGTTTTGGGACATTTGGTTGGGGTTGTGTTTATGAGTTGAAAATATTTAGATTTCAGGGGTATCCTTGAGAGAGGTCAACCTAGTGTTTGCAGGTGCCTTGGAATGTGGAGCATTGGTTCTTTCCATATAGGTGAAATAAATGCATGGTTGGTGCCATAATGTTTTGGTAAAATTGCATTTTTATGTGTTCTACTCACCTCAAGGAAGCACATGGGTACTTACATTTAGTTGTAAATATGGTTGTGAATGGTGTGATTGCTTAGAGAACTAGACAAGTGGTTTTCCTGGTGTGAGAAGCTGAAAGAAATGCTTGTTTAGGGTGGACGAAGAAGGGGTGATCAAAGAATGAATTGAAGAAACATTGGGACACATTGGGTGACGGTGGTCATCTGGTTGAGCTATTTATATGTGTTTTTTTTGGGTGAGACATTGAGGAAGCCTTGGGTCCGATGAAGCTGTAAGATCAGGTGGTATGATCAGTGGTGTGAGTGAACATTTGGGACTATCTTGACTGATGTATGTCTCATTTGATATAGAGTCGAGTTTTTTGAATGTTTATAGGAGAGTGTGATACCTCAATGTTCTCGATGAGTACCTAGTGATGGACATGTGTTGAGAAGCACGATGAATTGGGATATGTGGCCTGGTGGGTTGGATGTAACTGCACATTCATTCCTTGAAATAAAGTAGAGAGTCCCTTGTTGTCTGAAAAACCGTTTGGTTATGGAATGATGGGATAGATCATTGCATAACTATTTTGATCAGCGGGTATGTGCAAGAATAACTCAAGTGGAGTAATGATAAAAGTTCTATAAGAAATGTTGGGCTATGACAGTATGTCATAGGATTGTGAGGTGGTACTGAGTTTTTTGGGACATTCCTTTTGATTTTTTTTGTTCTAGAGTTTTTGAGAGTTTCTAAAGTATGTAATATGAGACTATTATATGATTGAGGACTCCTATTAGAGGATTGATTTGTGGTGGTGGATAGTTTATGGTTGTGTTTCTCAATTAATTATTAGTTTACTTTTTTCCAGAGATAATCATGCTCAATACCTTGAAAACACCTCATATAGACCAACATGGATCTCAATTTATGCCTAACTACCTAAATTTATCTGGGATGGGAATGAAATTTTTTTGAAGAAATTATCATGGATAAGTATGTGTGTGAAATTCATTTAGTGGGGGAGTAAACCATCACTCGGTCACTAGAGAAGACATTAGGATAGACTGGATGTTTAATAATTCCATGGCTTTAGATCATAGAAGACATGAATGATTATTGGGTGATGATTATTTTATTATTAATGTCATAGATGGATGGTTACGTCCATGTTTTGTGGTTCATCTTGTGATTGATCATAAGACGAAGAGGTTGATATTTTTGGAGGAAAATAGTGACAAAGAAACTCCAATGGTGGTGAGGGTTATGTTAATTAATGAATTTCTAGAGCAAGATATGAAGTATATGTGGTGGAATCAAGAATCCAATAAGAAAATTATGAAGTGTATATTTTTATTTCTTGGGGGGAAACAAGTTTTTCCTCGATTGTGATGGTCGGTCGAGCTGAGTGATGTCTTCAAAATTGGTGTAGTTATAACGGTAATCATAGTTGTAGCATCGAGGATGTATTAAGTGTTGTTATAGATAATTAAAATGGTTTGAAGATTAGTGAATTCCATAATGGTTGAGTTCTATAAAACACTGTGGATTACTTTAGAATGTGTGTGCTAATGATAGTGGTTTTCTTTTAGTTAATATGCATTATGGCACAGTGAAGTGTTGACATTAGAATAGTAGATGTTGGTAATCAAGGGAGTTATTTGACCAGGGATGGATAGACATAATGGATGTTGTTGGTTTTAATCCACTAATGGTTATCATTAGAAGTATAAGTCTCTTTTAGTAATGGGAATGGTCTCTAAGGAAGAACTAAGTTACCCTAAAATGAGCATGGATAGTGGAAGTGTAAAATCTAGAAGGTTTCTATGGAAGGGTTTAATTTCAATATTTTATATGGATCTTGGGGATTTTTTGGTGTGGTGAGATGGAAAATTCATTGGGTAAGTTGTGGAAGTTGAGTTTAGGTTCTATAGGATTATTTTTCCATTATGTAATTCTTCAATACTAAAAAATTGTGGTGATAGGATAAAGAATATGGTAGGAATCACCAAATCACGAAAAGTAATTGGTTAATGTTGAAATTGGGAGTTTGAGATGGATGGACTTGGGTGGGAGCCATCTCGATGAAGTAGTGTTGGTGACCAGCATTGGCTTGGGTTTTTACCGATTGATTTCCTTGCGATTAATGTTATATTTGGGATGTTCTATGGATGTGTTCATGTGGTTTTAGGTTGCTTAGACTCGAGTATCAGACATATATAGGTGTGTAAATGTGGTTGGAATCTGGATGTTACATTGGGTTATATTGGAATGGGTTGTTGATATAGTTTTTTATAGAACTGGGTGACATGGAACCAAGCATTTTAAAGGTATGTTGTTAAGAGGATTAGAATTAGGGTATTCTTATTGGATCTCCCAGGGTAATTTATTTCCTATTGGGTGTTCTTTTGTGTGGTGTTTCATCAGTGTTACTTAGAATTTTCTCATATATTTTTTTAGTTTGTGATGAGTTTGGGGTATATGTGCCCTTTAAGAGCATCAGGCCCATTCTTATACATCATGGTGGAGAAAATGATTACAGGGTAGGACTACTGTCAGTCTGAGTGTTTTGATGACATGGATGAGTTTAGGTAGAAGCTCAAGAGTTTAATGTAAGTTATAAGTTCATGTTCTATCCTTTTTGTCGAGAAGACACAGGCATTTGGGGAGGTGTAGCTCAGGGATGACCCATTATAATGTGGGGGAGGTTTTAAGATTACATCCTTTCATGAATGTACTTACTTTTTTAAATATTGGTGTTACTTCCTTTGTTATGAATAATGAAGTAGTTATTGGGTGTATGGGGGACTTGGGAGTGTTTAGGAGTGTGGGACATGAATGTGGAGAAATGACACCCAATAGTGTGTAGTGCATAGTTAGAAAAAACTGTGCACCTGGCCTAGGAAAGTATGAATCTTGGGAACCCTTACATAAAAAAATCATGCAAATGGTTTCCACATGATTTTGAAAATAGTTTGGGTGTTCCTTGGAAACTGTGTGGCTTGGTCCCTCTTGTACAAAGGGAGCATCACAGTTGTCGCATGGTTTGGCTAACATTTCTTTCATACCATGAGTCCTTTTGAAAGTGGTGTTTTACCATTGCCCCTCTCGATCCTATTTCTACATTCACCGGTTATTTCTTCCCATTTTACCCCCTAAAGAAATGGTGTTTAACTAGAATCCCCCTCCTTCTCTATGAGTGATCCTCCTTCATTCCTAGGTTTTTGTAATGAAATTGGTTGTGAATCAAATATCTATGGGAGTCTAGCATGCCATTATGCTCTATTTCTTGGTTTAAGACTTTTAGATTCCCTTGTCTTATTTGTAACCACTAAAACCCTAATATTATGGTATATTCTAGGTTTGGGAGTTAGTGGGTGTTTAATATAAATTCAGGGGAGGATATTAAGAAAATTTTCATCAATGGGCATGAGGTAGGTGGTATATAATGCTTTTATCATAGTCTTAATGTTTTATATGTGTATTTGGTTGTTCCAATGTGTTTACTTATTGTGTTTACTTGTACATGGATTTCGAATGTGATTTGGTCCATTTAATGTGGTGTGAAACCCTTCACAGAACCCGTTGTGTCAATTGGTGAGTGAGACCTAATCTATGGCTACCCATGAGGTAAGTCAAACCCTTTTCAATGGTGAATTTTTATATGTATTTTGTTAAGGTTAATGGGTTCATTTAAATAATTATATTTTTTATTTCGTTAATTCATTAGAGATATTTAAATGATTTTGAGGGCATGTTTAGTTTATTTTAATTGCTTATAGATTTATTGATGGATTTTTTTAAGGTGAGAAACATTTTGAAAGGAGGTGTTGAAATTAGGTTGATTCAAAATGTGGTTTTATAAATAGATTGAAAATGATTATTGAATAGAGTGAAATGATCCATTTCTTTAAAATGTTTTAATCATTGTTTTGATTGGTTTAAATGGAAATGAAAGACTTGGGGCATGTTTTAGTCAACAAATAGGATAACCCATGTTCTAAAGAGTGGCATCAAGATGATTTAAAAAATGTTTTTTGAATTGTGTTTTATATAATTATCTGGACTTAATGATTAGCTAGGAAAAAATTCAGTGAATTGATCAACATGATAGTGATATTGGACCCCTGACTATTATGTTGGTACCTTAACAAGGTTATTGAATGAACTAAATGATGAATGTGTATAGTCGATGACATAGTATAAGCGGGCGTGTTGAATAATTATAAATGTTTTTAATACTTATGGTTTGTCTTCGTTAATTTGAAATGGTTCTAAATGATATTAATGATAATTTTTTTTAATTGAAATCATGTAATAATGTAGTGCTTAGAATATGTCATGTGGGTTAATGGGTTATTAATGGTAAATTCTAAATGTGTTAATTGGTTAAGACACAAAGATTATTTATGTGTTGAATGATATTTGAAATGTGAACATTATTTGTATTTTCATAGAACATTTGTGAAAGGGTATATGATGTAAATTTTTTAATGAATTATTTGAACATGTCTTGGTGGTGTGTGGTGTATTGACATGGGGTTCTACAACCACTGGTCGGGTTGGACTGAGGCTCAAAAACCCACCACTAGAATGCACGGGTTTGGGAGTCGTACATAGGATCTATAACCCTAATAGATACAATTAATGAGACTAAATGGAATGAGGCTCCAAGGTAAGTGTTATATAATTGATTGTGAAATGGATTTTAAAAGGGATTTATGTAATTTGAATTATCCCCTAATGTATTGTAATTTAATGGTCTAGGCCATAGTGTAAATGATCTAAATTCCTAACCATGGGACAAATGATAAGAATAATTATGTAAATATTTTTAACTAATGGTTATGTGGTGGGTTGTGATCAGTTTTGAGGATTTAACACCCCTTGTAAAAAATGTTTTTAACCCTTTATGTCTTTATATAGAGTCCAAGTGTGACCTGCATTATTTTATTTATTTGTCGATTCTAGTGAAATTAATGGTAAATGGATATATGATAATTACATAAATTTTTTCCTAATTTCCTTGTTTAATTTATACAATTGTTCTCTGTATATACTTCCTTATAGACTGGATAATTCATTAGACATAGTTGGTGGTGGCCTACATAGTTGTACACACACATTGATCGGGCGTCATGGCACTTGGGTAGCTGAGTAGATGCTACTAGTTTTATGAATAGGTTCAAGGTAGGGACCTGGTGTTTGGTTATGAATTGTATTATGGTTTATATATTGGGAGTTCATTATGGGATTGGGACATAGGTATGACTTTAGAGTCATTTGATATTCATGGACATGGTTTATTTTGTATGACTCTGTGACATGTACTATATTTAACAGATTTTCATTTAACTTGTATAAATGTTTACTTGTTGGTTTTTTATGTTGTCTATTTCATGTTCCTATTGTTTTTTTATCTTTTTTTGTTACAAATTCTGTATTTTCACTCTAACTTATCATTATATTCTACCAATTTTTCTTTTTTGACCTGTAATACTTATCAGGAACCTCGGGTGTATGGGGAGGTGCCCATGAGGTCTTATAATGACTGAACTCTGGGCACTGGTTATAGTGGATTTTCTATAGACGTTACAAATAATGGTCATATTTAGTTTTTATCAAGGTTATACATTATAATTGTCATTAATTAGAAAAATAATTAATGTATATGAAATTATTTCATATAATTATTAAAATGAATTTTCTCTTAGTATGCTTTTTTAAATGATTAAAATAATTATGAGTGTTTTCTAATCGTATCACTAATTTTATATCCAATTATTTAAACAATATCCATAATTATATAATAAAATTAATTTTTATCCATTAAACCCATTTTAGTACCATCCATTTATGGTAGTAGTGAAATTTGAAATATAACCTTCAATAGAGGTTGTAGACAATGTGTTGGCATGGCTGAGGATATTTTTTTCAAACAAAAAGATAATGAAGTAATGTAATATTTCACTACATAATCATAAATAAGTTATAATAATATTTATTATATGCTAAATTCTCACCTTTCACCATCCACTATAGGTGTTAAAGGAAAGAATCATGTTTCTTTGTGGGGGTTGTAGTCCATACATACACATGAATCTTGTTTTTATTTTTCTTAGGGGAATATGGGAATCTGGTCAATTATTATTATATTAATATAATAACATTTAATATATAAAAAACAAAATTATTACCATATATTTTTTGTAAAATTATTATATTTATTGTATAATAGAATATAAATAATTTAATTGAAAAATAATTACTCAAGTTGAGCACTTTGAGATTTATTTGAAGCGTGCCTTGGAAATGGAGGGATCATGCTAAAATTTTGTGACCAAAATATAATATAAGATGGATAACATTATAGAGGAATTAAAAATCCAATGTTTCAAGTGAAAAATTAATTTTCATTGTGCTATTGAATGGGTGGTGAGATTCCCTTTTATAAGTGAAAAGTGAATACATTTTTTGTAAATATAAGTAAAATTTTAATAGTGGGGAGTAACACTCAAGGAAAATGGATCCAAAAATATAAATAATGTTTTGAGGAATGGTTATTTTTGATAAATCCTCAAATATTAAATTTTATAGAGGTTTTAAACATTTTTTCAAATCATTACTATCACATTTTCCACTATTACAATTATAACATTTACCATAGTAATATATTTTTATATTAGTAAATCATTTTTTCCTAGCACAAAAATTGACAAAGTTAAATTATTTTTACCAATTGATTAAAAAATTTATATCCATGTATAATTATTAAATTTCTAAAAAAATATGTAAATTTTAAAATAAAAAATGAATAATGCATTATAAAAATTAGTAAAAAATTTTGATAACAATTTTAAAATATTAAATTAATATTTATAAATAAAACATAATATTTTTAGCATGTATTATGTTACATTAAAATAATATATTTTTACAAGGTAAATATATTTTGATCATTAATTTATCATTAGAACATATAATTTCCATCAAATTAATAGTTCTAAAAAATAGTATTTTCACTAATCAAAAAAACATTAGTATTTTCAGAACAATAATATAATTTAATTTGAATATATTTTCATTATGAAGATATAAAAATTTAATTATATTTATTAAAAATCGAATTTTAAAAATTTAAAATTTATATATTACATAAATACATAAAGATGTAATAAAAACTATTTTCATAGAAAAAATCATGTAAAATATTAACAATTCCTTGTCATATTTATTAAAATTAAATGATAAAATATGTGTTAGTATAATATGAATATCAACAAAAATAATTTTTATAACAAATTTATTTTCTTAAAATTAATCGCGTAAAATAATTTTTTTAAAAAAGGACACATTTTAATGGATAAATTAATTTAATGATTTATTTTTATACACTAAAATAATTTATCAATTACTTAGTGATGATAGTGAAAAATATTTTTATTTCTAAACATATTTTATAACATGGTAAAATAAATTTTTAACTACTAAATAAATGTATTAAATCTAATGGTTCAACATTATTTTATTGTTTTTTATTTTGTTATTGTTTGTAAAGAAAGATGTTGAGTCCCTTAGGTTTTAAAGTAATAAAATTTACATAATTTAAATATTTAGGATGTTACATTCTCACCCCCACCACACTAAAATAAATTACCCACATAAATTTTTATTTTAATTAACTAATAACATTACATAAAGATATATAAAATATAGGCACCACTCAAGATATATTTTTAATGGATGTGTCTACCTCGATATCTTAGGTTTCTCTATGAGACATGTATCGTTCATCCATATTGTAAAAAACTACTTATTTTTTCACCATATATAGTTTCTATATTATCTCCATTACCAAGTATAAAATATCTTACATTTCATTGGATATAACTCCCTAGGATATTCTTCACACATTTTTGAAATATAGGGAATTAAATCTTTTTTCACCCATCAATTTTGTCACCCAAAATTCCATGATACACTTCATTTATCATTATAAGTTTGTTTTGTATTTTCAACTATGTGCATGTTTCTAATAATGATTATTTATAATTATTTATTTATAATAATAGGGTTTCTATATTTGGATCCATTCTTAGAAGGTTTCTTGTGGGGAAAATCACTGTATTTTCCTATAAATCCATTCATAACATAGTTCCTTTCGGATTTTATCCAATAATTAAAATTATCACATATACTTATCCTTAGGGTTCTCAATAATTTTAACTTATTATGATACCTAAAATATTTAACATCACAAAAAATAACCTAATCATTTCTTTGTAGCATTTAAATTATGGAAAACCTTTACTTATCACACTAAAATGACATTTAAATATTTAACATATGACATCCTGATCTAGAAGGTTATCTAAACACTATTATGATATACGCTATGACAAATCACAAAATGTAACTATAAAATATATATAAACTATAACAAATATTTCCTAAAAATTCATTCACAAAAACTTTTATGTTTGGTGTTTTATAGAAATAGGAAAAAAACATTAACTAAAACATTCTTTTATTTTTCAACAAATGGAAAATTTCATCCTCTATATAATCAAATGATTAATCAATATCACATATCCAATATCTCATATTAATTATGTACATAAGATTCTCTTCTATACATTTAACACTTTTCTTTCCTTTTTAACCAAGATATATGGAATCATACAAAAGGGGTGAGCTCAGATTGTTTGTAGGGGTAATCATATGTTTTCAAAAATAATCATAAGTCATAACATGATAAAAAAAGGGCATAATAAGGATATATAATAAAGTTAAGTATAATAATAAATATATCCTAAATAACTGAGAAATGTAAGAGTACATCATGAAAATTACATATTGTATAAAAATAAATCATACATGATAATTTTGTCACATATATAAGAATGAAATCATAATATTCTATATCAAGTATCAAAACTTATTTCTCCTAGGGGATCAGCCTGTAATCCACTCATTCCCTTTTTGTTCCATTATTAATCCTTCAGAAAATGAAATGGAATGAACCTTTTTAATACATTGAAAATAACATTGTTGTAGATCCACATTATAAAATGAGTAACAAATCCATCATTGTGTTAAAAATTAAAATCCAAAAAGTGTAATATTAAATGAAATATAATAAAATATTTTCTCATAGAACCCATGCATGTAATTTATATTATCATTGTAAAACAATATAACACATAGGAATGAGAGCTTAACATTCAACACCCTGTATGAGCATCGTACCCCAAATGTTATTAAATAGTTGAAAATGATTTTTGTTTTAGAATTTAAAATCCCCAAAAAGAAAGAAAAAATACCATATAATTCACTAAATGGTATAACATACCAAAAATATATGAAATAATTTCCAGATATTTGTCATAACTCAATGAAAAAAAGATGAGTTACCAAAAATAAAATATAATGGGGTTATAATTGAATAAATATCCATATGAAAGAAGGAAATTGACTTAACATATAATATTTTATAAAATATTGGAAACTATAATAATAATAAATCTTTGGGATGTAAATTCAATATTCCAAGAAAAATGATCACATGAAATATATTATGTCTCAATGAATTAGAATTGAGATAATAAAAACCCTTACCTCTTGTCCAGACATCCATGAACATAATTTAACCAATGGTACCAAAAAATATATCTATACTTACCACTTAATTTAGAACTTTTTTAATATCTATTTAAACATATACTATTTATATGTGTTCATTTTCTTTATAAATTGTAATTAGTTTTATTTTTTATCTATTTTATAACATCAGTTATTTATAGTTTTGATTGTATGTAATAATTTAAAAATAGAGATGTTCATAACCATTATACTCAAAAAATTAATGTTTATCGGTATACTAAATTTACAATTATATATTATTAACAATAAATTATCATTTCTCAAATTATTTTCATTAGTGTTATAATCTTTATTTTTGAAGATGAAGTTGATAACAAACATGTTTTAAAGATTCTTAAAAAATAAATGGTCTTTTGTTAATTAATTAATGTAATAATATTTTTACCATTATAAAGGCAAAATAAAATCATTATTAACATTTTTATATCATATCTTATTTGTAATTATGTTCACATAGTCATCCATAATATAAATTTATATCACTGTTTGTGTAGGTGGTTAAACCAACCCAAATAAGAACATGCTGGATTAATGGATGATTTTGTGATTATTCAGTCGTAATACCATTTCTCACAAACAACAATGATAAAATAACGTTTTTATTAGTGTGATATATCTGAATTTTAATGTATTATATTATTATCTAATGGATATTAAAAATTTACAAAATCTGAATAAAAATATGTTCCTCATATAAGATGGTTTTAAGTAAATGAATTAATGATGTTTTTTATTGATCATATAATTAATAGGTTCTCCAATATTTCATACTAAAACCAAAATAATATAATAAAATTAATTTAATCTGTTAAAAAATTTAGTTTTGAATATCAATTAATGGAGATAATGAAAATTGTAATGCATCATTCTATGGATGCATTAGTACGCATTTTCACATTGGTGATGAATTCATTTTCATAGAGTGATAGAAAAGAGTAATATAGTTTCTCATTTCATAATATTAACTAATTTATAAATATAATTTTTATATATTAACTTCACTCTTTTTACCATACATGTTAGACAATGGAGGAAAATTAACACAATACTTCCTGGATGTGGTTGTCCACATATACGAACAAATCTCATTTTTAATGGTATATGGTAATAGTGGTTAATAATTATTCCCTTAACATAATCTCATTAATTATATAAAAAATAATTTTTCTAACAGATATGTATGTAAAATTTAAACTTATATAGGATTCATTTAATGTAAATATGTTATGTAAAAAATATTACTCGGGTCAACACTTTGAGATATTATTGGAGGAACCCTAGGAAATAGAGGGCTTATGGTAAAAAAAATTAAAATAAGATAACTGATTTAACAGAGGGTTCAAGGGGGTGTAAATAATGTTGGGTTTTAGTATTAAACTCATCATTATGAGTGGTGTTTATAGGTTGCTTATATAGCCCTTTTATTACCATAAAGGAATGAATTTTTAATAAATAACCTTAAAGGTTTTAAAAATGGGAAGTCACTGTGGAAGGAAATTTCTCCCAAATTGAAAATTAACATATTACTAAATAGATAATGTCAAAATATACTTTAAAATTAAATTTAACATGTTTTTTAGACACATTTCAACCATTAAGTATTAAATTTCCAATTTTATATTTTAATTTTTTCTGTGGTAACTATTTTTTACCATAATAAATCATTTTTATGCCAAAAAATAAAACGGACCATATTACATATTTTAGATAGTATAATTCCAAATTATCAATCTTTGTAATAATATTATGTATATAAAAGTGATATATATAAATTTTATAATTATAAATATATAATTCAATAAAATTGTTTTAGTGAGAATTTTGACGTGAGTTTTAAAAAATAAAATATAAGGATATAAATAAGACTAATATTATAAATTGTATGATTATATATAAAAAACATATATATTTTCATGATAAAATTGTTATGATTTTTATTTTATACTCAAATTTTAGAGACTCCAAAAAGATCTTGATTTTTTGACAAAAATATTTAATTTCACAATTCATATAAGAGTAAATTTTTTCCCAAAAAAATATGAAATTTCATTAAAATATAATATATATATATATATATGAATAAATAAAAAACAAAATATTTTTTTGATATTTTAGATGTAAAATATGAGAATTTATCATTTCAAATATAATATTATAATATAATGAGAATTTTTCTCTTTGGAAAATAAACATTTATAACTAATAAATATTCCTATCGTTATTTCCTTTCAAATACTAGTCATATTGGTGTAATATATTATTAATATTTACATAAAATTTTACCAAAAATATATTTACATTCATAACAGTAAATATAAGAATATATTATTTTATGAATGATACATTTTAATGTATAAATTAGTCTTATTATTTTATTATATATAATAATTTTTTTCCATAATTAAATTTCATTGACATTGATAATTATTTTTTATTCATACATATAGATCAAAAATTAGTTACATATATTACTTCCCACAAATTCTATTTCAAAATTTTAACAGTTATAAACTACGTCACAATTTCTTATTCTTTGTTGTTCTATATAATGAAATCAATTACCCATATTAAGTATTAAAGGGAAATGATAATTTAAAGTCCTAGATTGTTTCCATTATAGACAATTTACTTTATAGTTTTATAGCGTTTTCATAAATTGAACAATAGGGGAAATAGAATGGAGTTTTGGATAATTTAATTAATGTTTATAACTTATATTATTAAATTTTCCTATTTAAATCTATATTTAAAAATTTATTTAAACCATTATAAAATTTTTTACAATATATAATCAATATATAAATAAAATTTAATATGTGTTGTTTTATTTTTTAAAATTATATAAAAGTTTATTTGTTTATATGATAATTTGAGTTCTTAAAAAATGTCATATATTTGAAAAATGATGGCTTTCATATTAATTTCCATGTATAATAACAATATAAATAGAAATAAAATTAAGAAATATATTAAATATTTATATTTATTTATTATGGGATGTCAATAAATCATGATAAATTTTAAAATGTTAATTATTTTATATTTATGATTTGTTCGTAAATGTTTATAAATTTTTTGAATTTATGATTTTTAATTATTATCTAAATAAAATATTTAAAAATTCTTGAATATAAATTATATATATTTTTAAATAATATATTCTTTAATTTAAAGTGTTAATATACTTCTCATAAATGTCATACCATTTGTATAGGGTGTTTCATTGTTGTTATAACATAGTGTTTAGTTTGTTTTAACCACGATTATTTTTTTGTGGGTTTTGAACATAAAATTAATATATTATTGTGATTTGTAAATATTAGTTGTTAAAATTGTATTTCAATTGAGGTCCCACTTGAGTATTGATTTATATATAATGATAGTTTGAGACAACTTTCCTACAATATTTGGTCTTAAAGTGCGACTTAAAAGGTTAGGTGTAGGGATCTATTTGATAATAAATGATCATTTTATAATTTCATTTCATATGATTGTAAAATATAATAAGAATCTATTTAATATAATTTACAAATGGGATGTATTTATATAAGTGAGAATGAAATTATATTCAATTTTCAATTAAGGAAAATATATCATGTGTTTTATAATCTCTTAAAAATTAATATGATTGATGATATTTTTTTCATGCTATATAATAAAAAAACGTAATCACTAGAATGATGCATATACAAATGAATTTCATCAGATAAGAAATTGAGAGTTAAAATTACTTTCATAATTATAATTGTAATATTAATTCTATATTGAACACATTCATAGAGACATATCATCCAAATGGACATGTATATTCTAATTTTTGGTGCTATGGGATTTTATTTTATATGTTATAGTGGAAATGGGTGACCCTAGAATTTGAGTAACTTAATCAAGAAATATATCATGGGTCATGCTGAGCTAGGTGTAATGGTATATGTTTTTTGTATAAAAATCTTTTTTTTATTTTTTATATTCTATGAATTATTACATTTATCCTACATCAAACAAAAATGATCAATGACTTTTTCTATTATTGGATTATAATAAAATATACAAAGTAATTGAATTTAAGGTATCTTAGTGAAACATAATAACAAAAATTAAAAGTTGAATAAAATAAAAAGTAAAAAAAATAATACTACAAGATTGTTATATTACTCTTCATAATATTTTATGAAAAATATAAGACCAATAATAATTATATAATTATTGTAAACTTTTCAAAATATGATATGAATATTTAGAATTTAAATGATGAATGATTTATAAGAAGTATGCAAAACAATATATAAATTGATAACAATGAAATGTAACCACTGGGAAAATATAATTGTTGGGAGTATATGGTTAATGGGTATATTAAAAATAAATATATTAGTAGTTATAAATTATTTATATATAGTTAATATAATTAATGAATATTTATATAATTGTCATGATAATCATTCATCAACATTTTAGTCATTGAACTACCTTACCTTAGAAAGGCATCCTCATGTGGTATTAGTTTTCGAATAGTGTTGAGGGATTGGATCATATATTAGGGACACATTTCTAGGATATGATTAAAATAAATAGAAAAATAAAAATAACTAAACATTGTCTATAATACATAATTAGAGTACACTTATTAGTATCATGTCCATCATATAAGATATAAAAATATAGTCATACAGTTATACATCCCCAATAGATCTACCTACTAACTGATGACGTATAAAACATTTTACCTATGAATAAAAGTAAAAGGAGGCTCTATTATAATAATGAGCTTCACCGAAATCCCATCTTTAATCTCCATAAATATACTCTATCCAATTCAACTATATATACAATGACCAAAAAAGTAAAAAATATGGATACATGTATAACATTGTTCACATATGTGGATTAATAAATTCAAATGATAAGTTCCAAACTAATTTCATCTAATATAGTCTATACTATACATGTGAATATAGAAAAAAAAATCATAAATTAATTTTAGGTAAGAATTCCCATTGTATCATCATGTGTAAACCAATCAACCACGATAGCCAACAATATATTATCCAATCGCCTTTACTAATTGATATCCATTTTAGACCAATAAGATAGTTTTTTTATGTGGAATACTGAACAATTTTTTTTCAAACCAAAAAATTACATTGATATAATATGGAATCTTGATTCTTGACTTGTCTTACCATAGGCATAAATATTATTTTTATTTCAGACTCTATGCCATTTTTACTATTGTTGTCAAATTTTTGTTGCTATCACATACTCTTTGATGTTATAACTATTAAAACTAAATTTCATATGAAATACCATACATTCAAATAGTATATCCAGTGAAATATAAATTAATATGGTTTCTTTTGATCTTGGGATATATAACTAAAGGTGATAAATTTCGTACAAAATCTTGGACTCTCTACCCTTTAATAAATAGATTAAAAAATCCCATATGGTTCCATATATCTCTACCTGTCTAAATATTTCTCCAAAATGTCACATGGTTTCTTAGATTTCATTCTTATTTAACTGTATATGTAAAATTTCATTCTGAATCATAAAAACCCTTTGAGACTAACCATTATAGGAAACTCTAATTCATCTATAGAGTAAATTTAATGGGTTTTGTAACTCTACATCCCACTTTTTAGGTTCTTATTTAACACCAGCTCAATACCCTTATAAAAATAGTATACTGAACACAACAACCAGTCTATTAAATCCCATTACATTGAAAAAAATAAGAATCCTAGTAATCCTTATCATTTCTTTGTATAATTCGTACATGAATCCTCCTACTGTTCAATGAAGAAATTCATAATATATGAATACAGGGATGATAATATTCAGATACCAATACCTCTCATATTTTTTAGACCATAATAAACTTATTATTGTTCTCATATCTCCTAAAATGAAATTACTAGGTCCCTCTGACTCTTCCAAATAATGTTTTACTGGGAACAAAAAATAGAAATAATACCATGGGTATATCATAGCTCATATTCCCAATGTAACCATTGAGTAAAACTCCAATACAAATCCTTTTCCAATATCCACATCCCAATAAGGATATTCCTAACACGTAATATCCTATGAAACTCTAGGTAAGACTATTGGAATCCAAACTCTAGGTCATCAAAAAATTTTCCATTACAGATAACTAATTCCAAACTTACATCTTTAATATACGAATTATAAATCCCATAATATAGAGAAAACCATTTTAATTAAACCACAATTGACATTATAGGACATATTTAACTGATATCATAGATAAATTCCATGATCAACACTTAATATGTTATTCCAATTCATTATTGACATGTAAGATTGTCTCACTCATTATTATTGGGCCTCATCCTATAATGCCATAATACTTGATAATGGAGGTCCTACCAAGGATAATTATAATCTAATCCTATACCCATGAATTAACCAACACATCTCAGAAACATGATCAGTATCTTTAACCTATTGGTCTTATTATCATTGAGTGTTCACAATTCCTATAAATTAACTGAAGCACTTACTCCAAAAAATATAACACTATAAGACTCCAAATACATTCACATAAGGAATAATATTCCCATAAACATTTCATAGAAATCCATCCTCTCATTTAGGATCCAATTATTATTACAAATAAATAATATGGTTGATTATAATAGTTACCTCATACATAAATCTTGTAGTTACTTCCATTATATAAATATGTACCACCAACATCTAAGCTCAACCGAGCAAAAATGGATTTTACCCATCAACACAAGGCCTTAAATCCTTCATCAATCATCAAAATTAATTTCAATTAATTTTAACATTAAAATAATATTGATTTTCCAACTACTTATCTTGTAATAATCCATGAATTACTCACTATGAATTCCCATGTGATCTAATCATTGAAATATTTGGGGTGTACCATCCATATAATTCAACCAAATCTCTAGAATAAAATAACCTCAACACTTCCATTAATTTCCATCAAATAATTGAAATATAATAGTTATTAATCTATTGAAATTAAAAAATTAAATATCCCAAAACCTAGTGTTTTCATCCATCCAATACAGTATCAATCTAGTGGCTAAAAAATCCCTAACTCTCAGCATCATTCAACTAAGAACTAGAGATGTCATCACTCAAACCCCATCGAAGATCGTAGTTAATTAGTTGTAAATTATGGAGATAAATATTCACGTATGTAAGAGAAATAAAAACCTTGAATGGTGTGGATAACTGCATATAATGATAATAGATCATTTAGGTTGAGAGGGTGGAAGATGAAGGGAATAGTATCCTTAGCTCTACTAGCTCACAACTATTATAATGAATAATCTCATAGAAAGGTTTTAAATCTAAAAGGACCAAAAGAATATATTCATATTATTTTACCAATTAGGAGTGTTGAAAATCAGGTAAACCATCACTCATCACCACATGAGAACCTTATATATCTCCTTCACCATGTAATTGTCCCTTTTTAACTAATAGAAAGTACATATCACCCAAATTTTTTAGATAGATACATTACATATCACACTTCCTTTATCAGAGTCCCTTGTGAAGAAAGAACCAATACTATTAAAAAAATTTCAAAAAAAAGTTACACCTATGGATTATAGGTTAACAATAACACATTTACCATAATAAATTTATTAACACCCTTACACATCATAGTGTAACCCTTACATTTCATAGAAATTACCCTTAAACATTATAGAGTGAACTGGGTACTTTATTAAATATTATAATAATTTTGGAATCCTTTTATACCTAGTGATTCATACATATCTCATCAATCCCTTTATGTATGATCCTTACATATTGACTAGTCCCTAGCATATCATAGGGTACCCCTTACATATCTAGTACTATACAATTTCTTAACTATGGATATTTAGAGTAACCCTTAATCAATAACAATATTATCAATAACATACATACATTATTATATAAAACTAATTCATATTTAATTTTCTATAGTAAATAATTGTGTGGAATAGGGTGATATTTATGAATCATTTAGGATCACTATTATGTATAAAACCATACTTATTAGTCTATTTCAATTTTCCATCCCAGATCTACAGCTTTGAAAACCAAAAAATTGCATTTCCCACAGTGTCAACTTGTTAACATTATATATCATCCTTTTAAATGAATTTTTACATATATAAAATGAGATTAGAAATTTATCAAAGACATAAAAATTCATTTATGACATGTTCTTATTCATATTTTCATCTGTTTTATATGATATAATTTTGTATTCACCAATATCATATTAATGAGGAACCCACATCAACCATTATTTATCATGATCAATTTGGTAAATTCTATTGATTCACATCATATTCATAAAAAAAATTCATGCTCCTCATAGATATTCTAAAACTCATGGAATCACAATTAAAATCCCATTAAAAAAAATCCTCAATCCAGGGAAAAAAATTAAAAATTACATTGAAAATAAATATCATTAAAATAATTTTCCATTAAAAACTCTCAATAATAAGGGTTCTCATCCTCATGAAACACCCATGAATATATCTTAACACTTGATCCATTGATCTGCATCTGATATCACTATTTATTTTCAATTCATAACATAAATGGGTATATATCCACTTCTTAATAAGGAAACCTATATACATCAACATTTCCTAAAAAATATTTGGTCTGATAAAAAAAACACATCATTCAAGTCCTAGAAAATTAACCGAACTATATTTCCATCACACCACATCCAATTATATTAAACAACATAGGTCAATACCCCAATGTACAGCTCTCATGGAAACACTCATCCTCGCTTGTTAATGAATCATCACAACAATATACCGTAATGAATTCATTTCTGAAAGACTCATTGAATCTTCCAATCCCTTACACTATATTTCAGGCCAAAATATTGGTATACTGAAACGATTGGATCATTAAAAAAAGTCCACAAGTATACTCCACCAACAAGGACCTACACATCTTCAATCTGACTGACTCACAAATCACATAAAATTTTACACTAAACTCATGCAAGAAAATGGATTCTACATAATACAAAATTTAAATCCAAAATATGTTATTCAATATAGAAACATATAAAATTATTCAACCTACACAATGTTATCTTGGTGTCATCCAACAATCCTCTAAATTTTTCACATTTTCTGTTTCTCCATCTGGGTTGAAACTTTGTCACCAAATTAAAGATTCGCAACATAGTTGGATCTATATTATCTCCATACTAAACAGAGACTCCCAGTCTCTATGGACCATAATTATATAATTAATTATCATAATAAAATTATGTAACTATCCCACACCAACTTGAGTGTCTATATGAAATACTAATAAGAAACATATTCTTATCTTATCTATAATGTGACTATAATAATTCACTAAACCCCTCAATAATAGCATTCACTACCTTCATTGTTAAATGTTTCACTCCCCAGAATGTGGAATCTCTTAAATTTACCTTTGAACACCATTTAAGATCGGTACCAACATCACATGTGTGCCACTCATCCTAAGATATGCTCATCAAATAATAGAAACCCCCAATAAAATACCAAGACCATATCTACCATTACATAGTACATCGATAATTCGTGAATGTTTCCACTATTTATAGTGGAAAAAATATTATATTCAATAAAACATTTTTACAGCATACCAAAAATGGTATCACTACCCAACCTAGTCACCTAAAAGTAGGTTGACCTCTTAAATAAGGCCAATAAAATTTTAAAATCATAGCTTTGATAAATTATTACTAAGGTTTATTCATCATTACATTATCATCTTTATATCTATTTTGATATCATGGAATGGAAAATTATCAGTATAATACACATGAACCACTCTTCAATCCAATAACCAAATGATCACCATGTATAATGAGTATAAACATTCCCACATATAACAAATTATTTAACCTAAAATCTATGCCTACCCATACTCCCCTCTTATATGGTAAAATGATATTACAGAGAAACCCTATTCTAATTTATTAATAATATCTATTTAAATATCATAGAGTCCAAAGATGAATTTTTTCTTGTATATCCTTATAATATAGCAAAACTCGTACTTCCATGCACGACATCATCAAACACTTAGCTTAAAATCCTAGATACTAGCCCTGAATTATAATTATGTCAATATTATTTATCAAAAATCACCCTCAATTATTTTTCCACAATCATAAGGAATATCACTCATTTATAGGACGACCACATAATCACCACCATAACATCATTTTAATACAAAAGAATTACTATAATCACTCTATAAATCTATATCTAATACATCTAGGATAAGACTATACTATTCCAAAGAAAACAAAACCCAAATATAATTGATCATTACATCATAATAATATTTCCTTATACATAGAGTCACGATACAAAACTTTCTTCATTTTACATTATATTTAAAATGGTTAATACATACTGTATATCTTTCTGTAACCCTCTAGTTGGTGTCCAGCTTCATAGGCTAAATCATGAATATCTAAAATTATTTTTTAGTAATAACTCACCCTAATCAAACAATCATTAAGGAATCCAATTCCTAAAAAATCCCCAAAGGGTTAATTCACATCCCCTTCACCCAGGGATAATATTTTCATCATTAGAGAGTATCCAAAGATAAGATAAATCGGACCTATCATTACTTCCATTCATGTTTCAATACTAAGGTCAAGATATTTATAGTTCCACTAAAAATATACATATAAAATTCCTATATATATTTTTGTATATGCATTAAATATTTTGTATGTCATTCATTAGAAAACAAATCACACGCAAGTGCATGTATTTCATGTTAATACAACAAACTCAATATGATGCATGCCCACAACTGTCATTCCACTATGAGCCACGGGATGAAACCAAAAATATCAATATAAACTAAATAAATCATCTTAGAATAAATATCACAACTCATGAAATAAAAACAATGAAATCTCATGCCCATCATAACATAGACTTCGCATTAGGATGGTGATCATAACTCCCCCTATCGAGGTCTATTATAAGTCCAAATACATTCTTATCTCTAGATAAATATACCTATATACAAAAAAGAAATATAAGAGATTATAACAGCATTTATCAATTACCCCACTAAGACCGTTGTCCAAAATCCTAACAAGACTTCCAAAAGACATAATATGTGCCTCCTCGTATGTTAGAGGTTTTTGAAAAATAGAAAGGGCATAAATCATATATTTGGGTAGAAAATTACCTTAATAAAATAATGATGAAAAAATAAAATAAAATTATAAGAAATTAATGCTAATTATATTACTGAAAAATCAATAATAAATTCATGTTATAAGAATTTTTTTTTCATATAGTCATATATCCTCAACGGATCACCCACCGAGCCAATCATAAAAACATAAATTGACTGACGAATAAATGTTAATGGAAACTCTATTATAACCTCATTAATATCTATAATTATTACTACAATATCCATTGATATTCTCACTCTATATCAATTGTTAATCATGTGACCAAAATGATAATCAATATAAATACTTGAGTTTTCGGAATTTATTTTTCTCAAAATTAATATCATCATTAATAACATATTTCAAATATAAAAAAATCTTGAATTAATCACAACAAATTAATTTAATATTATTACATAAATTTCAGAATAATAAATATATGAATAAATTAATATATATAATCAATTTAAAATGTTTTTATTTAGTGTATGAATATTTATTATTAATGATGATTGTTTTTTCGAATAACGATTTTTTATTTCTTTTTATAATTCACCTTAATAGATTAAATTAATATTTCTATGAAATTGTTATACTAATATATTATATTTCAATATATCAAACAAATATGTTATCATTATTTAAATTAGGTATTGTAAGGAAATAATATTTAAAAAAATTTATATTCAAAAGGACATTTTGTTTACTATAAGTTTGTCTTTATATTTTATACTTTCATTCAAAAGCTAAATAATTTTTTTTAAAATTATAATTATATAAAATTAAAATAATTTTTATAGATATAATTTTTAAATTATCTTAGAAAAAAAAATTTGGTATTCTTATGAAATAACTAATTTTTATCTGAATAGTAAAAATACTTTTTTTTAAAAAGTATAAAAGTTTATAGAGTTTTCATTAAATGAAAAAAAAGAATTTTATAAAACATTTTAGTTGATTAAAAAAAATTTTTATTATGTAAAACTATGTATTATAAATTAATATTGTAAAATAATAAAACTTATGTTTAATTTTTAGAACTTAAATAACATTTCATTTTGATTTGAAAATTAGTTTTCATTATTTCCTTTAATTAAACAAATTTATTATATAATTATTTTTTTAATATAATTTAATGACATAAAATAATTACTTATTTTATAATAAGAAAATTTATTTCATGGAATATAATAAAATAATAATATAAAAAAAGATAACTTTTAGTCATGAAACATCATTTTTTAATAACTTTGTTTACACATCAAGTGCATCAATTATGAAATTATAATATTGAAAACCAAGAGATTTTATATGATTAAATGATAAATAAATTTAAAAAATCTCTTTAAAATTATGTTACATATTTAGTTTTAATTTTACTCACAAAAATCTGTTAACAATGTTAAAAATAAATTTCATTAAGAAAATTACATTTTGTTAGAAGTTCAATGTATATAAAATAAATTTTTTTAAATCAATCCATGTTGTTTACAAGATGGTAGTTTGGGAGGAATATAGTGCCGATAAGTATTCCCACTTCGTTTTCCCAGTTTTGGAACCATTTAATCATAAATATTAACATTTCATTATTGAATAATTAATGGGTACTCAAACAATTTCCGCACTCATCACTAATAAAATGCTATCACTTATAGAACTCCCTGAAACACCCATTAATTATAATTTTTCCTTGTAAATATTCTATTTTATAGGCCCATGAACCTTATATAATCTTATAGAGCCCTTTGGTAAATATGATTTCCCATTCACCATCAAAGTGAAGTTGGATTCTAATAGAAGATAAAATTTTTATTTGTGGTTATCTTCCTTCACATTATATTTTCTACATATTTTATTATTTTAACAAAACACCACAAATATATTATAATATAATTAATTCATTATTATTACTATTGTACAATTTTATTAAATTAATGGAGCAATCCTTTTTCATTCTTTCAAATCCAATTTGGTAAATAAAATAACATCCATTGTGCATTCCGGTAAACTACCACCTCCACAATGTGATGTCTTTTGTTCTAAAATAATTTAAGTATTTGAAGGTTATAAGGATATAATTATATAATAATTCTGGAAATTATAATATAATTAATATTATAAATATAAAAATCCTAATCAACCTTCATTACCTCTTAGTAGTTTATTAGTGAAAATATTAATTGTGCATTGTGCATACATCCACCACCACGAAGTTTGATTTTTCATATTTCATATTTAATTTAATTCATTATGAAATTTCATTAAAATATAATTCACCAAATTAATATTATATAAATAATGACAATACTCTTCTATTATAATAAAATTATACACTTCCTTAACCATACCCACGGATCGTGTTATACCATGTTCTTCATTGGATCAATTTTACCACATACATAATGATGCTTAAAACAATATCATGGATGAATATGTGATCATAGATTATAATATAATTATACTTTAATAATTAAATAACTAATTTTTCATTTTTATTATAGTTTATGTTAACCATTTAACTTATTTTTAAAATACAATTTATGATCACTTAAATTAAATAATTTATATGGAAGTGATCCCATATTGACACAACATTACTAAATCACTTATGGAATGATAAATATATTTATAAATAAATATAAGATGTTTATTACATTACCTAAAATTATTTTGGAATTATGAACTTATTATAAAATAATGACTATCAAAATTTTCATCATTTAGGATATATGAAACCATTAATGTTCTTAACACCTAATGGTAAAAATAAGCTAAATATTAATAATAAATTCATTATAATTGATTATAAATGATGTAAACATAATTTTTTTATATTTAGTAGATAATTAATATAATAATAAAATTTTATATTTCTTATAAAAAATATTATACTTAATTCAACTAATCAGGGAATAAAGGTAAGGTGTTTTTGTTAATTTTAATTACATGATATATATTCCATATTACACTATATATTTTATTTGGAATGGTGTATATAATGACACTAAAATATTTTATTTATCACAGTCCTCCAATTTTTTATAAAATTTTAAATTTAATTTTAGATTATATCTTTCAGGGGGTGTTTATTTTAATGGTTCTAATGTCATAAGGGTTCATTGTCTTAAATTTTAATTCTTATTTGATGTGTATATGTTATACACCATGTTTTCATTTCAACTGTGCACCTAATATCCAATTTAAATTTTATATAATTATTCACTTATATTTTATGATATTAAATTTTCACTTCCATGTTCAATATGTCATGGGGTGTTGGCTAAAATGTTATAAAATATTTAAAGGATATTTCATCTCAAAGCCTCATCTTTGTGTTTTAGTTGTTTTATACACATTATTTATTTATATGGTGGATATACTATATATTTTATTTATAATTTTATAAAATATCTTTAGTTAATAATATTTTGAGTTCATTTTCAATTTCCCACTCATTCAAGAGGTTTTTATTTTAATGTTACTTGAGGCATAATATATTGTAGAACTAAATCTAATAATCCTTATGTTATAAATTCACTATAATCATAGAATATTCATTTCTTTATTTATCCTTATATTTTCCCTTTTTATCTAAAAATGATTTTATTTACAATTAAATTTCCTTTATTGAATTACACTCAAAACTATATTATACTATTTTTGTATAATGATTTTATGGATATTCTTTATTACCCTTGTTGTTCTATTCTATGTAGGTCATTTTTCTTACAATGTCGTTCCACTATAAATATCAAATAAATCATTGACTTGTTTTCAATATTATTCAACTCGATTATATTCAATGATTGATTAGGAAAATAATTTTATTTACTTTAAAATATTTATCTACAATGTGTAAAAACATATGCTCTATTTTCTGGAATGAAGGCTATTAATTGATAATGATGTTGAATAACTTTTGAAATAAGTTAGTTATATATATGAACACAACACTATTATTATTGAATTATTTTTGTTGACTTTCTTATATAATTTAATTGGAAGGATATCAGAAACCCATTTTCAGTCTAGGGGTTTGTTATAATGAATTATCGATTTCTAATGGAAAACTTTTCAAGGATGGTGATGAGTGGGTAATATATATAAAATTAATAAATTTGTTTATGTTGATTCTCATTAGATAACTACTATGATCATAATTAATTTTTTCTCATATATGGAGGAATAAAAAGTCTGATCCCATTTTCTGGATTAGGAATAATGAGTTTGTTCATATATGTATGGACATAATGATTTTACTCACAAGACTGAAATGCTAAGGATTATTCCTTATTGACATGTTATTTATCATGTTTTGAATCATTTATATGATGAATTTAATTTCAAGGAAAGT
Source organism: Viscum album (assembly GCA_963277665.1). Lineage (NCBI taxonomy): Eukaryota > Viridiplantae > Streptophyta > Magnoliopsida > Santalales > Viscaceae > Viscum > Viscum album. The sequence continues at coordinate 1,472,796,207 of OY728161.1, forward strand.
TATATTTCATAATTATGTCTTGTTTCATAGATATACTAAAAAAATTATTGTATTCTATTTTCCAAGATTTATTATATTTTTTTTTTTGGATGTAACATTTTTATACACCCTGAATATAACCTTATTATCATTATATACTCACTTTCTATTTTCAAATGTAATTTTCTATATTAACCCTTAGTAAACATATGAGGTCACCCCTTTCTTATGATTCCATTTCACTAGGTTATGAAGAAATATTAAATTTATAATGTGGCTTGAAGAGTATCTATTGTGAATAATTGTTAGGATATTTTTAATACTTGTAATAGATTACATAGTTTTAAATGTTGTGGAAGAAATGTTCATTGGGTGAATGAGACATGGATCTATTTATCTAAATATTTTTCTTAATTTCATAATATTATATCCCCAAATGATTGTTGGAAGGTGTTTTAATGATAAATTATCTTATGTTTGGTAGTTCAATGATTTGCATGCTCATGGGGCATCATAATTAGTGTCAAAGAGAGGTTTTGATAACTATAGTGGTTATGATGTTAGTTTAGAATGTTTTAAGGCTTGATAAATTATGAATGATCCTAATTTTAATGGTATACATAACAATTTTGGTTAGTTATTGTAATATTGAATATTATATAGATTTGGATAAGATGACATTAGAAAAAACCCATATGTGATTGTCATTAGGAAATGTATAAATATAGGAACATATCATGAAAATTTTCTTTCTTTTGTATGTTTTTATAAAAGAAATTACATTCCTATCAAGATATTATTAATTGATTCAAGCTCTAGAATAGTCATTCCAATAGATATTAAATAAAAAAGGACATGTTGGGTATTATCATGATCATCACCTAGTTTGAAAAAAAGATGCCCAATATAAAACATTATTTTACACTCATGGGGGGATATTCTCTATCAAATTCACAGTCTCTTTAATAATCATTACATGGGATTTTATTATGATGTTAACTAATTAGTATAGGGAACCTATTTGAAAAATCACCTTAGATGCCCATGGATAGAACAAACATAGCCATAGGTTAAACTAAAACTATCATAATTCAAATTGAAGGTGCACATGGGGAAAACATATTCTTATCGATTTTATCATGTTCATATTTTTTTATAAAAACAACTTCGGTTAATGTGTATGGTTGAAATAAGATTATGAAATTTGATCTAAGTTATGTATCAAGAAACCACTATGTCATATAATCTGTATAAGGATGCATTATTAAATGGATGACTGTCTTATTATAATCCTATTATGTGGAAAAATGTGAGGATACTCGTCTTACGTAAGATAGTGAGGTTGATAACTTAATAACAACAAAATCTTAACAATCATAACTATTTTAATTAGTGACTGATATTTTTCATTGATATAAAAGTATATTAAAAACGTTATGTGGATTATGTGAAGCATATAAATATTGGTCTTTAGTAGAATTTCACTAATGTTTTGGAAATATATATGAAATGGTAACAATAACCTCTAAATGTTATTTTATGATGTTCTTATATTTTTATGGTTAAATTTTGAAGAACATGTGATTGATTGTTGGATAACCGTTGGGTTTCAATAGTTGGTTTTATTTATTTGAGAAAAGTTATTTAGAAAGCATTGAAAACCATATAAATAATAATAAATTAAATAAAAAATCATTATCTTTTATATGAAATTTATCTCTTTTTTGGTATAATAATATATATTTATTAGCATGTGACATTATGAACTAGTGTTTAATATTATTTAAGACTTAAAGATATAGTTTATTTTCAGATGACTATATTATTTCATGGTGGATTAATTTCATGGAGATTCAAATGGTATTAGTAAATATATTTTGTGTAGAATATTTTACATATTCAAACAATTTTATATAGTTGAATGAATCGTTATTTTTTTTGAAGAAAGATGAGTAATGTGATATATTATAAGAGTTTAAAGAAGATATCAAATTACAAGTAATGTCCCAAATGCTTCATATATCATGTATACCCACACGTATATTCATCAATGAGTAATAATTAAATTTTAGTGGAGTAACTTTATTTAACGGTGGAATATGTGACTCCTAATAATTTTTGAATATATTTTTCTATAAATTATTATTATATTCAATAACTTGTTTCAAACACAATAATGAACAGAAATGGTTCGTGAAATGTTAGATTACTATTATTAAAAAAATTAAGATAAATAAACCACCTAGAAAAAAATATATTAATAAATTTAAAATTATTATATTTTTCAGGCAAATAATATATATTAAAAAATATTTTATTTCATATATCTCCTTTAATGTGTTATATAATTTAAATAATTAAATTAAATTCAACAAATTTATAATAATATTATAATAATATATGTTATTTCAATATATGTCCTAGTATTTTAACATTATTTAAATTATTTATTGGTGTAAAATAGTATATAAAAATTAAATATTCAATAAAAATTTCAATAAACAAAGGTTATCTATATTTTTTTTTAATTAACTAAAAAAATAAATATATATTATTTCGAATTTGAATTAAAATAAATGATCAAAATATTAAAATTTATAATAAAAAATTTATAATAGTGTAAATTTAATATATTTTTTAAAAAATAATTGATTTTTATGTTATTAGTGAAATAGTACAGTTTTTTCCAAATTTATACATTTTATGACTCTAAAATTATATGAGAATGTCATATTTGTTTATAAATTATTTAAATAGAATAAATATTTATTTATGGAGTAATATTGTGTATTTTTGAGAATTATTTTAACCTTTGTATACCTATTTTTTAATTTTTAGAAGTTAACTAACATTTTATTCGTATTCAAAAACAGTTACTATTAATTAATAACTTCTATTATAAAATAATCCTTTTATTTTATTTTAAATAAAATAAAATAAAATTTTATTTTTATTAATCTATTTTATCTTTTTTAAGTTGATTACATTGATAATTTTAATGACACTTAAATTTAAAACATTGAAATATATTTTTATAAATACAACATTTATAATGCAATTTCATTAAGTATGCTATTAAAATTTCAAAGATAAAAAATTTTATTTGATTAATGGATTTTAAAAAATAATAATATCATTTAAAAATTATTTTATCATTTCATTTTAAATTTAGGATATTATGATTAATTACAAATGTTAATTTTTTTTACCAAGGTTAAAGTACATTACTATAAAATGTAAAAAATATAAAAAAAGTACTAAATAGCTCTTCATTGTCATGAAAATGAGTGGCGGGGAGAAATCTTGTCCAAATAACTATATTCACATTCTTTTGTACACCTTTGGAATCTTGGACTCTTGAATAGTGACATTCCATCGTTGGAAACAAATAGGTACTCCATAAATTAACCATGTTATGATTTGTAGAAGGGGAACACTTTCACCCATTAATTATAAACCCTTTACATCAAATTTAATCCAATAAATATGCCATTTTACTTACCCATGAACCCTATATCAGGTTCCTTATCAATTGGATCCATAATTTTGATGAAACCGCTTACCAACCAATGAGGACACCAAGAGAAGGTAGATTTCTTCTACATATCTGTCTTGATTTTATTAATTCTTCAACATTTTTAATATTATAATTCATCCTTCCCAAATACATTATAATATATTGACAAAATTATTATTACTTTTATTAAATATTAATATATTAATGTATCATTAATTATTTATTTTTTCACATCCACTTAGAAAAATAAAAGAATGTCCATCATGTTCTTCTAGACTATGACATCCACAAAGTGATGTATTCTAAATCTCATTACCACTCTTATTATCTTTCAAAACCTTAATATGTTTTATTATATTTCCCTTTAAATAAATATTATATTTTAAAAAATCATGTATTTTACTCAACACCATGTTCAGAAGAACCAAATTATTCTATATTATTATTCAAATGTGACTCATATTATCTTTACCTCAAAATTTGATGAATGAATTGGAATAAAAAATTTAGAAAAATATGTATAACAAATATATATTATGAAAAAATATTGGTAAATATGTACTTCAATTTGATTAAAGTCAATATATGCTTCAAAAATGCATTTTTTTAAAAAGTGGATTTTGTTAATTTTTATTAACAAATAATTTAATTTCTTCTACATTTAGGAAATATATTTTGAAAAATGGACATTATTTTTTTCATCAGTTTGTAACAATTATCTTATAGTGAATTCTTGAGAATTTTTTGAAGGGACTGCATTCTAATTAAATAGAGAAAATTAATAAATTTTATTGAAAACTTCTACTTGCATTTAACATGTTTAAAAATTTCTTTTTTTTAAACAAATGTTTCACTATAACATTGGTCTATTTATATTATTCATAATAAATTTTTTTTATTTGAACAAATTTTTTGTAATGTCTCATAATTTCCTAGTAATATTTTTTTTGAAATATTGATATAAATAATTTGAAACTAGTAATCGTGATGGCTTGTGATTCGGAGGCCTGAGGTGCCTGAAATAAATTTTTGATCTTTTTTTAAGTGTGAGAGCATGGTTTGAGTAACTTCTAAACCGATACCTAGATCAAAAATTGGATCAAATTGTTGTTTCTGAAATGGAAACTTTAAAACAGAGGGGTGTAACCTCAACTCGCGCATGATGAGGAAAAAATATTTTTTGGATTCATTAAAGATAAATAAAATAAAGTTAAAAAAGTTTATTTTATTTATTTTTAATCATCTCATAGAGGCGCTACAACATAATGACAAAGAAGCTGTTACCCTCATAAATGAAGCAATGTTGTGAGGCTGTAACTCAGCGAAATAATAACATTGAAACATGTTTCTTTAATTAATATTTCGATGGGGATGTAAGATCATAGGACGGTCATGATGAATTCCATGCAACCTCTAGAGAAATTACGTTGGCAGATGTTGAGCAAGGATGAGCGAGGAATCACCAATGATGAAGGAGATACGAATAAAGATCATTCTTTAGTGGATCGTCAATGAAAAAGAAGCCATGCCAATAAACCATCCCATCCAAATTAGGGGTTTATTTTTTCAATGTGAATCATCTTTTTCTCATTATTTCTTTCAGAATGTTGAATGTGGATCAACATACAAATAGGATGATCCTCAAGTCATTCATTCATGTAGGGTGGGTTGTCTACTATGAGGTTTAAAGAGATAAAACAATAATGTTTATCCATTTATTCTATTCCCCTCATTTCTATCGGGAAGAAAGAAGGCCAAAAAACAAGGTTGACGTCCATCCCTCAGGTGGTCTTGGTTCCTTTCCTTCATCCTTGGTCTTGAGTTATTCACTGATGAACCCATGTGGTTGGGTCGTATTATTTTTGGGAGATTATGAACATAGTTGGACCCCCCCAGATCATTGATGATATGATTTAGAGCCTTCAATAGGGTAGATAGAGGCTGAAAGATCACAATGATTCTTGTGGGTCAAAAAACGGGCCACAGTGGTAATAGTGGTGACCCAAATATTGAGGGCCAATGGAGGTGGAATGGTCACCCTGTATCTGGGATTCCGGATCAATGTTCGGTGGTGGATATTCCCACAGAAACCATTAAAAGGAGGTGAGAGGCGACCCTTGGCAGATGTGGTAGGGGGTCACGGTCCATATGGACCTCTTGGGGGTCACACAGCAGATCATCGGGTCAAACATTGTGGGCGTCCCATGTTGTAAATACAGAGACACGGCTCCTACTATGTCCCAGTTTGAGTGAACCAGCCCACTATAGTGGGCCAGGATTTGCAGGGGGTCTAGGTTGACCTGGCGTGTTAGGTCAGACCAGACTCAACCGTCCTTTTTCCATAAAATTTCCCATAACTTTCAAACTGGGTATCCTTTTGACAAGTCATTTGTGGTCTTTGGACCCTCAAATAGAGGAAATAATTTTTATATACTCTATGTGGTTTTTTTATAGAAGTCTATATATTTCTTTTGTCTTTAGTTGTAGATTCTCCTATAACAGGTGCGCTATGAGCACAATCATGTGGGTGGTTGTGACATGGAGACTATATGACACAGTTTTTACGTGACTTCAAGTCTTTATGACACATTGAGTCTGTGTGACTCATTAGATCTTAGTAAATCATTGGGTATAGGTGACTCATCTGTTCTAAGTGACTCATCAGGGTAGAATTACTCATATGGTCTCAGTGTCTCCTCAATACTGGGTGTCCTGTGATTTCATTTAAAAAAATTACATTTCATGATATATATTTATACATGTGTGAGATAACAATACTTCTTGGGAACTTTTCCTTGTGGTCATTCCCTTTTGGTTTTGGGGAATTCTACTGAGAACTAGTTTACTCACTCATGAATTGGCTTTTACTACACATGTCATGTCTTGTAAGGATGGATGATGTTTTCACAAAGACCTAGGTTATCCAAGACCAGGAGGTGATTTGTGAAAGCAGACAGACATGACATACTCTTAATGCTTCAGGCATCTACCCTTCACCAACCCACCATGTAGAGTTTTCTAAAAACAAGCCTCAATACTAGTGTTACATACACTTCATTTTTGGTGGGCTTGTTTTCTGGCCCATGTCACCCTATTCTACTTTACTTTTTTTTCATCTATTTGTGTTATCCTTAGTGGTTTGCATGCACATTTTACATAGTGTGTTTCCTATCAACAATGTGTGTGTGCATAAAGGTAAATATCAAATGCCTCACATGTTAGTGTTATGCCTACTCGGTGTTAGTCACCAACCCCTAGCCTATTGGAGGCGGGGATGGGGATTCAAGGAATAGGCCCCTCTTGATGGGTCACGACAGAGTGGTATCATAGAAATTTGGTTCCACATTAGGATCAAGAGTCTGTAAGGATGGTTTAGGGTAATAGTGTTAAATTTTTTGAGTTCTTCTTTTAGGCTAGTGACTCTAGGATTGGTGTGGCGACCAATGCATTCGTACACCAAGCCTCGAGACACCTACATTCTGGATCGGAACATGAAAACATTGGTTATAAGGAAATAAGTTGTATATTCATTATATTGGACTTTTAAGTTTGTCCTCATTTCCTTCTTGAGTATGCTAACCAAGTATTTTCTATTGATCATGGTTCATCAAGATCTGCTTCAGGATGCTTCCATGGAGACATCTAATCAGGATTCTGTTACGTTCCCATGACGATATAAATCCTAGTGATGATGCCTCGGTATATGGACCAATACCCGAGAAAGCCCCACCGGGAGGTTCCCCAATGATACCATCACCATTCAATTAATAGTTTCTACCATCAGTACAAGTAGTTAATGCATGTATACTCAATGAATTATAAGAGTTCTAGAGGCAGACACCTCCCATGTTCCAGGGTGAGACTCACCCCTAGATAGGTGAGGATTGGATATAGGTTGTCACATGTGTCTTCTTCCTTTTGAGGAAACATCTAGACAAGATTTTAGACCTAGATGCAAGCCTTCTTTATGGCTTAATAGGACGGTGGTGGAGCTTAGTGATCCATACTCAAAATGAGATGATCCTTTACGGGGCTGACTTTGAGTACCTTTTCTGGGAGGGGTTCTTTCTAGTGACTTCCCATTCAGTAGGAATCCAATGGCTCCTATATCGTTTGAAGGGTATTTATACCGTAGCGGAGTACTTGGTGAGGAAATAGAGCTTTCTCATTACTCCACCGACATGGTGTGAGACTGGTTCTTCAGGGCTTGGGATTTTGAGTGTGGACTATTCTTGTATAATATGGAATCCATGGTATATATTATCATCACTACTCAATAGAGGGTTATGGAGAGAGATTTAAACATAGATAGGTTCTAGGAGGAGTAGGCGCCTGTAGTGAGAGATACGGGTAGACACCACTTAGTGGAATCTTCAACAGTGGGTAGTAGGCAGTAGATGCAGGGACCCAATATGGTCAATCCTTCAAGGGGATGACCCCATGACACAAGGTCGGTAGTACGAGGCTCCCAATATATTGGAAGTAAATAGAAGACATGGTTGTTCTACTCATGTGACAGTTGGGGGAACATGGCTTTTGATTTCCCGACTCTTCAAAAAAACGACCAGAAGATGGTCGAGGGACCACCATGGTTGAGGTAGACAATAATTTTGGGTAGTTTGTAGGGTGGATAATGTGGTAGGGGAGTAGACAGAGTAGAAAGCAGTGGGTGGAGGTTTGAGGTACTACCACCACCACCCCTAGGTGGTCCAACATGTTCTCTGGAAGCTGGCGGTGTGAGCTTCCTCATTTAGGAGAGAGCTTCTGTTGGGATCTCCTAGTAGTAGCATCAAGGCCTTATGATTCCATCCAGGGTATGGATTGGTTATCCATATTCAATTATTTTATTGACTGTATTAGGTGTAGATTGTGGTGTGTCTATGGATATAGGGCCGATTTTTTCTTTACTGGTAAAAAACTAACACATTCAATGTAGGATATACTTTCTTAGATGAGGTTGCATCCAATCTCTCACCAATTGTCTAGAATTACCCATGGTGCGGTGGTTTAGAAGAGTTATCAATTTCCTAAAGGGGTGGTTGAGTACAAGAAAAGATTTCCTGAGGATGTTATGAGATTACCTCTTTATAGAGAGGTTGACTTAATCAATGATCTTTACCCCAGTAAAACCATGATATCTACACTGGAATATCATATGGCTCTCACAAATCATCATGGGTAGAAGGTATAGCTAGAGGACGAACATAGTAAGGGCTTCGTAAGGCCTAGTGGTTCACTATGGAAGCCCTATTTGTTTTCTCCAAGAATTAATATGGGAGATTGAGACTATGGGTGGACTACTGGTGCCTAAAATATGAGACTTTGAGGAACAAATATCCACTGTAGAAAACTTTTGATCTCTTCCATCATTTTAAGGGGGGTGGTGGTTCTCAATGATAGACATCATGCATGACATTCATCAACTTCATGTACAAGATAAAGATGTATCAAATAAAACATTGATATTCATGTATATCCACTATGTGTTCATGGTGATGTCATTAAGTATGACCAACTCCCCAATAATTTTCATGGGACTCATGAATAGGATAATTCAGCCTTACCTTGACCAGTTCCTTGTGGTCTTCATTTATGACATCATGGTGTACTCAGCATTCGCGGGGGAGAAAATGACACACCTGATAATAGTCCGAGATACACTATGAGAGAACTAGATTTATGGGAATCTCTTGAAGTATTAGTTAATGATTCATTATGTCCACGTTCTAGACAATCCATTTAAGAGTCCATAATTGTAGCGGATCCGCTGAAGATATAACCTAGTCATTCTTGGGATCCACTAAGGAGTGTGACTGAGGTGTCGAGTTTCTTGGGTTGGTATGGATACTATAAGAGTATCATGCCCAACTATTAGTGGGTAGTGGAACTCTTATCTTCATTGACACAGAAGAGACAAACTTTCTTTTGGAAGGAGATTTTCTGGTAGTGCTTCCATGAGATGATGTAGAGGTTGACAAGTACCCCATATTGATACTTCTAGATGAGGTTTTTGGGTATGTTGTGTTCTGTGATGCATCTAGATTTGGACTTGGTTGTGTCTTGATGTAGGGACAAGTAGTGATTTCCTACAGTTCACGATAATTAAGGCATCATGAGAAGAACTATGAGACCCAGGATCAGGAGCTAGCATTATTAGTCTTTTAATTGAATATGTGATGATACTACTTAATGGGTGAGCAGTTTATTGTCTACTCCGACCAAAAACTTATCAGGTATATCTTTTCCTAAAAGGACTTAAACATGAGTTAGAGGTGGTTGATAGAGTTTCTCTAGGATTATGACATCGTTATTTTATATACTCATGGTATGGGGAACATGGTGGTGAACACACTTAGAATGAGATTGGATTTGTAGTTTCTGAGTGATGTGTTCGAGTAGTTTGTCGTGATGTAGTTATCCTTCCTGGATGGTGATAGAGCAGCTTACCTACAATCAATGGTTTCCACTCCACCACTCTTACAATGTGTTATGAATGCATAACTTAAGGATGTCGACTATGAGATCTTACATGGTCATTAATCCAAAGGGAAAGCCTCATATGGATACTCAATAGGTGAGTACCATGTCATCATTTTTAGAGGGCGCACTATTATACCAGTGGCATTGCAGGGGGAGAAACATCGGGGGTTCTAAACCTCCCCATTGGTGGTGAATCCAAGAGTGGAAAATATGTATAAGGATATTTGATGTCAGTTCTAGTTGCTAACAATAAAGATGGAAGGGGCAGAGTTCATTTCTCGGTGGCTCGCTTGTCAGCAATTGAAGGTAGAGCAACAGGTTCCAGTAGGCTTGGCTCGGCCACATGACGTGCCAAAGTGGTAGTGGGATGGTATGTCAATGAAACATGTCATGTTTTTACCACACACATCCTATGGACATGATACCTTCTATGAGATAATATACTAACTCCCCAAGACATCCCACTTTTTACCCATCGAGGAGCAGGGTTCGGTAGAGAGCTTTGGATTCCTCTACGTTTAGAAGATAGTTCAGATTCATGGGGATCAATTGATGATAATTTTATATAATGATTCTTTTTTAAAATCATGGATGTGGAGGGGATTTTAGGGGGAATTGAGGACTGAGTTTTTCTTGATCATGACATTTCATCCTCAGTCGGGTGGCCAGAAAAAGATGATTATCTAGGTTTTGGAGGTCGTGCTTAGTGCTTCCATTCTGGACAATGGTCGTAGTAGGGAGGACCACCTACAACTGGTGGAGTTTTTTAACAACAAAAAAAAAACACTCCAATGTTTTTATGGAAACATTTGAGGAACTATATGGGTGACCATACAGGTCGCTAGTAGGCTAGACAGACCCAGGGAAGTCATTACTCATGGGTACATAGTCAGTATGGGCTACCACTGAGAAGGTGCAGGTCATCCAGAATCATTTTAGGACTGAATATAGTAAGAAAAAATCATATTATGACAGGATATGTAGGCCCTTGGATTTCTAGGGTAGACCATTGGTTCCTTCGGGTCTCCCATTGATTAGGATTATAGAGAATTGGCTTGGGTGGAACGTTTTCTCTGAGATTCATAGGCATTTTTCAGATTCTGAATAGAGTTGGCAAGGTGGAATACCATCATGCGCTACCCCCACAGATGCATCAAATGCGTGATTTATATCATGTTTCGTAGGTCAGGAGGTATGTGCACAATCTATCACATGTCATGGGATGGGGAAAATTGGAAGTTGATGTTGGGGTGATGTTTGTAGTGTTTCAAGTGGAGATAGAGGATCAACCAAAGTGGGTCCTTCGTGGATGGTCGATTCCTCTTCTGCGCATTTATTGGTGGCATGAAAATCTCTAGGGGGCACATGGGATCTGGTGGGTTAGATCTGTTCCTAGTATCCCTATTTGTTTATTTAGCCCTTCTTTTGGATTTTGGTGATGTAAATATCTATGGTGTGTAGAATATAATGTCCTGAAATTACCTTTTATGTTTTTTTTAAAAAAATATTTGGATTATTTCAAAAAAAAATCAAATGACACATGAATACAAGGCCCAGGGTGCCCTGAATAAATTATTGAGATTGTTTAAATCATAAATTCCATGTTTTAATGACTCTTGATGTGGCGGTCAGATCAAAAATATGAGGGCACAGTTGTGTTTGGAACAACAACTATACAATAGGTGGGGGATAACGTTGACTAACACTGGGCGAGGGTAAAAGTTGATTTTTATAAGTTTTAAAGAAAAATAATATAAATTTAAAGTAGTATATTTTATTTCTTTTTAAAAAAAGTGTAATGGCGTTGTGACACAATGAAAAAGAAAATGTTAACATTCATAAATGAAGTAGTGTGGTGATGATAAAACTCAATGAAATAGAAATGCTGAAAATTTTCCTTCATTTAATAGGTTGGGAATGATGTGGGACCAGAGGAAAATCCAAGAGAATTCCCTACAATCTCTGGATAAATAACATTGGAGGACGATGAGCAGCGAAAAATGACGAATCAAAAATGATGACATAGATATTGATTAAGATTGTTCTTCAACCGATTGTCAATGAAAACGAATCCATGACAACAGACGATCCAATATTAATTATGGGTTTATTTTTTCTCTGTTTATTATCATTCTATGTTCTTTCCTTCAAAATTAATAACATGGATCATCCCATGAACAAGTTGATCTGTGTGTTGTTCATTCATGTGGGATGGGTTTTCTACTGTGGGGTTTGAAGGGTTAAATAATTAGTGTTTATCCTATTACTCTATTACAATTTTTTCTAATGGGAATAACAAAGTCTGAACATATAGAGACGATGTACATCCTTCAAGTGTTATTGGTTCCATTCCTTAATCCCCGATCTTGTGTTCTTTTCTAATGGACCCATGTGGTTGCATCAGATTTTATCCAGGAGGATCAGAATATAGCTAAACCACCGGATCAATAGTGAGAAAATTTAGAGCCCGCAATAGGAGAGATAACGATCATAAGATCTCAAGTATTCTCGTAATTTAAAAAATGGGCCACCATGGTGATGGTGGCGACCCGCGAAAGGAAGATCGTCGGCGGTGGCACATAGCGTCACAACCACCAAGAAACAGTGGCCGCTGGCTCGATGGATGGCACTATAGATTCTTAAGGCAACTTCTGTGGGGCTGTAGATAGAAGCCACTTAGAGGAGGACGATAGTGGGCCTTAGTGGATGTAGTAGAGGGTCGTGGTCCAGTTAGATCGCAGTGGCAAAACCCCCAATAAATTTCCACAGTTGAAGCCCTGTTTTGACCAGACAGTGATGATGCAACTACCACATCCCAGGTGGAGTGAACCATCCCACTCCAACAGGCCTAGTAGGGCGGGTAGGTCAGTGTTGTGTTGTGCCCCATTGGACCGGTCTGGGTTGACCTGGCAGGTTGGGTTGAACCAAAACCAAACCCAACCATCCCCTTTCCACTAAACTTCCCATAACATTCAAACTGTGTGTCCATTTTATGAGCCAATTTTGGAATTGGGACCCTCTTAAAGAGGTGGTTCATTTGAGATAGTCTAATTTTTTTTCAAGGATGTCACCATATAACCTTTGGATTGAGTAATAGGATCTCCAATAATAAGTGCTCTATGAGTGATATCATTCGGCAGATTGTGACATGGAGACTGGGAGACATGGTGATTACGTGACTTTGAGTCTAATTGACTCTTTGGGTCTAAGTGACTCATCATGTATGAGTGACTCGTTGGTTCTAAGTGACTCATCAGTTCTAAGTTACTCATTGGGGATGAGTGTCTCATAGGGTCTAAGTGTCACATTGATATTGGGTGTTCTGTGATTATGTCAGTAATCTTGATTTTTAAGCTATATACTTAAACTTATGTGAGATAAGAATACATCTTGTGAACTTTTATTTGTGTTATTTCCTTTTTGGTTTTGGGGAATTCTACGGAGTACTATTTTACTATCCCCTACACAGGATTTTCCCACACATTTCATGTCTTCTACAGGAAACTGATGATTTGACAGAGACTTAGGTGGTCCAAGACCTGTTGGTTCATTGTAAAATAAGATAGATGATGCATACTTCTAGCGCTTCTGACAGTTTCCTTTCACCTACCCTTCAGGTAGGGTTTTCTATAAACGAGCTTCATTACTAGTGTTATAGACTCTTCTTGTTTTGGTTTTCTTGTATACTGGCTCGGGTCACCCTATTTTATCTCACTTATTTGTTTCACTTTGGTTCTGTTATCCTTATAGGTTTTCATGAATGTTTTACTTATTGTTTTACCTTTCATCATTATGTGCGTGTGTACAGGTACATAGGAAATGTATCCCATATCAGTGATATACCTACTCGTTGCTAGTCACCAACCCCGAGCCTTTTAGAGGAGGGCTTGGGGAGCCACAACACAGACCCCTCTGGGATGGGTCGTCACATTTTATGCTGTATTTTGGAATAAACTCATATTATACATTAGAATAAATGTTTTATGGAAAACCACAATTTGTTAAGTATTAATTGTTTAATTTTAAATATAATTGTACCAATTTTATGAAATCAATTTTATAATTTATATTTAAAAATATAAATTTACATAATAAATATATTATTATAAAGAAAATTGTAATTTTTTCATTATGAATAAAAACCATGGTAATTATATTTCAAATCCGTATAAAAGGTGATGTTAGGTTGAAACAAAGGACTATAACATTATAATAATCCTAAAACATTAATTTATCCATTTAGTTGACTATCTTTAGATGAATTATATTGTTTAGGTGTTTTGTAATGTATTTGAAATCATCATTTTTGATTTTGGTAATAGTATATTTTATTTTTTGAAGATATGATATATATTATTCAAATAAAAATCTATTTTTGGATCTTTTCATTGAATGTCATAGATGGAATACTTTTTTTGGTTTATGATTCCCCCAAAATTCAAAATGTAACAAACCAAACTCTAGTAACTCGAATCTAGTGTATATTTTATTTAATTGGCCTAAGATACAAGGATTAACATCATGAAGGTATAAATAGTTTATTAGTATTGGTTAACTAGATACATACATGATTCCCATAATACATTTTAATAGAAATTTTAAATCAAATATTATTTGTTATAATATCAATATTTTATCTATAAAATCCTTCCTTATTATTCACGATACAAATAGTATATTCTTAGTAAAGAAAAAAATATGGTTGATCAAAAATTCATAGTAAAATATATGTAAATTTAAATATATCATTGGTAAATGATGAATAGTAAACATGGAAAAGTAAATCAATGATCACACATTCAATATAATCAATAACATAAAGATCATGAATTGATATTGAAGGATAAATATTTAAAGTTAAATAACTGATCAAATATCACATTTAAATAATGCTGTTGATGGTGATAATTTCTCTCAGTCTACATAGGTTTCTTATGATCATTTGCCTTTTCTTCAGAGAGATAAGTATGAATTTCCTATTTTCAGAATATTGTATTTGGATATTTTTTTAATTTCATAAGTGCATTTCGTTCCTAGTCATGGTCACTTGTTTCCCTATAAATAAAACAATTATCATGAATAGATACGGCATAATTAATATAGAACTGTAAATAACTCAAAACACAGGATATTCAATTATTAAATGAGAATGAAATGAATCTATAGATAATATCATTTTTAAGATCTAATGTATAATAATTACTAAATTCCTAATGTATTAAATTCTTAATTATTGGATTGCATGACCTCAAGAATCATGATACCTCTAATGTTAAGAGCATTCACATTATAGTTTAAGACTATGAGAAAACCCCATTTAATGATGGATTACTTATTCGCCTCATGATACTACTACTGTATTGATGGGTTATATAATATTGGGTCTCACCCATTACTAAATGTTCAATCCATACTCATATATCAAATAATATATTTAATTCATGTAAAATGTGCCTTCTCATCAAATAACTGTATTGATTTGAGAATACAGATTTATTAATATTTCCCAAGATAAAAAATAACATTTAATATAGAACACCATACATATAAATGATATATAGTTTATTAAATAGACACATCTATGAAAAGAAATAGGGATATTTAATGGAATTTAATATCATTTGATTATAGTAAAGTGAATATTTTAGGGGAAAGTTAACGACTACAAAATTGAATCAAAAGTTTTAATATATATATAATTTCCATAGTTAAAAAATGGTCTTAAAACATCCATATAATGAATAAATATGGTATCAATAAAATATAATTCATGTTTTTAATAGGTAAAATAATTTGTTGTTTTCATTTATTAAAATAAATTCCATAAAAAATCTCTTTAAAAACATACTTGAGGAAATAATCCTTTTTACTTTGAAAATATATTTTATAAAAAAATAAAATCTCACAAAAAAATTTGAAAATCATTTTACTCGAAAATATCCATTGAAAAAAATAAATTAATTTTTATAATGCTTGGTGTTCATGATTCCATATAATTTCATAAATTTTGTACATGTTAAAAAAACTATTTCCATTCCTTTTTTTGGTAAAAGTCAAATAGGACTTGTTTTCACAAAGACACGAATACTCATTTCAAGAAATTTTTTAAAAAAAATGGGTAAAAATGTATTAGTTAAATAACTTATAAAATTTAAAAAAAAAGTCAAATTTTTTTTAGAAAACATCAATTTTGATGAAAAATGATTTTTGGCCGAAGATAGAATTGAAGTCAGATTTTATTAAACATATTTTCGCGTTATATTTAAGTTTAAAAGTGTGGTAAATTGTACTATTACATGAAAAAATATATGAATAAATATTATAGAAGAAAATTAATGGTTCTTATAGGATAATTATGAGTCAATTTTCTTCAATAGAAATTCATATGTGAATAATCCTGATTAAAATGAGATTGTGAAAAGTACTCTTTCAGTGATCATAACATTGAAGTGATAATTAATCAATGATTAAATTATGTGTATAAAATTTAAATACTTATTGAAAAATTCTTTATACAATATAAAATATTTAAAATTAATTATACACATAATCAAGGAATGTAAAAAGCATTGAAGAAGTAATATTACCTATTGAAAATAAATTAAGTTGGGAGATTCAACACCACTTGGTAACAATCATTTAAATTCTCCTTCTATGAAATAATTCAATTTGAATCATAAAATTCTATGAATTATGAATTTATCAGGATATTAGATTTCAAAGTGTCATTTTATACATAATATAATATAAATTTGTTACGTAACATTGTAATATGCCTCAAAAAATACAAATTCAGTTGAATTCCCTTACCTCATGCTTCATTTCTGTTAAACCAGGTTTAATCTTATATATAATGTTTTTAATAATGGTATTAGTTTATAAAATGACTGTAGTCGTATTTATAATATCACTAAGTATCCTATGATATCTTTTTTCCCATTTTTTAATAATCTTTCACTATTTTCATTTTTTGGGGTGTTAATGACATTGTTTTCTAATGTGTTTCTCTCATGATAGTCATAATTCATGGGTAATGGATATAATTTCATATTAAAAATAATGAAATTATTTTTATAAATATCATATTTACTAATTATAAACATTTTTCTAACTATTCTGGAAGGATTGATATGGAAAATTATTTGAATCGCTTCCTGGAGATAGTAGGTCGTACGTATGCATGAGTGATGATATAATTCAATTAATGAGTGAAAGGATAAAAAAATTTAGGATATAATAACCTCTAAAAATTAAAATCATGTCCAATAAGTCATATTTATTCATTAAATTTATTCGTTTGACCTTACATATAAATTTTAAGGTATAACTGAATGTCTTCACTTTGTGAGGCTGTAGTCCGTGGCACACATGTGCGACATTATTATATTTGAAATATCATGGAAATTAAGAAGGTAAAAGTGATGTCATAATTTAATAGGTATAATAAATTCATAAATATACAAAACTATTTTCAATATATCATTATATCCATTGTTGAAATGTAGTGATGGAAAGTGGTTTACATCGGTTCGCGAGGTAGTACTCAATCGTATACAAAATCCACGGTTTTTCCCATTTCATGGAACATGAGATGTATATTGTCCATCACCATAACATAATAAAATATATTTATATGTAATATAATTAAGTTATTATATGAGAATATATTAATAATATTTGAGGGATTTTTCAGAAGAAACAAAATAATAATGCTTGTTTAAAAATGTTACATCCTCTTCGGACAACATCATCATGTTTGAAACAAAACATTTCCTAGGGTGGAATTATGATAAAAAATAGGGTTATATGATATTGGAAGGTTCTTAATGAAGTGATTTGCATAGTTATTTTCAAAACCAAATGTATTTTTATTTGAAAAGATGAGATGAGAGGGGGTGACCTTTTATAAGTGGGCGACATGACACATATGAAATTTTAAAAAATTCAATTACTACCACATTTTTATCATTCCACAGACCTCAAAACTATATATATTCAACTATTTAAGCTTATAAGGATGATATATGTACAAAAAAAAATTTACATGTTTTCAGGTCATTTTAACTTATTCAATTTTATTTTAACCCCCAGTAAATCAGTTTTTTCCTTAACCACAGTAATTAATTTTGACTACTTTTTCTATTCATAAAGGAAAAAAATTAAGCTGAAATTATTATATAATATAAATTATGCTGATTCCAAATATTTAATACGTTTTTAAAAATTAAATTCACTAATCTGGTAGAATATAATTTAACAATATACCTGTGGAGTTGATGAGAAAGTAGATTTTGAAATAAAAAATTCTTATAATTATAGAATTTTTTAATATCAAAATTCAATAGGGAACATATTCCAATCAAATAAGTTAATTAAATTTTAATATAATTGAAATAATTTTAATTTCAACACAATTTATAACATAATTTAACTCAGTAAATTATAAAAAAAATGTATATTTTAATTGAAATCAGTATTGTTTACTATTCATCAGAAAAGTAATATTTATAAAAAATTAAAAAAAAATAACCCGATAATAATTTTGATCTTATGATTTTAGAAATTATTTTTATTATATTAATAAAATTATAAAGTGGTAAAAATAAATGTTAAATTATCGTTTCAAAAATGACAAATCCATCCTTCAGAAAATTTTGTTTTTTAGAAATCTTTTTATTATATTTATAATATAAATCTAATCATAACATTAGTATTTTAGTTATTAATATTAATACTAAATAATTTAATGGATATTTTATAAAGGAATACTATATTATAATTTATTTAGACTTGGGGTTGTCTGTTTTTCATGCTATAAAAAAGATGGAATTTATTAAAAAATAAATATATCATAAACTCTCATAGTATTGAATTCTCATCTAACTGCAGTGTAGAATGACATATATGCTATTTAATATGATTATAATATTTTAAAGTTATGCGGTGTCGCATTCTCCCCACCTTCATTAAATCAAATCCCTGTAATTTAAATTGATTTGTAGTAATTTGTGGTTTTCAATTTAGAAATACCATTGTCAAAAAAACCCACATCCTAAAAGGGTTGATATAAAAATTTCATGAAGAGGGATAAATTAAAATAATAAATTCATTTGGCATAACAATTTACTATGTTTCTATGTATTAGAACATATGTGGTAAGTAAAGATATGATAATGGAATAATAATATAAATATTTATAGAGAGTGATATACGTCATTGATAATTAGAATGTGAATGATTAGAGGATAGTTAAGGACCTTAAAACCCTAAATTTTTCATGAATTAAAATACTATTTTTCTTCATTATATATTAATATAATAGGATAATCATTATTTTACAAGATCCTTTTTCTAAATTTGAGGAATTTTTTTACTCTCAAATAATATAAGGAAATATACTTAATTTATATTTTTCTATTTTATAAGCATAATATCATTCATTTTTTATTGTTTGATCAATTCAAATTATTCTATTACTCCAAATGTTAAATATCTAAAAAATATTTTTTCCTAATTCACTATAATTAAATTTTAATAGATCATGAGATCCAGAAAATAGTGATGATTCTTTTCAAATCTCTAACAATTTTCCTAAACTGATATAGTTAGTAGAAGTTACCCAATATAATATAATAATCCATAAAATTAAATAGTAACATCATGGGGTCATTTTTAATATTTATTCATCAAATAATTTCATATAAAACAATGAAATATTAACAAGTAAATCATCTGGACATGGGGAAGGCATTAAAACCTTATCTCCCTTTGGTTGTGGGTTCAAGCCCTGCACCCTTTCTATATGGAATGGTTTTTCACCCAGCATACAGGTTGTACTTTTTATAAAACCATATTTATATAATTATTATAACATTTTCAATGAAACCATAATTACCTCAACATAAATGATAAGGTAATCATTTAATGTTTAAAATAAAGTTAACATTATTACAGAAATAGTACGTTCATTCATCATTAAATAAACTTTTGACCAAATCATATACTAAAATAATGGATTGTATTAGAATAAATTTCTCCCAATGTATCCTTAATTGTAGTAAAATATTATCACATAAAATCTCCAAAATTCATTTTTAATACCCTAAACTTTTGATCCATCTTAAAATCATGAATCCCTGATGGTATCCATATGTCATATGTTAATGAGGGAATATATGATTTTAAAATTTAACAAAATCCATAGATATTTCATGGTTCTTATAACTAAATACCATTGCTAAAAATACTTCTTAAATATAGTTATGGAATCCAAAAAAAATACTTCAACTATTTTAGTAAAACATTGGGCCATCCTTGTTCTAGGAGATAGTATTTAGAAGTAAAAAATTTAATTGGATAATTCCAAGGTTCTCCACATCTGATAAAATGAACTAGAAATGTATCCCCATGAAGAAATTTTTTTCACTCCATCATACTCTTCTTCTTTCTTCACAAATTCATTATTTTATGCCATTCTTTTCCACAGATAAAACATTTCATAGTTATGTTGAGAAACATTCCTATGTATCTATTTCCACATTTTTGATGTGAAGGAAATCGATCCTCTTTTCTTCTAAGGTCTCCACCACCCGAGATCTTAGTGAACTCAATCCTTCCCTTTATTGGGAAGTTTGATATTTTTATTGTATATTTTGTTAATAAAACTCCAAGATAACTAATAAAGGAATAATATTTGTATCATTCACTTCATTCATCATCCTATTTTATTGCTAATAGTAACATTATTGTCTTTCATAAGCACTGTTAACTTTATTTATTTGAGTTCACACCATTAAGAAATAAAAAAAACTCTATGAAAATAATTCATAACGGGAAACTACCTAATTATTTATTTGATGTCTAAATGGTGACACCTTATTTTTCGATTTAAGATACATAAATTCTCACCATGAAACACCTTACTCTTTAGTTGTTTTCTATTATATTAAAGGGATATTTATTAAGACCCATGAAATATCAATATGTATATTATTTTAAATATAATAATGGTTATAATTACTTTTTTTATGATTGTTACTTTATATATGATTTTATTATTTTTCAATAAAACACAAATTATAATTTTGGGTGGTATCCAACTTTAACTAAGGAATTTATTTTATGGAATTTTTGTATTTTAGAAATAAATAATATTTTTTCAAAAATAATTACTAAATAATTTTTATTAAATATAAATGATTATATGATTTTTATGAAGTCAAATGATATTTTCATAAGGGTTCAAAAACTATTATTTTCTAGAAATACATCATTTATTAAGGAATGTGTATATTATTTTAAAATCCAAAGTTCACATATTTAGAAAATTATTGTTTAAAATAAATATTATTTTTGGAATCAAAATTTCAAATTTATTTAACAGTGGATATTTCATAATTTTCTGAGACAACATAATTTTCAAGTAAACATTAAATATCATATAAATATATAGTTTTCATTATGAAAACAGAATAACATAAAAGTTATGTAATAAATAATATAAAGGGTATAGACAACCAAATATTTGTTTTCCCTTTAAAATAATTTGATTATATATTTTTTTAATAATTTTATAAAACCATTTTGAATCCTCCAAAACCATTAACATATTATAAGGTTTTAAAATCATTTATTTAAGAGTAGTACTTACTTTAACCTAATATTGGGTATTATATTATTAAGATATGCCCTTGGACTTGTAAAATAATTAAACCAATACCATATGGTGGAAAAAAAGGGAATTTACCTTGGTAAGGTCTGTGGTTTTGGTAATTTTATTACAGAGTCCAAAACCTAATCTTGAAAAATGATAAATAATTCCCCACTATTTTCCTATATAAAACCACTCAACTCACATTTATCTTCACTAAAATTACTTTGAGCAAAACCTTTCTCTTCCCTACCCTATAAATATTCCCCCAAGGTTCCCCCAATCTCTCAACTAGTTCCTCCCAAGCATTAAGAGTCACACTCACAAGGTAAGGGGTCCTCCCATTATTCTCTTTATTAAATATTCTTTATTATCTTGCGCCATACATTTCTAATTAATAATTTTTGGATATATATTTTCAAGTCCCTATTAATTCCAATTTTATTTTAAAATGATTAGATACCTTTTTCTCTCTCATCAACCCATTTTATAAATTTTAAAGTGACATCATGATGCTAATGAAATTTCCTAATGATTTTCAAAGCCCAAAAAATTATACAGTGAATATCATACTCATTTCCCATCAATTGTGTTCACCTTTATACATTTATAATTTTGTTAATTGGGACTTATAGGTATATATTCTACACTCTTTTATTGTGGAATAGTATATGATGATGAATAAATCCATGTTGTATGATCTAAATGTCACAATTAAGTATGATAATGAAATTATGGTGATGGGTGAAAGCGTAATTATATAGCGCTCTAGTGCATTGGGTAGTGCTTAGACTCATGAGATATAATATTGGGATATGTGTTAAACCTAATTCCTTCCTTGGACTTTTTTAGTCATGATGTCTTTGAAGTTATCCTAAATGTAGGTTTACGATGTGGTGTTTTATGTTTTTCCACATTTCTCATATTGCCTTTATGATTATCGTTCTATATCAGGTCACATTGTTCATGTTTATGATTCTTACTCTTTTAATGCCACATTTATATGCATTTTTTCTAACATGATATATTATTTTTATGTTATTCCATGTTTTTTACATTACTGGGATTTATTTTTCACCGCTTTGTTATTATATCCTTGGGTTATCCAATGCAGTTTTAAGTGCATGCATGTTATGGATGTTTTTAATAAAGATTATTTTTCTCTAATTTCAAATTGTTTCATAATGTACCTAATTCCAAAAGACACTAGACTTATCATTCCGCTAATTTGTATTATGTACAACCTTATGTAATAAATCATGTATTAATGTGAAATAAAGTAAAGGGTTGTCATAGTTGGCATCAAAGTAATTGTTTATTTATTTTGGGGATTGGGATTATAAAACTCCTAGTAAGTCCTTGATAATTATACTAAGGATATGAAAAAATCCCTCGATTTTGGTATGTATAGAGTAAGTAATTTTTCATGAAAATAAATCCCTTTCAAGATACTATAAATGGATGTGTCTTTGGAACCGATGTATATAGAGGTAAAACTAAAAAACACCACGTTGAGATATAATCGACTAGGAACTATTGCATGATAATAATTCTTGATGCACACCTAGTTTGAAACTCTTGGGGGATACGATTTAGTAAAATCATAATCTCATTAATAACTATTTTTAAGGAAAAAATACCCATAATAATATATATATCTCAATAGATAATGGATAATGTATATTGAATCCTAAAAATTCATAATTCAAGAAAATAATTATAACTTATAAGTTATCTATTGAATGTCATTGTATCACCATATATGCATTTAATAGTTAATAAATACTCATCCCAAATCTTTTAATACTCAATCCAATGTGTGGAAATAGGTGGAATTGGGTAAAAAATAAAAGTGATGGGAAATGTGATGACTCCCTAATGAGATACCCAACTCAATGAGAGTGGGAAGAACAAAAATATTGATGATACACTCTTAGCTGACTTAGTTTATGAATATAAACCTAGATCAATATGAATTCCAAAATCCCACTATTAATGAAAAAGATAAAATTTGGACCATTATGCGACAAAGTCCCTTGACGTTTAGTGGATCATTAGATCCATGAATCATGGAGAATGTGTCAAATCCAATGAGAATATATTCTCTATCCTTCATTGTTCTGAGAAATAGAAGTTTCCAATGGATGTATATCATATAGAGTGAAAAGGTAATTTGTGGTGTTAATTGATCACAAATTTGATGACTACTGAAGATATATAAAGAACTGGGGTGGAATGAATTATGCCAAATGTTTTTTGACAAATATTTTCCTCGCACTCTCCAACATAAAATGGAAAATGATTTACTTTACATCAAGTAAAAATACAATGAATTTATTGGTGTTATGGTTCAAAAATCACAATATAGGCATGAAATGTGTTTTTCGTTATTTTTATCCCTAAATGAATATATCACCACGTCATTGGTGGGATTAAATCTAGTTTACAAATATACCTTGAGATCTAATACATCGATATGTATAATTAAATTTTCATAAGATCCCTCAAAATTGAGAGGGAGATTAGATAATTTCAATTGTATTGTGGGGAAATGAAGTGGAAAGTAGAGCTTAATTCTGGCAGTTCGATGGATAAATCCAAATGTTCCATGGTATTTCAACATACCAATTCTCAATAGTGTAAAAAGAAGCATCCTAGAAAAACTCATGAGGGTATGAGGAATTGTTTTAGATTATAGAAGGAAGAGCTCCTAGCTAGTGATTACCGATTGGAGAAACCCACCGATGTGATGGTCGAATGGAATGATATGTTTAACCATCAGTTCATTTTTCATTTCATCATCTATAAGGAACCAAGGATCATTTCAAACCAATGAACTAAGCTAAGGATTTTTAGAGTCATCCAACAACCTATAAGGAAATGTGTATGAGCTTTTTGCATCACAACAGATGATGTGGATCTCGACAACGATGTGTGAAAGGTACACTAGTTATTTGTTTAGTAATAGAAAACATACTTTTTGATTTTGGTTATATGCATTCTTTCATATAATTAATGTTTATTATAAACATTCAAAAACCACCACAAATCATGGAAGTATAGCTATCTGCGAAAATGTAAAATGGGTAAATTATTGCATCCCATGTACATAACTCCTCCCTTATCAAAATTTTCATGATGAACTTCCTAGTTAACATTTTCATACTTCTTCAGGTAGAATTAAATTCAATTCTTGGTATTCATTTTCTTTTCTTATATGGATCCAACATAAATTTCCATGAGAAGGAAACCACTCTCTATATTGTGAACCTTCCCTTGATTCAATATAATTTCTAGGGTGAGGATGAATCTTCTTTAGAAACTACATCTCTAGAATGAATATTATTTCCCTATGAGAAATAGTATATATCCAAAATGATTGAGTCTAAGGAAAATAACTTTATTTTATACATGCCCATTATGAAGAAAGATGTTGATATTTTTTCTTTCAAAATTTCTAGTGTACCTCCTATAAGATAGGTGGAATTTGCAATTGATCTTATACCTGGGGAGTTACCATTATTCATGTAAAGACCCAATCATTTATGAATAAAATTCTCATTATTTTAATGTCTTATAGATATAGAAAACACGTGCAATCTTTTTTTATAATTATTGGGTTTAAATGATCATTATGTATCATTTTCATTGATAATATATCCATTGATCAATGATCATACAACTAACATAAATATAAGGTGTTAACAAATCTTATTGAAATAGACAAAATAGACGATGGCCTTATCTATTAGACTCAGTCCAAACAAAGATCATTAGTTAGAGTTTGGAAAAGAGGTTTCCTCACAGGGCTTCTCTCTTGAGAAATTACAAGATGAGCTTTAACACATTAATATTGAACATAATTTCCTACGGGATATGTTCTTGTTAATATAGATTACCAACCATGCGATGTTATCCAAGTCTCCCAAAGTGTTTTTCACCATCGTACACCATACCATTTGGTCTTATTTTGGAGTTATAATGGGTTTTATAACATGGTATTAGTTACTTATTATGTAAACCCATTCTATTAACAGAAGTGTTATTCCATGAATTCCTTTATGAGAATAATATTTCAAAGAAAACAATGAATTTGATAAATTGATTTTTTCACATAAAAATAGTGATTTTGGGAAATATATACATTATTATATTAAAATATGGTGTTTAATAATATTATTATAAAAATAATTCTTATAAATGATGATTATATCGGTTCTTTATCTATAAATTATTAGGTAATCAGTTCGATGAGATTTATATTTTTATACAATAAAATAAAAATTGTATTTTTAAAGAATAAATTTTAAGGAAATAATGATTTCATGAAATAAATAATATTTTAATATAATATTATTATCCAATTAATTTATTAATAATAAATTATTATATAATTTTTATAGAGTCAAATGTAATTTTTAGTAAGGTTTAAAGACTATTTTTTCTAAAACCGTCAATTTTCAATAAATGCCGGATCTCGTTTTAAAAGGGAAAATTAACATTTTGAGAAAATTATTTAAATAAAATGAATTTTATTTTCTTTATCAGGATTTCAAAATTTTCAAAATATAAATTTTTCATAATGTTTGCGGACAGTCATATTTTTGGGTAAAAATCGAATAATATATAAATATATAGTGTGTTTTGTGACATCATATCAACCTAATAGTTATATAATGAATACCATAAAAGGGACACTAAGCCAAGTATATGCTTTAATTTTAAAATAATTTTATTTTAGATTTATTTTTCTTATTTTATAATGCCTTTGTAAATCCTCCAAAATATATAATATATTTGATGATTTAAAATTCATTTCCTTGAGAGTTAGACACACCTCCACATAAGAAAAGGAAATATTTTAATATCTTCTGACCTTTTCCTAATAAAATTATTATTTCCACTTCCATTGGCTAAAAAACATGGTAAAAACCATAGGATGGCTAATTGTTTTGAATATTTGAGTGTGTAGTGTCCAAAAAGTAAATATTAAAGAATTCCCCCTGTGTTCATATAAAAACCCACCAAAGCTCCCATTCCTCATCACTAAAACTATTTTAATCTCATCCTAACTCTGAAATACACTCCCTATATTCCTCTAAATACACCTTTAATCTCCCAAGAAGCCTCTCCCAAGCCTTTGGGTTCACACATTGATGTAAGTGTTCTTTCCTTTCTCATTTTTGTCCAAGTTTCCTTATATTGTTATACCATTTTATTTTTCCAATTAAAAAGTATGGGGTATGTATTCACACATCCCTCATACATCCCTTATTATTTTTTAATGATGATATTCCTATTTCAATTTCATTAATCTCTCCCATGTACACATGTTACCATGCTAAAATCTTGGTAGGGATTTGTCTCTCCCCATTACCATTCAAGCATTTATTTTAGCTTACGCATCTCAAATTCAATTTCATATGTTGGGATATTATTATCCATGATCCTCTTATACCCCCATTTAATTTCAAAATGGTGATATAAAACTTTCTCTCTCATCAACCCAACTTATTAATCTCCACGTGATGTCGTTTTGCTACCGAAATTGCACTGTGATTTTCCTTGCCAAAATCATTGTGTAGTAAATACCATGCCCATTTCAGTCTCCTGGGAATTCACCTTTTTTCACATACACTTATTTATTATATAAATTCATATATATATTGAAAATTCCATTATTGTGTTATAAATTATGATGTTGATTGAATTCATGATATGTAATTTATGTGGCACACATAAGTTTGAGATTAAAATGTTAATGAAGGGTGCACCCTGATAGTGCTCCATTGAATTAGGTAATTATTAGTATCAAGATAGGTCATGTTGGGAAATTATTATACCTAATTCCATTATAGTAATTTTTCCATCATTTTGGGATAGGGTTTTACCTAATTCTTTATGTTAATAATTCAATGTTTTAGGTTGTTGTAAAATTTCCATGTTATGATAATCCTATTATATCATGCCTTTATGTTCATATTTCTATTATGCGCCATTAATATTTCTATTTCATAACATGTATTGTATAATTCATGTTATTTATTTTTTACTCCATTAATGGGATTTATTGCTCATCCTTTTCTTATGTATTTCCTCAGGTTAACCAATTAAATGCCATGTATGAAAGAATGTTGTGGTCATGGAAAAAATGTTATAAAAAAGATGTGGTATTTTATGCTATAAGTTGTCATGTAATGATACTAAATCCCAAAGAAACTACACCTCTCAATATTTTGGGTAGTATTAAGTGAAGGTTTATGTAATTAATTATGTATAAATATTAAATAAAGGGCATGGTTTTGTATAGATGGTATCAAAGGATATATTTAGTCATTTTCTTGATTTAGATTATACACCCCTAGAGAAATCCATAGGGATAAGAATAAGTATGAGAAAAAAATACCTAAATTATAGTGATTATAGATTGTGTGTTTTATCAAGAAAATAAATACCTGTATGGATATAAAAAAGTAGAGGTGGCTTAGGCATAGATGCATCTAGGGGTAAAAACAAAAAACATCGTTTTGAGCTGGACTCGAACAAGAACTGGTGTACAGAACATGCCTTGACAGACTCTTGGTTTGACACTCCCAGGGTATATTCATTGGTAAATTAATAAGATTATTATGAACCATTATTAAGGTAGTATGAAAAATGTCTCATATTTTAGGAATTAGATCATTGATAACATAAATCCAGGAAAATAAATTCATAAGTTAAGGAGATGAATTTAATTTATATGTTTTCTATTTATTGTCATTGGATTTACATTTATGTGTTTAATTGTTTAATATACTATTACTTAAATATATATTAGATATATTAGAACCAAAATAGAAAATTGAATTGAATTATTATCATCCATGTTTCTACACATTCTTTTATATCCAAATGGTTTAGTATAACAATCCTAACCCCACCAAAAATCATGGAGGTTGAGATGTTAGTGAGAATGAAAAATAGGGAAATTATTGAATCTCGTGAATATAACTCCTCCCATATCACAATTTTTGGATTAAAATTTCGTGAAAATCTTCTCATACTTCCCTTGGTGGAATTTTATACAATTCTATGCATGGAATGACTTTCCCTATATAGAACCATTATAAATTATCGTGGGCGAGAAATCACTCTCCATATGGTGAATCGACCACCTATTATATACAAGTGAAAGGAGGAGGATGAATATTCTTTAGCACCATCATCTCATGCATGGATATTACTTCTCTATGATCATGCGTACCATTCTCAGATTCTTGAGTCTAAGGAAGGAACCATCGCACAAGACATGCCTATTGTGAGGGAATTCGCTAATGTGTTTCCCAACAAGTTGACATGTCTTCTTACTAAAATAGAGCTTGATTTAATGATAGATATTATATGTGGGGAATTTTCAATATTGAAGAATCTGTATAGAATGGCTATTTTTGACCTTGAGGAGCTAAAGAAATAAGTACAAGAGAATCTGGATAAAGAGTTTATATGCCAAGTGCTTTACCAAGGGATTCACCTGTTCTCTTAGTTGAGAAGAAGGATGGGTCAATGCACCTATACATTGATTATAGTGATCTCAATCAAATCATGATAAACAAATAGTGTCATTTTCCATTAATTAATGACTTTTTCAATCATCTGCATGGAGCATAATACTTCTCCATGTTGGATATGTGATTGGGATATCACCAAGTAAGGGAGAAGAATGATGATATTCCCAAGACTTCCTTTCTTATAAGGTATAGTCACTATGAATTCATATTAATTCATTTAGGACACACTAATGCACCAACAATCTTCATTTAGTTGTTGAATAGAGTCTTTTGAGATTACCTAAAAAAAATTGGTAGTATTTATAGATGATATTATAATATACTCTAAAACCATGGAAAAGAAATATGATCATCTAAGAAATGTACTAGAGACCTTCCAAAAGGAGAATCACTATGAAAAATTTCGAAAGTGTAGGTTTTGTTTGAAGGTATTATTATTATTGCGGCATATCATCACAAGAAATGTTATACCATTGGATCCTTCTAAAACAAAATCAATTTAGGGATTGATGATGCCAACTTCTACGACATATATCCATATCTGTCTATGGTTAGTTGGATATTATCACTAATTTGTGACAAATTTTTCACAACTTTTAAACCCTCATTCCAAGATAAATCATAAGAGAGTCATGTTTACATGGATTGATAAATGTGAATGGAGTTCAATGGAGTTGAATAATAGGATTATCACTTCCCATGTGCTCACACTTCCCATAAGTGGGGATATTTTTTTATTCATCATCGATGCTTCGAAGAAGGTTCTGGGTTGTGTGTTGATGGATAATGAAAAATTCATTGAATGTTCCTCAAGGAAGTTAAAAATTCATGAAGAAAACTATATCACTCATGATCTGGAGTAGGAAAATGTGATCTTTTCATTGAAAATACAGTTGTATTATCTCATTTGGGAAAACTTTGAAACAAATATGGATTAGGAATGCCTCAAATATATATTCACAGATAAAGAGAGGAACATGCACTGATGATGTTTCTTAGAGATCATAAAATAATACGACTCCTCAATCCATTACCACCGTGGGAAATAAAACAAGGTGGATAATGCTCCATGTAGAAAGGAACCAGTGATCCTATCATTGATGAGAATTGAAAATGATCCAATCTTCTTATATTTGATGAAGATGGGAAATGGAATCCTATATAAGGAAACATCATCAATCCTTTCACAAGTCATTTCTCAACCGCATCTTTTGGAAAGGTTAAATGATGATAAAAAAGATGATGTGGGAATTCAAAAATAAAGTGGAAACTATCATAAAAAATAAATCCTTGGAGTACAATGTTAATGAAGATGGAATTTTTAGATTTGGATCGAGACAATGTTTTCAATAAAATTTAGAGTTAAATAATGAACTTTTAGATGATGCACATAGATGGAATTTCTCTAATAACCCATGATATATAGTGATATATTGAGATCTCGAAGAGCATTGTTGGTGGGATAACATGAATAAAGATATCTCTGAGTATACAACAAAGTTCTTTGTATTCTAACAAGTGAAGGTAAGATGAAGAACTCTAATTGGATGATGAAGCCATTACCCCTAACAACATGGAAATGGGAAAACATCTCCATGGACTTTGTCATCATACATCTAATGACATTCAAAAGAAACAATTATATTTGTGTTGTTGTGGATTATATTAAATATTGAACACCTAATTTCTATTCAATAGTATTTATCAATAGATTATATGGTAGAGATATACATCAAAGAAGTGGTAAGGTTGCATGGTGTACCACTATCGATTGTATCAGATCCATGTCCAAGATTCACCTCTATGTTCAAGATGAGTATCAAACATTATCTGAACACTTTTTTGAACTTGATCACACCATTTCATGATCAAATTGATGTCCAATCTGAATGGACTATCAAAACACTTGAAAACATTTGGAGATTTTTCTCAGTGGACTTCAAAGGTGGAGAAGACCAACATTTTACTTTTGTGGAGTTCTCTTACAATAGCAGTTTCCACTCAATAATACAAATGGCTCCTTATGAATCCATTTATGGGAAGTGGTGATGAACAACAGCTTGTTGGGATTAAGGTGGGAAACTAAAACATGTAGGTCTGGAAATGGATGAATAAATGTTGGAGAAGGATTAATACATCCAGCTACACATCAAAGCTTATCAAAGTAAACAAAATATATAGGATTCTAATCTTCGATGAGACCTTAAGATTGATTTTAGAGACTAGGTGTTCCATTGAATATATCTATGGAAGAGATTTATGAGATTTGGAAAGAAGTGAAATATTATTCCAAGGTACATCATCCCTTTTCAGATCCTTGATCGCATCATACCATTGTTCTATGGACTAGCACTCCCACTGAAAAAGTCTCAAATACACGATGTATTACATGTATCACTCTTGAGGAAGTACATACTTGACCCATCACATGTAATCAATAAAGAGGTGGTATCGTTGGGGAATAACCTCTCTTATGTAGCGAAGCTAGTGAAGATCTTAGATCGTTGAGAAAAAAGCTCTAAAAATAAGATGATGCCCCTCATCAAGGTGTTGTGTAGAAACCACAAGTTTGATGAAGCAATGTGGGAACCAGAGTGAGTGATGAAGAATAGTTACCATCAACTATTTTATTTTGGGAAAAAGAAATTTTGAGGGTGAAATTAATTAATCGAGTAAGGTTATAATGACCTGATCATTTATGAATAAGATTCCCTTTATTTTAATGTCATAATAATATAGAGAACACATGAACCCTTTTTTATTATTATTGGTTTTAAATTGTCATTGTGTATAATTACCGTTGATAATATATCCATTAACATTTTATCACACAGTTAATATAAATATATGGAATAAAAATTCATTTCAACATAGAAAAAGGAGATGATGGCCTCATCTAGTATATTCTGGTTCTACAAATCACATTTGTCGAATCTCATAATGTAGGTAGAATTCCTATGCTTCACTCTTGTATAATCCCAAGAAAAGAATCAATATGTTATTCTTGAATGTAATGGATTATGGTATAACTTCCAGTTAATAGAGATTATAACCTGAGTGATGTTATATGAGTCATCCCAAGAGATTTTTCTCATCCCTCCCCTTACCCTAAGGTCTTATATGGGTGTTATAAGGGGTTTTGTAACAATGTATATGTTACTTATTATGTAATCACTTTCTATAAATAGATGTCTTATTCCATCAATCCCTTTATAAGAAAAGTATTTCTTAAAAAATAATGAATGTGATAAATTGTTTTTTCGAATAAAAATGGTACTTTTGAGAAATATATACATTATTTTATTAAAATATAGTTTTTACTAATAATATTACAAAAATATATTTTAAAAAATAATGATTGTATTAGTTCATTATCTGTAAAAGATTTGGTAATCAGTTTGATAAGAGTTATATTTTTATACGATAAAATTAAAAATGTATTTTAAAAGATTTTTTATGGAATTAATAAATTGGAAATAATTAATATTTTAGTAAAATATTATTATCAAATTACTTTTATTAATAATAAGTGAGTATATAATTTCTATTAAGTCAAATGTAATTTTTATTAATGTTTAAGAATTGTTATTGTCATAACATATCAATTTTCAATAAATGTGAGTTATTATTTTAAAATTGAAAATTAATATTTGGATAAAATTATTTAGATGAAATGAATATTAATTTTGGAATAAGGATGTTAGAAATATCCGATGGTTAGGTTTTCATAATTTCCTAACATAGTTGAATTTTTGGATGGAAATTAAATAATATATAAATATATAATGTGTTTCAAGATATCCTATTGACCCAATAGTTATTTAATAATAACTATAAAATGGATCTTTAACCAAATCAGTGTTTTTAATTTAAAATAATTTTTTTTTGATTTATTTGAATTATTTTATAATGCCTTAGTGAATCCTCCAAAATGGTTAATAAGTTTTTTAATTTAAAATTCATTTCGTTGATGGTGTGACTCAATACCACAAAATCAGGGGAAATATTTTAATATCTTCAGACCTTTTTCTAATAAAACTATTATTTCCACTCCCCTTTAAGATAAACCTTGACAAAAACCAGGGGTTGGTTTGTGGTTTTGAATATTTTATTGTGTACTATCCAAAACCTAAATAATAAATAATTCCCCATCTTTTCTTATATAAATCCTCCCAAATCACCCATTCCTATACACTCAAACTCCTTGAATCTCGTCCAACCTCTGCTCAATACATTCTATAGTCTTTCAATGGCATCCCAAAGCTCTAAATAATCCTCTCTGAAGCCTTTGGGATCACATATCCCTATAAGGGTTCCTTTTTTCTCATTTTTTCCGTTGTTTTCTTATATTGAAATACCCATTTTTCAATTAAAAATGATGAGGTTTGTTTTTTAACCTTCCCCATACATCCCATATTATTTTTGAATGATGAGATATCCTTTCCACTCTTAATAATCCATCACATGTACACCCCTTACCATGTCAAGATTCTGTAAGGTATTTCTCTCTCCTCATTTACATTCAAGGATTTATTTTATATTATAAATCTCAAATTTCATTTCTTATGTTGTGATATTGTTCTCCATGATCCCATTACTTCCCATTTCATGTATAAATTATGTTGTATGCCTATCACACTCACTAACCCATTTTATGAATCCCCGTGTGATGTCGTTATGCTGCCAAAATTGCACTGAGATTTTCCATGCCAAAATCATCATGTAGTGAATTCCATGCCCATTTATATATCAAGGGTATTCACTATTATGAACATAAACTTATTAACTATATAAATTAATTTATTTTTTCTGCATTCCTTTATCATGTAATAAATGATGATGTTTAATGAATCCATGTTATACGATCTATGTGGAACAATTAAGAATGAGATTGAAACGTTCAGGAAGGGTACACCCTGATAGAACTCTAATGTGTAGGGTAATGTTCAGTATCATGATAAATCATTTTGGGATAAGGGTGTACCTAATTCATTTATAGTAATTTTTCCATCATGTTTGGAAATGGGTTTACCAGATTCGTTTATGTTAATGATGTAGTGTGTTTATATTTTGCCACATTTTCTTGTTATGATGATCATGCTATATCATTACTTTATGTTCATGGTTCTCTTATGATCCATTGATATGTTTATTGACTAACATGCATTATATTCTTCATTTTATGCCTTTTTACTCCCTTAATATGCTTTGTAGATCACCATTTTCTTATTTATTTCCTCATGTTATCCAATTCAATGATATGTATGATGTAATTTTGTGGTCATGTAAAATAATTTTTCAATAAATATGTTGTATTTTATGTCTTATGTTTCCATGTAATGTTCCAATGCCCTAAAAAAATTAAACCACTTTATCTTATTGGTTTTTTTATCTGAATGTTTATGTAATTAACCATGTCAAAATATGAAATAATGAGAAGGGTTGTTATAATCCAAGACTCCATATAGAATTGATGTTGTGGATCATGAGGAGATAAAGAATCCACTAAAATTGAATTTTGATAAGGGATTAACATTCCCAACTACTTCACCATGCAGTTCACCCTTCATCTTCATCAAGAATAAGAATGTATAATGTTCCCTTTCATTGATTATCATGAGTTCAAAAGGATCACAATAAAAAACAACCATCCTCTTCCAGTTATTGATTGATTATTTCATCATATACTTGGAGAAAAATACTTCTCCAAGGTGGATCTTTGGTCAATATTTTTCAATGTTAGGGTGAATAAAGAACCTATCTCTATCACTTCATTTCATATGAGGTATGAGGACTATGATTTTATAGTAAATCTATTTGGACACATTATTTCTTTGTAAATATTCGTTGACATTATTGGTATAGTCTTTAGATATTAACTCAAACAAATTGGTAGTCTTTATAGATGATATTATAATATTATCCAAAACCAAGGAGGAGCACGATGAAAATATAAGAAAAATGATAAATACCTTACAAAAGGATAATATTTTTCCCAAGTACAAAAAATGTGATTTTTAGTTGAAGGAAGTCTCATTATTGGGGAATATTATCACAATTAATGGAAACCATTTTCACCCTACAAGGACAGATAAAAATAAAGGATCCCCAAGGCCAACATCTATTATAGATATCCATAAATTCATTGGATTATCTTGGTACTATCCACAATTTATGATAAATTTATCATGGTAGTCAAACCCTATAAAAATGATTACATGGATGGGAATCATGTTTTCTTGGAATATTCAATGCAAAGATATCTTCATGGAGATAAATAAATGGTTTATCACTACCCATGTATTCACACAACCCAAACGTGGTATACTTTTCATGGTATTAAGTATTTATTTGAAGAAGGTATTAGTCTATGTGTTAATGAAAAATTAAAATTTCATTGGCTATTCTACAAGGAAGTGGATTTGTTTCTAATAGAATAACCCAATTCATGACATGGAGTTGGCTGTAGTGATCTTCAGTTTGAAAATATGGAAGAATTATCTCTTTGGGGAGAAGTATAAAATATATATTGTTCACAAATACTCAAGTATATACTCATACAGAAAAAGATAAATATTTTCCAACAAAGATGGTTAGAGCTTATCAATTACAATGACTACTTAATTCCCTACCATCCAAGGAATGAGAATAAAGTTTCATACAGTCTTTATAGAAAGGATCCATCAATTTTACCATTGATGAGAATTGAGAAGGTTCTGATCTTCAAATATTTTTAAAAAATTGACATGGGAATCATAAATAAATGTACATAATCAATAATTTCACAAATGAGTTTTCAATTGTCCCTTATGAAGAGGATAAATTATGATCAAAGAGATTATCTATGAATTTAGAAAAAATAAGAAATTGTAAGAAAAGGAAAATCCTTGGAGCTCAATGTTAATGTATAAGAAGTTGTGAGATTTGGTTCAAGACTATGTGTACCATCAAATCCTATTTTAAATAAGGAGTTGATTGATGATTCACATAGATTAATATTATCCATCCACACAGGATCACAAATATGTATTGAGATATCTAGTAGCACTACTGGTCGGACAATGTGATGAAGGAGACTTCAGAGTATACATCATGGTGACTTTTATGTCAGTGAGTAAAGGTGAAAAGGAAAAAATTAAAGGGGTGATTCAACCATTACCCATACATATATGTAATTTGGAAATAATTTCCTTTGAAATTGTCACTCATATTTTAAATACATCAATATAAAATAATTCTATACTGGTTATGGTATATCATCTTCAAAAAATGGACACTTCATTATGATTCAAGAGGATTTCTCGCGCAATTAATTTTCAAGGATAAAAATTAGATAAGCGGTGAGGCTACATGGACCACCACTATATATTGTATGTAATTTAGATTTAATGTAACACCCCAATATTTCATAGTATGTTTTCTTATTAAAGTAATTCAATAGCTTGTGCTACATGCAACAACGAGTTCGAGTGCACCAAAACTTACTAAACAAACCGTTCAAAAAAATTATGAATAGTATTAACTTAATTTTTAATATTATATACTCTATATAATTTTAACACCCATATTATGTGTTTATTGGACATAATATAGGAAAAAATGCAATTTTTCAGATAATGGAAGTATTTTTCAAAAATTCCATTTTACTGGCTACTAATGGTGAATTTGTTTAAATGAAATATATAAAAATTTTATGTTAAATTTGACAAAATAAAATTCTTATTTATAATTGGAACATAAATATTTAGTTTGGATAAATTTTTGGTGTTTTTCTGATAAATTTCAGATTTTGATGAATAATGAATGATTCTAAATTTTAATTGAAAACAACTTTATTAATAAATATTATTTATAGTTCTAAACTATACATTTGAATGGTTTTCAAGTATAATTATATTATATTTTTATCATTTAATACAATTTAGGTCTTTATCAGTAATCTTACATTTAAATTTGACATAAACACATGTCAATCTTTCGATATTTTTTACTTTTTAAATAACCCTCTTTTTGGCTTAGACAATTGGAATTAATTTTAAATTAATAAATGCAACATCTATGTTTTGAATTTGGTAAAATAGACTTAGTTATTGAATTTGGAATATAAAAATTAGCTTAGGGTGAATTTTTTGTATTTTTCTGAAAACATTCTATATTTTTTTTTATTAATAGTGAAAAACACTGCGTTTTTTTTGAATTGACCTTTTATTTAAAAAATTATTTATTTTCTAAAATTTATTTAAACTAAAAAATAGATAAATAATACCTATATTAGTTCAATATATTTAATTGGATTCATTATATTATAAATTTAGATGTATAAAATTTTATTGATTTTTTTAACGTCTTTTACCCACCATCTAGGCACGTTATCAAATTTGCATAAAGCATAATTTTTCAGCTTTTGTGAGTTGAATTTCAATATTCAAAGAGAAAAGGTTGAAATCAGTATATAAAATTTGATTCAATAAGATTAAAATAATTATTGGTGAATAGTAACTTTTGACTTTTACCTACCACGGTTAAAAGTAAATAGGGTAATTAAAGATAAAAATGATATGGTAATTACCCTAACACATGTACTAAATCTATTAGATAAGAATATTTGGACCCAAAAAAACCTCAGAATAAAATATGATCATTTAGGTCCACTTCTATTAGATTAGTACATTTATTATTATTATTTTAAAGAAGTGTAAAAAGTGTTAAATTCAATGTTTATTAACTATACCATTTTTAATATATGGTTATAAATAAGAAAAATTAGACTATAACTATTCATTACAAATATAAAAATATTTTATATATAATGGTATTTTATTTATAATTTTTAGAGATTAAATAATTAAATTTATTTTAGACAAAATGATGATGCAGTAATTGTCTTCTTGAATGAAATATTAAAAAAATTGATATTACAAATATCCAAATGAATATAATTTGCTAATTTTGAAGAATTATAATAATTTTATTGGATAATATGACATGTTAGAATATAAGAATACACTACAAAAGTTAAACTATTTAAATAATATTATATATTTCATTAATGGGCCAAAGGGATTATATAATATTATATATTTCATTAATGAAACACTTAAGGTTCTCTAGTAGGTTTAGAGTAATTTTATTAACCATATAGTGTAATAATATAAGAATACACTACAAAACTTATACTATTTAAATAAAAGTTAAAGCTAATAGATAAGGTTATAATGGTAACCTAAACATGTCTAAAACATAACGTTTGATAGGATGTAGAACCATATCCACCTAAGTATTTAAATAAATTAATTTTTATCCTTTATAAGCCTAATATTATTGTATAATAAATTAATATTTTAATCTTTTCCTAAAGTGACCCTCACCCCTCTTATAAAAAGGCGCTTCCCATTATCTTAATTTCACACCTCCGAAGCCATTTTTCTAGTCCAACCCCTGCCCAAATATCCTCTGAACATCCCTCAAATCAACTTATATTCCATACATTGATTATAAATCCAACTTAATAGGCCCTTATGATCAAATCAAAAAGAAACACCGGAAGAAGAGATAAGAATTTCACCACCCTCTTCCTAGTTATTTTCTTCCTACACTTCTACATTATTCATTGTTTACATACCAAAATAATAAATTCATAACCTCATACATACTTTGATGTTATTATAAATATGGTACAACCATATTCATTATTATATCCATCCTATAAATGACAATTTCACCATACGTTCGTACGTACGGCTCACTGTCTCCACGTCGTGGTGTAGTTTGTTATTCAAACACTTCATTATTTTGATGGGTATAATAATCAGTTTCACTGATGTAAATAATAAATATAACATGTTAATGATTCTTTATATATTATTTACCATCCAATTAAATATGATTTCACCATCAATATAATGATATTATTGCTCGTGTGTACGTACGGATTACCATCTCCACGAACAGGATGATATTCATTCCCCATCGTAGTCGTTCAAGAATAATTTTCATTTTATGATTAAAAATAATTTTTAAAAACGTAATATCATTCTATATTTGAATCAAATACACCCTATCCAATAAAAACATGGCTTACATAACCAATCATATTAAGAAAACATATCTATTAATACCAGAAATGATGATACTATTAAAATATTACTATCAAAGAAGTATTAGAAGATCATATAAGATATCATATTTATGTATGTGGTTCTTGTATAATTTAAAAACTATTATTTAAACATTATAAAGGATGTTGGCGTACCCTCTACCTAGGAAATTTTCATGGTAAGGTTAAATTCTTCAATCTAATTATTATCTGAGATTGTTTACGATTAAGTATTTACCAGGAAATATTTATCATCAATGTCCATATTTCATGAAAGTGATTTTAGAATGAAAATTTTATGGATTTGTGGAAGGGTATACTTAACAATATCATAATTATATATGTTTTAAATATTTATTTTTCAAAAAAAATTTAATTAATGTCCATGTTTACAAAATTATTTTATGAATTTTTTATACGGACATCAATGTTTTAAAATGTTATCCAAGATTCAAAGTGGTATGGGACACCTTGATAAAAAAAATGTATTTAAAAATTTTCCTTTCTAAATTATGTAATTTTTTAATGATTTCAAAAAACATATAGAGATATTTCTCTCAAATAGTGTTGATTTCTTTTATGTCAACATCCTTGGCTAGATTTTACACCAGTTTGAAGTGAATAATTATGATACAAATCATTCAGATTTTATTGATGGTTTTGTGATATGTTTGACTATGGATAGTTAATTTTTATACCATTCATGGTTTATGGTTAATTTATTAACATTTCATATGAAAGTTTTAATATTAATGTCTTTCTTATGTTTCAACCTTTCATATGAGGAATTCATTGTACTTAGTATGTAACGGGTGGAGCCCAATATAGCTCTTCTATGCATCGGTAGGTCTCATGAGACAAACTGGTTTCTTGGAACAAGGCCTTGTCCAAATATTTTTTTTAGTATTGGAACAAGGCCTTTACTTTGTGGTTATAAGTCAAGAATTATGCAATCCAACATTATGAAATTGGTTATTGATATTTCATGTGATTATTGGACTAGTATAATATCCATTTGAATAAGTAAAAGGATTTATTTGTTTTATATTTTCCATATTAGGCTAAATTTTGTGTTTAAAATGTTTATGTTTTAATATTTTACATTTCATTAAAGGTTTATGCTTATTTATGAAAGTTTCTACTATATTGTTATCCCTAATGAGCATCTGAGATCACCCATTTCTATGTTTTATTATACAAAAGATTCAAAAAAGTATATTATAACTGACCTGTAGGGATAGTATATGGGATATGAATGTGGTAAATGGAGACAATGTTGTTGTTATTTTTTTCCATTTTATAATGTAATGTAAAACTTCTGTATGTGTCTATTACTTCCAAGGATACTAAACTGATCGGTCTTTCTATATTTGGTCACTTGTGATCAATCCAATGTATTAAAATAATGCACCGAATCTAGGATTCTGGGGTCAGGGCGTAACGATTGATATCATAGGAATTTTAGAACATACCTAGGAAACTAGATTTAGAAATACTCTGATTGGAGAACATTACCCTAAGAAAGACTTTAAATATTTGTATAGAATAACTTCCTAGAATTTTGGTAATGCAGAGATTTTGTGTTTTTTCCAAGAAATACAAGACATTATAGATATGATAATGTAGAGGCGGCTATGGCACAAATGTACCTTGGAATGAAAACTCCGACAAGGAGTTTCTGGCATGACCTGGGGTATCTTGGTACACAAAAATGGGCCTTTCTGCAATATTGGTTATGATACTCCTGAGGGATATGCTTAGGATAGTTTACTTGTTCATTAAAAGCCATTATGAAAGATTTAAGAGTAAATACATACTCAATGAAAACATTTTATGATTAACGATTATATGCATAATCATTCCAATTTATGTTAGGTATTTTACATTTTTGGAATTATGCATTTCAATTCATTAATTAACCTGGTGTATGGCATTGTTTTGAAGTGGCGCCTAGTAAAAGGAATGAGAATTTCAGTAATATTCATGATCAAAAGATTAAGAAGGATCATATCGTTCATGGAATTATGCTAACATTTAAAATGGAAATATTCTCCCATGTATTCTCATCATATGAATAAATAGTAATATCTGTTAATAAGATAAATAAATAATTTTCTGAGTTGTATGGATTCGAAGGGAAGCAAGAGAAGATAAAGATGGAAGAGAGAAAGATATATAAAGGAAAGAGTGTAAAGAAGGATTTTCCCATATGTGATAACTATGGAAAGAATCACCTTGGTAAATGATTGAAGGGAATGAGATTTTGTTATATGTGTGGAGAGAAAGGACACCAAGTTCTTGATTTCAAGGGTAAGAATTTTTTTTTAAATGTACAATGCTTAATCTGAAAGGAGTTGCGACCCTATGCGATTCAAGGTCCAAATCATTAGCGTATACCTCAAATGCTGCTATTGGATAATAATCATGTTAGGATACTATGGAAGATGAAATGTAATGATTAGAGTTCTAATAATGTTATTAAATTGTTGTGTCATTTGATTATTGTATTAGTGATGTACAAGTTATAATAATTATGGATTATATAAGGATTGTACTACAATACTATTTCATTAAAGACTTGAGATTGTGTAGAACCAAGAAAAGTGACTCAATAACAGGATAATGTTTTTGGGAAATATATGGTTAGGAGAAAGATAATCCATAATATAGTCATGATAATGAGGTAGTGATTTTGGAATTATATATGATTTATTTGGATAAATTATATTGGATATTCATGACTTCCTTGAAACAGATTAATAATTTGTATATTACACCATTATTGGAGTTTACAACATTTTTTGATATAAGAAGTATATCCAGTATTCTATTAAGAATAAGGATGAAAATGGTGCATCACCTACAATGATATTTTACATCATCTTTGATTGATGGATTTGATGCCCTCAATTTTACACATGGTTTTGGTTTACGACCTCAATAACTCCCTATAAATATTTACATTTTCCTCTAATTAGGTATCTCTAATTACCACCAATGTTCATAAAATAGAGATCCGAATTTGGTGGTGAATTTTCATTTCCCTTTCCCTCTTATTAAAAATTATTTTATTAACCCAATTTTTAAAGTGGGTTTTCCACAAAGGTATTTTTTTAATTTTAAAAATTTATTTTCGAAAACAAATTAAATTGAGAGGATGCAATTTATTGAAGGAGATGATAATGTAACACCCCAAGATATTATAGTATGTTTTCCCATTAATGTAATTAAATATGTTGGGCGACACGCAACACCAAGTTCAAGCGAACCACAACTTACCAAACTAGCCGTTCAAAAAGTGGTTATGA
The DNA here is from genome assembly GCA_963277665.1 of Viscum album. Lineage (NCBI taxonomy): Eukaryota > Viridiplantae > Streptophyta > Magnoliopsida > Santalales > Viscaceae > Viscum > Viscum album. The sequence goes on from OY728161.1 coordinate 1,472,838,787, forward strand.
ATATTTTCAACTGTATTTTGAATCTTATATACTCTATATTATTTTAACACCCATATTATTTGATTCTTAGACATAATATAGAAACAAATTCAATTTTTTAGATAAAGGATGTATTTTTCAAAATTGTCATTTTACCTCCTACTGCTGGTAAATTGTTTTTAAATGAAATATCTGAAACTTTTATATTAAATTTGATGAAATAAAATTTTTATTTAGAAGTGGGACATAAAAATTTAGTTTGGATATATTATTTGTGTTTTTCGGGAAACTTTCATATTTTGATGAATATTGAATGACGCTAAATTTTAATTGAAAACAACTTTTTTAATCAAAATAATTTATAGTGTGAAATTATACATTTGATTGTCTTTGAAGTATAATTAGATTACATTTTTATCATTTAATAAAATGTAGGTCATTTTAAGTAATTTTGCCTTTAAATTTCACATAAAAACATGTCAATCTATTTATAGTTTTTACTTTTTCAAAACTCCACTACTGGGTTTTGACAATGGGAATTAATATTAAATAAATAAACGCAACTTCTATGTTTTGAATTTGGTAAAATAGACTTTATTTTTGAATTTGTAATATCAAAATTAGATTAGGGTGAATGTTCAGTATTTTTCTGAAAACATTAAATTTTTTGATGAAATATGGAAAACACTCAGTTTTTGTTTAAAATCGAATTTTTTTTAAATATTTATATATTTTATTTAAATTTATTTAAAGTCAAAATAGATAAAATATATATATATTAGTCTAATGTAATTAATTGGAGTCATTTTAAAATAAAATTAGATGTATAAAATTTTATTGAATTTTTTAACGTCTTTTACCCACCTTCTAGGCACGTTAGCAAATTTTCATAAAACATATTTTTACCTCTTATGTGATTTTAATTACAAAACTCCAAGAGACAAGGTTTAAATAATAATGTAAAATATTATTCAGTAAGATGAAAATAATTTTTTTGAACAGTAGCTTTTGACTTTTATTTACAACGGTTAAAAGTAAATAGGGTAATTAAGGGTAAAAATGGTATTATAATTACTCTAACATGTGTCCTAATTCTATTCGATAACTGTAATTATACCAAAAATAACCTTAGAATAAAATATTATACTTTAGGTCCACATAAATTTGATTAATAAATTTATTATTATTTTATTTAAAGAAGAGTTAATAGTGCTAAATTCAATGTTTATTAACTAACCCATTTTTAATATAGGATTATACGTAAGATAAATCCGATAATAAATATTCATTATAAATAAAAAAGTATTTCCTAAATAATTGTATTTTATTAATAATTTTTAGAGGTTTAATATTTAAATTTTTTTTACATAATGATGATGTAGTAATTACCTTTTTAATGAAATATTAAAATAACTGATATTATAAATATCCAAATAAATAAAATTTGAGATTTTTGATAAATTAAACTAATTTTATAGGTTAATATGACACTTTAGGTTTAATTAGATTAATTTTTTTTCAAAGTGATAATGTTGTATGACTTTCACAAAAACAAAATACCCAATACTGTCAAAAGTGACACAATTAGTTTTTCAAACAAATATTATATTATTGGTGGATAGAATATTCCTAAAAATAAATGGTATCAGCCAAAGGGATTAAATAATATTATATATTTAATTAATGAACCACATGACAATCTTTTGAAATTTTAGAGTATGTTTATTAACTATATAGTGTAAGAATACAGGAAGACACAATAAAAGCTAAACTATTTATCTAATGGTTAAATCTAAAATATAAGGATAAAATGGAATCCTAAACTTGTCTAAAACAGATTGGTGGATAGGTGTTCGACCCATAACCAAGTATGTCTTGAAATTAATTCATTTAGAGCCATTATAAACTGAATATTAGTGTATAATAAATTAAAATTTTAATCTTTTACTAACGTGACCCTCACCCCTGTTATAAAAGGGAACTTTACCTTATTTACATTCACACCTCCAAAGCCATTTGGCTCAGGAAAACCCTGCCCAAATATCTTACCAACAACCCTTACATATTCCTAGAGACCATATATTGATCAGAAATCCAAACTAAGGATCCCTTTTGATCAACTCAAAAGGAAAGAAGAGGTAATAATTTCACCACCCTCTTTCATGTTCTTTTCTACTTACACTTCCTCTTTCTTTGTTATTTTCATAGAATTATAATAACTCCAGTACCTCATACATAATTTGATTTCATTATAAACATGGTAATACAATATTCATTATTCTACCCATCTTATAAATTAAAAAAGCCACCAAACGTGCATACATACGGTTGACTGTCTCCACGTCGTGGTGTAGTGAGTTATTCAAACACATAATTATTTTGATGGGTATAATAATGAGTGTAACTGATGTAAATAATAAATATATCATGTTAATTATTATTTATATATTATATAACATCCAATTTACATATGATTTCACCATCAATATAATGATATTTTCTCTCATGCATACGTACGGATTACCGTCTCTATGAATGCGATGAGATTCATTCCCCATCATAATCGTTCAAGAATAACTTCCATTTTATTGTTAACAATAATATTTTAGATCTTAATATCTTTATGGATATGAAATAAATACATCATATACCTAATAAACATGGCCTACATAAACAATCATATAAAGGAAAACATATCAGTTAACACCCGAAACGATGGTACTACTAAAATATTATTAACAAATAAATACTAGAAGATTTTATATGATATCATATTTAGTTATGTGGTTATTGAATAATTTAATTACAATGATTTAAAAATTATACCGATGGATAACATACCCTAGACCTAGGAAAAGTACATGCTAAGGGTTAATTCCTCAATCTCATTATTATTCATGATTGTTTATGAGTAAGTATTTACTGGGACATATTTATTATCAATGTCCATATTTCATAAAAATGTTTTCATAAGGAATATTTTATGGTTTTATGGGAGGATCTATTTAACTATATCATTGTTTTAAATGTTTTACATTTTCATTTTTCTTAATCATTTAAATTAATTTCTAGGTTTTCAAAATTATTTTAAGGATTTATTTATATGGACATCATTTTTTTAAAATGTTTTCGGTGTTTCAAAGTGGTATGGAACACTTTGATTCAAAAATGACTTTAAATTTTTTATTTTCAAAATTTTGACTTTTAAATGATTTGAAAAAAAATATCATGATATTTCTCTCAAATATTTTTTATTTCTTCTTTGTCAACATCCATGGATGGATTTTACACTTGCTTGAAGTTGATTTATTATGATAAAAATATTCCATATTGTATTGAATGTTTTGTGATATGTTTGACTATGGATTTGTTATTTTTATACCATTCATGTTTTATGGTTAATGTATTAACATTTATTATTCTAGTTTTAATATTAATTTTTATGTCATATTTCAACATTTCATATAAGGAATACATTGGACTTAGTAAGTGACTGGTGGAGCCCGCCCTAGCTCCTCGATGCATCGGTAGGTCTCATGAGACAAACTAGTTTATTAGCACAAGCCCTTGAAAAAATCTTATTTTTATTCATGGAACAAGGCCTTGACTAAGTGGTTATGAAGTCTGGCATTATGCATTCCATCATTATGATATTGGCTATTGATATTCTGTTTGATTCTTCGACTAGTGGAATGTTGATGTGAATATGTAAATGGAAATATATGATTTATATTTTCTATATTATGCTAATGTTTATGTTTAAAAGGATTATGTTTTAGTATTATACATTGCCTTAAATTTTTAGGCTTATTAATGAATGTTTGCACTATATTGTTATCCCTATAGAGCGTTTGAGCTCACACCTTTCTATGTTTTATTTTTCCGAGGATGTGAAGGAGTATATTATGACTGACCTTGAGGATAGTATAAGGGATATGAATGTGTTCAATGGAGACAATGTTGTTATTGTTGTTTATTAATTTATATTATAATGTAAAACTTATATATTTGTCTAGTACTTCTAAGGATAATAAAATGATCGGTCATTCGGGATTTGATCCCTTTTGATCGTGCCAATTTATAAAAAAAATGCACTAATGCTAGGTTTCTGGGGTCGGGCGTTACATTTAAGATTTACCTTTATGTTCAATAAGAGTATCCAAAATTATCTAAATATTTATTTGATCTTTAACAAGGTTTAACACCCTCAAATTGATGTTCAATCTGAATAGAATATCTAGAAACATTAGGACATGTTGAGGGCATTCTTAATTGACTTCAAAAGAGGATGGGATCAACATATTCCCCTGGTTGAGTACTCTTACAACAACAGTTTCCACTCATGAATCCAAATGGATCCCGAAACATCCCCTTATGTGATTAGGTGAAGAACTCAAATATGTGGGGAAGGATATGTGGAACAAAAAATGATAGTTCCTAAAATTATGAAGGAAATGGTGAAAAAGGTTAAGACCATTCAGCATCGAATCAAGGATTTTTATAATTGATAGAATATTTTTGCTGACAATAATCAATGATACTAAGAGTTTGATTTTGTAGACATGTTACCCTTCTATATAACTCCATAGAAGAAATTCATGAGATTCTGTAATAAGGGAATTCTTAGCCCAAGATACATTGAACACTATGAGAGGCCTGATCGCATTAGAGAAGTGGCCTATCAACAATCACTCCTACCTAACATATCTCATGTACTAAATGTATTATTTGTATCCACATTGAGAAAGTGCATACCATACCCCTCACATGTATTCAATCCAGAGGGGGTACCATTACAGCACTATCTATCATATGAGGATCAGATAGAGAAGAATATAGATCATAGAGAAAAATTTCTACAACATAAGGCAATTCACCTATTCAATGTGCCGTGGAAATACCATAAGTTTGAAAAATAACATGGTAAATAGAGGAAATCATGAAATAGATTTACCCTCGTCTTTTTTTTTGAAATGAAAATTTTGAGTGGGGAAGATGGTAATGACCTGAACATTTATAAATCAAATTTCCCATTTGATTTAATTAAATGTTTTATTATATATTATGGTTATAGAAAACACATGATCTTCATTATTTTTATTATTCCCTATCATATATAATATACTATTAAGAATCGTTATTATTGATGATATATAAATTAACAGTGATCACATGATTGTTATAAATATATGGTTTTAACCAATCTAATTGATTTAGACAATGTGATTTCCTCAACCAGTACGATCATACCCTATAAATCCCATTTATTAGAGATTCTGAAGAAGAGATCATCACATGGATTATCCCTTCACCAAGAAAAAAATTATATCACATAACATATGTGTGTTTTGATACCATTTTTTAGTAAGTTCGAGCTCATCGAGATCAAGGACAAAACCATGTTTGTTGAACTAGCCAATGAAAGGATCCTTGTATTGCAACTTACTCTTAGGATAATTGATGGTTTATTAAATTGATACGTATAAGGACCCTAATATATGAATATGTCCATTATGTTAAATATAATCATTGTTATATTTAGTTTTTTATTATTTTTTACTTTATAAATGATTCTTATTTTGATTCAATAAAACAATAAGTTTAATTTTGTGTAATGTTTTAATTCAATTAAAGAATTTATTTAAATAAATTAATGGATTTTGGAAATAAATATTATTTTAATAAAATATTATATTTCCATAATTTTTATTAATTATACATGATTATATAATTTTTATGAATTCAAATTAAATTTTTATAAGGGTTTAAAAATAATTATTGTCAAAAAACCAAACATTTCGTAATAAATATCGATTTTATTTTAAAAGTGTGAATTCACATATATAAAAAATTATTTATCTAAAATTAATATTATTTATGGATTAAGGATTTTTAAATTGTCCAATGGTTAACCCTTCATAATTTTCTGAGACTATTGAATTTTCAGTTAGAAATTTAATACCAAATAAATATACGATGTCTATAATGACATCATAATAACCCAAAAGTGATATAATAAATACTATAAAGGGTAACCATGATAAATTTTATTTTTTACCTTAAAAATAATTGGGTTATATTATTATTTTATTAATTTTAAAATTCAGTTATGAATCGTCCTAAAACATTAATATTTTATATGGTTATAGAAATATTTCATTGTGAGTATGACTCACTTTAAAATAAGTGAGGGTATTATTTTATAAAATAGTTGCTTTTCTATTATAAAATTATGAAAAATCCCATTTGTTAGAAACCATAGGAAATGACCTTGTGATTTTTTGTGGTTTTGGTTATTTTATTTTATGGAGTCCAAGACCTATGTTTGAGAAATGATAAGAAATTTCCCACTCTTTTCAATATAAACCTAACCAATCTATCATTTCTCTTCCCTAAAAAAACTTAGATCATTCAATAATCTTATATAAATACTCTAGAGTCCTCCCAAGGTTCCCACAAGCTCTCAATATGTCCCTACAAAAAATATGGATTCACACACACGTGGTATGGTATCATCTCATTCTTCTCTTTAATAATGTTTTTTATTATCTTATACCTTCCATTTCCAATTCCTAATGTTCAGATATGTATTTACATGTCCCTATTATTGACCATTTTATTTCCAAATTCTGAGGGAAACATGTATCTATCATAAACAAATTTTGTATATTTTTAAGTGGAATCGTTATGCTTCTGAAATTTCACCATGATTTTCCAATCCAAAAAATCTTTTTAATGAATACCATACCCATTTACTATCAAGGGTGTTCACCATTATACACTAACAATCTTTTTAATAGGTTCATACATTTAAGTATTACAAACTCTTTAATTTTTTAATAAAATATGGTGATGAATTAACCCATGTTATATGATCTATTTATCACATGTAAGCCAGATAATGAAATGAAAGTGATGAGTGCATCACGAATTATATAGTTCTCCAATGCATTGGGTGATTTTTAGTCTCCGGAGATGTCATGTTGGTTTATGGAGTAAACATGATTCCATTATGGGAATTTTTATATCTGGAAGACTTGGAGGTCATCCTTGACCAGTATTAATGATTTTTTCTTTTAAGTTGTTTCCATATTTCATTTATTTCCTTTTTTGATTATCATGTTAAATCTTGTCTCATTGTTTATGTTAGTGATTCATACTATTTTTATTACCCGTTGATATGCCTATTTTATAATATGTTGTATTATTTTCTTGATATTCCATGTTTATTACCTTATTGGGCATTATTTATTACCCCTTTATTATGTATGTCCCCAGGATATCCCAAGCTGTTTTATGTGAGAGCATGTTAAGAATGTTTTCAATAAAGAGGATGTTTTTCTTGTTTAAAATGTTTTTCTAATGTACCTAATCACAAAAAACACTATACTAATCAATATTTCTGGACGTATTAAGTGTACCCTTATGAAAAAAATCATGTATTTAAGTGGAATAAAGATGAAGGATGTTATAGAAACTGAATAAATAGTTAATTGGTCTTTGTAAACTAAATACCATCATGATTCCCATAATACAATTGAATAAAAAAAAGTATGAAATATTTTTTTATAATATCATTATTCACTATGAGAATACCTGAATATAATTCATTGTACATGTCCTAGATTCTTAGTAAAAGAAACAAAATAATGATAAGATTAAAATTTCAGTAGAGTTTTTTAAATAGGAAACTATCATGAGAAAATAAATAATAAAAAATATAGAATTATCCATATGAAAATGTAAATAAGTGAACACATTTCCATTTAATTGATAACATTACTATCATCAATAAATAAAGAATATTCAATAAATAAAAGTAAATAACTAGACTTATATTGTATTTATATATCTTGACTATCATGAATAGATAATGAATAATAAATATGGAAGGGTAAATAATTTAACAAACAATTCATTTATATAAATTGAATATCATGGATAGATAATCTATAATAAATATGGAAACATAAATGACCTAAAAACACGTCATTTAATCAATATATGAAAATGTAATGCATACAGTGAAAAAATAATTTTGAAAATTTCATGGATAATAATAACTGGAATACTAATATATTAAAATATGAATTAGTATATATCATGATTCCTATACTGTCAATAATATTCACATGATAGTTTAAAATTATTTCTTAAAATATATTTAATGCTAGATTACAGATTTTACTCTTGAGATTTATTATTCCACAAGACGATATGTAATTCTAGGCTCGACCCAAGACTATATGTATAAATCATTCATATTATATTAAATAAATGATTTAATTCAAAAACAATGTTACCTATCTTCAAATATCCAAATTGATAAATGCATACATGGTTATCAATATTTCCCTAGTAAAAAAATAACATTTAATATAGAGAAACATATGCAGAAATAATATATAGATTATGAATTTAACACATCCATTGTAAATAATATGCATATTTATAGGAAATTTAATGTTGAATGGTCATATGAAATTTAATATTTCAAGGGAAGGTTTAGGACTACAAAAAATGAATCAAGAGAGTGAATTTTAATGCTTTACATGGTAAAATTTATAATAAACCATCCATATAAAAACTGAGGATTGTATTAATACATAATATCTAAAGTGGGTTTTAAGTATAATAAAGGGTTTCTATCATTAGTTAATGGGAATTCAATAAAAATATATTTTAAACCATTCATGAGGAAAATATACTTATCATATTGAAATTATATATTTTAAAAACTAAAATTTCACAAAACATTTTGAAAATTATTTTAATTGAAATTATCATAAGAAAAATACATAAGAATATTTATAACATACATTTTTGATGATGATATGAAATTTTTTACATGAATAAAATTTTAAAATAATGATTCATTTCAAATTTTCAGAAAATGAAGAATGGGCCTTGTTTGGAAAATAACAGAAGATTTCTTTAAAAATAATTTGTAACAAGTCGAAATGGGTTAAAATAGATTAAATAAATAATTTCTAAAATTTTGAAATCATTTTTTAAAACATTTTCAGTCATCATTGATTTTTGTGAAAAAAAAATTGGATGAGGAGGGAAATGATGTTAGATATTATTAAAAATATTTTATCATTCATTTTGGATAACAATGAGTAGGAAATGGTACTATTAATAGAAAAATTCATTACTAAATATGGGATAATAAAATTTAAAGGGACTTTTATAAAATTGTCATAATATTTTGTCCAAGGGAAATTAATGTTCAAAAAATCATCATAAGAATGAGATTATGAAATGAACCCTTAAAAAGATCGTAACATTAAATTTTGAATTAATCAATGAAAAATCATGTGAATTAAAATTAATTCATCATAAATTAATAGAATATAAAATATAATATAGTAAAAAATTATTATATTAATAATCCTATGATATTGGGGATAATTATGTAGCAATATGACCAAATGAAAAGAAAACTAGTTATGAAATTACTTCCCACTATGTAATTATTATGTCCACTCTACTAGGATAAAAAATGAAAATTAAAAATGAAAATAAAATTATGTATGAATGAAACATCATTTTAAACATAAAATGGGTAATTCTATACACTATATAAAATAAATTAGTTAAATAACATTACAGTATGCATGACTGGATGGAAATTGAGACGAAGTCCCTTACCTCGTTATTCATTTTGGTTGAATGTTCTTTAATATCTTATATAATTTTTTTACAAATGTTATTAATTTATACCAGAACCATGTTGGTATTTATAATATATTTTATTATCCTATTAGAAAATTTGTCACCCATTTTTTTATAATATATAATTACAAATAAATAGATTTTTTATTTCAAGAACCACTTTAAGGAAAAGTGGGGAATAAATATAATTCACATGTACAAAAACATCAAACCTTAATCCATATAACCCAGTCATTCCAAAAAAATAAAATAATTTGAATGGCTTACCTAATAAATATTTCATTCAATTAATGTTACCATAATGTGTAGATATTATTTTATTTGGTCCTCGAAATGGAAGGCCATCTTAGACCAGGTCTATACGTGTTCCTCTAAGATCATTTTCCCCTCATTGAAGCTACGTATCAAAATTTGATAATTTTTATCACTCTAATTATATTGTCCATTAGTAATATAGACTTGAGAAAGTATTTAAATCATTCTACGACCATATTTATATTAAATATTTATCATGAATAATTGATATAGAATCTATTTTTAGAGTGTTGGATAATCTCCTAGATGATTCAATTTTTAACTACCACCCTGTCTAGACCTTTCAGAACTCTACCAATTGAGGCCAGCTTGGGGTCTAGGGGAAAATTATTTTTAGGTTAATATTCCATGAAAATTTATAGGTCCATACTAATAGAACATTTCACCTTCATAGCCTTATCTCTAGAAATGGAATCTTTCTTTCCTGACTTATCAAATTTTTGAGTAACTTCTTTATGTTTTGTTAATAATATTTTATTTTTTTCATTGTGTTGACTGTTAATGGGCTTGTTTTATAATTTATTTATTTCCATGGATGTTATATTTATTGGTAATATTATATAGTTACATATTATATATTTATATATTAATTTTATTAATATCATATTTAATAATTATATACATTTTTATAATCATTCATTAATTGTGTATATGAAAAAAGAATTACATCACTTCATGGAGGTGGTAGGTCATATTTTCACATGAGCAACTATTTCATTCTATTAAAGAGTCAAATGATAATTAATTAGGTGATATATTGATATTAATTAATAAATATCTGTCATATGAATATTATAAATTTGATAAATGTATCTTTATTACTATACATGTTATTTTTAAGTGAAAAATGAATCACATTTACTCATGAGGCGGTAGTCCACAATACTCACGAATAATGTTATCATAATTTAAATTCATAAAAATTAATAATTTATAGGATATATTATAATTTTAGAAGTATAATATTATTATAAATGTTAAATATGTGTTATTAATAAATCATTATATCCAGCCTTGAAATACAGGGATTAAATATGAATTACATAGGTCTGTGAGGTGACTTCCTATCGTTCACATGAATGATGGTTTCTTTCCAATTTCATGGAAGAGGATATGGATATAGGTCACATACTTAACATAATAAAATAAAAAATATGCATGATCCGGATTTTATTATATGATTTTGGTTTATTATATTTTATGTTCATGTAAGAATGAACAAAATTAAACACTTATCCCTGAATGTTACCTCATCTTCATAAAACCTCTTTAAGTGTGCACAAAAACCTTCCTTAGTTTGGATTTCCAATCAATACAATATTTATAATATGTTTTTATGGGATTTGGTATGTTTTTTGGGTAGGTAATGATTAAACCAAATATCTTTTAAATTATGAAAATGGGATGGGAGGGGAGGCCTTTTATATGTGGGGTAGAAGACAGGCATGGAACATCCAAAAATATTTAATTAGATTCACATTTTTATCATTCAAAAATCCTCATAAAATTTAAAATTACAGGCCAAAGATGTTTTATGGTAAATATATATCCATAAATGTGTTTTTTACAAATTGGATTTTCATTTTATCCCATATCTTTTCTGTTTAATCCCCCGTGTAAGTTACTTTCTACGATATCCATGATAATTATTTTTTAATAGTTTTACTATTCATAATAGTCAAAAATTAATTTGTATATATTATATAATATAAATTATTATAAATAAAAATATGTATTCCATTTTTTAAATTCATCTTATTGAATTTCAAGATTCCAATTTAATACTATACCCACATAGGTAACGTGAAAACAAGTTTCCAAGTACAAAATTTTTCATAATTATAGAATGTTTTAGTTTAAAGATCTAATATAGAATAAATTATTGTTAAATAGATTAATTAAATTTAAAGTTTATTGAATTAATTTTTCTTTAAACCCAATTTATAATATAATTTAACCTTTTATATTATTTTAAAAAAACTTCTTTTTAATAAAAATTCTTATTTTCCCATTTTCATCAAAAAATTAATTTTTTTTGGAAACAATTCACCCTAAGATAAAATTGATATGATTATTTGTAAAATTAAATTGATTATATAAAATATAATTCATAAATTTTGATAAAAAAAATTTAATATATGTTTGAAATGGGATGTTAACCCTTCGTTTATGAAATATAGTTGCTGAGAAAACATTTTTTAAAAGTATTTTTATTTTAAATATAATCAATAGAAACCATAATTTTTATAATTATTTAATATTATTCACATACAAAAATTTAATGAAAATTTTATAATAGTATACTATATTATGGTTGATCTATACATTGGATTTTACAGTGCACAAGCTATCAAAAATATCGAATTTATTTAAAATGAAATATACCATTAAGAATTGGGGTGTTTTACTCCCTTTTCATATATGTGTATCAATTCATAAATGCTATTGAACAAGTTGTTAATATTTAATAATCACTATGTATAACACAATAAAACATATATTTTTGTTATTTGAAAAAAATCATTAAACCCATTAATTATACATTTCAAGGTTTAATGACTTTTACTCTTAAATCATTTATTTTCATAAAAACTAGATTTCAAGCATTATGTGTTTTAATTTTAACATTAATTCATAACATAAAGAAAAATTATATCGGATAAAATGGATTCAAAATTTTTACTAATAATATCAGAAATATTAGAACTCCTTTGTAATTTTTTTTCAAACAATTTTATTATCTACATATATAGTTTGGTTATCATAGTTATAGTTACAATTGGTTTTAAGAGTTTTTAGATAGATAATAAGGCTTAAAATATATCTAAAACCTACCTAAATGTGATTGTATGGTATTTTTTAATCCATATAATATTTTTTCGTTGAATTTTTGGATCTTTTTATCCACATGACATGATTATGATATATATATTTATATTATTTAACATTTTATGTAATTCAAAGGGTGTTGTTTCCCTCCCCTATAAATGGATACAACCTCTCTACTCTTATACACACTTCATGAGCCTTCTAGATTTAAAAATAACTTCCATAAAAATATTATATCTTTAATACCCATATTCTTGACCCTATGGTCTTGGCTAAATACCATCCTTATAGGGCTTATGCAGTAACCCCAAATAAGTTTATCATCAAAAAGCTAGAACTCTTAATATGGTAGTTTTCATTTTATTTTTTCATATAGCCTATAAAAATATATTACATGTATTATTAAGTAATTTATTCATAGTCTTATGTAATGAAAATTTCAATTAAGTTAATTGAACAACAAGTATCCACTTTCTTCTCATTTGTTGGATAACGATAATATTCCTTGTGTGTATGTGTAGACTACCACCTCAAGAAGTGATGTGATTTTTTTCCATTTAAACATTATATGGATGGTAATAAGGATATATTTGATGAATATATATGATATATATGATATAATATTTTTTTATTAAAATATTAATTACTATTTACATTTCTTTCATTCCAACTGTCGAAAAGTGAAAACACTCTTTAAGTGTATATATAGATTGTTGTTTTTATGAATGGTGTCATTAATTTGTATATTTCTATGATATATGGATGTATAAGAAAATTTAAATAAAAAATATATATGATATTTAAATCAATAATAAAATTCAATATATTATTTTTCCATGATAAGTATACTAGTACCAAAACTGCAAAACTGAAACATACATGAAAAACGGAGTAGTTATCACACAAAAGAGTAATTTGAATAACAAATTGACAATTATTAAGTGATAATACTATAAAATTAAATAATATATGGTATTATATATGTTATTTTTAGTCAATAATATATTTATAATAAATCTTAATTTATAATATAGGATGTTCAAATGAGTATGAAACAATATGATATTTATGGTAGGCAATTTATGTATCAATCCCATTATAATCGAGGCTGATTATGATCAAATTTCATTTATAGAAATTATAATGACCATAACTAATAAATATCCATAATATTATAATCATATAGTTTTTATTTTATTTTTCATGAAATAGTACACTTTTATCTTTACACTAGTTAAAATTATTTAGAAAAAGTTTTTTGGAAATTTTTTTTATTAATATCTCTTTATTATGGGATATTTTTCTTCTATGTCTATGTATTCCTGAAAATGTTTCAGTAATATATTTTTTAACATTATACTATTATTGATGAAATTATTTTTTACCCATTTTAATATTTTTACAAAACCATTTAAATGTAATGTACGTGCCATTTTACAAACAATGTATTTTTTACTTTTTCCAAAATGTAAAAGGTTTAATTTTTTAACACATATAATTGGAATAAAAAATCACTCTTCCATGCCGAATCAAATAGTTGAGTCTTATGTTACAGGTTTCATGGGGTTTTTTCAAAAAAAATGATTTACTTAATATTTGGGAATTTTTATTATTTTAAATGTGTGGTTTCAGAATGTAATAGTGTTTTAATGAATGATTGTTCTTGAAATATCTAAAATAAATATTTCATATATGATGATATCCTACAATGTTAATTTATATTTATTAGGAATATCTTTCATAATACCATCCTTATTATTTCCCTATATGATCTATGATGATAATGATGAGTTGTTTGTGTAATAATTTTGTTATTATGGGTTATGATATACTAATGTGATGATATTTTATGATCCTATGATATTTATATGAATATATTATGATTATTTTAAGGTTGTTTCCTTTAGAGTCCTATAATTCATTGGGTAAAAATATATTGATATCTCATTAGATAATGATAAAATTAATGGATTTTATTATCAATATATTTGTTCACACATTTATACGTTAATAAGATTGATTATATATATGCTCACTATAATATTTATGGACATGATTTTTAATATATTTTTCACATTTTAATTTCAAATAATGACCGCTTTCTAGATATACACACAAGATTATGCATGTACGTGATATTGATTAGAAATGTTTAATAAATTATGCTTTATTATTTTTATGATTAATCATGTCTATGTTGTGACACTTGAATAATTATTACTTGTTTGACACAAAAATTTACCATATTTACACAAATGAAATTTTTATGGATCTTATGGTTGAAGGATTTTTTGAGTATGTAAATTTTACATTCAGAAAATGAACTTGATCATGTTATCCTACCCTTATGATCATCAGATGATTAATTTATTGATATTTCCATTGTTTACCCATACAAACCATATGATATCACCATTTATTGTGTCTTCCTTCTCTGGATCATGATGGAATTTACTAACTTTGATGAGTCTTGAAGAGTACCTTATATTAAAAAATGTGTTTATGAAGATTAATATTATACATAAGTAAGATGTTTGTGTATCATATCTCAAAATGTACTAAACCATTTTGGACTCCTTGTGTGTAATATTGGTCAATATATTGAATATTCATCCAATAATACTTTCTATCTATGTATAAAAAGTATGGTTCATGATAATTAATATCAAAGAAGGTTTTAGTCGATCATTATAGATTGTGATTAAATAACATTAATGAAAAAATTAGGTATAATTCAATTTATCGGATAACATCATAATGTTTTTGTAAGGAATAGATAATGTGGTTACCCTAGAAATACATCCCTTTTTTGATACTGCAAGTGAACTAGTATTTGAAATTGATGCATCAAGGAGTAATAATTCCAAAAAAAATAGTTAATTGTATATTTCCCAATATACCAGTCCCGGATGAAGTTAAATTTACTACACACATCTTTTAACACTCTATAGGGATATTATTTAGTTAAATAATACATTCTATATATACAATTATAATTGATTTAAATATATTATGACTATTGATGACGTATGTAAAAACTAAGGTGTCATAATTTATTAAAAATGGTTACTAATTAAGGATATCTGAAGAGTTTATTTTCATGAAAATGTGCTTGTTCAGGATGCTTTTTTGTATCTCTATGATTACAATATGATATTGGTTTTACTAAATGTATGAAACTATAACTAATTTTTCAAACAATGTATGTGTTGGTTAATGATATTTCTATCCTCAATGGATAACATATGTCTTGGGATATTGGATCCAATATATGGTGACTATACTCACCCAACTCTGTCAACCTATGACAGGTCATGTGGATCATGTTGACCATTTGAATTCACCAAGTAGGGACAAACATGCCACTAAGTCATTTATGTGAAAACAACAACACTTATTCTCTGTGTCTTTTAATCTACTTGTTACTGAGGAACATATTAATTTGATGGAAATTAATTTTTGTCATTGGTTCTCAAACCATGATGATTTATTTGAATTAAATTTTTTACATAGTTAAGATGATTAATAATGGAATCCTATAAAGAAAAATAGTTTAGAGGATGAAATAAAATCTATTTAATGGTCTGAGTTTAAGAGGATATTTATTAATAAATAAATTCCTCGAACTCTTAATACATCATAGGATAGGTTTGTTCTGGTGGTGAAATAGAGGGATGAAATTCCATTAGTACCTACAAAGGTAACATTATAATAACTTCAATGTATCGTTATATATTTATAATTGACACTATGAGAAAAAATGATAGATTATTTAGTTTCCTAAAATAATTTCTAAAAAAGGAGTTAACCATTAGAGACTTTTGTAACTATGAATAAATCATTCAATATTCCATAATGGTTGAAATAGTTATTGGGTAATCTAATTATTACTATGGTTTAGTGACATAAAGAGACGAATGTAGATTTATGAAAACTATAATTTCAAATCTCAATGATTAATGAAATGAAAACTACCTTAAGAAAAAAATGTGGAGAAATGAATTCATGAAATCTTCATAATGTAATTGGAAAATTATTCAAATATAGAAATGTTGGACATCAATCTAGATATTTTAAACGGGGGTAGAAAATATTTCAAAATTAAATACATGAGAATAATATTTCTAGTAATGAAGATAGATGTTTTATATGTATGTATATTGGAAATTATGTGAATCAATGACTTAATCAAAAAGCTAAAAAGTTTGGTTTCCCAAAAAATCCATTCAAAAAAGGATAAATGAAACAATCTTTCTATCACAGCTGATGTAGGTTAAGAGAATGACATTGAAAATGGTACACTTACCATCCATTATAGTATTAAAATTGTTTTATTTTATATTATATCTACCCACTGTTTTATATATAAAATACTTTCTAACAGTATCTCATCCCCATGCCACTGATTTGATGTCGAGTTAGTTGTAATAATCTTCCATGGTATGATAATCACATCTTATGTTTATATTTTCTATCTAAAATAAATTTATTGTAATGTGAATTCTAAGAATTATATTATTCTCCCTATAATTTGGTTTTATTTTTTTCCCCTGGATTGGATCTATATATATATATATATCACATATGAATTATCTAGTAAGGGAAGTCACAATTGTTATTATTAACCAACCTATAGTGATATTTTGGTACAAGTATAAATAAGAAATTATAATGAAAGATATTTCTGTTTATTGGTTCTTACAACCTATTCCTGAGATCCTATTATAACATTTTTTTTACGGAGAAACTCAATATTGATTATATACCTATTGTTTTATATAATTCAGATGTATTTCTTGAATTATTTCTTAGCATCGACATCGTGATGTTGAACTCTTCATTGAACTCAATCCTAGTGACACACCAATTTTGAAGGATCCATATACACTGTCCATGATTGAGTTTTATGAATTGAAGAAGTAACTCTAGGTAAATATTGATAATATATTCATAAAATTTAGTGGTTCACTTTGGTGTAAAGCTATTCATTTTATTACGAATAAATATTATAAATTTTTTTCCATATCTATTGGTAACTTAACAGGATCACTGTCCATAAAAATTATCATTTACCTCGTATTAATGGTATTTTTGTTGAATTACAATGAGATAAATAATTTTTAAATATTTAAATTTGTTTTGGATATCATCAATTGAGGTTTTAGATATATGATATACCCAACAAGACCATATGTACAAGGTAAAAAATATATCAATTGATACTTACACCATTTTTTTATATTAATACCACCACTAACATAAATGATTTAATTAATAGAGAATTTGGAGATTACTATGATTATTTTGGGGTAGTCAATATAGATTATGTTGATATATACTCAATTTGAGTAGAAGATCATGATGATCACATGAGGATTTTACACAAGTACCTAACGAAGTAGAATGTATATGAAAATTTTACCATGTTTAAATTTTAGATACAAAATGTTTCATTTTTTGGGTAACATAATATATTTTGAGGGTAAATATGTGGATTAATAAAAGATAAAATATTTTGAATATTTCCCACACCAACCATGGTGACTATGATCTGTATTTTACAGGGTTTGGATGGATATAATTGACACGTTGTAAATAATTTGGCATACTTATCTAATCCAACAACTAATTTTCCATGAAATGGAGCCATATAACATTATAGAAATGACTATGATTATAATTTCAATTAATTAATGTAAAGTTTGGTTAGTAATCCTATTCTTACACTACCCAACTGTGTTGAATGGTTGTTTATCTATACTAATGCAAAAAATAAAGCACTAGGATGTGTCCTCATGCAGAATGATATGGTAATAGCTTATGTCTCAAAATAATTTATGGTTCATGATAAAAATTACCCAACTCATTATTAAAGGTTAGATATTTTAATTTTTTTCATTAATGATATGGAGAAATGTCACAGTTGTTTTTTTTCCATTTCATTATTGGTTTTGATCTGGTTCATTGACAATCTTAAACTTTTTACTCTATATGAGGTGATACTAATTTTGAGTTTTGAACTACCATATATTTCTAATCATCCTACTTTGGGTGCCACGCTTCTTGTTTGTATTTTTTGGAGAAACGGTGGTTACGTCATGATTTTTCCCAACCATGAGCACCTTTCCAGATTTCAAAATAAAATTTATATATTTTATAAATCCATCAATTTTCAACATTTTTCAGTCATTATACATCCTACGTGGCCTAAAATGACATATTCAAACCATAATATCTTTTTGGAAATCATTATAATTCATAATCATGGGAAATTTGGGTTACTTATTTAATTATTGGTCCAGCCCGTGGTCCCATTTCCAAATTTAAAAAACATAAGCTTTTTTCACACACACATATATATATATATATATATATATATATATCTGTGGTTATTTCACCTCCAACTTTATCCTATGAAATCTACACACACCCTCACATTCCATTTTCCCATTTTGGAACTTATATTAGTCATTTATTAAGGAAAAACATCTCAATTTTTCCCAAATCATTCATGTTTTCCAAACGTAATTTGTATCTCTACTAAATAATTCATTTAGTAATATTTTTTCCCCAAATAATATTTAAATGGTTCTTTCCGACCATATAATAATCTCTATGAAGTTTCAGTCAATTCTCTTTCCTCTATGGGTGTATATATAGGGGAATACAATGAGTTTTCTGGTTTCTAATGTGAGATTTCTTCTTTGTTCTCCTTCCTCTTCCTCCTACATCAATTATTTTTTAGTTATCTAGTATTTTATAGTCATTATAGAAATGGGTTATATTATACCATGATTCTGGATTGGTTTTTTTGTTTGGGGCAGGCTATCCAAGGTTTAGGGTTTATAAACCCTTGGATGGTAATATCAGGTTGGCGTTTCCATTACTCCAAGGATTTGATGTAGGATATCCCTTGCACATGCCTTTATACTTTCGGTTTCAAAATTTTATTGTTTTTAAAACCTGATATATATGATTATTATTGTTTTTCATCCTTGTTATAGCTTTATTGGTGTGAAAAACGGTTGTTTAAGCTTTATTTTGTGAAATGTAGTGTTGTTTTATCAATTGTTTGACAAAATGTTCTGTTAACTTTGGAAGCTGTTTTGTGAGGTTTATAACATGGTTAATGTTATTTTCAGCATCTTTAAGTATATTTAATAAAATATTTCATCCAATTGGTGTTTTATTTTATGTAAAGTTCATAAAATAAATTCTTCTGTTTAAAAGTGCATGTCCTATGTTCGGTAAATTGCCCCGTTGGATTTTCTATGGGAAGTGTGATTTAAAATTTTATTTTTAGGATTTATAAATTCATTTTAAGAACGAAAAATGGTATTTCTAGGACCTTATATATCTTTCAAATGTGGATTTTTTTTATGAAAACAAATGGGTTTTGGTTTATAACATGTTTTGGCCTGAGTTGTGGGAAAATGACACATTTCATATCTTTAGGGAAATTGTTGTGTTTTGAATATGCAACCTGAATGATTTAAGTGATTTGTAAAATTGGTTTTCCATTATAAATAGTTTTTATAAACATTTTTAATAAAATTTAAATTCATACATTTTTCAAATGTTATATTTGAGAAAGGTGTAAAGGCTCGTTTGGCATTTTTTCCTCTAAAAATGATTTCCATGTGTATTTCATGTTCCGTATTTTGGGACCATATTATGGTCCATGAAAATAATTTATTAATTGGTTTTGGGGCTTCCAAATATGATTTGATATGATATTTATTGGTTCTTTCCCTTAAAAGATAATTTTTGAATGTATTATGTGTGCAAGTCCTCATTGTACTTCTAGAAGTTGTTATATGAAAAACAAATTGGTTTATTGATTCATGAATGAAATGTGAGACATGTGTGTGGCCTTTTTTATTGGTGTATTTTTATTAAATATAATATTCCTGATCAAATTTTATTTTATTTATGTGTAACTTGTTTGAGCACAAAAATGGAAAACTCGAGTGTCTAGGTGGGCTGACATGTACTAGTATGATAGCGATCTCGTGGGGCTTGGCCCCTGTTTCACGTAACAAGTTTGACGATGACCACACTAACTAAAATATGATGTTTATTTTGTTGAAGTACCACTAGGTTATGTGTATTCTCTTTAATACTATCTCGTTTTCATGAGAAAATATATTTAGTATGGTTACCTTCACTGAGATATGAGGTACATGGAGCTCACACCTAACAAGTGCCTAGGGGTGTTCCCATGAGTTGTGCTCAATGGATATTTTGTACTCACCATCGGCATACGGTGTGCTTAGTTGGTAAATTATGCATCATGTGTGTTTTATGTAAAGTATTATCTTCTTCAATGAATCTCTATTGAAAACTATTTTCATTTTGAAGTTTCACCACTTTAAAAAATTTTACTAGCATTATTTTTTATAAAACATGCTAGTTTTTGTTTGGTAATTTTTATAGCATGGAACCTCATTTGGAAAAAAAACTTTTAGATATTTTATTTAAAACATGAAATTTATTTTTCTTTTCTTTTTAAGGATGAACATTGTTAATAAACTCTCGGGCTAACCTACTGAGTTTTAATACTCCTGCATATAGTCTTCTTCTGTTTTTATCTCTTTTGCAGGTTTCAGCTTGAGATTGATCTCCATGGGTGATGTGTGATCATTATCATGGAGAGTGACCATCAGGGTCACATGGAGTTAATGGGTTTTTAGGTTTGGTCGATAGATATTTTGGTTTAGTTTTTCTGTTGGTTTCTTTTACAAATAATGTAGAGTTCAATTTTTATGTAAATGTGTTTTGGGATGTCCACTTCTTTCTTATATTTGTTGCATTGTTTATATTTTTGAAAAATCATTCTCTTCGGTACTCTATCGATTAACATGTTGATTTTCTCCATCCCAGGACGATTGGGAATGCCTCTCGGGATATGTCGCGGACTGTCCTGGTTGACCGGTTTAGGGTTGACTCGGGCTAGTTCATTACAAAATGGTATCAATGGGGGTCAAATCTTAGCATAACTTTCTTTTTAGAGTTCCCTTGTTATTTGGAGGATGTCAATGTAGATGGGGTAGGATTTTTGGTACTTGAGGGGTAGTTTTGGGGATAGTGTGGAAAACTCTTTCTCATTCTGATCCTCATGTGTCCATGGGATGTCAGGTTTTATTAGTGTCTTCGGTTATATTGATTGTTTGGTGTAGGGATACATCAAGTGGAGTTGGACTAATGGTCTCAGTGATCTCCCAGGGCCTGGAAATCCATGTGGAGCCTAAGGAATGGTCCTAAGAAGACTCTATGTGTTGGTGGTGTTTTTTAGATATTGCTGCCAACCATATAGTCAAGTCACCAACTGACACTAGTTCCCTTTTGTGGGACTCTTGGAATTTTCCAGAATTTGGAATTTTGTTTTCAAAATCCATGTATAATATTTGTAAAAAATGTGTTTTATTGGAGTTGTTGTTTTTTGAAAATTGAAAATGGGGGTTCTCAAAAATTAAATATAATATTTTTTTTGGAAGGTTGTGATTTTTGTCAAATAATGTTTTTTGGATGAAGTGGAAATTATTTAATGGTATTTGATTTTCCGTAATCTAAACATGCAGTTTGTTGAAATAAAATTTTTTTAAAGTGGGAATAATTTTAATGTGACTCTGAATATATATTTCAAATGGTGTGTTTTGGGATGTTGAAAAGTGTTCGAATATGATGAATTTGTGCCAATTTTTTTTTGAGCTATTGGTGTTTTCTTAGAGAGGGTATTGGTCTCAATGGCCACTATATTATGAAAAGATACCTTGCATAATGTTAGAACATGGTAAGGGTTTGTTTGGAGTGGCTTGGTTGTTTTAAAAGTTTTTAAAAATGAATTGGGGTATGTTTTTTAAAAAATGTTTCTTGATGATGTGTGGGTTGTTTTTTTAAATCTTAAAATGGTCTTGACTTTGTGGTTTGTGATCCTTTGTAAGGTACATGATTTTTGGAATGATGTTGTTTTTAGCCTTTAGAGTTTTCATCGGTGCTCCTATGCATGTTTTTATTGATATCTGGATGGATGGACTCTATGGAATGGTGGTTGGGTGCATAGGGTGGCACTGAAATGGTCATGTGAGTGATAATTGATGAAAAATATTTGGTGAATTTTGAAATCCACCAAATTAGATTGTTTTTCAAAAGTGTTTTGAGCTGAAAAATTGTGGCATTTGTTTATAAACGGATGGTTATGTGGATGTTTTAATCTATGTATTATAAGAGTTGTTTATTCATTATTCATTCTTGTGATCTAGAATTCATACACTTGTTATGTCTTGAGATGGGATCTTGTTGGTGGCTTGGTTTTGGAGTAATACTTTGTAGGTTTCTTAAGATTTGTTAGATGTTTTGATGTGGCCATAGATTGTTCCATGTTTTCAAGATTTTTAGTTGATCAATCTAATGATTCTTACTCATGTTTCACAAGATAGATCCACCTATTCAAATCATTACTTGTCCAATTTGTTGTTAAATAGATATGTTTGGTCTCAATTTATAGTTCCTTCCTATTATGGTTATTCTCTCGGTTATATCGGTTTTGTTCGCTGATTCTTGGTGTGTTTCACTTTGTTCCTTGTTCATTTCACTCCTCTTTATAAGT
The DNA here is from genome assembly GCA_963277665.1 of Viscum album. Classification (NCBI taxonomy): domain Eukaryota; kingdom Viridiplantae; phylum Streptophyta; class Magnoliopsida; order Santalales; family Viscaceae; genus Viscum; species Viscum album. Next base: position 1,472,862,197 of record OY728161.1, read on the forward strand.
CGGATTGAATGGTTGTGTGTGTCCATGAGTCTATGTTGGGTATGGTTGTTTTTATTGAGCTAGATAATTTCATGAGATAATGTGATTTGTAGCTCCTGACTACGGCACAACATATGATTCAAATATTAGGGCTCCATCCATAGGGCTCAGAGTGAAGCTTTTCACGTAGTTAGGAAATCGCTGGAGGTGTAGGGTACTCCACTAGGATTATGAATCCACCATTGTGGTAAGTTAGTTTTTTTGTCTATATTTTGGTTTCTCATTAATGTGAATTTCTTCTTGTCACAACGCACATGGTGGAATTTCACCTCAAACATTGTCTATGGTTATGCCTTTATGGATGTGTGGTTCCAATCAATGTCCATCTATGGACCTCCTGTGTAAATCAGGTGAGGTCATGTTGTTACATGTTCATAGGTGGATAATGCTAGGTATATTCTTTGTTTCTTATGTAGTTTCAGTGGAATAATGATTCGATCCCCTTCCCCCCCCCCCTCCCCTAGTGGGGGAGGGGTCTAGATTTGTGCAGAAAGTGTTGGCCCTGTTATTGTCCCCTCCATTTAGGAGTGGGTGGTTTAGATGATCATGTTGTAAACCTATTAACATGGGTCTTCAGGTTGTTGTGGGAGAGTTTTGGTTGTCCTCTATGGGTGAGGGCTGATTATAGTTCATGTTGAATTCCATTTTCGGTCATTTCTAGTTGGTCTCTAATGGTTGAGAGACCCACTACGGTTCTCGAAGGTCATTCCATTAAGGATTTCTTGGATGGAAGTTATGATTTATTGGTGGGGAGACCATTCCATCCTCACCCCCCATTCATCTTGTTTCATTATTGAACGTTTATTTGGTTGATAATTGGGTTTACTAGGTGAAGGCCCAAAAATTTGGTTCTTGTCATAGTTGTGTAGGTGGTGGCTTGGCCTTTCCATTGATTTTCACAAAGTGGTTATGAGTTGGTTTTTTGTTTGGGAGAGGATTAAGATCCATTAATGGTGAATGATATTTACTTGTATTGATATGATTGAACATGTAGATATAGAATACTTAGGTTTAGTTCAATCAGTTGTAATGTGTTATGGCTTTCTGGGGGCGGAAGGCTTTAATGGTGTGGAGAATTGTCACACCAGGTTTTTTGTTTCTTTTCATGTCTTGGTTTTGATCCGTTTAATTTGAAAATTCAAATCCTTTTCATGGTTGTTGGGTGATATTAATTTTTATTTTTGAAATTACATATATTTCTAATCATCCAACTTTGGGTGCCCCATTTCTTGTTTGGGGGTTTTGGGAGAAAGGTAGGTTACCTCATGATTTGGGCCAACCATGAGCCCATTTCCTGATGTGAAATGAAAATTTATTTCTTTTATAAATACATAATTTTTCATCATTGTATAATCAATATAATTAATTATTGAACTATATAGACAAATTCAAACCCCCATGTCCTTTTGTACCACTAAATAATTCATAATCATGGTGAATTTGGGATACTTATTTAGGTATTGGGCCAGAACGTGGGCCCATTTCCAGTTTTTAAAAAATAATTTGTTTTATTTCATATTTTTTTAATTTTTTAATATTTTTTGGTTAATTCCATCTCCCACTTCATCCAATGAAATCTAGACACCCCCCCCCCATTTTCCATTTTCCCACTTTGAATCTCATATTTGTCGCATATTAAAGAAAAACATCTCAATGTTTCTCAAATCGTTCAAATATTCCAAAGTTAATTTGTATCATCACTAAATCATTAAATTAGTATTATTTTTCCCCAATAATCATTAAATGATTCTTCAAGACTATTGGATACTCTGCGATAAGTTTTAGTCAATTCCCTTTCTTCTATGGGTGAAGATATAAGGGAATACAAAGATTTTTCTAGTTTCCATGTGGAGAATTCTTCTCCTTTCTCCTACATCTTCCTCCTCTTTCTCTTATTTCTTGGTTTTCTATTATAATACAGTCATTATATACCTAGGGATCAATTATAACAGGATTTTTTATGGGGATTTTGTCTTTTTGGTGCTGGTCGTCCTAGGTTTAGGTTTTATCATCCCTCGGATGGTGATATCAGGTTTGCGTTTTCATTATGCCAAAGATTTGAGATAGGATATACCTTGAACATGCCTATATAATTTAAATGTCATCATTTAATTATTTTTATCACCTAATATATATGTTTATAATGGTTTTTCAGCATTTGGAAAATATTCATTGGGTGAAAAATGATTTTTTAAGACTTATTTTGTGAAATGTAGTGTTGTTTTGTCATAAAAGTGCACATAAAGTGTTTGTTTAAATGTTATGTTATTTTTTTCACAAATTTTGTGAGGTTTAGAACATTTTTTTTGGGATTTGGAGCATGTATCAGTTTCTTGAATATTATATGGAATTCAATTGTTGTTTTAATCCTTGTAATGTGATTAAAATAAATTGTTTTGTTTAAAAGCGCATGTCATGTGTTTAGTAAATTGCCCAGTTGGATTTTCTGTGTTAAATTTGAACTAAAAAATTTTGGTGTGGATTTAAAACTCATTGTAAGAATGAAAAATGTTATTTTTGGGTCCTCCTATGGCTTTCCATTGTGGAATTTGTTTTACAAACTAATGGGTTTTGGTTTACAACATGTTTTGGCCCGAGTTTCCAGAAAATTACCGATTTCAAATTATTATGAAAATGATTGTGTATTGAAAATGAAACCTAAATGTTTTAAAGGATTTATGAAAGTGTTTTTTTATATTTAAATGGTGGGCATTCAAATTCTTAATAATAGTTAAATTCATACATTTATCAAATTTTAGTTTTGAGAAAGGCATAAAGGTTTGTTTGGCATTTTTTCCCTCTAAAATTGGTTTTCATGTGTATTTCATGTTCTATCTATTGGGTCCATTTTATGTTCAATGAAACTAATTTATTAATTGGTTTTGGGGATTCCAAAACTGGTTTAATATTTTATTTATGGGTTTTTTCCTTAAAAGTTCATTTTTTGGATTATATGTGCAAGGCCTCATTGTACTTCATGAAGTTGTTTTATAAAAATATATGTGGACTGTTGATCCGTGAGAGAAATGTGAGACATGGGTGTGGCATGTTAGATATGTGAATTATTTTTAAATGGAATCTTTATGAGAAAATGGTATTTTATATATGTGTAACTTGTTTGAGCCCAAAAAGGGATAACCTGTGTATCTAGGTGGGCGGACGTGTACTAGTATTCTAGTGATATCGTGGGGTTCAACCTCTGTTTCAATAAGAAAGTTTGATGATGAGAGAACTAACTAAACTATGATGATGACATTTGAGTAGGACCACTGGGTTATGGTTTTTCTCCAAACTAGTTTCTCGTGTGCATGAGAACGGATATTTATTATGGTTACCTTCTACTGAGATACGATGCACTTGGGGCTCAAAACTAACAAGTGCCTAGGGGTATTCCCGTGACTTGTTCTAATTGGCTATTTTGTACTCATAGTCGACATACATTGTTATTAGTTGGTAAATTCATTTTAATGTGTGTTTTATTTAAAATTTTACCTTCTTTAAATCATCCATATTGAAAACTATTTACATTTTTAGGTTTCACCACATTGAAAATTGTTACTTGTATTCTTGTTTATTAATAATTAATATTTTTTTTGGTAACTCTTATAGCATGGATCCTCATTTGAAAAACATAATTTTATATATTTTATTTGGAACATGAAAATGATGTTTCTTTTATTTTAAAGGAAGTGTATTGGGAATAGAATATATGGCTAACCTTATGAGTTTTAATACTCATGCCAATAGTCTTCATATATTATTATCCCTTTTTCAGGTTTAATCTTGAGTTTGATCTCCTTGGGTGACTTGTGATAATTGTGTGGGAGAGTGATCAGTGGGGTCACATGGAGTTATTTGGTTATTAGGTTTGGTTGGTAGATTTTTTAGTTTAGTTGTAGTTTATGTTTCTTGTATTAATAATGTTCAGTTAAATTTTTATGTAAATGTGTTTTGGGTTGTCATTTTATTTCCTCTATTTGTTTGATTGTTTATATTTGGGTGAAATCATTCCCTTTTGTACTCTATTGATTCCCTTTCAGCTTTTTGCCATCCCAGGAGGATCGGGAACGCCTCTCGGGACATTTCACTGGTTGGCCTGGGTGACCAGTTCAGGGTCGACTCGAGCTGGTTCGTGAAAAGAAAGGTATTACATATATTATAATCTTTAAACATTAAAGTATATATTCACATAAAAAGACTATAATATATTTCATATACAATTCTTAGGTTTGAATATTTATTATCACTGCTCAATACATTACCACTCAGGGAAAGAGAACATGGGGGAAAATGTTCTATGTCAAAAGGATCATAGTATTTTATATATAATGAGGATAAAAAGGATATAATATTTCTATATTTTAAATGGAAATACATTGAATTATTAAATTAAGGGGAGAAATTGTTTCTTTATTCCATGAATTCAAAACTATTTATCTATGTAATGTTTAAAGATTTATAGAAGGAAGTTGTAGCGCTAAAATGTAGGTGAATATTTTTCCTGAGTTTAGCCTTGTTTCTGATAAAATAATGAGAATCATTAACAAACTATGTGTCCTATAAATACTATATTTGGAAACAAATATTTGGATAAAGCTCATAGTTCAATATTTTCTTTCCATCATGGATATAAAAATATTTATAGATATTTCAATGATTATTTCTATTACAACAACCTGAAGTGAGATATTACAGACTATATACCTAATAGTAAGGTAGGTTATCAAGTTAATGCTGAGTGAAAAAAATCTAATAGGGTTTTGTAACCATTACCCTTACCGTAATGGGAATATGAAAATATCACCATAGAATATGTTGTTGCACTGCCCAAAATTCCCAAAGTCCATAATTCTATTTGGGATGTATCCAATTACAATATGAACTATATGAGATTTACTTTAGTCAAAAATAATTATTATAAGGCCCCAGCCTTAAACCTTACTTAATATTGAGTTATTACAAGATTCCACATTGTTTGTCTTTTCAGGTTTAGAGTTTTAGAGAATTAGATCATAAAAGTGGAATTACATTCCACATTTAACAAAGTGGTTACATAAAGATTGTATAATTTTTTTCCCATCAACGGAACATATTTAAAATAAAACATGGATTCTTTCTTGACACTTCCTTGAGAATATCATCATATCATGTATCTTTCCCTTGACCTGTGAAAAACATTTCAAAAAAACATGGGATGAGCATAAAAATCTCAGTATGGGTTATAAAAATATGGAAAGGAAACATGAGTTCATATATACATAAGAATGAAATCATAATTTACCCCTAAAACATAAGCACTTTAACATAACTCATCAAATCATGAATAAATCATAGAAATCATAAGACATAAAGGTAACTTGAGGCATTCATAACATTCTTACGTAGGGAGTAACCCTCTTAGTTACGTTTGGAATACCCATCACAGTATATTCCCTAAATCTCTTCAGAAAAACCCTAACGTTTCACTCCTTCACGTTACCCAATGCATTGGAGAGCTATATCGTGCTCATCCGCCCTTAGTTTATCACGGAACCACTCGTCGTCATAATAATGCCCAAGAACCACAACATAATCGTATCACATAAAACATGCATAAAGGAAACATAACATTTCCACCTTTCAATCACAAGATATCAATACAAGACATTGATATAAAAACATTATGAAAACCATTTTCAATACCAAAATAAAATAAAAGTATAACATGGTATTTATTTTTCTTTTAAAAAAAAGTTATGGCTTGTAGAGGAAGCCTAAACTCAAATAATGGTCACGGCAGCGGAGAAGTAGTTGTCGCCACATACGTATGAAAAAAACATTCAATTTTTTCATTTAGTAAACGCATCGTATAAAAAATATTCCTTTTGACTAAACGTAAAATTCAAAGGGGTTTATACACCGTATAAAAGAAGGTTGTGTATAAAACAAAATATGCCTTAGTGAAAGGAGATTGAGATGAAGTCCCATACCTTGGGTCTGACTTGACTCGGTCGTTCTTTAATCTCCTGAATAATAAACTTGAGTTTATTTATACTTGTTTAAGAACCTTTTTCAAGTAAATTATTCCTTTTATATCACTTATTTCCATGTCATGAACACTATGTAATTATTTAAGTTAATGACGGTCGTTTTAACGATCATTGGTACTTGAGTCAAAAATAAACCCTTTATAATTAAAAGATGTTCATGTATCCATTATATCCAGAATGGTATTCATGATTTAGATATCATATATATCATATATATCTAGTAAATGCATGAATTTATAATATTATATAACATTTAGAGGTAAGAAATGAAATGCACCGTTCATGGAGACGGTAAGCCGTACGTACGCATGAATGCTACTTTCATTTCTATTTCGTATTTTATGGAATTAAAACATAATGATACATAATAGTATTTTAATTCCAGTATTGTATCATATATAATATCATTAAACATATCCTTTATACGTACCACATATGGTATTAACGAATCAAATCACTTTGATGGGGCGGTAGTCTGCACATCCTAAAATGAAGATATTGCGTTTACCCATAATGGAAACCATAAAGGTATTCCATAAAAGAAAAATACAGAAGTTTAAGTAAAAAATAAACATATTATATATCATATATAAATATAGTTTCATCTTAATGGCCACCTTTGAAGGTGTTAAAATAATGATGAACAATCATCATTTCGGGAGGCAGAAATTCTCCATCCACGGAAACAGTATGTTCTTTAACCATTAGATGTAGGTGTGTGTAAGTGTATCTCAAATACTTCTTATAAAAAAATCCTAGTATATTGAATATACTGTATTTGTTACAAAAGAAATGAATAAAAAGAGTTTATGGGGTTGGAGAAGGAAAATAAAACAAAAGGACTCAAGTGAAGACATTACCTTAAAATCGGGTAACTCCCTTTGGTTTGAGCTCAAAGGCTTCCTTGGGAAGACTTCTACCCAATGTGAGGCTTCACGGAGTAATATAGGGAAGTGTAGAGACAAAATGGGCAGGGGTTGGCCGAGCCAAAGTCTTTGGAAGTGAGGGTAAGGAGGAAGAGGTGGGGGACTTTTATAAGAGGAGAGGAGGGGCACTCTTGGAAAGTAAAGAAATGTTACTTTATTTTAAAATGAGTTTCGGATTTAAAAGTTCCCACATTGATATAATTAGAGGATAAGGTGATAAAGGTTCTAAATATACCCACTAAATTGGTTTTGGACATGTGTAGGTCATAGATTTTACATTATCGTTTCATTTTATTTAAATCCTTTATTAATGAGGTAATCGCTGCATCATCATGATGTCATAAATAATTTAATTTATTTAAAGTATAAAAATTATAAAACAAATATCATGATGTATGAAATCGTTTTATCTTTCTAATGAATATTTATAGTCAAAAATCTGACTTTTATAACCCCATGTAAAAATTGTTTTAGTAAAACATCTAATGTTTGTGTCATTTTTACTTTTACATTAAATAAAAAGCATTAATGTCTTTAGCTTACCCAAGTGGCTCCATGGGGTCCCAAAAATCCACCCATGGGTTTTTTTGGTCGTCCATGACACATCCAATAAGGGTAGTACATGTGTCTAGGTCATCACATTTTATTATAACATTATTTTTACCTTAAACTACACTAATTACCACTAATCCCGATTAAAAACTTAAAAGTTACTATTCACCAAAAAAATTATTTTAGTCTCATTGAACCACAGTTTACTTCTTAATGACAAACATGTATGTCTGATTTTTGAAAATCAAATCACAAGAAGTGGAAAAGTATCATTTAAACGAAAAATCAGTTTCTTTAACTACCACTTAGTGGTTTCACTATTCATCAAAAATTGAAGTTTTTAAGAAAATTACCAAAAATTAACCCTAAGCTATATTTGATATTCTGAATTAAAAAATGATGTCTATTTTAAAAAATTCAAATCATATAAGTTACATTAATTAATTTAATAACTAATTCCCGCTGTTAGAGCAAATAGCATGTTTTTATGGAACAATAAGTATCAAAAGATTGACACTAGTTTAAGTTCAATTTGAAAGTGAAATTAATTACAATGACCACTATTGGATTAAATGGTAAAAATAAATTCTAATTCCACTTTAAAACCAATTCAAAAGATAACTTAATCATATAAATAAACTAGATTAAAAAGCAGTTTTGATGTAAAATGTAGTATTTTTCACTATTCATTAAAAAATGAACTTTATCGGAAAAATACCAAAAATTAACACAAAGTAAATTTTGATGTCCCAATCATAAATAATAAGTTTATTTTGACAAATATTGCTTATAAAATTGTCAGAATATAGATTAAAAAATGGTTTTCCATCAAAAGGCTGTAAAACAATCTTTTAAAAATACTAGAGTATTCCATGCTTTAGGTTGGATTTATTCTCATTTTAAGCCTCAAACACACTATATAATTCATAAATAGACATAGATAAACATATCTATTATTCATTACTTACTTGGGATGTTACATCCTTCCCCAATTTAGAAAATTGCGTCTCCACAATTTATTTACTTATCGAATAAGTGGGGGTATTTTTCCGTCATTGCATTTTTAGATTGCCATGTTGCCTCTTCAATCATGTGGTTTTTCCACAAAACCTTTACCTGATGAATTACCTTATTCTGTATCACTTGCTCCCTGTGGTCTAGAATCTGGATCGGTTGTTCCTCATAAGATAGGTTCTCTTCCAGCTGAACTACCTCTGGACTCAAAACATGAGATGGATCTGGCATGTACTTTCTCAGCATCGAAACATGAAAGACATTGTGTACCTGAAATAAACTCAGAGGTAAAGCCACCCGGTATGCAACTAATCCAACTCTCTCCAAAATTTCATATGGTCCAATGAACCTTGGACTCAGCTTTCCTTTCTTACCAAATCGCATCACACTTTTCCATGGTGACAGTTTGAGAAAAACATGATCACCTACCTGAAAAGAGAGATCCTTCCTCCTGTTGTCTGCATAACTCTTCTGCCTACTCTAAGCTATTCTCATGTGTTTCTGTATCAGTTGAACATTTTCTACCAACTCTTCTACCAATTCTGGTCCCATCAGCTTTCTTTCACCCACTTCATCCCAAAAAGCTGGAGTTCGACACCGCTTCCCATATAACACATTAAATGGTGCCATATGTATACTGGAATGAAAACTTTTATTATAAGAAAATTCAACCAAAGAAAGATGTTGGTCCCAACTTCCCTAATAATCCATCGAACAATCACGTAGCATATCCTCCAAATTCTGGATCGTTCATTCTAACTTCCCATCTGATTGAGGATGAAAAGTTGTACTAAAATTTAATTCAGTACCCAACGAATTCTGAAGGCCTTTCCAAAAGTTAGAAATGAACATGGGATCACGATCAGAAACAATGGAGAGAGGAACTCCATGTAACCTGACTATCTCTTTAAGATACAAACGGGAAAGTTGATCTAGGGAAAAAGTATCTCGTATAGCATGGAAATGAGCAGATTTGGTCAAGCGATCACCAATAACCCAGATTGCATTATTACCTTGAGATGTCTTCGGTAATCCCACAACAAAGTCCATGGATATATTCTCCCATTTCCACTCCGGAACTGGTAAAGGCTGAAGCATCCCTTTCGTTAACTGCCACTCTTCTTTAACCTACTGACAAGTCAAACACTTCACAGTAAAATCAGCAATATCTCTTTTCATTTCATCCCACCAGTACTACTCCCGCAGATCACTGTACATCTTAGTACTTCCAGGATGAACTGAAAATGGAGAGCTATGATCTTTACATAACAACTCTCTCTTCAACTGTGAATCACAAGTCACACACAATCTCTTACAAAATCTCAAAACACAATCACTATCACTGTTGAATTCAGGCAACTTACCCTTCTGAACCAGGTCTACCTTTTTCTTCAACTCACTGTCTTGCTTCTGTGCTTGCTTGATTCTGTCTGATAGAGATGATCTCCCTGATAACTAACACAAAACAGAAGAACTTCCTACACCAACAAATTCTATGCCAAAGTTCATCAAATCAAAAACCAAAGGATCTCGTTCCAAATGTAGTATGGTTAATGAAGCATTACTTTTTCGACTCAAAGCATCAGCCACTTTATTTGCCTTTCCCGGATGGTAATGAATTGCACAATCATATTCCTTGATTAATTCCAGCCATCTCTTCTGTCTCATGTTAAACTCTTTATGATTGAATATATACTTTATACTTTTGTGATCAATATATATTTCACACTTTACTCCATACAAATGATGCCTCCAAATTTTTATATCAAAAATAAACAACAGCTAATTCCAAATCATGTGTAGGGTAATTTAACTCATGAATTTTCAACTGGTGTGAAGAATAATCAATTACCTGATCATTCTGCATAAGGACACAACCAATTCCATTCAATGAAGCATCACTGTAGATAACAAACTCACCATTCTTTGAAGGAAGTGCCAAAACTGGAGCATTCACCAATCTTCTTTTCAACTCCTGAAAACAATCATCACATTCTTTTGTCCAGATAAACTTAACACCCTTCGGAGTTAGCTTAGTCATTGGACTAGATAACTGTGAAAATTTTTCAACAAACCTTCGGTAGTAACCTGCCAAACCACAGAATCTATGGATCTCAGTTACATTTGTGGGTCTTGTCCATTCTTCAACAACTTTTGTTTTAGCAGGATCAACAGTTATGCCATTTTTTGAAACAATGTGACCCAGGAAAGAAATTTGTTATAACCAATAATCACACTTGATGAATTTTCCATACATTTTCTTTTCTTTTAAGGTTTACATGATAACCCTTAAATGACTTTCATTCTCCTCTTTACTTTTACAAAACACCAAAATATCATCAATGAAAACTACCAAAATTTTTCACCTGAGTCAACTGAGCCCTCACTGCAAAAAACTGTTTAGTTCTTATTCTGACCATCTCAGGATACTAATTTGAAAGTTCATTTCCCTATGTATTCCTTCCCAGAAAATCTTTTTTGTTTCCTCTATGAAAAACCATTCTTAACACGGAAATATCTTAGGCGAAGCAACATGGTAGTCTTCAAATTCTATATCATTTCAATCATAACATAAATAAATTTATAATTTAACAATTTTCTTACTCCTAACATTGTCTAAACCAACATCTGATACCAACTATAAGGCCCCAGCCTTAAACCTTACTTAATCTTGAGTTATTAAAAGATTACAAATTGAGGATATTTTCAGGTTTAGAGTTTTAGAGAATTAGATCATAAAACTTTCATTACATTCCACATTTAAACAAAGTGGTTACATAAATATAGTCTTCATTTTTTCCCATCAACGGAACATATTTAAAATAAAACATGGATTCTTTCTTGACACTTCCTTGACACTATCATCATATCATATACCTTTCCCTTGACCTATGAAAAAAATTTCAAAAAAACTTGGGATGAGCATAAAAAGATCAGTATGGGTTATAAAAATATGTAAAGGAATCATGAGTGCATATATACATAAGAATGAAATCATACATTACCCATAAAACATAAGCACTTTAACATAACTCATCAAATCATGAATAAATCATAGAAATTATAAGACATAAAGGTAACTTGAGGCATTAATAACATTCTTATGTAGGTAGTAACCCTCTTCGTTACATTTGGAATACCCATCACAGTATATTCCCTAAATCTCTTCGGAGAAACCTTAACGTTTCACTCCTTCACGTTACCCAATGCATTGGAGAGCTATATCGGGCTCACCCACCCTTAGTTTATCACGGAACCACCCGTCTTCATAATAATGCCCAAGAACCACAACATAATCATATCACATAAAACATGCATAAAGGAAACATAACATTTCCACCTTTCAATCACAAGATAGCAATACAACACATTGATATAAAAACATTATGAAAACCATTTTCAATACCAAAATAAAATAAAAGTAAAACATGGTATTTATTTTTCTTTTAAAAAAAGGTATGGCTTGCAGAGGAAGCCGAAACTCAAATAATGGTCATGGTGGAGGAGAAGTCGTTGTCGCCGTATACGTATGACAAAAACATTCCCTTTTGTCGTTTAGTAAAAGCTTCGTATAAAAAAATATTCCTTTTGAATAAACTTAAAAGTCAAAGGGGTTTATACACCGTATAAAAGAAGGTTTTGTATAAAACAAAATATGCCTCAATGAAAGGAGATTGAGACGAAGTCCCATACCTCGGGTCCGACTTGTCTCGGTCATTCTTTAATCTCCTGAATAATAAAATTGAGATAATTTCTACTTGTTTAAGAAACTTTTTCAAGTTAATTATTCCTTTTATATCACTTATTTCCATGTCATGAACACTATGTAATTATTTAAGTTAATAATGGTCGTTTTAACGATCATTGGTACTTGAGTCAAAAATAAACCCTTTATAATTACAAGTTGTTCATGTATCCATTATATCCATAATGGTATTCATGATGTAGATATCATATATATCATATATATCCAGTACATGAATTCATTTATAATATTATATAACATTTAGAGGTAAGAAATGAAATGCACAGTTCATTAAGACGGTAAGCCGTACGTACGCATGAACGCTACTTTCACTTCTATTTCGTATTTTATGGAATTAAAACATAATGATAAATAATAGTATATTAATTCCATTATGGTATCATATATAATATCATTAAATATATCCTTTATACGTACCACATATGGTATTAACGAATCAAATCACTTTGAGAGGGCGGTAGTCCGCACTTCCTAAAATGAAGATATCGCGTTTACCCATAATGGAAACCATAAAGGTATGCCATAAATGAAAAATACAGAATCTTAAGTAAAACATAAATATTCTATATATAATATATAAATATAGTTTCATCTTAATGGCCACCTTTTAAGGTGTTAAAATAATGATGAACAATCATCATTTCGGGAGGCAGAAATTCGCCATCCACGGAAACAATATGTTCTTTAACCATTAGATGTAGTTTTGTGTAAGTTTAGCTCGAATAATTCTTATAACAACATCCTAGTATATTGAATATACTGTATTTGTTACAAAAGAAATGAATAAAAATAGTTTAGGGGGTTGGAGAAGCAAAATAAAACAAAAGGACTCAAGTGAAGACATTACCTTAGAATCGGGTAACTCCCTTTGGTTTGAGCTCAAAGGCTTTCTTGGAAAGACTTATGCCAAAAGTGAGGCTTCAAGGAGTAATATAGGGAATTTTAGAGACAAAATGGGCAGGGTTTGGAAGATCCAAAGGCTTTGGAAGTTAGGGTAGGAGGTAGAGGTGGGGGACTTTTATAAGAGGAGAGCATGGGCACTCTTGGAAACTAAAGAAATGATACTTTATTTTAAAATGATTTTCGGATTGAAAAGGTCCCACATTGATATAATTATAGGATAAGGTGATAATGGTTTGAAATATACCCATCCAATTGGTTTTGGACATGTGTAGGTCATAGATTTTACATTATCTTTTCATTTTATTTAAATCCTTTATTAATGAGGTAATCGATGCATCATCATGATGTCATAAATAATTTAATTTATTTAAAGTCTAAAAATTATAAAACAAATATCATGATGTAGGATATCATTTTACCTTTATAATTAATATTTATAGTCAAAAATATGACTTGTATAACCCCATTTAAAAATTGTTTTAGTAAAACATTTCATGTTTGTGTCCTTTTTACTTTTACATTAAATAAAAAGCATTTATGTCTTTATCTTACCCAAGTGGATCCATGGGGTCCCAAAAATCGACCCATGGGTTTTCTTGGTCGGACATGAAACATACAATAAGGGTAGGACATGTTTCTAGGTCATCTCATTTTATTATAACATTGTTTTTACCTTAAACTACACTAATTACCACTAATCGCGATTAAAAACGTAAATGTTTCTATTCACCAAAAAAATTATTTTAATCTCATTGAACCACATTTTACTTCTTAATTACAACCTTGTATGTCAGATTTTTGAAAATAAAATCACATAAGTGGCAAAGTTTCATTTAAATGAAAAATCAGTTTCTTTAACTACCACTTAGTGGTTTCACTATTCATCAAAAATTGAAGTTTTTCAGGGAATTACCAAAAATTCACCCTATGATATATTTGATCTTCCGAATTCAAAAATGATTTCTATTTTACAAAATTCAAATCATATAATTTACATTAATTTATATAATAACTAATTCCCGCTGTCAGAGTAAATAGCGTGTTTTTATGAAACAATAAGTATCAAAAGATTGACACTAGTTTAAGTCCAATTTCAAAGTGAAATTAATTCCAATGACCACTATTGGATTAAATGGTAAAAATATATTCTAATTTCACTTTAAAACCAATTCAAAAGATAATCTAATCATATAGATAAATTAGATTAAAAAGCAGTTTTGATGTAAAATGCAGTATTTTTCACTATTCATTAAAAAAATGACCTTTATCAGAAAAATACCAAAAATTCACACAAAGTAAATTTTGATGTCCCAATCATAAAGAATAAGTATATTTTGACAAATATAGCTTATAAAATTGTCAGAATATATATTTAAAAATGGTTTTCCATCAAAAGGTTGTAAAACAATCGTCTAAAAATACTAGAGTATTCCATGCTTTAGGTTGGATTTATTCTCATTTTAAGCCTCAAACACACTATCTAATTCATAAATAGACATAGATAAAAATATCTATTATTCATTACTTACTTGAAATGTTACAATTATCCTCTTGATCAGTGTAAAATAATTAACATTATGGAATTTATAAGGATTCAGGTTGAACAAAATTAAATTATTAGTGATTAGGACCCAAGGTTGACCTCTTTTCTGGATATGTCTTTGATAAGATTTATATACATAGTTTTGTTTTAGTATTTATTATCATACTTAGATAGATTTTAAATCTAAGATAATAATTAAAGTAATGGAAAATTTATAGAAAAAACATTCTATAGATTTCCAGGGTAGTTATGATCAAAACCTCCATCTAGTCTCATTTTCAAACAATAATAACTTTCATTCATCCATTAATATGGCACTATATGAAGCCCTTTATATAATTAAGTGTTGATATAAAATGTACTATGATAAATCTAGAGAAATAAATAAATTGGGACCTTATTTAGCTGTTGAAATTATTAAGAATGTAAGCTCTATTAAACAATACTTCATGGAAGCTCGTAGCTGATAAAAATGTTATGCAAACAATCATAGATGAGATCAATAATTCATAGTTGGTGAGAATGTATTCTGATGAATTTCTAAATGGATGAAGAATATGATATTTAGAATGAAATTAAAGCTGATACCTTGGTATATTTTCCACTTTGAGAATCCTGATGGAGTAGGGGTGATAGATTTTTTCTTGGTAATTCCACCGAATTGCTCTCATGTTAATTTTTGTTTCAGGTAACCGTCCTAAGGAAGATCATACATGATCCCTCACAGGTAATAAAATAAGTTTTTTTACCATGGTAGTATGATATTTCCTTTGAAAAAAGTAGTAGATGTACTAGATCATCAATATAATGTGATACACAACAAGACTACTCACCTTTTCATTTTTCTCATGAGAATAAAAAATTTGAAGAAGCTACAAGGGAACATTAATATGTGATGATTTAGAGATATGTTCATTTTTTTGTATCGAAGAGACCTAATTTAGAGGGATAAATTTATTTTATAGTGGGTATAATGTTAAAATATAATATTTAAAATATATTTCTTTTAAAAAAATAGGTTTTCATTTATATTCTGCATTACACACAATACAAAATATAAATTAACTACAATTTATTGTATCATTATTTAATTGTGACTGACATCACATAATCATTAATATTAATATTGTGGATATGATTAACTAAATTATAAAAAAACATGATTATTTATTTTAGATAATACAAACATAATAATAATTAGGTACATAATTTGACTAAATTATATATATTTCAAAAATACATTTTTCTTTAAAAATGAACTTCCATTTAATTATTTGAAAAAATAAAATAAATAATTTAAAAAAAATATATAGTATGGTTTTTTTTAAAAATTAACCTAATTTTTGAAATAATAATGTCATAATTATATTATAGTGGAAATTTAGTACATTTCAAAAAAATAAATATTATTATGAATAGAAACAAATAATATTTTTTATTGATAACAGCCTTTTTATTACAAACATTTTAATATTTTTCCATTTTTTTATGATTTATTCAAAGTAAAATTAGTTAATTTATGTTTTGAATAATCTAATTATGTTCCTTTGAATAAATTTTATTTTTATTTTGTTATAAAAATGTCTTATACTAATGAAGTCGTTATTTTTTTTTTGGAAATCCACTTTGCTTCATGATTTATTTGTTTAATTTAAAAAAATCAATTTCATTGATTTTTTTAATATAAGGGATTTTGTAGATACCCAAGGTTGATGTACATGGAAATTAAATTTATTTTGTGTGATATTTATTACATGGAACAAACATATGACCAAATATCATATTAGTTTAGTGACTTTGGAATCTCGGAACAAAATCTTCTAATCATGGTGAAAGATCTTCAACATATCCCACAAAGATCATCCCCTTTTATTTTCCTACATAAAACCATTCATTATATCATGGTGAAAAGAAAAAATAGAAAGGGAGAGCTCAAATTCTTAGTAAGGGTAAACATGAAGAAAATTCGACAAACTATAACCATCTAAACATAAGAAACATGAACATAAAGTTTAAACATAAAAATCTTGAATCATGAAATAAATCATGGAAAAACATAAGGCATGGATCAAAAATTCACATTAAACAATATAGAATATCATTTTAAAAAAAAATCTTGTAATTGTGGAAAACTAATAAGAACATAATATGATTTCCATCGTACACAATGCATTTCTTCCAAGACCATCATAATGGACATAGTCTATTACTGAACCAGATTTACATGTCTTTAGAGCCCTATACTACTTAATGAGATTTACTTTACATTCTTGTCAGATATATCTCTTGAGTTATAAATTGTTTCCTAATGCATTGGAGAGAGATATAGATCTTACCCATATCATAATTAAATTATCCTTACAGGTTCCACAAAATACAAATCATTCATGATAGCATTACCCAAAAACAATTTGTTTCTTAAATATCATTATATCATAACATAATCCATAGAAAATTTCATTCCATTATTAATATAATCAAATATTAGTATTAATAGGGATATAAATATAACCCAATTTAAATAACGTCGTCTTAGATGGAAAATAATTTTGATAAAACACTTGAAATAAATTCTTGACGAAAATATCATTTCTTCATCAAAAATGTTTATTATTCTCAAAATGTCATGGTATTTTAAGAGATTATTATTTAGTTTAAAAAATATATGATATATTTTTTAGGAAAAATTATGGAAATAATGTATCATGAAACTGTAAAAATTCATTCATTCTGTATAAGTTAAAAATACATTCTCCTCGTAGTTTTGTCGGAAATGTCAGAAAATACCTCATGTGGAAAACAAAAGAAATATTCATTCCATGCCATGTAGTAAACGTAAAAAATTGGTAAAAATGACATTAAACATACATAGAATATTAGTATACATTTTATAAAAAAATTAGAAAACATGGACATGGATGATAAATATATCCATAGTATATAGTTACGTATATACAATCTCAGATAAAAATGATATTGGAAACTTATCCCATACCATAGGTCTAATTTCTTCAAAGTGTTTGACACTCATTTATAGTGGGTTTATACATATTTATAACTTGTAATAGAAACATAATAATATATATTATATCATATATCATTCACTTACAACTTTATATTATCCATTCATTTGTCAATTCCATGCTAAATCAACATTTTGGGTAATAATCATTGTATTTATTGTACGTGTTTTGAATTTTTATTCTTGATATTATTACTTATATCCTGATTTACATACTTCCAGAATAAAAAAATGATTTATATATTATATATATTATGTTTATAAATATATATATATAATATAGATAAAAGAAATGGAATATACCATTCATGGATATGGTAGGCCGTACGTACACATGAACGTTGTTTTTGTTACTTTATTGAATTGAATCGAAGTAATTAAATGAAATTTATATTTATTTATAAATATAACTATAGTATAATTATTTGGTCATATATTTCATGATTATTTATTATATGTACATTATATTCATTCATGAATTGTTTCCATGGAGAATTAATCTCATCGTGTCGTGGAGACCGTAAGTCGTACGTATGCATGAGCAACGATATCGTTCCCATAGTTGTTGAATGGTATTAAAGTGGATGGTTTATAATATTTAAAAATTTGTATAATGTTATAATAGTCATATATATTTATTTTTTCCACGTTTATACCCATCCAAGTAAGGTGGTGGTGAGAAAAATATTACACCACAACAGGGAGATGGTAAGTCGTACGTACGCACGAGTGATGATTTCATTTTTTGAAGGATGAAGAGAATGTGAAATAATGTTGTTTAATATTTATAATAACATATCAGTATATTATTGATACTGATTTTATTACATAACAATGATACAACTAAGTAAGAGTAAGTAATAGATGAATGAATTTTGAAAGAATTAGTAGAAGAGATTCCCTCTTCCTCGACGTGCCTCCTCTAAAATTTCTCTTAAGGCACTAGAGTTTGACTTTTGAAAATACCAACCCCTATAAAATGTAACTAGGTAAGTTTAGAAGATAAATTTTCAGGTTTTTTCTGGGATTGATGTACCAAAATGGATTGAATATAAGAGGGAGAAGGTGCCCTTTTATAAGATAGGAGAGGGGCAGTTTAGGGAACTCTCAAAATATTAATTTATTATAAATTTAATTTCAATAAAAAAATTCCCCAAAACATGTTTAATTAAAATATAATATGATTTTGGTTCCAATATCCATCATCCAATAATTTTGAGACAATGTTTTAATATTATTTTTCTTTTTCTTTTGGGTTTAACCCTTATTTTACCCTTATTAATCTTATTGTGATATCATGTTATTTACACATTGTTGGTTAATGTAATTATCATATCTTGTCAAACGACCCACGTAAAGTTAATTATGAATTTTTTGGACTTATATTAACCATTATTTTCTAATATTATGTTTTTATGAATTTAATATCATTTAATAAGCAATTTTATGTTTTGTGTTAGGAATTATGTCAATTTTGGATACTTTTCATTCATGAATTTTTTTTTAAAATCACAATTTCTAGATTCCTTTGAACTAATAAAATTAACTCATCTCTAATAATTCAATGTCATCTAGATAATTCTTGGATGACATAAAAATTTTCAAATTAAATTTATTTTTATATTTATAAATTCATTTATTTGAATCCTTTATTAATGTGGTAATCACTGAGTCATAATTGTGTCATTAGTAAATATATTTATCTAATGTATAAAAATTATAAATAAAATACAATAATGAATGAAATATGTTTATATTTATAATTACTATCTATATACATATAGATCAGTTCTATAACCCTTTATTATAATCTATTTAGTAAAAGATATATTTTGTTGGTTGTAATTATCTTTACTTCAAATTAATTCTTCTAAAATGTCATTTTCTCCTCCAAGTAAATCCATGGGGTATCAAAATCGACACAAGGATTCCCATGGTTCGAAATATATAATTGAATAGGATTAGGGAATTTTTTAGGGTAGTTTAATAATATTAAAATATTATTTTTTACCCTTATTTACCTAATTTACCCTTGTATCCATGGTAAATAAAATAATTATTGAAGTTACTATTCATAATGTTTAAAAATAAAAGTTACCTATTTACACAATTTGAACCTTATGATTCTGAATATGTAATCCATTTTGTTAAATTCAAAACACAAAAGTTTCATCAATCAATTTAAAATTAATTCTCGTTATCAAAACCAAAAAATGGGTTTTTAAGAAGTAATAACAATCAATAGTTTGACATGTTTGTATGTCCAATTTAAAAGTGTAATTACATTCATTAGTGAAAATTTGATTTAATGATAAAAATAAAATCCAATTAAACTTTAAAACCAAAATAAATAAAATAAATATATAAATGAATTGGATGAAAATGTAGTTTTTTATTAAAATGCAGTATGTTACACTATTCATTAAAATATGAATTTTATCATAAAAATATCAGAAATTCAAAATAAGTAAATTTTTATGTCATGTATCCAAATAATAAGATTATTTTGTCAAGTAGAATATATAAAAGTGTTAAAAAATATATTTAA
Organism: Viscum album; assembly: GCA_963277665.1. NCBI lineage: Eukaryota > Viridiplantae > Streptophyta > Magnoliopsida > Santalales > Viscaceae > Viscum > Viscum album. Next base: position 1,472,882,539 of record OY728161.1, read on the forward strand.
AATCGGTGTGCCATAAAAAGTTGGAATACTACATTTTTTGGAAAATATTTCTTTTATCCGGAAAAATGAACTTGATATTATATCATTCTATAAAATACATAATATGAATTTTAATGTTATATAAAATTCAAAAAAAATTATTACTATTCATACCGGCTAGTTTCTATCCCATTAAATAAAAATATTTTGATAATATATTGTTGTATATAGAAACTCGATATCACGTACAATGCAAGCTATCAATAAAGGTCTCTATTGCATGTAATGAAAGAAAAGTCATTATTTCATGTAGTGAATGATTAATTTTGTGTTTCTTATAACACAATCCAAACATATTTTATTTATATATTGAAAAAAATCTATTCTCTATGTTCTGTGTAATGAATTCTGTCAATGGAACTTGAAATTATGTGCAACACAAGCCAAGAATATTATTGCATACACTGCAAGACAATACAATATTGTGTATATTGTAAGCTAATAATTTTTTAGCATAAAAAACAAGTCATTAAAGTAATTAAAGTAATCAATCTCATAAAATATTAGGGTGTTACATTCTACCCCCCTTAAAATAAATTTCTCCCTCGAAATTCGTTAGGGTTATAAATGGTGTTCAACATGAATGTTTTTTAGGGAAACCCACGTCATAAACACGGATACTAAAACACCATTTTAAAAGGAAAGTTAGAAACAGTATTTTTAGCAAATTTTACTCATCATTGGGTTTCCACATAGGATAACAAAGGTGGTTTGTGAAAACATGGATATGGAAGACAAATTTAAAAATCATGTTCTAATGGATAGGGATAGAGAATAAGGTATGGTGAATGGTATCTACTAGAAATCCATAAATATGGGATGATTTAAGGGACCATATGATTCATCAGATAAGAGATAACTTGGATTCTATTTTTGGTTATTAAGTTCCTTTCCCGAAAGTTGAATAATTGTTTATGAGAATAAATACCTAATTGATTTTTGTAAAATCTAACCATTGTTTATTCCTTGAAAAAATTCATATTCATATATTATTTATGTAAATGAAGTCAAATTTTTCATTCATTAAGTTTTAGAACATAATATGATAGAATGATAGGTCATTCCATCCATCTCAACATAAAGGTCAGCAGAGTAATTTTAATATTTATAAGTCTACTTATAGTGAGATAATACTTTAATCTAACAATCTTTTGCAAAAATATATCTTATACAATACATAAATGGATGACATTAAAATCCTTTCAATAATTTAAAACATGGAATGATGTGAACTAAATCAATATAAATGTTATCTCCCATATCTCATAAGGTGGTTCTTGGTTGTCACATTCCAAACATTTGAATACATTAATAATATATTCCCTTGAGTCATAGTAACTATAAGGACCTGGCCTTATAATGTTACTTAATATTGAATTACATTGAATAATTCACATTGAGGATTTTTTAAGGTTTAGAGTTTTAGAGAATTAGGCCATAACTATTACATCTCAAAGATTACAAGGTGGACACATCTACTCAGTTTCCATTTTTTCACAAAATATAAACTCATGAACAAAACAGTCATTTCTAGTTCCATGTTTTAAACATCATGACATTTCCTTGATCCCATCCCGGACCGTATTCCATTTTATGTCATGTGGAAAACATTTCAAAAAAACTCTGGATGAGCATAAAAAGATTAGTAAGGGTTATAACAAAATGGAAAGAAAACATCAGTCCTTGTATAGATATGAATCAATGAAATCGTACTTTTCTCATAAAACATAATCACTTTAACATACCTCGTGAAATCATAATATTTACAAATAACTCATAGAAATCATAAGTCATAAAGGTAACTTGAGGCATTCATAACATTCTTACGTAGTGATTAACCCTCATGGTTATGTTTGGAATACCCATCATAGTATATTCTCAAAATATCTTCGGAGAAACCATAACGTTTAACTCCTTTGCGTTACCCAATTCATTAGAGATCTATATCGGGCTCATCCACCCTTAGTTTATCACGGAACCACCAATCTTCATAAACAATGCCCAAGAACCATAACATAATCATAGAACATAACTTAAGAATAAAGGAAAGATACCATTCCCACATTAAAATAACAATATAGCATTTTAAGATATTGAAATAATGAATCCATTCTAAAAACCATTTTCAAAACCATTTAAAACATTTAATAAAGAGATTTTCTAATCAAAGTGTCTCATAACACTTTGAAGATTTTAACATTTTAATCCATTAATATCCATATAAATAAATCGTCAAAACCATTTTGAAAACATAGATATTAATGAGAAATATTTATTAAAACATTTAAAATGATATTTTAGTTAAAGGGTTTTTAACAAAATGAGAGACACTTGAATACAATAATTCAGGAATAACATCTAATCAGAACATTATAATATCATTAGAATAAAGGTATTCATGATATAATATTCCAAAGGATAGTATATACACCATATAAGAGTGAATTGGTGCATAACAATAATGAAGTCTCAAGAGAAATGTAAAATGAGATGAAATCCCTTATAAAGAAGGTATCCTTAAATTAAGGATAAATAAATCTCATAATTATGTGTGAAAAGTATAAATACACAAAATATAAGTGGATATAAAGTGTAAAACAATAAAAGTTCATTCACACATATTCAAAGGATGACATATTCAATAACTACATGTTGAACCCAAAGAAATCGAAATTGGGTTAAGAAGTTCCCTTGGTAAAATTCAACAGACTAACGACATCACTTTAAAATTATGAAAATGAGTTGATGAGACAAAAAGGGTATCTCATTACTTAGAAATAAATTTTACATCAATAATGATATAGAATAACATATCCCAACATAATAAGATGTAAATTAAAAGACATAACAAAAGAAGTCTTTTAAAAAGAAGAGGGTGAAAGGTTCCCTTACCGACTTGGGTAACATTCAAAACATACACCCCATGGAAGAAGGACTATACCACATTGATGTAAATACTCATAAAAGAAATTATATTACATAAAGAGTAGAATAATGGGCAGTACATACACCACTCAATGGAAATGGTGGCAAATGTAGAGTAAATCTCATGGGAATAAAAGTGAGATGAAAAATCCCTTACGAAAACCCGGCACCTTGACAGCGCCACATAAAACATCCAAAAATAGATTTATGAGATAAAATAGGGTCTATCATATTATGAACTTAAAAATTATTGAATTATGAATATAAAATAACATCCCCAAACATAATAAATATGAGCTTAAATGAAATGACATAAAAGAGTGTACTTAAAAAGAAAGAGAGAGGAAGGATCCCATACCTCAAGTCCGACATGTCTTGTTCGTTTCTTTATATTCCGGAAAAATAAACATTGTTCAATTTATAATTTCTTAAGTAACTCCTTTAAAGTTTATTATTAAATTCATATCACATATTATAAAGTTATAATAATTAGTTAATTATGTGAGTTCATATCAGATGTTTTTGTCGATGTTTGGTACATGAGTCAAAATTGAACTTGTTTGAAAATAATTATCCTTGTAGTTATAAGTACATAATCTACAGAATAGTATTAATGATTTAAATATCATATATATCTAGTAAATATTAATTTTATAATATTACATAACATTTGGAAAACAAAAGAAATGAAATGCACTGTTCATGGAGACGGTAGGCCATACGTACGCATGAACGCTACTTTCATTTCATTGTCATATTAATGGAATTAAAAATAATTGAGATATATATATATTATAATTACGGTATAATATATATGTTATATAGTTCACAAAAGTTCATTAATTTCACTCTTTATAAATAGCATGTATTTCATGAACGAGTCACATCACTTTAGGGGGCGGTAGTCCACACTTCCTCATATGAAATTATCGCATTTGCAAAACATGAAAAGAATAAAGGTATGTTTTAAATATAAAATACAAAAGCAGATAGAAAACATAAATACCATATATATCACATATAAAATACAGTGACATCATAATGGAAACTTTTAAAGTTGTTAAAAGAATATTGAACAATCATCGTTTCATGAGGCAGTAATTCGCCATCCACAGAAACAGTATGTTCATTAACCATTAGACGGATGTGTGTGTAAGTGTAGCTCGAATAATTATTATAAAAACATCCTAGTATGTTTAAAATACTTGTTTTGTTACAAAAAAATGAATAAAAAGAGTTTAGGGGGTTGGAGAATCAAAATAATACAAAAGAACATAACATAAGACATTACCTTTAAATCTGGTAACTCCCTTTGGTTTGAACCAAAAGGGATTCTTGATGAGCTTTCTGCCTAAGTTGAGGCTTCAATGATGAATAGAGAGATATGGAGAGATGAAATGGGTAGGGTTTGGCCTAGCCAATGGCTTGAGAGGTGTGGGTAATGTGGTATAGGTGGGGGGATTTTATAAGAGAAGAGGAGGGGCACTCTTGGAAAGTTATAAAATATTACTTTATTATAAAATGCTTTTCAGATTTTAAAGGTCCGAAAAGGATATATTTCTAGGATAAGGTGATAAGGGTTAGAAATATAATAATACAATAGGTTTTTGACAAGTGTAATACTTATATTTTGCCATATCTTCTCATTTTATTTAAATCATTCATTTATGAGGTAATCACTACATCATCACGGTGTTATAAATAAATTAATTTATTTAATGTGTGAAAATTATAAAAAAAATATCATGATGTATTAAATCTTTTTAGATTTCTAATTAATAATTATAGTCAAAAATATTAATTTTATAACCCCGTATATAAAATTGTTTTAGTAAAATAATACATGTTTGTGAAATTTTAATTTTAACTTTAATTAAAAAGTTTTTATTGTCATTTTCCTACCTAAGTGGCTCCATGGGGTCCCCAAGTTGTCCCATGGATTTTCTGGGTCGTCAATGACTCATCCAATAAGTTTAGGACATGTTTCAAGGTCATTTCATATTATTATAACATTATATTTACCTTAAATTACACTAATTAACTTTAATGACGAATAATAAAACTTAAAAGTTAATATTCACCAAAAAATTATTTTATGAACATTGAACCACATTTTACATCCTAATGACAACAAAATATGTTATATTTTTGAAATTAAAATCACAGAAGTTGTAAAGTTTCATTTAAACGAAAAATCAGTTTTTTAACTACCACTTAGTGGTTTCAATATTCATCAAAAATTGAAGTTTTTCAGAAAAATAACAAAAAATCACTCTAAGCTATATTTGATATTCCGAATTCAAAAATGATGTCTATTTTACAAAATTAAAAATATATAAGTTTCTTTAATTAATTTAATAACTAATTCCCATCGTCAGAACAAATACCGTGTTTTTATGAAACAATATATATCAAAAGATTGAAACTAGTTTAAGTCCAATTTCAAAGTGAAATTAATTCTAATGACCATTATTGGATTAAATAGTAAAAATAAATTATAATTGGACTTTAAAACCATTTCAAAAGATAATCTAATCATATAAATATATTAGATTAAAAAGCGGTTTTGAATTTAAAATACAACATTTTTCACTATTCATTAAAAAAATAAACTTTATCGGAAAAATACCAAAAATTTACACAAAGTAAATTTTGATGTCCCGATACTAAAGGAGAATTTTATTTGGTCCAATATAATGTATAAGAGTGACCAAAACTATATTAAATAGGGTTCACTATCAAAAGGCGATAAATCGACCATTTAGTGAATTTTAAAGTACTTATGCTTAAAATTGAATTCTTTTCTTATTTTAAGCCTTTATATTTTATTGGATAAATGATAAAACATTTAATAATCATATATAATCATATTTTAGTTATTTATATTCATTCCCACCAATACAACTTCTAGGCGTTAACTACTATTTAAAATCATATTTAGAGTGCAACGTAAGATTTCAAAGAAACTAGTTGTTGGGTATTGGGTACGCCATCGAGCATAGAGTTCCCTTTAAAGTAATATTAATATTTTATTCCCAAATATTAATAAATATGAAAAGTAATATTCTTTATTTACCTGGGATGTTACATCCTTCCCCCCTTTTGGGAATTGCGGCCTCGCAATTTTAAAATGGCACTTGGAAACTTCTTTGAAAGCACCACATTGGAAAAGGAGTAAATTAAACTGTTACTTTAAAAGAAAGAAAGGGAAGTACAAAGGTCACCCATGTTATCCCATACTAGGATTCCATGTTGGAAAACATGGACATTGAAGAGAAAACAAAGGATCATGTTCTGATGTAGAGTGATAGAAAACATGATTAAGAGAAAGTTAACCATAAGAAAATCACAAACTTGTGATGGGTTAAACGGTATTTGATTCCCCGGTAAGAAAAGATAAAGTAAAAAATTTCTGTTTTAAGATTCATTTCATTGAGGAATTTATTTATGAGATTAAATAAATCGTAAGGGAATATACCTACTTGTTTTGTATACTTTCATATTTTACTAGATTTCTAACACAAACTCATACTTTCTCCAAATGATGATTATTTAGGATGACTTGTACACATTAAGAGCGCTATAATCAACAACTAGAAAATCGGTTAATCCACAAAAGGGAACTATATATTTCTCATATCATTAGACAAAAACCAAAACCAAAATTGTTAGTACGAGATCAGATAATACCCAAAAAGGATAATCCTTTATAAAAAGAAAATCTATTCTTAATCTCCAAAATTTTTCCAACAAAACCCAAACGTTCAACGAACACCATTCAATAGAAAACTTGTCCATAAAATTCATAAAAGTAAACCAAAATAATATTGAAACCCAAATATTTTAAGGATTTAATCACATAGTCTTCTAAGGTAAAATTAATATTTTTCTCCAAATAACATCAGTTTCTCATAAATTCTCATATTGAAAAGTAATTAACTTAATCATATATCCTCCATGATAGGTCAATATTTTCTTAGATAACCCAAAATCAACTTATTATTGATTCATAAAATTATATAACTCAAAATAATAAGTCATACTATCCAGGGACTTCATGTAGTCCAGTGGTAGGCGATGCGCCCTTTTCGCCCTTCAGTCGTGGGTTTGATTCCGGCGGCCTTACCAGATGCGACGGGTTGTCACCAATCCTAGGGTTTGTCCTTTTCATATAACTCCAAAAATATCCCTAACATGTTTTAACCTCAATGGTTTCCATATACCTCCCATTTTCATCCAAATTCATTACGATCTCAACATCTTAATTCTTGAAGTCTTATTTCACCACCATAAAATAAAATGATTCCCAAAAATGAAGAACATCATACCTTGATCATGGTGTCCATTTGGTTTCATCGTTATCCTATTCACGTAGATAGAAGGTCCATGAATTGCAACAATAATTTATAGATCTTTTAAAATCATTTTCTTCCTCCATCCAAATGCACCTTGTACAACATGGGTGATATAGGTTTTCACAGAAAAACAGTTTTGGAAAATAATCATGTATGAAATATAATTTCAAGACATCTAATAAAACAAGATTTCTATAAAATAGTCGGACTGAATTTGAGTTGAAACATTCAATTAATGGTCCTTTTAAAATACCATAGGTATGTGCTGAGAGACTATATTTTTAAAGCGAATATAAATAGGTTGAAAAAGGGTCTCCTTCTTTAGCACCTTCTTTAAAATCATAATATGATTCAAAATCTTGTGATAGGGTAAAATATTTGAAAATTCCATGATAATATCTACCTTTCTTGAAAATATGAGAATATTGTGAAAATAGGATTTGTCTAAATACACCCCATGATCCACAATGATAACGAGGTATGGTGGAGGTGTTTAATATCTCAAACAGCTTCTTGCAAGTGAGTTTTATGCTACAAAAAGTTTCACAATCATCCGAACATGACTTTTCAATAAGTATTGCAAGAAAGTCATCAGGAAGAGATAAGTATTTTGTTTGAGATCCCCCTCAATCCATTTCCTTGATCTAAAAAATTTATAAAAAAAGGATTTAACTATGATAATAAACATAGGTACTAATCATGTGTTTAACAAAAACTCATAATCCCTAAAGTTGTCTAAACCGACCTTCGATACCAACTATAAGGACCCGGCCTTATAATGTTACTTAATATTGATTTACATTGAATAATTCACAATGAGGATCTTTTCAGGTTTATATTTATAGAGAATTAGGACATAACTATTACATCTCAATGATTACAAGGTAGACACATCTACTCTATTTCCATTTTTTCAAAAAATATAAACTCTTGAACAAAACAGTCATATCTAGTTCCATGTTTTAGACATCATGACATTTCATTGATCCCATCCTTGACCGTATTCCATTTTATGCCGTGTGGAAAACATTTCAAAAAAACTTGGGATGAGCATAAAAATCTCAGTAAGGGTTATAAAAAAATGGAAAGAAAACATCAGTCCATGTATACATACGAATCCATGAAATCGTACTTTTCTCATAAAACGTAAGCACTTTATCATACCTCATGAAATCATAATATTTACTAATAACTAATAGAAATAATAATACATAAAGGTAACTTGAGGCATTCATAACATTCATACATAGGGAGTAACCCTCATGGTTACGTTTGGAATACCCATCACTGTATATTCCCTATATCTCTTCGGAGAAACCTTAACGTTTAACTCCTTTGCGTTACCCAATGCATTGGAGAGATATATCAGGCTCACCCGCCCTTAGTTTATCACGGAACCACCCATCTTCATAATAAATGCCCAATAACCATAACATAATCATAGCACATAACATAAGAATAAAGGAATGATAACATTCTCACATTGAAATAACAATATAAAATTTTAAGATATTGAAATAATGAATCCATTCTAAAAACCATTTTCAATCCCATTTAAAACATTTAATAAAGGTATTTTTGAATCAAGGTGTCCCATACCACATTGAAGATTTTATCATTTTAAACCATTAATATCCATTTAAATAAATCCTTAAAACTATTTTGAAAACATGGATATTAAGGAGAAATATTTTTTAAAACATTTAAAATGATATTTTAGTTAAAGGGTTTTTAACAAAATGGGTGACACTTGAATACAATAATTGAGGAATAACATTTAATCAGAACATTATAATAACATGAGAATAAAGGGACTCATGATATAATATTCCAAAGGACAGTATATACATTATATAAGAGTGAATTGGTTCATAACAACAATTAAGTCTCAATAGAAATGTTAAATGATATGAAATACCTTATAAAGAAGGTATCCTTAAATTAAGGATTAATCAATCCCATAATTATGTTTGAAAAATATAAACATACCCAATATAAGTGGATATTAAGTGTAAAACAATAAAAGGTCATTCAAACATATTCAAAGGATGACATATTCAATAACTACATGTTGAACCCAAAGAAATCTAAATTGGGTTAAGATGTTCCCTTAGTAAAATTTGACAGTCTAACAACGTCACTTTAAAATTAAGAAAATGATTTGATGAGAAAAAAAGGGTATCTCAATACTTATAAATATATTTTACATCAATAATGATATAGAATAAAATATCCCAACATAATAAGATGTAAATTAAAAGACATAACAAAAGAAGTCTTTTAAAAAGAGGAGGGTGAAAGGTTCCCTTACCGACTTGGGTAACTTTCAAAGCGTACAACCCATGAAAGAAGGACTATACCACATTTTTTAAATACTCATAAACGAAATTATATTACACAAATAGTAGAATAATTGAAATTACATACACCACTCAAAGGAAATGGTGGAAAATGCAGCATAAATCTCACGGGAATAAAAGTGAGATGAAAAATCCCTTACGAAAACTCGGCAGCCTAACAGCGCCACTTAAAATTTCCAAAAATGGATTTATGAGATAAAATAGGGTCTCTCATATTATCAACATAAAAATTATAGAATTAGAAATATAAAAGAAGATCCCCAAACATAATAAATATGAGCTTAAAAGAAATGACATAAAAGAGAGTACTTAAAAAGAAAAAGAGAGGTAGGATCCCTTACCTCAAGTCCAACTTGTCTTGTTCATTTCATTATATTCCTGAATAATAAACTTATTTCAATTTATAATTTATTAAGGAACTCCTTTAATGTCTATTATTCAATTCATATCACATGTTATAATGTTATAATAATTAGTTAATTATGTGAGTTTATATCAGATGTTTTTGTCGATGTTTGGTACATGAGTCAACAATGAATTTGTTTGAAAACAATTGTCCCTATAGTTATAAGAACATCATATCCAGAATAGTATTAATGATTTAAATATCATATATATCCAGTACATATTAATTTTATACTAATCCATAACATTTGGAGATAAAAAGAATTGAAATTCATCGTTAATGGAGACGGTAGGCCGTACGTACGCATGAACACTACTTTCATTTCTTTGTCATATTAATGGAATTAAAAATAATTGAGAGATATATATTCTAATTCTAGTATAATATATATGTTATATAGGTCACATAAGTTCATTAATTTCACTCTTTATACATTCCATTTATTTCATGAACGAGTCACATCACTTGAGGGGGCGGTAGTCCACACATCCTCATATGAAATTATTTCATTTGCAAAACATGCAAAGAATAAAGGTATGTTTTAAATATAAAATACAGAATCATATAGAAACCCTAAATACCATATATATCATATATAAAATATAGTGACATCATAATGGACACCTTTAAAGGTGTTAAAATAATATTTAACAATCATCGTTTCGTGAGGCAGTAATTCGCCATCCATAGAAACAATTTGTTCTTTAACCATTAGACGGATGTGTGTGTAAGTGTATCTCGAATCCTTATTATAAAAAACTCCTAGTATATTGAAAATACTGTTTTTGTTACAAAAAAAGGAATAAAAAGATTTTTGGGTGTTGGAGAAGCAAAATAAAACAAAAGAACATAAGAGAAGACATTACCTTTAAATCGGGTAACTTTTTTGTTTTGAACCAAAAGGGTTTCTTGAAGAGATTTATGCATAAGGTGAGGCTTCAATGATGAAGATATGGATGTGGAGAGATTAAATGGTCAGGTTTTGGCTGATCTAAATTCTTGAGAGGTGTGGGTAAGATGGTAGTGATGGGGGACTTTTATAAGAGAAGAGGAGGGGCACTCTTGGAAGGTTATAAAATATTACTTTATTATAAATTGATTTTCGGATTTTAATGGTCCCAAAAGGATATATTTCGTGGATTAGGTGATAAGGGTTATAAATATACTAATAAAATAAGTTTGTGACATGTTTATGACTTATAGGATACCCTATCATCTCATTTTATTTAAATCGTTCATTTATGAGATAATCACAGCATCATCACAGTGTCATAAATAAATTAATTTATCTAATATCTAAAAATTATAAAAAAAATATCATTATGTAGGAAATATTTTTATATTTCTAATGAATATTTATTGTCAAAAATATGACTTGTATAACCCCATGTAAAAAAAATTAGTAAAACAATACATGTTTGTGACATTTTAATTTTAACATTAAATAAAAAGTTATTAATGTAATTTTCCTACCAAAGTGGCTCTATGGGGTCCCCCAGTTGATCCATGGATTTTCTTGGTCGGCCATGACTCATCCAATAATTGTAGTACATGTTTCATGGTCATTTCATATTATTATAACATTATTTTTTCCTTAAATTACACTAATTACCTTTAATCGCGATTAATAAAATTTAAAGTTACTATTCATCAAAAAAAATTATTCCCATAGAACCACATTTTACATTCTAATGACAACCATGTATGTCAGATTTTTGAAATTCAAATCACAGAAGTGGTAAAGATTCATTTAAAAGAAAAATCGGTTTTTTAACTACCTCTAGTGGTTTCACTATTCATCAAAAATTGATGTTTTTCAGAAAAATACCAAAAATCACCCTAAGCTATTTTTGATATTCAAAACTAAAAAATGATGTCTATTTTACAAAATTCAAAACATATAAGTTGCATCAATTAATTTAATAATTAATTCCTGTTGTCAGAACAAATAGCGTGTTTTTATGAAACAATATATATCAAAAGATTGACACTAGTTTAAGTCCAATTTCAAAGTGAAATTAATTCTAATAACCACTATTGGATTAAATGGAAAAAATATATTATAATTGGGCTTTAAAAATAATTACAAACATAATATAATCATATAAATAAATTATATTAAAAGGATGTTTTTAATTTATAATACAACATTTTACACTATTCATTAAAAAATGAACTTTATCGGAAAAATACAAATAATATACACAAAGTAAATTTTGATGTCCCGATTCCAAAGAAAGATTTTATTTGGTCCAATAGAATGTATAAGAGTGACCAAAACTATTTTAAAGAGGGTTCACTATCAAAAGGCGATAAATCGACCTTTTAGTGAATTTTAGAGTATTTATGCTTAAAATTGAATTCTTTTCTTATTTTAAGCATTTATCTTTTATTGGATAAATGTAAAAACATTTAACAAATATATATAATCATATTTAAGTTATTTCTATTCATTCCCACCAATACAATGGCTAGGCGTTAACTACCATTAAAAATAATCTTATATTATTATTAGAGTGCAACATAAGATTTGAATGAAACTCGTTGTTGCGTATTGGGTAAGTCATCGAGCATAGTGTTCCCTTTAAAGTAATATTAATATTTTATTCAAAAATATTAATAAATATGAAAATTAATATTCCTTATTAACCTGGGATGTTACAGTAACAACCTCAATTATCATATGTCCTTATTCAAAACATGCATGTTTCCTGGTTCCACAACTTATTTGATATATTCCTTAAGTCCCACAAAGTTTTATACTTCATCCACGATTGCACAACCCTCATTCTAATAAGTCCGTAATTAGATTTCAAGAAACTATAATTATCCAATTTACTGATTCAAATCCCACATATCTTTATCCAATCATCATTATATTAATATAAGGGACATATTAATGGTTATCTTTCCATTAATCATGTGTTTTCCATGTATATCACATTACCCTTAAATCACATTTCTTTATCCATAGAACTATTTGTAATATAATTGGAAATCCATATACTGAAAAAACATATAGATTCCACGATTTATATTACGTAATCATTGTTTTTCAAAACATATAAACCTAATTCAGCAAACATTATTCTTAAAACATTACTCATAATTAATCATATTTATATTAAATAAAATATGAATCACGTATTTTAATTTCTCGACATCAATATTCTTAGGTTTAATGTAAAAAATACTGGAAGAACATGACATAACATTCACATATCATTTAAAATCTATTTATCCTTAGGATTATGTCCAATAATCATACGATCGTCATGATTTTCTTCGAGATATTTCCACTTAGGAAATCAATCTTCATAATTCCCATAATTTTGACATCTAAAACAGTCATTTGTTATCTATGTTCTATGTAGTTATGGATATTGACTAAGATCATAGTCAAAATTCTGAGAAAAACATATCAGAGATTATAAAAACATAAGTAAGGTAAATTACTTATAATATTTAAATAGATGATATCTTTGGTTTATCCCTAGGTTACTCATGATTATCACAAAGAATCCTAGGTTTGTAACTTATACTTTACTTAACCTTAGGGAATATGAAGACATGTCCTTATAAATATCTCTTGGGTTCTCACTAATGCTTTTGAATTATAGTTTCCAAAGGTTGACTATTCCATACCACTGTTACCAACTGTAGATACCCAAGATTGACGTACATGGACATTATATTTTTTCCATCATTTTGAATTTTTTATTAAGGATGGAAGTAATACAACTCCTTCTCATACAAACACAAACATTGGAAAGATCATAAGGAGGCTTGCAGTAGTAATGTCCGAGGGAATCCCCTACAATTAAGTTGATACCCTCAAGTTTCAAGGAGCTCACAGTATGATGGAAAATAGGATCAGGGCATGTGACCTTCAAAGAAGCAAGGTAGTCTGCGACTTAGTTTCCTTCTCTGTAGGTGTGATTAACCTTGATTTTGTTACTAATATTTTCCCTACATTTTCTGCTGATGTATTTTATGGACCATGGAGGTTGGAAAAATCCATGTAGAACATCATGAAAAATCTTGTAGTTAGTTTCCGCCTCTTTAACCCAGACACTTTTGAGGGGGAAAATACAGAGATGCATGAGAAAAGATTTGGCCTCAGCCTGAAGGGAGGTTCCTTGGCCTAACCTAGCAGAGAATGCCAAAACCACCGAGCCATGTGTATTTTTCACAACCTCTCCAACCTGACGGATCCCCATCTTTCATGATGCGTTCATGTTGAGTTTAAGACCTCTGGTTGGCAGGGACCATCGAATCCATTACCCCCTAATGTTACATTTAATGTGCGGGGGGATATGGGTCTAACCTTCAATTTTTTAAGTGAGGGCGCATCATTCCAATTAGATATATTCGTAACAATATCAAGAAGAAGTGTCTGGGTCCTGACAATGATTGTAAAGGCCTAGGTCAACACCCTTTCATGCCTAGCCTTGGTGAAGGACTACCATAATCTATAGTATCCAGCCTGCAGAATCATGATTCGAGTCATCTTCTCTGGGCCTCTATCACCAGTTCCATGGAACCACCATTCCATGAAAGGGTGGTCTCAAAAGTGAAGGATGAATAGACCCTTGAACTCACCAAATATGTGACAAACAGAACCTACCCCTTTTCTTTTGATGATCAGATGATCTTCACTCTACCCCTTTGCAGCTTTGACAACATGAGTAGCGAGATACCAATGAAATTCGATAGCATTTTATGTTCTCCTCAGTTGGGAGGCTCTATTTTGTATTATCCAAATAAGGGATTTGAACAAATTAGGCATGTAATTACACCACATGGTAGCATTCCAGCTTTTAGGAGGGTCCTGGAAGGCTTGTGAGCGGCGTAATTCCTAAGAAGTGAGGGCCCTAGAGGACGAATGGGTAAAAACACATTTATCATTATCATTGGAAATGTTAATGAGGTTGAAAGAGCTTTGATGACATTAATTAAACACTATTGAGATGGAGGGATGATTTCTTGCTTCCCTGAATGAGATCAAGGGGGATGGACATCCCGGGAAACCGAGAATTTCCCCATTCTTGTTATAATGATAGAACGAAATGGAACCCTTCCCAATCATCCAGAACGCATGCACTTGAAGATCGAATAAGAGGGGGAAGAGGGTATCCCAGAATGGGGATCCATGGCCTTAGAGCAACTCCATGTTGCCAAACTAGGCAGTATTCATAATTTGACACCATAGAGTGCATTTTTTCAGGATTTCCCAGGCGATTTTTGTGTTCATGAACTGAAGAGTATTCGTGAGGATATGAACATTGATGCCCCCTTCGCTTGTTTTCCTTTCCATTTTACTCTAGGAGGAACAATGATGCATTCCCTCTGCTTTGGGGTCCCAAATAAATTTGCAAATAATATTGTCGATGTTGGTAATGAAATCCTTTGGAACTTTGATAGCAGAATGTGCATGAACAAGGGGACTGGGGAGCACGCTGTTGATCTGGGAAATACGACCCCTGAAGGAGAGGTATTTTTTCTTCAAATTGTGAATTTGAACAACTATATTGCTTGTAAGGAAGTTTAAGTCTTGAATGCGAATCCTTCTTTGATAAATGGGGGGGCCCATGTCCTCTGTAGGAAAGAATCCTTATTGCATGGCTTTGGCGGTATGAACCGCTGATGATTGTCTTTGAGAACACTTGTTCAAGATTAAAAAGAGGATCTTTCCTTTTTTAATTATATTGCCTCTCCCGAAGCATTAATCATCCCCCAACTCATTCATACATTTAAGTTACCTACTAACCCCATTCATAAAAAGTAGGGTGTCATCCGTGAACATAAGGTGGGAGGTATCCCGAGACCCCATGCACCTTTGGTAGGGCCGAATCATTCCACTGTTATAGCTCCTCTGAATGAGACAACTCAAGATGTCCTGGGAGATGATGAAGAGACTCAGAGAGATGAGGTCTCCCTCTCTAAGACTACAGGGGTATTTGAAGAACCCATATGATTTTCCCATAAACATAACCACCCTCCTTGAAGAAGATAAGCATCTGTAAAAGATATCAATGTTCCAAGGGGAGAACCCCATACCTTGAAACACCCAATTAATGAATCCCAACTCCATATGATCAACTGATTTATTCATATCTAGCTTGATAGCCACATTTTCCCCGCGTGTTTTGAAGTTGAGGTCCCTATTCATTTCTTGGGCAATATCTATAACACCTTCAATTGTTCTTCCCCATATAAATCCATGTTGCTCTTTGGAAATCCATCGGGGAAGATGAACAAAGATCATTCCATTTAAGAGACCTTCTATGATACATGGACATTAGATTTATTTTGTGGAATACATAATACATGACTCAAATAGATTCCCAATGGTCATATTAGTTTAGTGTCTTTGGAAGCTCAGAACAAAATCTTAAAATCATGGTGAAAGATCTTCAACTTCTGCCATAAAGATCATCCCCATTTTTACTATATAAAAATATTCCTTATATCCTGTAGAAAATAAAACATAGAAAGGGTGAGCTCAAATTCTAGGTAAGGGTAATCATGGAGAACATAAAATAAACCATAAATATTTTAATGTAAAAACATGACCATAATGATTAAACATCAAAAACATGAGTCATGAAATCAATCATCGCAATATGTATGGAATGAATCATAAAGAAAAATTATCCACAATTGAATAACATTGGCATAAAACATGTAATTGTGGAAAACTGAGAAGCACATAATATGATTTTCATAGTAGCTAAGGATTTGCTTCCAAGACCATAATAATGGATATAGTCCATTACTGAAATGGGTTTACATTCCATTCATGAGGTATATTAGAGAAAGAGATTTACATGTCATTCCAACACAACATTACTGGACCAGATTTAATTTTTGTTCCATTCATGTCAATCTCATGAAATATAAATCTTTCCACAATTAATTAGAATAAGATATAGGTCCCACCCATCTCATAATAAAATAATCCTTTCATGTTCCACAATACCTAAATCATTCATCATAGCATAACCCAAGAAATAAAATGGTTTTTTTAAACATCATTCCATCATTACATAATCAATAAAAAATATCATTCCATCATTAACATACTCAAATATTAGTAATAATAGGGATATAATAATAACCCTATTTAATGATAATCATCTTAGATGGATGATAATTTTGATAAAACACTTGAACTAAATTATTAAGGAAAATATCATTTCAACATCAAAAATGTTTTATTTTCTCAAAATGATGTGATATTTTAAAATAAAATAATTCAGTTGAAAATAAACTTGATATAGTGTAGAGGAAAATTCCTGGAAATAAATCATCATGAAACCATGAAAATCCACTCATGTTGTATAGGTTAAAAAAACATTCTCTTTGTACTTTTTTCAGAAAAGGGAAAAAATACCTCGTATGGTAAAAAAAGAATGTTTCCTTCCATAACATGTAGTTAAATCCAAAAATGCGTAAAAATGTATTTATACATACATAGTAGATTAGTAAATAATTTATGAAATTTGTTTTAGAAAAAATGGACATTTAAGAAAAATATATCCCCATTATATACTTACTTATAAACAATCTCAGATAAAAATGAGATTGCAAAATTATCCTTTAACATAGGTATAATTTCTTTCACATGAGTCTGAATCACATGTATAGTGGGTTTATACATATTATTAAATTTTAACAGAACCATAATAATATTTATGATATCATATATGATTCACTTACTACTTTATATTACTTTTTCATTTGTCAATTACATGTTAAAGCCATGTTTTGGGTAGTAATCATTTTATTTATCATTTGTGTTTTGAATTGTTATTCTTGATATTATTAATTATATCATGAAATACATACATATATAATGTAATACATGATTTATATATTATATTTATTTAGTATATAAATATAAATATAATAGATAGATAAAAAATGGAATACACCTTTCTTGGAGAAGGTAGGCCCAACGTACACATGAACAATGTTTTAATTTCTTTATTGAATTAAATGGAAGTAATTATGTAACATATATATACATAAATATGGTAGAATTATTATTTATTATATTTCATTGTTTTTATTATATATTTTTTTAAATAATTCTTGAATTTTTAACTTGGAAAATTAATCACATCGAGTCGTGGAGACGGTAAGTCGTACGTACGCACGAGCAACGATATCATTCCCATAGTTGTTGAATGATATTGAAGTGGATGGTTTATAATGTATCAGTATTGTTATAATTTTATAATAATCATATATATTTATTATTTCCACCGTTATACCCATCCAAGTAAGGTGGTGGTGAAAACAGATTACACCACGACGTGGAGATGGTATGTTGTACGTACAAACACATGGTGATTTTGTTTTTTGTAGTATTGATAGAAGGTGAAATAGTGATATTTCATATTTATAATGACATATCGTTATAATATTGAGTCTTATTTAATTACATTGTAATGAAACAACTAAGGAATATTAAGTTTATGTACAAAGAAATTTGAATGAATCGGTAGAAGATATTACCTCTTCCTCGATGGGCCTCCTATAAATTTCCTCAGAGGGAACTAGAGTTGGTCTATTGAGAAGATAGGAACCTCTAGAATTTAACTCGTGAAGTTGAGAAGAAAACATGTTAGGGTTTTTTAGAGCATGAATTTTCAAAATGAAGTGAAGGGGAGTGGGAGGAGGCTCCCTTTTATAAGAGAGGAGAGGGGCACTTTATGAAACTCTCAAATATATTACTTTATTATAAATTAAATTTCAATTTAAAATGCTCAAAAACTTACTTAATTCTAATATAAGATAATTTGGTTCGAATAAACATCATCTGATAATATTTAGTCACGTTTTGAATATTTTTTTATCCTTATCTTTTTGGTTTGACCCTTATTTTACACTCTTTAATCTTACGGTGATATCATGTTATTTACACATTGTGGGTAAATATAATTACCATATCATGTCAAAATAACCACATAAAGTTTTTTATGACCTTTATTTACAGATATTAATCTTTTTTATGAATCATATATTTTTATTAATTTATTATCATTTAATAATTTTTTTTATGTTAGGAATTGTGCAAATTTTGGACACTATTCAAACTTGACTTTTTTAAAAAATTCATAAAAACATGATTCCATCAAAACAAGGGCACTAAAACATCCTTGATATGTAATTATAGTCTATAAAATTCGTTTATTTCATCAAAATGTTCAAATTAAATTTTTTTTAAAATTTATAAATTCATTTATTTGAATCATTTATTAATGAGGTAATCACTACATCATAATTGTGTCATAAATAAATATATTAATCTAATGGATAACATTTTAAATAAAAAAAATTTAGGAAATATATATATATTTTTAAGGACTATATATATACCTATATATATGTGATATAACCCAATATTAACATCAATTTATTAAAAGATATATTTTTTTGTAATATTTATCTTTACGATAAATTATTTCTTATAAAATGTTATTTTCACATCCAAGTGAATCTGTATGGTCCCAAAATCAACCCAAGGATGTCCATGGTTGTAAATATCTCATTAATGTTTATTATATAATGTTATAGGGTAGTTTAATATTATTATTATTTCATTTTTTACACTTATTTACAAGATTTACCCTTTTACCCATGGTAAATAAAATAATTATTAAAGTTACTATTCATAATGTATAATAAAAGGTAAATACTTACACAGTTTTTACCTTTTGATTAAAAATATGTAATACATTTTTTCAAATTCAAAACATAGGTTTTTTATTAAATAATTCAAAATTAATTCCCATTTTCAAAACCAAACTGCGTGTTTTTAGGATGTAATAACTATCAAAAGATTAACATATGTTTATGTTCACTTTAAAAGTGAAAATACTTCCAGTGAACAAAATTGGATTAAATGATAAAAATATAATAAAATTACACTTTAGAACCACTTATAAATAATCTACATATATAAATAAATTATATGAAACCGAAGTTTTGAATTAAATTACAATATTTTTCATTATTCATTATAATAGGAATTTTATTAGACAAATAACAGAAATTCAACATAACTAAATTTTTATTTCCTTTTTCTAAAGAAGAAGTTCATTTTTTCAAATAAAATATTTAATGTTTTTAAAATCTATATTTAAAATTGGTTCTCCATCCAATGGTGGAAAAGTTCCATTTTTTTAGAATAAATTATTTATTTGAAAAAATGATCTTGTTATTATATCATATCTAGAAAATACATAATATGAATTTTAATGTCATATATATTCGAAATGTGGTTAATTATATTCATAACATTAATTTTATATCCCATTAAATAATAATATTTTAAAAATATATCATTGTTTAGTGAAACTCGGTATCGCGTACAACCCAAGCTATCGAAGAAGGTCACTTTTTTGTCTAATGAAAGCCAATTCAGTTTTACATGTTTTGAAAGCTTCCTTTGGTGTTGGGTATAACATAATTCAAAAATATTTCAGTTATACAATGATCAAAATCTATACTCAGTGTTGCGTGAAATGAGTTCTATCAAATAAACTTGAAATTGTGTGAAACAAAATCCAAGAATAGTATTGTGTATTATGCAACCTAATATAGTGTTGTGTATAGAGCAAGATAATATTGGTGTAGCATAAAAAACAAGTTATCAAATACATTAAAAGAATCTATCTCATAAAATCTCAGGTTGTTACAGATTATATAATTTAGATCGACAAAATTATTATAATACAATATGGGAATCTTAGTTTTTTATTATAATTAGGTGTAACCTTAGTAAATATTTATCACTTATGAAAATGTTGTTATGTTGGGTTAAACCATTGGTTAAACCATTAAAATAACCCAAATATTCAAATTTATACTATTTTATTGGTTTTTATCAACCAAATGATTCCTTTTGGAGTTAAATACTTTTTTACCCATTATTTTGAATATATGGATCCTATGATGACTTTTGTGAATACAATTTATATTTTATTCATTTGAAATTTGGATCATTGATTTTAAAGACATGGTTGGATAATTACAATATAATTTTTATTTCCCAAATTGTATAAAACATTAAAAAATTTATTATTAATCCAAAAAATCATGGGCACTAATTTATTACTATATTTCCTAGTTAAACTATTCCTACTCTTAAATTGGGTAATTTCCTTCAAAATTATTTGTGTCCATTTTGTTTTATTATATTAAAAGTAAATTATAAGTAAATATAAATTAAATTTTTTAAAATATACTTCAAATATATAATCATCTCCTCCATATTTTTTGAGAATTACTTATTTATTTTTGGTTATATAATTACCTTATCAAGGTAAAATTTTAATTTGATGGGATTAATGTTAACATGGTTATAAAGTCGTTTGAATACAAAAAAAAGGCTTCATATGAATCTAAAACTTATCTAAATGTGACATTTTGAGTATATATCAACCCTATTTCATGTTTACATAAAGTTTGGGGTTCATTTTTTTATGAAATGAATATTATAAAAATTTGTTATTTTATATTTTATTTATTTTCAAGTGTTTTATTTCCCTAAATTATAAATGGATACCACATATGCTCTATTCTACACACTTCATGGGGAATTTATGTCATCAAATACAAACCATAATACCAGTAAATATTCAATGACAACATCATAGAGACTTTTTTTATTTCATATGGTCCATCCTTTCAAGTAATAAGGTGTAAACCAAATGAATTTTATCCATATAGGTGAAACTCTTAATGGAGAACATTGATTTTTGTTTCATCTTACACAAAATATAACTATATTGTATAAATTTTAAATTCATTAATTAGTTATCTTCAATATATTGATATTATTATGTTTTTAATTTATTATTTATTATCCACATTCTTCCCATCCATTGGAAAATGATAATGTCACTTGTGTTTCTGTGTCGACTACCACCTCCATAGAGTGATGTGATTCGTTTATATTTTTTCTATACATACATATTAAAAGAGATATATCTAATTAATTTATATGAAATGTATGGTTTAATATTAATTTTATAAGGCTGAATTTGTTTTATCATTTTTATTCATCAATATAAAATTGAAAATAGAACTCATGCATACGTTTGACAACCATATACTTGAATAGTGAAATTCATTTTATTATGTGTATTTTTTTCATGACTCAAAAAATGTATACATTGTATAATAAAATTGATCATACTAGCTGACATAAACATGAATTTGATCCTATTTTTAACATAATTAGGTACTATACTGCTCTGATCAAGTGAATAAGTATGTTTCTCATGAATAATAAGAATGGGATCAATCTTTTGATGTAGGGAGTGACCTTATCATTTCTCATGGAGATTCTCAAAGTTACTTTTCACCTCTTAGTCCACCTAAATGTTTTCCCCAAATAGAGAAATTTATCAGCAGTGATGAATAAGAGAATGAGGTCTCTAGGGATGATCAACATAGAAGTTCATAGTCAATTGAAGCTAATGATGATAATAATGATGATGAAGATGAAAAGGAAGAACAATATGGTAATTAAAAAGAGGCTATAAATGATGTAATTTATTATGAATGTGATTACGAACCTGATGATGAATGTTTCAAATTGAATAAGAAATATGTAGAAATTATTACAGAGCTTAAGGATTCATTTGTTGAGGTGGTGCATTCCCCATTAGTGGAGGCTCTCCATGAAGCTTCAAATGATGATCTTGTTGAAGAATATTTAGTTTCCACTATTCAATAAATTTCATATTTTGGTGTGGTTGAGAAGATTTGTCTTCTAGATGTTGTGGAATAGATTGTTACTAATCAAGAAAAACTCTGCCTTTTTAAAAAGAGTTTAGAAATGAACCACTATATTATGGTTAAGATTCTCCTTTGGAAGAAAATGTTTAAGGTGAATCAAATACTAGTGATTATCATAGAAATGTTGAGATGCAAGATGTACCCAGTACTGACACTCAGTTTGAAGTAAGGCTTGACGGTTTCGGACTCTTAGTGGATACTCAGATTTCAGATAATCAGAGGAATTAGGGAGTTACAATTGTTTATTCTAGTATGGTTAATGCTACCACATTTTCTATTTATCTGAGATTTTGGTTGAACCTATGGAACAGGAGTGTGGAACATTATCTATTATTGAAAGGATCCCTCAATGGATTGATAAACCTGAAATCAATGTGGAAGGTGACCCTATGAAATCCTTTCTATTTATGGTGGATATTGAAGCACTGCCTGAGAAGTTCAGCACTATGAGATTGTCTATATCTAAACCTTCTCCAACCCCTATAAGTTGTTCCCATGGATATTTTCACTCAAGATGACATAAATTTTTTTGGTGAAAGGTTAATTTATGAGTTCCATATGATTTTAAGGCATCAATATCCTCTCTTGAAAAAACATAGTTAATAATATGCTCTTTATTTTTTTGAGGTTGTAATTTTTCATATTCAAACAAATATGATGCATCACATCAATGAAATCAAGCTTGAAATTTTCAAAATCTGAAGTGATATAGAATTTATTAACGAAATGGTTGAGGAACTAAAATGTGAGTTTAAAAGTTCTTTTTTTGGTATTATTAAAGTTTATGGAGAAAAATTCTCAGAATCTTCTATTACTTCTACCCCAACTATGGATGTTGATAAGATAAGGACTGTTGTATGAGAAGAAGTTGTATCCGCCTCTAGTATCACATTCAATCAAGGTCATGTTGTTCTACTGGAAATTCAAATAAAATTTTATCAAGGAACTGAGCATTATCAAATGGTCATCAAAATATATTCCAAGGATATGAATAATGATAGACAGACTATTAATAAGTCTATCAGGTTCTATCTCTCAAAAACGTGTGCCAAAAATTCTATGGATTCCTATTTAAAAAACATGGTTAAGATTATGACATTTCCTCCAGTGACTCAATACTTCAGATAGAATGTTAAGAAACATTAAAAAATCACTCATTATATTAAATCCTTAATGGAGAACAAGGATGATTTCAATAAGTTTATTGCAAAGGGAGGAAAATTTATTATTGATTTTATCAATATTCTGAAGCCTTATCTTCAAGTTCAAACTATTCTTTTTTTATCTCTATATGATATTCAAATTCCTTTAGCCTATGTTGGACCCACTGCTAGACCTGTATACTATTCACCCAATCCACAATATCATTATTACTTTGTCACCAATCCATTTTCGCCATTACCTCATTAACATTAACCATTTTATAAGACACTTACTAAAGCAATCAGACACTTGAAGACAGTTATCTGTAGATAGTTACCTCCCTCCAACACATCATCTTTTTTTTTGGTATCGAAAGTTATTCCTTGGTATGTAGCCTATTATCCTATCACTTATTATAAATAGAAAGAAATTATGGAACCTTATTCCACCATTTGACCTTTTAATTTTGTTTTTATTATACTCTAATGTATTTGACATTACATGGCTAATATTAACTTTATGTTGATACCTCCAAATGTCTTTCTTACCTATTATTATGAATTTTTTTACAATTACCAACAATTACACATCTCTTAATTATATCTAATTACTTTTTTGATAATCCCAAAAGGGGAATATTTTTATGGAATACATGCTTTTTTGGATTTTTTACGCTCATTGATTACTTTTTACCTTCCTTTTGTTCATTCATATCTTTATCTTTAATACTATATGTTTTACATTTTTTGTTGAAAAATGATTTTATCTTTTATTTTATTTTATTATTGTATATCTAATACTGTATTCACATATTGTTCTTGATAAGTCATTATTTACACATCTCAAATACCTTTGATAACTTGTTTTTACATTTATACTATTATTGTGATGCCATGATTTTTTATCATTATAAAGGGGAAGATTTCTTACCACTTTGTTTAAATGTTCCCAAAATCATGTTTTTAAAAATCTTATTAAATTTCATGTTTACCTATAAGTTACTTGTATTCATAGAATATGTTATAAATCTGTCTAAGTATGAGATATCGTTGGTCATGACCCACTGCTAGTACAAATATTCTTTGCATCTGAGATGCCTCCAGGATATCACTCCTCCATATTATCATATCGTTGGATTGTAGAATTAACTAAGTATGAGAAATAATTTATCTATAAACCATCAATATTTTATGCCTCCAGAGAATAATTTTGGCTATGTATGAGATACAGCCAGATGATACGTCATCCATGTCACAATATCACAATAATTCTGCTGACACTGAATGTTTTCCTAAATTTGAGACCCCTCAAGACCATACACCACTTGTAGAGACACTACTATATTTATAGAAATTTGTCTAAGTCTAAGACACCACCAGAAAAACATTTCACGAGATCAATGTACCATCAATTTTATACTGCCATTTTCACATAGCCATAACTTTATACACCCCCTGATATTAAGACATCGTTAGTATTTATATTACATTAATTATTTGTCTTTTGAATTATGTCTTTCTTAGATCATCATTTATTAAAGATAATTCTATTTACTATTTTATGTGTATAAATTATTGTATGTCAGAACAAGAAGTATGATGAATCAGCTCTAAATATTCTCCTTGCTACTATAGCTACTAAAAGTACAGCACACTCCCTGGTGAAAAAGGGAGAGAACACATGAAAGAGAAAGCGGAGAATCCCATACTACCAAAACATATATAACTAAACCCATTGAAAATTAAAATAGTTTAAATGAAGAGAACACTCAATGAGAAATCTAAACTGAATCATCTCATTCAGTGCATTCTTCTAGTCATAAAACTAGAGTTTGAAAAACTCTTTTGTCTTGAAGATTTCAAGAAGACTCAACTCATGTTTCATTGTTGAACAAAATCAAGATTCCAATATTGAATTGGAAAATAAAGAGCATCATTAAACCCTATAATACTATATTTCTCTTAAATTTTTATATTTTAACTCATTTAAGAAGTGCCTGATATATTCTATTTTACATATTTACACTGTCTAATGTGCTAAAATAGAAGAGACACAATATCTTCTCAAACATTCTTCTAATTTTTTTACCCATGGATAAGAGTGGTAGAGGTCCATGTGAAGAATTTTTTATCTTTAATCCCAAGAATAAATATGGAATAGGTCATGTGGGACATTGATAGTGTTATCTATTTTAAAACCTGATCTCTATTGTGTATTATCTGGTTATATTTTGTAATCCTTTGGTGGTGGGTGAACATTAAGTGGAGTGGACTAGGTATCGACTTGAGACTAAACCTATTGTATTAATTTTCCATGATATGTTTTTAATTTTTGTATATTGTTTTCACTTTAAAATTGAATATAGTTTTAACTATAAACAAAATTTATACTTTTCTTGTTTATCATTTATGTTCATATAGTATTTTAATCAAGTTAATTGATTTCAAAGGGTTCAATAATATTATATATATTATTCATCTAAGACCAAATCAATCTTAAGAGAAATATTTAGATGATTAAGATATATATTATTCTACTTATTATCATAAGTTGGACTATTTTTGAATATTTGGGGGATTTTAAATAAAAAAATCAGAATGTTTAATTAGGTACTCAATTCATCCCCCTCTTGAGATACTAACTCTAATCAACAATATTTATCTAATAAATCATTTTTATTTTATTCCCCTAAAGTTATTAATGATTATCAATTTAATAGTAACATTTTCTTCTCGTTGAATGTTTAAATTATTGATTAAATATTTTTATGAATAATAGAATTTATTTCCCTATTGGACGGGAATTTTAATTCTATGTTCTAATTTTTATTGAAATGTTTTCAAATTTATTTCTTAATATTCTCGTACTATTTCTGAAATTATTTGTTACCCATTTTTTAATATTTGAAATTGGGTTAAAATGACTATTAATTACATTTTAGGGGTGAGATATTTTTGAATTTTTACCAAATATGTGAAATGAATAATTTTTTTAATATACATAGCACAAAAAAACAATTCCCACCATCATCACTTCTCAATGCTTAAATTTTTTTAAATTTTTCCTAGTTTGTTTTCAACGAATATTTTTTTTACATTATAATTTGTAATATTTCTATATTTTAAATATATTATTTGAAAATGAAGTGTTATTTTCCTCAAGAATTATTTTAGATATCTTTTAAAAAAATATTTCATCTATGTAAAAATACATTGATGTTAATTTTTTTTATTGGGGATATGATAAAAAAATAAAAAACCATATACATCCTATGCATGTTCAATTAGTATAATGATGATAATTTTATGAATAAAACTTTTTTTCCATGGGTTATAATATGCTAATACAATGAAATTTTTGTGATCCCATGACATTTATATGAATGGATTATGATTATATGATTGTGAAGTCTATTATAGGCCTCTAATTAATCCTGTAAAGTAATATTGGTATCTAATGGGGTGATAATGATAAGAATGTACATGATTGAGAATAGTTTTTTTCACATGTTGATTCATGAGCATGATTGCTTCTAGTTATTCTCACTATAATATCTATGGACATGATTACATATATATTTGTTCACATTTTGATATATGGGTATGATGTCTTCTTATCTATACTCACAATATTATGCATGAACATGATTTCTCAAAGCTATGTTCCTAATATTATGATTTATTATGAATATGAGGTACCATACCTATGTCTATATACTTGAATAATTATTACTTCTTTGTCAACCTTATTGATTATATTTCTAGAAATGAATTTATTTTGGATTTTTGGATTTAAGGTTCAGTAAGAATGAATATTTTATTTTGGGAACATGAAAATTATTATGTTATTAAAAATTTATGATCATATTATGCTCTAATTATTAATATTTTTTATTTTAACCCTTACAGAGAATCTGAGCTCACCTTTTATAATGTTTTCCTACCCCATGTCATGATATAAGGTTCTAGGTGTGATGAATCTAAAAATAATTTCATAAGGAAAAAAACATGTCTTAGTTAATGGATATTATAACTAAATAAGATGTTTATTTATTTATTGTCTAAAGAAAATAATCCTATATGGCCATAATTTTTTTTATTATTAATTTTACTGAATATAAATTTATTAAGATGTATTAGGGATGTATTAAAAGTATAGGTTGTTATATCAGTAGTTATAATGACACAATTTAAGAAAAAAATTTACATATATAGTATAATTATGAATATGAAGAGATAAAATATAATCCATATTCACACCCTATCAATAGTTGGATTCAAAATAATATTAACCTTATATTATTAAGATTACAACCTCTATAAAGTAACAAATTCTATTTTTAATAATTATTTTAATTAAGTTTCCAAAATCATTAATTTTTATTATAAAATTATCAATTACTAAATAAAATAATTAATTGTATATAATAATGATATTATACACTTTTCAAACTATACACACCCATCAAGGGACAATGTGTTCTTATATTCACTGGTTTGGTCACCAACATGAATAATATTTTAAAACCGTATCATGGATAAATTTCTAAAAATAAAAAATAATATTATAATAAGATATTAAAAATTAATGATTTTTTTATGGTTCTTGAAATTTTATTTTATGAATTTAAATTATTATTAATATAACCTCATTGATCACAACAATTATCCAAATAATCTTTTACTGATTCCATTTTCACACAACATAACTAAAAAACCTTTTGAATGAAATAAGAGAATTATAATAAAATATATGTTATCTATTATTGTACCATAAATAATCTAAAGATTATTAATTTGAGATCAAATAATTTTTACCAAAATTGGAATCATAAAACATTCGTGAAATAATTAATGTTATTAACAGCAAGTGGTTGAAATAATTAAACCATTATTGGTAGTAACACCCAATAGTGAAAATAATATCTATCTTACAGATATATAATTAATAAATTATTTTAAAAGAAGAATATAAGAGATAATATATATTTTTAATTTTATGAAACATAATATTAAAATATTGATGTTTTTTATATAAGATCATGGTGTGTATTTGACAAAACATCGAATCACAAAAATGGATTCTTATGTCAAATCTAGTTTTGTGAAATATATTTCTTAATATAAACAATGCGTTATTTGGAATGATGTTTCTACTAGACCATTAATATTTTAAACCACGATCTCCTTATTTTTCATGATATTTAATGTTTCATTTAAAATCAGATATTTCAATGGTTTTTAATTCGAATAGTTATAAAGTCACAAGGTTTTTTATCTTAAATTTCAATTCCATGAGATATGTTATTGTTATTCCCCCTATTGTATATTTTATAGTTCACTTACTACACCATTTAACTTTATATTATAATAATCCAACATTTTATGATATTAAAATCCCTATTATATGTTCATTATATCATGGGGTCTTCACTCAAATGTTTCGAAAACTATTAGAGAATTTTTTATCTCAACACCATTCATTGACAATTTTCTTTATTATAAATATAATTTATTTATTTACTATATATGATACTTATTTTATTTAATATTCAATGATATATATAAAATACATGGGATTTTGTGTTCAATTTTAATCCCTCTATCTATCTCAATTAATTTGGTTCAATTTAAATGTTACTTGAGCTTATATTCATTTTCCAAATCAAATTATATTCCCTAGTGTCATACATTTTTACCTAGTTATAATAATCTAATCATGTTTTTATCCACAACGTTTTCCCCTTTTTCTCAAAATTTTAATGTTATACAAAACTTTTATCTATCAAATTAGCTAGAAAAATCATTCATTTACTATTTCGGTGATTAAGCTTATAAAAATCCCATATCGCCTTTATTTTATATAGTCATTAAATTTTTATGATTTTTATTAAAAATAGTATACCTCTATGAACACCATATAAATAACTCCTTTAATTTTGTGATTTTTATAAAAATTATATACATCAATTGATTGGGGAAAATATTGTTATAAAAATTTACTTTTTATTTATAAAGGGTAGTTACTATATAACCTATTATCTTGATTGATGGGTATTTAAATTGAATGTTACATAAAATATTTAGATACCCATTTATTTTAAATGGGTAATCATGTAACCATTACTGATGTAATTATTAATTCTTTCCTTATATTGTTCCATTTCAATGGGATAATAATCTCATTCTCATTCCATGGGTTCTTTATAATGAATGGATGATTTATTATAGAAATAATATGTTTGGATGATGATGGATGGGGACCTGTATTCCCCTCTAATTCATTGGTTTATGTTGATATCTTATGAGATAGTCAGCCATGGACATAATGAATTTGTTCAAATAGGATTAGGTATAATAATATTTCTCATATTTTCAGGTTTTCAAATAACGTAAATGTTCACATGGGAATGGGAATAATGTGTTTTCTTATAAGTATTCCTATTATTATTATTATAGTTCAATATTTAAATTTCCTTTTATATGTTATGCATCATTTCCATGATTCCTTTACTACATTGTTATGTTGCATTCCATGTTTATTTATAATTTCAAAGATATTCCACTCTTTTTAGATATATGATGCATTATGTCATGATATTTGATACATTATTAGTTGGTTATAACATTAATTTTTTATTTTTTATATGATTATACTCATATTATTCTCAATTTTAATCTCTGATTATTATATTTTATGTTTACCCTTCTTCAAAAAATTGGATTAACCCTTTTTAATGCTTCAATTTTCCCATGTTTTAATGAAAATTAATATGTATAATGTTACTATAAGGGTATTTTTCATGGTGAGCTTTTTGTAATTGATGAAAACTTTTAACGCATTAACTAGTTACTCATATTTTAAATAAAATTACCATCAGTTAAAAAATAAAAGCATTATGTAAGTCATTTTCACCTACTTCACATAAAATATCAATGAAAAAGATCATAAGAATGTATTATAATAATTTATTTTATTATTTCATGCAGTTATGAGATTCTATATATTTTTATATTAATAACATTGGCTCTACATATCCATGACTGTGCTCATACTATGTATGAAAAACACATCCCATTGGGGTATCAGTGTGTTCTAATAATATAAATTGTATATATATATATATATATATGTGTTTGGGTGTGTGTTTGATTGTGTATACATGAGGAAAATATATAACATCAAACAATAAACATAAGAATAGTCATCAGGTCATTATGTGCTAAATAGAAAACTATGACAGGAAACCATACTTTGTCTAATCACGTCATGTAACCATTGTATTTAATAGTCTCATATATATGAGGATGTATTATAGTGTAACAAATGACTCCCTATTGGACAACATATACTAACATGTAGTAGATGGTGAATCTACACTCAAATACTACAATCATGGGAATAAAATTTAATATGGAGCAGGTATAGGCATAGGTACTTGGATTGCGGATCATAGAGCCATGCTTCTAGATAGTAGTGTTTGGAATAGGATGGAATGCAGACTAGTCTTGGATTCCAGTCATATAAATGATCATACTTGGTTATTTTCATATAGGATGGACCTACAGTTCATGTAGTCTTACATTTCATGCATTAAATAAATTACAAATAGGGGTTGTTGAGTGGGTCATCACCTTGGGGGATATGGAATTCCTTTCCATTCTATTTGTGTGGTGTGTTTGTGTTTGAATGTAATCATACCCCCAATAACCTAATATATATATATATATATATGATATTATATGTAATATCATAATCTCTTCTATTATAAAAATATATAATAAATTCAATAGGACATATTAATCTCTTGGATATTCTAACTGTCATTCAGAAAATCTATATAAAACCCAAAATTCTTTGATGATGCAATCCAAGATGTTAATATTCCAAATCGATTTGTGGTGACCTTTCAGTCAAACCATGGGTTGATATTTTTTATATAGTATTATATTTCCTACTTTTCTATCCAAAAAATCAAATGTTAAATGGAAGCTCGGTTTCTCTATTGATTTATCCATATGATGTATCTATAATTATATAGGGGATAAGTACCTAAATAGTGTTACTCAACACCCTGCTTCACATGGTCTCGTTTCCCCATTTCCACAATCCATATAAGAAAATATCCTAAGTAAAATAATATCCTTGAAATGGAATCCACTAATACAGCTCAAACCTAACATACACAATAAATGTAACTCTTCATGAAAATATATATTTGTTTATTAGAAGAGATCATAATGCATGTCACATCATTCATCAAGAAGAATGTGATAATAATTCTATACCATGAAAAATTATATGGAGTATAATGTAATAAATTGTTCAATATTGATGACTCTCCTTTGAAGTAATTCAATATGTTCCATATAACCATCCCATTCTATGGTCACTATTAATGGAACATAACATACACAACATGGTGATCCCACTACATGTAAGCACTAATGTTCCCAATCAAGAAAAGGATAGTCCAAATCCACTTCTCATTCATCCATCATAAACCGATATTATTACCAAATTATTATCCTAATCAACTCCCACTAATCCACATATAAACTGAATTTCATGTTATTATGAAAATTCCCATTAATGATACTTTTCTCCCAACTGATATCTTTTATATGAGAACTCAAAAGCCTACCTACTTTAGGTAACCCTACCCCATAAGACTAAACTGATAACTAAAATAATTATTCGACTAATAGAAAAATTCATGTGTAC
Organism: Viscum album; assembly: GCA_963277665.1. Taxonomy (NCBI): domain Eukaryota; kingdom Viridiplantae; phylum Streptophyta; class Magnoliopsida; order Santalales; family Viscaceae; genus Viscum; species Viscum album. The sequence continues at coordinate 1,472,915,307 of OY728161.1, forward strand.
AATCAAACCAAAAGAGGGTATTATTAGTTATATATGAAACATACAGAATCCTCAGCCATTATCCCTAAACTCAAGAATCTATGGTTTATGAAATTATACCTAATATGTCCAACCAAGTATATAATCAACTCATCCAATCCCTTAAACATACCTATCAAATCTCAGAAACACAACTAGAATAATTATCCCCTTGAAGACATAAACTCTATGAAATCCCAATTCCGGTTTAATCACTAATGTTCCCACTTTGATACTTTAAGCCTTTATAAAACATAATTCTATAAATTAGGGAACCCTTTTACCATTATAATTTCACATAGAATAATATTTTAAAGATTAAATTCAAAATAATTCCCAATAAATAATATTGGATAGTATTATTTGAACCAACTACCACAAATATGAAGTCACACTATCTGATCTACGATTATCCACCATCATTATACCATATCCTAAGCTATCCATCAATTTCCTATCAACACAAGGCCTTGAATCTATCAAATATCATCAAAATTATTCTGAAATTAATTATTGTTAATTTATACATTAAACCAATACTAATTCAATGTCTACTTTTTCTTGAATAATCAATGAATATGTCATCGAGTGATCACATAAGATCCAATCCTCGGAAAAAGGGGTGTGAACTAGACATGAAACCCATGAAAATCTATAACATATGAAATCCAAAATCTCTCATTTAAAAAACTACACAAATTTTTCCCAAATGATAAAAATACACATATAGTTTGTGCATTAAGATATCTTGATGAAAAACATGAAACCAAGTGCTTAAATCTCCCCAATATGTCTTCTATCCCCGACCTGGAAAACCATAATGTTTGGTTATATTCAACCATTATTCGAGGGAATCATCCCTAAAAGTCTATACCAGTTCGTAATAAATATATTACAAACCACGAGGAGGAATAACTGTAGAATAATTATAAAAACCGACGATGGTGGATATGGAAATCGACATTAAATCTCTATTGATCAAGGAGGATAAGTGGGAGGAAGATGATGGTTAAAGGGTCTTTGAATCCCCTTTGTTACACATCTATTAAAGAATTATTACTTAAGGGGGTTTCAATTTTAATGGAAAATATAATATATTTCTCTTTGAATAATTGTTAGTAAATTATTAAATATCTATATGAGCACATAACCATTATTTATTATGAAATTTCTATGAAATATCTAGATCAATTATGTACCAACCATCATATATTATAGTAGAAATATGTACGATAAAATAATTACGTTCAATATTACTTATAAGTAATGTTACCCATAGTATTAATAGGTTGAACATTACACATTTAACATACAAATTATAGTGTACCATTACACCTGTGAGGGTAACATTTAATTTTATTTTATTTTATCCATAGGCTTCACAAAATACTTAAATACATTAAGAAATCTATTATACTTCTCAAAACCCATACATATAAATTATAATATTATATATCATAAGTTTACCTTTACACATTTAAATTATGAATATATTTTTTCAATTCGTATCATAGGGTAACAATATTTTCTCATTCACTTTACTATTTCTTATTCTTAAATCATTGGATTACTCCTTACACGTTATGCATATCAGCCATTAAATACAACATTTTTTATAGGAAAACACTAAATATATTTTCCATTAGAAACCTATATATATCTTATTATTACCAATTCATATAATCCAGACGATGCCTTACATATCAGCCCTTACAATTTAGTCATTCCCCATTTATCAAGCATATATCTATGATTCTAAAAACCATCAGAATCCTTCATTAGTAATCTCATCTAATTTACAATTGATATATTCAACAATAATTTTTTTTAATATACATCAAATTACTTTATAAATTTTTTAATTTTCCAAAAATCCATTCAACAAAATTTTAATGGAATTTTCTGGAATGAATGAACTCAAATGAATGTGTTTTATCACATTCTAATTAATACAACATCTACATCAACATCTCTTCATCACTATCAATTTAGGAACATCACCTGATACTCCAACCAGGGTTCCTAACATTTCCATAAATAACTCATAAAGATGTTTTGAATAATAGAATACAAATATGAATACCAATTCTCAAAATATAGGTACCCCATGACAAAAAATTCAAGTTTCCTATGAAAATTACTTATATATTCCCAAGTCATCTAAATTTATATTTTAACAATATATATATATATATATATTCATTTTAGATATTTTATTTGATATGAAATAAATAATGATGGAATTAATTAATGATATAATAAATCATTTATGAAAATATATTTTATTGAGATGAAATTGTATTTATTATTTTTTTAAAAATTATTTACTTTTAATGAATAAATTATTCTAAATTATAGTGATAATATTGATGAAATTTTTATAAAAATAAGTTAATAAATTTGAGGAAAAAAATTTCAATAATAATTAATATAAATTAAACTCTTTGAGGTCATATAATATTGTTTTACATGAAATATTTTTTTCACTATATATTGTCCATTTTATTAAATATACATTTCTCATAATCTAATTTTGTGAAATTTATAAAATTAATTACTATATTTTTATACTAAAATAAATTAACAAAGAAGGAATGATTTTTTGAATGTTAGAAATATAAATATAAATCATTAAAGTCATAAAATTAATATTTTTTATATAATTATTTGTTTCAATATGGTATGTATTTATGTCTTAAGAAATTAAATTTTACACTATTAGTCATTGATTTTTAATGAAATGTAAAACACACACACACACACATATATATATATAAACTTGTAAATTAAAATTTATTTACTAATTATCACTCAACAAGAAATAAAAATAAATTCAATTATTGATTTAAAAAAATATAATTTTATATATATTATTTGAATTCATTTAAAAATTAATTTTTATCCCATTTCTGTAGGAATGTGATTGAATTTGTCTAAATTAAGGAATAATACATTAAAATTAAAAATGTATATATAATATTTTTATTAAATATTTACCATCATAAATAATTATATCATTTAAAATCAGGTAAAAAATTTATAATATTACATTGTATTAATTTTAAATAATTAATTTTATATAAATTAATTCTAGAAGGACAAGATTAGGATTTATAATTAATTCTACTATTCAAACCAATATTTTCTCATCTATATCACCTAACTCCATTTTGATTCCATGTTCACCCTTCACAAAAAAAATATGTTTCCAATGAAATTTCCATCATTTTCACTAATTAAATTGCCCCGAAAACCAGTCCTATAATATTTTTCTACTTTATCCCTTCTAAAATATCTTTTAAAAAATTCCACTCTCACTTTAGGGAGCCATTGATCCCAATATGGAGACCTAAATCCTTTATTTTAAAATATGGTGTTACAATGAGAGATTCTATTAATGTATGTAATGTGTTTCTATTAATCACATTCATTAATCTAACCATTTATTCAACTATTACACCCTTCAAAATAATTTAATAAATTATTATTAAAAAATTATAAATATAAAATTTTTTTATTACATGAATATAAATTTTTACTCATACTCATTCATCAAAATATCATGTCCTTGTTTTTTCTATCTCAAATTTATAATTTGATGCTTTCATTTGGTCTTTATAAATTACATAAATAGAAAATTAATAAATATTATATAATGATAATATTTTTTAAAAAAATTATTTATAAACCTTTTTTTATATTTATACAATTTCAATATATATCATTAATAAAATAGTTTATTTTTATTAAATCAATATTTTTTAAAAAGATATTTTCCTAGATTTCCTTATAAATTATCACCATATCATCTATAATATAATAATATAATAGTTTAAATCTATAAAACACACTAATATAATCATAATGGTGGTTTTGTAAACTGAAACACATGATTATGGTGCATGAACCAAAATCTTTTCTCAGAAGAAATTGTGGAAAAACATAACATTTTTCAACTGAATATTAATTACAATAATGAATGATTAAAATTGGTAAATAATAAATTTTAAATGAAAATTATTATGTAAAATGGCTTTAAATATGTTTCATGTGTAGATAAATTTTATTCATGAATCTATTATACGAGAGTGAGGGCATGTTTGAAAAATAAGGAATCATGTGTGAGGGGTTTTCTTTTGATATCTCAATTTATATGAGAAAAATTTATTAAAACTTCTATTTAATGGGTTTTATTTAATATTAATGTATTTATTACTTTTTATTCTATTTCATTAATTTATGAGAGTTTACATTCCTGTCTATTTTCCAATTAGATAATTTTCTAGTAAATTCAAACTATTTAATGTTTTCAAGGGGTTTCTTCATGAATTTTTTCACAATCGTTCATATATCCTTTCATATGAATGATTTATATTACCTCTATTACAGATAAACATTCTCATTATAATATCTTTTAGTCTCCAATTTAATTTTATTTCAATTCTAATTTTGAATAATTTTTTATTAAATTTGCTTCTTTTTTTCTCAATGTTTCTTAAGACACTCTAAATGATGTCTCATATTCATAAATAATTTTCTTATCATGTATTTTTAAAATTATATGAGGCTATAAAATCTTAAGAATCTTATTTTGATTAATAATATCATGTTCTTAATTTTTTTTACTTTACATGTTACCAAAAATATTAAGAGCTTCTCATCCTATTTTAAATTATCTAGGACAAGATTTAAATTTTACACATATTTTCTTTTATTTCATTTATTTCCACAAGATATAAATATTTTCCAATTATATACATTTGATTTATAGGATTTGAGATTCAATTCACTCATTCAATATGTTTTTATTCATACATTTCTAAATTAGTAATACATTCATTGACTCAGGGTCCTTTTATGAGGATAAACTATTTTTTCTACAAAATTATTCTCTTATGTTATAAATATTGTATTTTATCTATTTAATAGTTTTTTCTATTCTCTCTTGGGGAAATTATAGTCACTTCCCCTACCTCCAAAGATATCATAATGAGTTGAGATATATAATTACTCTTCATGTTAGGCCCTTAATAAGCCTCGGGTTGGTAACTAGCACTGATGCTATCAATATATCAGGTATGGTAGGCATTACCCTCTACAATATAAATTGGATCATTAAATAAGATGAATCGGAAACAATCGACACCTTGACATAATATAAAAGAAATCCAAAAGATATCCTAAAATTCATCTATAAATAAAACTAATATACAAAAATGTCTCCAATGTAAATACTAAAATGTAAATCTAATACAACGACACAACTATACCAGGATCAAAATTATTATTGTCTATCATGGTCCACATAGTCCTCCTAGAAATCGTGAATACAATTTTATATATGTAGGGTGAGCATAAAAGTATACCCAATAGGAATACCATGTTATCTCATGAACATGTGAAAAAAAACATACTAATGCACTTGTGGGAAAATAGTATAACCAAAATATACCTATATAGGTATACTAACCAATCCCTCATCACCATGAATCACTCACCAAATAACATATCCATTTATAATAACATATTACATAGCATATTGATGAAAGGTACCATACACAACTTCCCCACTTATTTCCTACTATCACACTCCCAATGGAAAATGTCCTTGAACTCCCACATGATTTGTATAACATCGCACCACATCACATTACTTCCTTACCACAGACATCTGGTCCATCACATCACTCAGATCTCACATGAAGTCACCTGGACCATCACATCTCATAACTAGAACAGTAGTGTATCATGACCATGAAGGATTTCAACTTCATTCCCTCCATCCCATCACATCTCACCTAAAGACACCTAGTCTATCACATCTAGAGAACATCACTTTTGACTTTTATCCATCACAGCCCATTGATGTCACTAATTCTTGGAAGAGGGAGTGGTAAAGAGAGGGTATCCAACCATCCATCCTCCCATTTAGATGTTGGAAAAACATTACCTATATATATATATGGGTGTCGGCACATGGTGTTTGTGGAGGGTAGGTAATATATAGAAATCCCAATGTATAGACAGTGGTATATAAATCATCACCCACATATGCCTAACCTATGGGTTTAATATAAGAGTATCAACCATCTCATGACATTACCTCACTTTTTTCCGCTCCATGTTCCTAAGACCACGTAATAATAAATAATAAACATACCTTCATCCATATTAATTAAATATAATTTCTAGATTTTCCATTATCAACCCATTTAAATTAAAATAGTATGTTCATTAGATTCTTTCAATATAATTAATTTATAACTAACATCCCACCATTTAGACCACATACCTTGTTACAATTTATTCATTCATTATCCAACCCAAGTTAATTCTAATACTACTTGTGAAACTTTTACAAAACATCCCCCAATACACAGAATAACTCAACATCCCAATAATCACATCCACTTCCACCTTCTATAATGTCACAACTACTTTCACAAACATGCTGCAAAACCACACCATAATCATCAAAGTAGCCTCACTTCACAACCTCATCACATCTTCTTCCCCACACACATCATAACAAATGCCAAAATATTTTCCATAACACAAAATAAATCATATTAATAGGGTATTTAATCACATTTAACTTTATTTTAGAGGAATTATCTCATGAGCCATATATGAAAGGAAACCCATTTCATCAGTGGATTATAAGTTAATATCTGATTCCATTTAGGATTTAATCAAAAAATATCAAAAATAGGGGTTCCATAATAGCACAAATATATTGAAAGAAGACACTAATTTCCAATATTTTCATCAAGACATTATTCATATACAGAAACATTATCAATAATGAAAATATATCATGTAAAAACATGTTATTCACATTCCCTTTCCCCATTTTAAATTAATATTACCAATTATTATATATTTATTAATTTTGATGAAATTGTATACACATAGATAAAAACATCCCTCCTTACATGTTACACATATGAATAAATGAATTAAAATTTCCATATTGGAATAAATATTCATTACAAAATTTGTTGCACCAATAATAGGGGTTGTGTTCACAAGATAAAACCGCCTATAGAGAACTCGACCTATATAGGGGCATAGTTCCATGACTCCAAAGAGAAAATACTTTAGAAACTCAAATATCATAAATAATAAATCCCCAAATTAATTATGGATGGTTCTTTTCTTTAGAATGATCAGATTTCAAACAAGTTGGATTTGATACGTTTTAGTTGACCATTAAAGAAAGATCCCTAAAATCTAGGTTTTATGACCATTTTAAATGTCTATATAATTTAATAAATTGAATATATAATTATCCACATTTAGAAATTTTTTAAATTTCATTAATTAAGTCATTAAAACCACTTTTTCAAATATTTTTCAAATTGGATTATCTGGAAAATCTAGAAATAAAAATTGGATTCACTTTTGATATACATCTAGTGATCTAATATTGGAATCTACCACCAATTCAGATATCTATTTTTAGTTCGGTGATCTACTTCCATTTCCATTTCAATGGTCTACCAGTAGTTTAGTGATCTACTACTAGTATAGTGATCTACCACCAGTTTAGTGATCTACCACCAATATAGTGATTTATTACCAATTCAGTGATCTACCATAACTTTTGTGTTCTACCATTTGTCATCTATTACTTGGATATACCATCATCCTTTAAAACACACATTTTCAATTCAAAATGTTTGAAAATTCCTCCTTTACTTCACCCAACACCTCTATTATTTACTTGGACTCTTCAACCATAATATTTTCATTAAAATAATGGGATAGAATGTCTATACCATTACCTGAGATACCTATCAAACTATTCTGAACCGTGATAATTCAAATAAAATGTATAAGGAAAGAAAGATAAGTTCTAAAAAATCATCCCTCAAGATAACTTCGAAGGATCTCGTTATATCTGAAACACAACCACCAACCAAACACTCAATCCACAAGCCTCCCATCTTCCAAAATCCCAATTGAAAAATATATTCGACCCACACATATACCAAATCCAAAAAATTATAAACACAATAAACATAATATCCCCAATTATACTAGTTGAGGAATTTCATCTCCCCTATAAAAAAACTATTCTTTTTTTGTATCACTGGCTAAATTTCATGGTTTTAATAGAACCAATGGTAAAATATGTCTCTATTAGAGATTAGTTGTTTTCCATCCACATGTGTATTGTTACATTAATCATGAATCACATCAATAAGTAATAATTGAATCTCATATCAAATAGAAAGGTCAAAACATCACATCAAAGCACTATAAGTAAATATAAGGAATAAAATGACTTAAAAATTCTTCATATATTATTCATGGATATGCGTCTCATGGTCCCAAGTTCTCTCATCCAGACCACCATGTATCCATAGTTAAAGGAATAAAAGAATGGACCGTCCTCATAGAACCATCCCTAAATAATATAAGATCTCCACTGGATGCTCCATGAACATTAGGTCGTCCTTGATATCTAACCCGCCATATTCAATGAAATAAGAGTTATCATGAATATATCAATGGATCTAAGAAACATGGAATCTATCATAGATCCATTCCATGCATATAAGAAGTTCTAACCAGTAATCCACCTTATCAATGCACCATAAAACCTCGAATGACCCAATTCACTAGGGCTAGAACATACTCCCCTTATTTATCCTCTACTTCCCACATCATTGGGACACCATAAAGAACACATCGTCTGAAAACTCAAACCCCAAGGGCCTCCTCCTGTGATCTTAATAATTATTCTTCATTTCCTACATTCCTTTTATTATTTCTTGAAACAACTAAAACTTTTTTTCTCTACAACAAATCGAAACAAACAATTACTGCCTCCCCAACCTTAGCCTATAAAAATTAAGAATGACATGGGCACCAATACAATGAAAAAAATTGGATTATTCTAATGGATATGTGATATATTTTTTTCATGAAAACTCATCCAAGGGTAGGTTATGTTTCCAGGATCATCCAAATTCCGTGACACATTACTACAACATTTACCCATGTTTCTGGATAGTCTTGTGTGTCTTCTCATCCATTAGAGGGTGGAATGTAGTGCTAATGTTTAACAGGGTGTCAAAATCATGCTTCAGTCCCCTATAGACACATGATTTAAAACATGCTTCTAGGTCCAAAAAAATATACCTTCAAACTCCATGTAACTACACCATATAATTCACATACTTATTTTACAAAACCTCTATTGTTCCCAACTCCGTGATCACTAGGAAGAGAACTGATTTCATTAACCAATCCATGATTACCTAGATAGAATCAAAACCTCCATGGGATAGGGGAAAACCATTGATAAAACCTATATATATTTCATAATATTTACACATGGGAACATACAAGGTATAAAAAACCTCTAAAAACATTATTCTTGACCATTACCTACGAAAAACCATACATCGAACCAAAAAATCAGCCACAGCTCATTTCATCCCGATCCACCAAAACTGCACCCTCTAGAAATGTGAAATCTTGTAAAATATCAAGTGTATTTCAAAAGTTGTTCTATAAAACACATATAGGACTCTCCCACGCTTCACTACTTGTATAAACAACCTCCCATTAATCAACGTATGGTTCTGACCATCCATATAGAGCATCATCATGGCCCACACAATCATGCATTACCTCTTACTTCGAGTCTCCCCACTAAGAATCATATACCTACTACATTTGAGAAGTATATATCTCCATCTGAAAAAAGAATCTTCTTCCATTAGAAAACCCATTGATCTATATACAGGGCTTCCAACTCCTTTATCAATTTCCGAGGATCCCTTACCTTCTAAAAACATATTTTTTCATCTTTCTTCTCAATGAATCAGCCATAAAATTCCTTCATATTGAGGTGTAAAAGATTTCAAAATCATAATCTTAACTAAACTCCACAAATATACACTTTAATAGATATATATCATATAGATAAAATATATACCTCAAATTATTGTGATCTATGAAGACCAACAAGCGGTCTAAAATAATGTAATGTTTCGAGAACATTAAAACAAACACTACTAGTAGTAGTTATATATTTTTGGAGGCATAGTTATTCACATGGAGGAACAACTGCCTATAACATATGAGATCACTACCTTCTTCAACATCAACACACATCCCAATACGGTACTGGAAGCATCAAAAAACCCCTCAAAGATCACATCCTCCTCAGGAAATTGAATCATTGGAGAACTGACGAACCTGCCATTAAAATTACCAAACATTCTTTATAACTGGTCAGTCTACACAAAATGTTTCTCCTTCCAAGTCAATGTTATCAATAGAGATGCAAAGAGAGATAAATTGGTAAAAAATATCAAATAAGTGCATACAAGACTAAGGATTCTATGATCCTCTGACTTGTTCTTGGGTGTTTCCCAAGAAAAAAGTTCCTTGATCTCTGAAGGGTCTATACCACACCCTGTCAAGACACCACATTTCCATGTTATTACTCTTATAGGGTCCAAAAAAATACTTCAACAAATTTACATTGAGTTTTTGACATATAGGGACCTATAAAGTAGATATGAGATACTCGCCATGCACCTTCTATGAATTTTATTAGATCAATATTTCACTGATGAACACAATAAAAAACATTCCAATAAATCATGACACTAAAAGTTCATGATCCCCATTGACTCAGTTAGTGATTTAGTGACTTCTAAGATCAAGAACATGATCTAAAATTTCCCATAATAATATTTTAAGGTAGATATTTGGATATCTCCATCCTTCAAACCTAATTGGTGATATATAGACCACGGATCAACCATAAAGATCAAACTAGATCCACTCAATTGGATGAAAATATCATCGATCCTCAAAAGAGGATAGAGATAATTTATCATCACTTGGTTCAACCTTTAATAGTTCACACACAACCTCATACTACCATATTCCATTTTATGGAATAACACTGGATCTCCCCTTCATGGAACCCTTGTAAAGATGAATATCGTCTACATAATATCATAAATCTAAATCATCAACTCTCGTAACATATAAGGTTATATCTAATAAGGATCCATCTAAATTAAAGAATAACCAATCTCAATGTATATCCTGAAATACACATCGCGTCAATGAGGTATTGTTATGACCTTATCTCGGAAAACAACAATGATATCCTCCACACCCTTGAGAACACCTCCAAACCAATCTTATTATAACATCTCTACCCTCAATGAAAGATGGGGATCCACATTCATACTACCCACCTGACAACCTTGCTCGACAATGAAATCCACACACTTTCCATTCACATCCTAGAACATGTATCTCTTTTGAATGCTATAAATTACAAAAATTATGGAATACAACCAATTGATTCCTATGATGACATTTTATAGCCTCATCTATAGGAAAAATATCCCCATAGGATTGATATATCCCCATCATCTGTTTATTCCCCCAACAAACATCATGCAATATGGTCTGACCTAAAACCGTTGTAGTCAATACTAGGGGCACAAGAATCCTACCTATGTCTAGTCTATGAGAAAAGACTATAGAAGGTTAAAAAATTACTTTTAACCTCCTGAATCAAAAAAACAATAGAAATTGATAGATGATAAACTGGTAATACCTATAATGATATTTGGACCCTCTTGTGCTGCTACCTTCGCTACAAGAAATTGACCATACCCAGCTCCTCTACCAATCTACTAACAACAACCTCTATAACCATGCTCATTTTGGGATCCCAGAAATCAATGAGTATCCTTAGGACAGTCTCTTACTTCCCTATCCTCTCTATATAGAGCACAAACCAGATTCCCCTCTAGATGAAATAGCCTTGTTGTTAACTGTGGTTGAGGTTGACACTGGTCATATCCACCCCTTCAAAACTAATCTCAAGCAACCCCTTCAAAATGATCCCAACAATGACTATGAACCCCACAAAAGAAACACATTGGCCTGAAGTCCCTAATAATTGCATGGAGACCACTAGCCTTAATAGTACGTAAGGAAATCTACAGATGTCAACTCACTACAAGTCAAAATATTTATGTCCATAGTTCTTAATACATAGCACTAACAACTATCATCCTTCCAGAACCCTATTGGATCCCCTCTCATAGTAATACTCCTCATTAATGAATCCATTTGTTCACCTCTTCCATCATTAGAACATCCAGATATTTTTGAAATGTAAATGTAGTAACTACATACTAGATCGAAGGATAGAGTGCCTCTTCAAGACATCTTGTATGATACTCCTCATAAGGAAAAAAAATCAGGAAAAATGGAGAAGGTCCATGATCTTGATCCCAAACTTATGTATATACATACTTCCCTTTATAAGGGATCATATCTCCTACCTCTCCACATCCTATATGTTCAATGAAATGAACTCTACCTAGGAACACATTTCAAATTAAAACCATGAAACATCACCCACCTTCGTATCACTATGGTACGACATCCACCATTTGTATATAGCTCCTTACATATAACTATAAAATAAGGGGACCCAATACTCCGTCGGGGCCATGATCAAAATAAAATTCATATCGTTATGATTTAGCCATCTCTCTGTATCCACATTATAAATTATACAAGGATTTCATAAGCTTGGTAGTATAGAGTTTTATTGAGATTCATTTTGATTTAATTTATTCAGTTCAACCTCCCACAACCACCAAACTCAAATAAGAACAGAATTCATCATGATGAATGTACTACTCATAGGTCTCTACACTGTGAGTGATTATTCCTCAAATGTTCATTCAACAGGATTAGATTCCAGTCAATGGATCATGGAGGGCCCTAAAATTCCATAATCTAGACAGCCTCCCTATTCTATGTCATTCAATATGGTCAACTAGAACTATTTCCATACCAATCTATGAAATCAACAATATTCCTAACCCCAAACTCTATCCTATGTCTCAAACATCACCTCAGATACCAATCATTCATGTCCCAATCCGTCTAAAGATACCACAAATATTGGATATATATAATGACCATTGAGTCACGTCTCTAGTAGGCCCTAGGTTAGTGACTAGCACTGGGGTCTAAAAATATCATGAATGGGAAGAATTACACTATAATATAAATAGGATCAATAGATAAAATGAATGAATCATAAGAAAATCCATCACATAATATAAAATATATCCCAAAACCATCCCACAATACATGTATAAATAAAACTGATATATTTAAAATATCCAAAGTAAGTGCCCAAAAGTAATGCAAAAGTAGCGACACAACAATTAGCCATTGATCTGAGCTAGTAATGTAAAACACGATTATCGTAGTCCTCATGAAAATCTAAAAACTGATTTATAAACATAGGGTGAGTGAACATGTATACTCTGTAGGAAAACCAAAGAATCTCATGAACATGTGAAAAGAGCATACTAATGCACCCATAATAAAATAGTATCACCAAATATCAATGATTTAGGTTGACTAACCAATCCCTTCCTCCCCCTAGATCACTCACCAAAAAACACAACCAAGTATAATGACATAATATGAATCATATCAATGAAACCAACAATACGCCAGTTTCCCATATATTTCCATCTGTCACACCCCAATGATAAACATCTTGATTATAACATCCCACCTTTTTATCACATAAACTTTCATTACATTTTACAAAACCGAGGATCTTTAAGGTTTAGTGTCTTGGAAACCAGGAACTTAATACATGAATCAAAAAAAAACATTCTTCTTAAACACTTGAAAGGCTTATCCTTATGTTCATCCTAGGTTAATTACTGCATCTCATAACCTGGGGACATACATCAAAAGAAAGGGTGAGCAGAAGGCCCAGTAAGTGAAACAAGGGGAAACATTTAACATGTGAACTTGAGATACATCAACAATGTCATGAAAAGAACTTTAAGGAATGAGAAAGAAATCATGTGGCATATCATAATAAAAATAACATTTTTCATAACTTGAAGAAATGGCTACATCATTTAACATAGACAATCATGAACATATCACCAAGGTCCATCCCCAAGGTGTCATTTGAAAATTACCAAGGATATTCACCAAGGTATCGTGAAAATTGTAATCTCTAGTGGTTGCATCATTACCCAATGCATTGGAGCGATATCAGGGAACACCCTAAAATTTTCCTTTATTATCATGTGAGACACATATATAATCATTAATAATTTCATAAAAAACCCATATAGCATAAAATAAATGGGTTTCATTTCATAATTATAATGTTTCAAAAACTGCTTTAATGGCATGATCATTATGTCACTTTAAACCCACGAAAAGGGAAAGTGGGTTTCATGTATGTAAATCCCAGAATATTATATAGAAAATTTTAATATATATGTGAATACCCCTATATAAATATAAGCTTTGAGTATTCACTTAATAACATAAAATAATTTGTAGATAAAGAGGGAGGCATTTTGAGACGAAAACTATGCAGCATAACATCTATGATACATGGTTTTAGAAAATGTTGGAAAGAGATGGAAATGGGTCACCCACTCAAAAATGATACATAAAACAGTAGGGGAACAAAATATAAAGTATTTAAGAACATTGTAATGAAATTTGAATGATATACCATTTGAAACTAAGAACATGAAAGGAAGACAAAAATAAGATTTCCCTTATGAGAATTCGGCAGCCTAACGGTGTTATATAAACTTCAACCAAAAATGAATTGATGAGATCAAATAGGGTCTCTCATAATATGAACATAAAAGATCAGTATGATAGATATAGAGATCATAACCCAACATAATAAAAAGGAACTTTCAATACTTGACAAGGAATTAGAACTTTGATAAGGGAGAAAGGTGAAAGGGCCACTTAAAAATTCAGCAGCCTAACGATGCCACTTAAACTTCAAAATACTGAATTTATGAGATCAAATGGGGTCTCTCATAATATGGTCATAAAAGATCAGTATTATAGATATAGAGATCATACCCCAACATATAAAAAGGAACTTGAAAGAATTGACATGAAAGTAGAACTTCAAAACGAGAAGGGTGAAGAACCACTTAAAAATTCGGCAGCCTAACGACGCCACTTAAAACTTCAAATACTGAATTGAAGAGATCAAATGGGGTCTCTCATAATATGATCATAAAAGATCAGTATAATAAATTTAGAGATCATACCCCAACATAAAAAAAAGGAACGTGAAATAATTGACATGAAAGTAGAACTTCAAAACGAGAAGGGTGAAGAACCACTTAAAAATTCAGCAGCCTAACGGCGCCACTTAAAACTTCAAAATACTGAATTGAAGAGATCAAATGGGGTATCTCATCATATGATAATAAAATATCAGTATGATAAATTTAGAGATCATACCCCAACATAATAAAAAGGAACTTGAAATACTTTACATGAAATTAGATCTTGAAAAATGAGAAGGGAGAAAGAATCTGTTACAAAAATTTTGGCAGCCTAACGGAGCCACTTAAAACTTCATAAAACGAAATAATGAGAGTAAGAGGGGATATCTCATTATGTGAACATGAAAAGGGCAGTAAGAAGAGTATAAAATAACACCCTTTAACATAATAACGTGGATCATAAAAGAAATTACATAAAAGATATTTCTTGAAAAGAAAGAGAGAGATCGAATCCCTTACCTTAAAACGTAACTCTTAAAACTCAAAGGTTGGGACCTTGAGGGCTTGGGGGAACCTTGGGAGGACTTCATGGGAGGTAATGAGACCAGAAATTTGTTGGGGGAGAGTGGTGTGTCGAAATGGATGAGAGGATGGCTTGGTATTTATAGGGAAAGTGAGGGGACAAGGCATTAATGGCCAAGGGACACCTCAAAAGTGCTTTTCTCAAAACCATGTGCTCTCCCTTAGCCTTTACCATGGAGTTAGGCCACATGGGTCCCCCAAAACAATAATTCATCACCCTTGGCCGGCCAAACCTTAAAATATCATATGACATCATCATGACACAGCTATGATGTCATTAAACATACCGAAACCCTAAAACTGTATTTTTACTATTCACTGAAAATTCAACTTTCTCAGAAAGATCCAAAAATTTCACCTTAATCAAATATCAATGCTCTGATTTCAAAAATGATCTCCATTTTATAAAAATAATTTTCTATATATTTTTAATCTAATTTTTAAATAATTACACTATTCACTGGAAATTCATTTTTTTCAGAAAGAAACCCCAAAATTTACCTTAACATAATATCGATGCTCTGAGTTAAAAAATGAAATCCATTTTATAAAAATAATTTTCTAAATATTTTTAATTTAATTTTTATTAAAAAACACTATTCACTCGAAAAAAACTAATACTTGAATAATAATTTATGAAACTGTTATTTAACCATTTTATTGAATCACACTACTTAATCAAGGTGCCTAGACTATATTAATACTTTCTTTATGTGAGATTACTAATCCATTTGGTCACTTTACTAATCCTAAGCATAAAATCACTATTCATAATTTACTATTAATAAAAAATTATGTTGATCTTATTAGACTCTAAATTTCATACTGAACATAATTGTAGAAGACCATTTTTCAGAAATCATTACACATTTTTAATTATTTAAGGTTTACATAAACATTTTTAAAATATCTTTTTTCTAAAATTCATTAAAAATATGCATACTGTATTTATCCGGACATTAGAAAATTCATAAACTTCATCATAAGAAGAAATCCCAATTTTTTTTAAAACAAAGGATTACACAAGGCAGTTACGGTCTCCTTACATAGCCCCTTATCACACAAGCATAGGACCTAATTGTAAGGTGTGATAAGGTGAGAGAATCTGACGGAGGCTCGGCCAACATCACACGAGTAGTAATTTCTATCAGTTTGAACTTCTCGCAAAGGAGATTCCGTTCTAGCTTCACCCGATGAAGTTCAGCTTGGGTTTGGTCCAGATCAAAGCCCAGTGGTGCTACCTCCTTCCCAAGTTCTGTTAGATGGGCTTCGATCGGTCCAAGACTACTGGGTGAGGACATCAAATCTTCTTTATATATTAATTAACCATGATTACTTGTATTTAGAGACAATAATCAAAACGTTTAGTTTCCAAGGGTCATATTGACCAATGGTCATATAACAGTCAAAAACCCAACGGTCTCATTTTAATTATACTCATATTATCAAATGAAAAAAAATTTGTTGAGTATAAAAAAAATAATAACACACAAAATTAAGAAACAAGATTTATTCAAAATTTCGGCTCGTTACAATCTTCCCCCCTTAATAAATTGCGTCCTCGCATTTTTCAAAATTGGGTTTTGAAATTTCATTGAAAGTCCCACATCGGAAAAAGAGTCAGTAAAACTATTACTTTAAAAGAAAGAAAGGGAAGTACAAAGGTCACCCAGTTAACCCACACTAGGATTACATGTAGTAAAACATGGACATGGAGAAGAAAACAAAGGGTCATGTTCTGAGGGAGAGTGATAGAAAACATGATTATGAGAAAGTTGACCATAAGAAAATCCCAAACATATTATGTGTGTAAACGGTCTTTGATTACCTAGTAGGAAATGTAAACCAACAACATTTTTGTTGTACTTTACTTTTCATAATTTTGAGGAATTCATTTACTAAATAGAACAAAAACATAAGAAAATATACCTACCTTCATGTAGAGTTTCATTCTTTAATAAGTTTCTACCAAAACTAATCATTTCTCCAAACGATGAGCATTCAAAACTACTTGGTCTCATAAAAACACAAGAATCATCTTCTAGAGAATCACATAATCCACAAAAGATTAACTATCTATTTCATCTATCTTTAAACATTATCCCAAAAACAGAAAGGGTAAGGTAAAACAACTCTTCAAAAAGAAAGAATCCCATAGGAATGGAAACTAATTTTAAATCTTCAAAGTTCCATGGTACTACCCAATGTTCATCATAGACTATTCCATAAATAACGGTCCTTAAAATTTCTCAAAATAAACCAAACTAAGATTGAAACCCAAATACAAGAGGGATTTGATAACATAGTCTTCCAAAATATACTTCATTGTTCATCTCCAAACAACATCAACCACTCCTAACATCTTATAACAAAAGTAGCTAACCTAAACATATTTTAACCAAGATAGGTTAATCATTCCCATAAGTAACCTAAATTACTATAAGTCCACCTTAAATTCATCGATTCTTCAAAATATAAGTCAACCTTACTTCTCAATGAAAATAACATAGTAATCTATTTACCTCGATCATATAGGGTCCCCAAAATAGTGAACGTATTCCAAAATAATAATCATCTTTTAATCCCCTAATCACCTCTTTCATATTAATACGGCAATCGTCACATTTCTTATCACATTGTTTTTGGGGACATGTTCTTCCATTTCCCTCCATTAACTACGAAAAAAAAGTACAATTAGGGGCTTTAATACATAGCCAATAATCATGAAAAGGAACATAAGGTATATAAGGATAACTTTTAGAAGGAAAGTATACCCTAACTTATGATCCCCTAGATTTCAAACTAGGTTATCCATTATCATATATCCTTATGTGAATCTTTATTTTATTTTTTCTTTTTTCCTTTAATAATGGTTCATACTAAGCTTATGAATTTACCAAAGCATATCCCCTAGAAGTGTCGTAACCAAGAGTGCAGCAAGGCCCGTTGTCGTGTACCAGTTCCCATTCGAGTCTAGCTCAAAGCGGTGTTTTCGGGTTTTACCCCTATGTACATCTGCCCCAGATCCACCTCTACCTGCTCGTATCCAGACAGGGATGTATTTTCTTGGAAACCCATTACTCAATACTCACCAAAATACCAGGAATATTTCCTATATATAAAATTTTCTATAGGCTTCCTCCTAAGGTTTTCATATCCTAATTTCCACAAATAACTAAACCATTCTTTGATACCAACTATAACATCCCACCTTTTTATCACATAAACATTCATTACATTTTACAAAACTGAGGATCTTTAAGGTTTAGTGTCTTGGAAACCAGGAACTTAATACATGAATCAAAAAAAATTCTTATTAAACACATGAAAGACTTATCCTTATGTTCATCCTAGGTTCATTACTGCATCTCATAACCTGGGGACATACATCAAAAGAAAGGGTGAGCAGAAGGCCCAGTATGGGAAACAAGGGGAAACATTTAACATGTGAACTTGAGATACATCAACAATGTCATGAAAAGAACTTTAAGGCATGAGAAAGAAATCATGTGGCATATCATAATAAAAATAACATTTTTCATAACTTGAAGATGTGGCTACATCATTAAACATAGAAAATCATGAACATATCACCAAGGTCCATCCCCAAGGTGTCATTTGAAAATTACCAAGGTTATTCACCAAGGTATCGTGAAAATTGTAATCTCTAGTGGTTACATCATTACCCAATGCATTGGAGCGCTATCAGGGCGCACCCTTAAATTTGCCTTTATTATCTTGTGAGCCACATATATCATCATTAATAATTTCATAAACAACCCATATAGAATAAAATAAATGGGTTTCATTTCATAATTATAACGTTTCAAAAACTGCTTTAATGTCATGATCATTATGTCACTTTAAACCCATGAAAAGGGAAAGTGGGTTTCATGTATGTAAATCCCAGAATTTAAAATAGAAAATTTTAATATATATGTGAATACCCCTATAGAAATAAGAGCTTTGAGTATTCACTTAATAACATAAAATAATTTTTACATAAAGAGGGAGGCATTTTTAGACGAAAACTATCCAGCATAACGTCTATGATACATGGTTTTAGAAAAAGTTGGAAAGAGAGGGGACATGGGTCACCCACTCAAAAATGATACATATAACAATAGGGGAACAAAATATAAAGTATTTAAGAACATGGTAATGAAATTTTAATTATATACCATTTGAAACGAAGAACCTGAAAGGAAAACAAAAATAAGATTTCTCTTATAAGAATTCGGCAGCCTAACGGTGTTACATAAACTTCAACCAAAAATGAATTAATGAGATCAAATAGGTTCTCTCATCATATGAACATAAAATATAAGTATGATAGATATAGATATCATACCCCAGAATAATAAAAAGGAACTTGAAAGACTCAACAAGGAATTAGAACTTTGATAAGGGAGAAAGGTGCAAGGACCACTTAAAAATTCAGCATCCTAACGATGCCACTTAAACTTCAAAATAATGAATTGAAGAGATCAAATGGGGTATCTCATAATATGGTCATAAAAGATCAGTATGATAGATATAGAGATCATCCCTCAACATAACAAAAAGTAACTTGAAATAATTGACATGAAAGTAGAACTTCAAAATGAGAAGGGTGAAGAACCACTTAAAAATTTGGCAGCCTAACGGCGCCACTTAAAACTTCAAAATACTGAATTGAAGAGATCAAATGGGGTCTCTCATCATATGATCATAAAAGATCAGTATGATAAATTTAGAGATCATAACCCAACATAACAAAAAGTAATTTGAAATAATTGACATGAATGTAGAACTTCAAAACGAGAAGGGTGAACAACCACTTAAAAATTCGGCAGCCTAACGGCGCCACTTAAAACTTCAAAATACTGAATTGAAGAGATCAAATGGGGTCTCTCATAATATGATCATAAAATATCAGTATGTTAAATTTAGAGATCATACCCCAACATAATAAAAAGGAACTTGAAATACTTTACATGAAAATAGATCTTGAAAAATGAGAAAAGAGAAAGAATCTGTTACAAAAAGTTTGGCAGCCTAACGGTGCCACTTAAAACTTCATAAAACGAAATAATGAGAGTAAGAGGGGATCTCTCATTATGTGAACATGAAAAGGGAAGTAAGAGTAGTATAAAAGAACACCCTTTAACATATGAACATGGATCATAAAATAAATTACATAAAATAGATTTCTTGAAAAGAAAGAGAGAGATCGAATCCCTTACCTTAAAACGTAATTCTTAAAACTCAAAGGTTGGGACCTTGAGGGCTTGGGGGAACCTTGGGAGGACTCCTTGGGAGGTAATGAGACCATAAATTCGTTTGGGGAGAGTGGGGAGTCGAAATGGATTAGAGGATGGCTTGGTATTTATAGGGAAAGTGAGGGGACAAGGCATTAATGGCCAAGGGACACCTCAAAAGTGCTTTTCTCAAAACCATGTGCTCTCCCTTAGAATTTACCATGGAATTAGGCCACATGGGTCCCCCAAAACAATAATTCATCACCCTTGGCCGGAAAACCCTTAAAATATCTCATGACATCATCATGACATAGCTATGATGTCATCAAACATACTGAAACCCTAAAACTGTATTTTTACTATTCACTGAAAATTCAACTTTCTCAGAAAGATCCCAAAATTTCACCTTAATCAAATTTCAATGATCTGATTTCAAAAATGAACTACATTTTATAAAAATAATTTTCTAAATATTTTTAATCTATTTTATTAAATAATTACACTATTCACCAAAAATTCATTTTTTTCAGAAAAAAACCTCCAAAATTTACCTTAACATAATATCGATGCTCTGAGTTCAAAAATGAAATCCATTTTATAAAAATAATTTTCTAAATATTTTTTATTTAATTTTTAATTAAAAAAACACTATTCACCCGGAAAAAACTAATATTTGAATAATAATTTATGAAACCATTTTTTAACCATTTTATTGAATCACACTACTTAATCAAGGTGCCTAGATTATATTAATACATTCTTTAAGTGAGATTACTAATCCATTTGGTCACATTACTAATCCTAAGCATAAAATCACTATTCATAATTTACTATACATCAAAAATTAAGTTGATCTTATTAGACTCTAAATTTCGTACTGAACATAATTATAGAAGACCATTTTTCAAAAATCATTACACATTTTTAATTATTTAAGGTTTACATAAACATTTTTAAAATATCCTTTTTCTAAAATTCATTAAAAATATGCATACTATATTTATCCGGACATTAGAAAATTCATAAACTTCATCATAAGAAGAAATCCCAATTTTTATTTAAAACAAAGGATTACACAAGGCAGTTATGGTCCCCTTACATAGCCCCTTATCACACCAGCATAGGACCTAAGTGTAAGGTGTGCTAAGGTGAGAGAATCTGAGGGAGGCTCGGCCAACATCTCACGAGTAGTAATTTCTGTCAGTATGAACTTCTCGCAAAGGAGATTCTGTTCTAGCTTCACCAGATGAAGTTCATCTTGGGTTTGGTCTAGATCAAAGCCCAGTGGTGCTACCTCCTTACCAAGTTCTGTTAGATGGGCTTCGATCAGTCCAAGACTACTGGGTGAGGCCATTGAATCTTCTTTCCATATTAATTAACCAAGATTACTTGTATTTAGAGACAATAATCAAAACGTTTACTTTCCAGGGGTCATATTGACCAATGGTCATATAACAGTCAAAAACCCAACGGTCTCATTTTAATTATACTCATATTATCAAATGAAAAAAAATTTGTTGAGTATAAAAAAAATAATAACACACAAAATTAGGAAACAAGATTTATTCAAAATTTTGGGTTGTTACACTGATGGTCCCACTAATTCTATATAACATAACACCACATAACATTACATCCTTCCCAAAGACACCTGTCCCATAACATCAAATCACATCTCACCCGAAGAAACTCATACTATCACATCACATCACATCTCATAACTGACATAGTTTGGTATCGTGAACTAAAGGGACATCAACCTTGTGTAATCTTCTTATAATGCATGACCCTACCATAATCCATCCAATTACATATTTCCCAGACACCTAGACTATCACATATCATCACACCATATCTAGATACTGGATCTTTTTAATTTCTTCCAAAACTGTATGTGCATTCCACCAACACTAGGAAGTTGGTGAGGGGAAAGCGAGTATCCATCCATCCATCATCCCACCAATATGTTGGGGAAAAACCCCACAAATATTTATATATATAAATGTATTTGTGTGGGTATCAGGATAGGGTGCATTATGTTGTTGGGTCACAAATATAAATCTCATGGAATGTAAAATGGATTATATATTATCAAACACAAAATCTCAAACTATAGATTTACAAAAATATTATCAACAAAAAAACGACTTTCCCTCCCTTTATTGATCACTCTATGTTCATAAATCAAGAAAAAAAGACATAAGAAAACAAAAAATATTCCTTCTCAATTAAATACAATTTCTATATTTTCCAATATAAATCCAATTCATGTATAACAATGGTTTATTAAACATTTTCAATCCAGTTAATTTATAATTAACATACCACCATTTAAAACAGACGGTATGTGACAGTTCATTCATCTATTAGATTGATAAGGATAATTCCAATACTTCTTGACAAACTCTTTCATCAAATTAAAAAATAGAAAACACAACTAAACAACCCAATATCCACATTATCTTCTACCTTCCATCAGATGAAAACTACATCACCAACCCGACGACACAACCACACCACAAACACCATTGCATCCATACTGGACAACCACATCTCATCCAATTCACCACATATATCAAAACATATACTAAAACATTTTGAACAACAAAACACATTCATATATTTAATAAATGGGGGATATTATCAGATTCCACATTATTATAGGGGTGTACTAACAAGAGACTTATATATATGGGAAACTATTTCATTAACCAAACATAAGTGATTATCTAATTCCATTTAGGGTGATACTAAAAAATCAAAAAAATATGGTTTTCATACAATCAACACTATATAACTTACAATCCACCACAACCATGATCTTTATCAAATCATTATTCCTATTTAAAATAAATCTCAAAAAATAATAATAAATAATTTAAAAGATGTGATTGATATTCCCCTACACATTTTTAAATTAATCTGGCCAATTATTTAATATTTATGAGTTTTGATGAAATTATCTTAACACTGAAAAACAAAAGAAAATACTCACAGAATGGTACACAAGAGAAGAAATGAAGGAAAATTCTCTACTTGGAAGAATAATTCTTTATACAATTTTCTGCACAAGAAAAAAGGGTGAGTGCATTAAAGGAAACCACCAATAGAGAAATTGTTCCAACTATAGTGATAGAGATCCATGGGTGTTAGGGGAAAATCCATTGAAACCTCCCATTTCAATTGAAACTAATTATCAGAAGAACAAATGATGTATCTTAACTTTAGAAAGATCATATTCAAAATAACATGGATTTGATATATTTTAGTTTCCCATTAAATGTGGATTTCATCGAATCCATATATTATACCCATTTTAATGTTATATACACTTTTAATAAATAGAATACATAATTATACACCTTAAAACACCCTTTAAATTACACTCATCTGTTCATTAAAAATATTTCATAAAATAGATGTAAAAAGGAAAAAATTTTAAATTTTGGAAAAAATGAATTCACTCTAAATTTATTTCTAGTTATCTACCATTGGGATCTACCACCAATATAGTTATTTACCTTCACTTAAATAGACAACCTCTAGTTCATCAATATAACTACTATTTATTGATCTACCATTGGGTCAGTGATCCACCATGATTTTAGTAATATACCACCGATTTCGTTATATACTACCAGTTTAGTGATATTTTGTCAGTAATCTACCCCCAGTTCAATGATCTATTTCCATTTCAGTGATTAGCTACCATTTTAGTGATCTACCACCAGTTAAATGATCTAATCCCAACTCATTTATCTATCTTTAATTCAATGATCTACCACTAGTTTAGTGATTTAGTATTTGTAATTTACAACTAGGATATGCTATCATCCACTAAAACATCCCTTTTCCTTAAAAATGAATCATTATTATTCTCTTCCTTCACTGAATACCTCTTGACCTAACCCATACAAATAAACTACTATATTCCTCATAAACAAATGGTATGGTATCTTCATAACTTTATAATTACATTCCATTAACAAAATTCCTATTTTTGAAGATTCTAGTTATATAAATATATATTTTTATATATAAAAAGGATCTTGGTTATTTGGTTATTTTCTTCTATTTCAATATTGTTCCAGTGAACACACACAAATTTTCAAATCTATATAGAAAAATATTTTCTTTAAAAACCATAAATGTTTCTCTATGTATATTTTTAAAAGTATACATAATTTAACTTAAATTGTTGTCCGTTACTACAACGTCATTAAAAATTTAATAAAAATTGATTCTTCCTACATCCATAACATTTTTTATATTTTACGTCATGTTATTTATAAATTATGGTGATTTTATTTCAAGGATATGTTATTAATATTTCATTACTATAATAATATTTGAGAAAAAAACAAACTTAAGAAAAATTATTTAAATTATGAAATAAATCATGATTTTAGTGAAACTTACTCCAAAAGATTAGTAAATTTTTATTTGTGGTTTAGATTCCAATTTCATATCTTTATTAGCGTAGTTTATTTTCAATGAAACTATAATATATTACAAAATATTAAAACAATTTTTGATGGGAAAAATATTATCGTTATGTTTTTTATTAAATTTTTATTATAGCCATTGTATTCCTTATTTTATAATATTTAATCATTTTATAAAAGATAATGAATTCCATTTATAAATATTTTCAATTTACTAACATCCTATAATGGATTTTTCATCTATATTCACATTTCTTCTTTATATTTTCTTTTATTATTTTTTCCCAAAAGAAGTCACTATTAAGAAATAATTTCTTTGTTTATTTCCCAAACCCCTACGTGTATATGGGGATTAAAAATGGATTCTATGAAAGTATTACTACATCAATACCTCAGTTTCTGATTATCATTAACTATTCCTAAATATAAAATTTCTTATAATAAATTTCCTACTTGAATACCCAGTATTTATTTCAATTGATTGAAGATGTTCACCGAGATATTCATATCTTTTAATTGACAAGGAAAATATGTTAATGTGTATATATATATATATGTATTATTTCTCTAGGTGAAAAACCTTCTAAAACTAGATGCGTTTAAAAAGTGGGTAAGTGTTTCAAATATAAGGAATCTATTCATTAGAAGATTAATTTCACAAAATTCCAGATTAGATGTAATATACAATATAAAGATAAAAACATAGATATTAATGTTATTGAATATAATTTTTATAATTTAGTATAAATATTATACAAAAAAAATTATTAAAATCTTATGAAAATATATAATTGTTAAAAATAAAAGAAAATTATATATATGGATCTTACAATAATACATTAAAGTGGTCAACTAAAGGATTGATTCATGGGATTAATGAGTATAGTAGATAACTTCAAAACATGAATGAATCTTAAATAAACGATATTTATTTTCTTCTTCATTATATTATGTGATTATAAATGTTTTTTAGAAATAATTTGTTATTATAAATAACATGATATGACAGGATAAATATACATGTTATAATATTCCTCATTTTTTACATGTTTAAAATTATTGTTAAATATATTTTTATCTAGGACAAATGAGTTTCTCTTTTTTAGTTGTTATAATATGAGATAATAAATTCGCACACCAACCAATGAATTATTTTAAGAAATAAATTATTATTTTGAAAAAAAAATTGTAATCACGTAAAATAGCATATAACTTATGAGTGTAAATATTGTATTTAGTAAATATTTCAATAAAGAAATAATTCTTCATTTATTTATATAAATTTTTTGTGTTTATTAGAAGTTTATTTTTAGTAATATATAATTTCTATGAATAGTGTATGAGTATGTTAAAACATGGAGAAGTTTAAAGTGTAAAAATATTTGATTATACTTTTACATTTAAATGTGGAATTTATATTATATCGTAAAATATATTTATATATGTTATTAAAGAGTGATACTAATTTAGGGTGTCACATCAAAAAAATTTATGAAATTCTTAGAATAATTTTTTTACTACAAATATTCATATGATTATGATGATGAACATAGAGAAATATTTTATTATTTGATCAAAAAAATTAATTAACATCACAGACATGGATGTGGTGAACTATGTAATTTTTTATTTTATGTTAAAAAAGATGTATAGGAATAATTTCAATCCCTATATTACAATTATTCAAAAACATATTTCATTGTAGTTATTTACCCATTAAAAAAGGATTGTCACAAAATTTGATTGATGGTTATATAGATATATGGATGAAATTACATTATAATACAGTGGTTTATTGTATTATTGATAATTATGTGAACATATGAAAATTGTGATGGTATTTTATATGGGATATAATAAGACTCATTCTTATGTATAGTATTGAAAATATTTTTTCAATATTATTATAATATATATAATTCACCCTTTTAGATAAGACAACGACCTTGAATTATAATTATTTTTTATTTCATTAATATATGACTAAAATGGAATCACGAACCATCCTGGATTAATATCTAACCTGACACGCGACCTTGAACATGACATGGCCCGAAGGGTATCCCCGATCACCCTGGGTTGGAAACTAGTTCATGGCTTTCAAAATTCCCCTTTTTTGTGACAATTTCACCCAAGGTCACAACCATAAACAATTAACATGAATCATACATCACATAACAAACCATGACCATATCCAAAACAAATACAACTAACACATTATAAAAATATAAAACACAAAAACACAAAAATACCAAAATAGAGAGGGGGATAACTGAACAAACCACCCTCTATAAAACAAGAGAGTAGTAACCCTCATTCCACATCCACCAACGCCTTCAAGAAGGAATAATATCTATCGGATCGACCATTACCGCCATGTACCATCTTGAATTTACCCAACTAAAACATTACTAGGTATATATACACCCTAGGGTATATATAGGGTGTGATCCATTACTCAGTAACATTCCACCCAAATGATATTCTATGCCATAATATTATAAGTCATATTAAAATGAATGTTTTTAAAGGAAATGGATTGGAAAAGTTTTAAAAAAACCATTTTATGAAATAAAAAATTAAGAGAAGTGGGATATGAAATTGAAATGAAATGATGATCTAACTTATGCTGACAGTAAGCACGATATTATAAGAGAAACATGAATAATCCCTAATATCTGAGGCCCTAGTTGGACCCTATAAACATCGTACATCAGTGAAACATGGTATAAAAATCATAACCCATTGCATCCTCATGCGTAATCCACTAGAGGGGAACAAATACCAAATTTTAGTAGTATCTAATAATCATCAATTTTTATTTAGTGTTGTAGAATCAATCATGTTAATGGGAACTAGGCCTCATCCTTTCTATTCCAACTAGCGTAGTAGTCCTAGTCAGCCAACATTGATAACTATGATTCCCATTTTGCATAATTTTCTATTTCACATGTCAAAAAGATCACCACTTTCACATACACACATTGAGAAATATAGATACACATGAAAACCAATCATTTTTCATAGGAAAACCCCCATTTAAATCTATACGCACACCAAATATATTTTAAAACACACTTCTCATCAATTTCACAATTCATAAAACCCATTTAGAAGAACATCACTGATATCACACATGAAACACAATCAATTTCATTAGGAAAATAATCTTCATCCAATATACACCACAAAACCTTGTGGAAAACACATCTCACACAACTAACAAAATCCATAGAGAACCTTAAAAAAGATCATAAAACATACAGAGATCATCTAATAATGTAAAATCCTGGAATTTCATACCTCAAACATGGAAATTTCTAGAATCCGATGGAAAACCCGAAATTATCCAGTGTAAGGGATTATAAAGGAAAAATTAAACCTAGAACTTAATGATTATACTAGAGGAACCACGGTTCAAACCATTTTAAGGAAACCAACCCAATAGATAAGAAGAACCCAAAGAATAACGAAGAAGAAAAAAAGAAGTTGAAAATAAGGGAATGATTGGATTACTTGATGATTTCTAGAACAATCCACACCAAATCCACCAAAAAAAGGGGGTCTAAGGGAGAGGGGGTGAGGAGGAGGAGGAGGCTCCTTCGGCTGTAAATCCCAAGCAGTGGAAGAAATGGGTGGAATTGGAGTAAAATCAGGGAAGTATAGAAATATAATATAATCTGTGTTAATGACCTATACAGGCCACATAGTTAAGACACATGGTTTTCGAAACCATTTTGAAACTGTGTAGCACATATGTCCTTAAGGAAAAGAGGCTACATGGTTCTTTATGGAATGCTGAACACCTATACACTGGACCATTTACCCCATATTAGATCTTTTGTCTAGGAACATGGTTATACTCACACCTGTGTAGTAGGCCATGTCGTTTGGACGATACCATTGTCCAGGGTGAACGGTCTCTCTTGGGTTGTCTCATGGTTTCTACTTACCATGCGCCAACAATACGCCACAAGTTATCATCTCTAAAAAGCATATTATTTAACACAACACCTGGGAAATCATCACAAAAAATATAAGGCCAAAATAAACTAGAAAGATTCCTCAAAATCAAATCACGTATGTGATAATTATCAACCCCATTAAAAACTTCCACCCTCAGAATGAAATCTTGTTGTATGATTAGAGAACAAAACAGGAAATACTCCTAAACCCATGATTTCTAATCCCATGTATCATGTTCATCGTTATCATGATACCAAATAACATGGAATAGTGGTATGTAATTCCTCTAGAACACTTTCCATTGGAAATGTACAATTCATACTAGTCCCTAAAACATAGAAAAATTGGATTCTAGCTCCAATTCAACCCAATTAAACACATGAGATGTTTCCTCAATATACTTTTTCAAATGTTTGACACAGAACATGTCATGATTTGATGTCATATGGGATGGAAAATATAACTTTTATTCCACCTTACCAACTCTATCAATAACCTCAAATGTTCTTATATTACTCAAATATTGAATGCCATTAATTACCAAGTTGATGATTAAACAAACGACGAGCCAAATTCAAAAATAATTTATCACCAACTGAGAATTCCAAGCCTTGGTGATGCTGATCGGTATAACAAATATGGTGGATTTTTGTTATCGAAAATCACTACCTTATCAACTTTACATTATCAGATGTCTCATACACAAGGCTTGGCCACAATAATGATGTATCACCCACCTTATCCCAATATAACAGATACTGAAATGGTTTACCATAGAGTTATTAAAAGGAATAAATTATTATCTAGGATTGGTAACTATTATTATAGGAAAACTCGACCAACTGCAAATGGATATCCCATGATCCTCCAAATTCTAACACACATGGTCATAGAATGTATTCCAAAACATGATTCTCCCATTCTTTATGATTTTCTATTTGAGGATGATATGTTGGGCTCAACTTGATCTGGGATATCATTTCCTTCTGAATGACTACCGAAAAATTAGACGAAAAATGGGGGTCCCTATCCAAGATAATTGCCGATAGTACACCATGAAACCTCACTATCTTCTAAACATACAATCGGCCGAATAGATCCACTTTGTTTAAATCCATTATCAAAAAGAAATGGTCCAATTTAGCCAGATGGTAAATTACTACCCAAATATCTTTTCTTCCTTGCGGTGTATGAGGTAGAATGATAATTAAATCCATGGAAACCTTATTCCACATTTTTTAGGAATAGGTAATGACTGAAAAAAACTAGTGGTAATGTGTTTCTCCTCTTTAACCAATTCAAAAACATAACACCTGGATAAAAAGTCATTTATATCTTGTCTCATGCCCATCCATCATAACTGAAGACTCATATAAAAAATCATATTGGTGGTCCTGAGATAGATGTCCCACTTAGACTGGTGTTTATCATACATCACCAAAAACTACAAAAACAATGATACCACCACAATCCTAGGAAGAAAACTATTCCATCTAATGAAAACACCATTCACTGGGAACCAACCCACCATTTAAAAACTCTATAGACTTTTGGGATAGATTTTTATTAGGCTTATTCTACCAAATTAACTACAGAATGGATGGTGTCAGCTAAACCATTGTCAATAATTCGCCTCCACTATGCACTGTAGTCTACAGATGCATCTGGGAAAATAGACCTATCAAGGACCATTCATTCGTAGACTCTTTCACTACCTATATCATCATTATCCTACTAAATGAATCTAATACCACATTACCTTTGAATGGGGTGTACATGATCTCAAAATCAAACCCCTATAGGTATTAAAACCAACATCATTACCTCGGATATCAATATATTTAGTAGAAAATGTAGGTTACATTCTTATGAATTATGTATACTAAAATCTTCTCCCCGAAGAGATAATGACGCCACACCGTCAAGTCATGAATCACTATGAGAAACTCTAAGTCATAGGTTGGGTAATTCTCTTCATGTGGTCAAAGATGGTGATAACCATATGCCATAACATGATAATCCTAAATTAGCATACATCCAAGAGCCATACATGTGGAGTCATAGTAGGCCACACAACCTTTGACAGATTTTGGAAAGATCAAAACTCGGGTTGTTGTCAATAGCCACTTAAGTTCCCCAAAGGATTCCTGACATTCTAAGATCCACTCAAAATTTACCCCTTTTGAGAGTGAGAGGCTTCATTGGCATAAAAAGAAAAGACAAATCTATAATGAAAACTCTAGTAATACCCTACCTGGCCAAAAATGATAGTGATTTCAAAAAAAATATTCTTATTCTCCCATGACATCACTACGTTGATCTTCTTAGGGTCCACTAAAACCCCTCATTAAAATATCACATGAACTATAAATTTCACCTCTCTAATCCCTAAGGACCACTTAAAAACATATAATAGATGATATAGTCTCAAATAATCCCCAACATGATCATCAAGTACCACTCATTCTCTTGTTTAGTCCCAGAGTAAACAAGAATGACATCTAAAAAAACCATGCAAAATAATCATTATACTGGTGGAACACGAGGTTCATAAGAAGAACAAAAATAGTAAGAGATTTCTTTAAACCAAATGGCATGACCAAATACTCAAAGTGGACATAGCTACTTCGGAATGCTATTTCTGGAACAACTTCATCTTTAACTCTTACTTGGGGATACCCAAAATGAAAATCAATCTTGGAGAATCACATCACCACCTTGAGATGATCAAAAGGGTCATCAATTTTAGGTAAGGGATGTTTATTCTTGATCATTACCTTATTTAACTTCTAGTAATTGGAACACAACCAGAGAGCTCTTTCTGGATTCTTAGAAAAAATGAACATGGTAGACCATGGGAAGATGCTCAAGAGAGTAAATCCTTTAGATTCCAAATCATCCAGGTGTATATTTAATTCCATCAACGTAGTAGGGGATATACAGTAAAATGGAAATGATATTGACTGTGTTCCCTCCCCCAAATCGATGGTGAACTCCATGTCCCGCTTCAAAGGAAAACATAAAAAATAATATGGAATTACCCTAGGAGTTCATCCATTGCTTGAGGAAATCCACCCTCAATGCCTCTATCATCATTCTCCATCATGAGTAATGTGATTTGGTGAAAAATATTTCCCAATTTTGAAATTTTCGGTCTAGCGTGTCCTCACCAAGGATTCAATACACCATAAAAGATATGAGAGCATCCATCAAGTTCCACGAAATTCACTCACCACTGATAACAATATATATGTTCCTAAAAATACACCATTAAATCTATACCAAGGATCATGTCAAGGAGATCCATTTCCATAACCCGAAAGTCCCATTATTTTTCATCCCCTGAAATGGTGAGTGCACAAAATGGACACTTAAACCCCTACTCTTTCTTCTTACTAAGTGGAATCTCCAAATTCATCATATATGGAATAAGCTAACTTACATACCTCAACAAATACATAGTAAAAGAAGGGATAAAATAAATATAGGTTCATATATCAAACAAAATAGAAACCCTGGATGATTTAATAAGAATCATACATCAAACTGTTAAATGTTATAAATCCGATTTCGCTGGTGCTTGGTCCACAACATCAGGAAGAATCATCTCTGTCTAAGCCTAGGAATGAACACTGACCTGAAGCTATTCCATAATATCACTCTTACAAGAAGAATATCCATTTTTAACACCATAAATTATAAATCAAAAACCCACTATATTTGTCAGACCTGACTGGGTTTGAGATCCCATGAAGGCTATAAAACATGTACTACCCCGATATAGTTGTTCCACTTTTCAAAAATGCTTAAAATTCCCGATGGTTCTACAGAAATTATGTGGTTTGGGTGGAATCAAACACATCAACTACATATTCCCTACCTCCCCTAACAAATTTAGTAGAAATGGTCTAGTATCTACATCTATAGATGAAAACGTTCCAGAAGGTTGGCCTGAGCTACCACCTCCCTTATTTTATTTCTTGTCCCACTTCTTATTCTTAAAAGAACTAAGACTATTATTTCCTACTTATAGATCTACAATAGAGAACCATGACATGCCAGAATAGTCCATCTCCACCATCAGGGGCATGATCAACCACCTCAGCTTACGTCTTCAGCATGGCCAAAAATACCTAAGATCAAATATACCACTAGAAACCCATTTCAATCCATTCATATTTTAGCTGCTCATCAGATACCACTTTAGGTTTGAACAAGCAAATTGAATGAAATAGTTGGCATACTCAATCATGGTCAGACTCCCTTGGTGTAGATCAATAAATTCTTAGGTCTTAGAGAATGCTAAGGTATCTGGGAAATACTACTCATTGAACCCAACCATGAACTCCTTCTAACCCATCTTCTCATGCTTTCTGTCCTAAAACACTATGTCACAAAACTTTTTGCTAGGAACGTCTAATAGGAATGTATTAAACTTTACCCTGACAACCACATGAGTTTCAAGAAACCCAAAAATATTGTCTATTTTCTCAATCCACTACTCTTTATCCTATGTATAGTATCTAGCCTATAAAGATGGAGGTGTTTTCTTAAGGAACTAATGATCCTCTTCCTTTCATGGACCGGGTTCAGCTTCCCAAACATGAACAAGACTAGGGGCCTCTCCCTGACCAAAAGATTAATTAAATCTAACCACTATTAACACTACTCTCTGATCAACTAGTGAGGGATAACTCTCTCTATGATATTCCTATGGTTTTATAATAAATCTTTAGGGAGGCATATTTCTACATCAATTAACAAGAACAAGAAAAAAAATCACACATTTATGAAAAAAATAAACAAATTGTCATTTAAAACACCAGTGAAAATCCAAACCAAATCCAAAACATGAATAGTAATAAGTCTGAAAAATTCACCCCCACATGGTGTCCATGCATAGTCTACACTCAGTACATCTCACTTAGATGAGAAGTCATACAAATCTCCAATATCACATGGAGACTCAAGGTCTATCTTGAGGGGTGTTTTCAAGAAACCCCAATCGTGACCAAATCATCAATCCATGAATGTTCTAGCCCCTGTCTATATAGATGCTCCCATATAAAATTACCCAATAAAAGTAAAAATACTACCATCAGATTCAATTTTTTTCATGAACCACCACATATTTCCATCTGATCTAACACTCGACCCAGCTGGTGACATTTCCCAAAGAACATTCTTGATACCCATAAGCAGGAAACTAGTTATTGGGTATCAAACTCTCAATTTTTGGGAATTATTTCTCCAATGGTATCAACCATGAACAATTCATGTTAATCATACATCACATAATGAACAATAACTATATCCAAAATAAATATAACTAACATAGTTTAATACTTTAAAACATTAAAATAGAACCAAAATACCAAAATGGGGTGTAAGACCAACTACACAAACCAATCTCCTTGTAATAAGAGGTCCATCACACTGATTCCACCTTCACCAACACCAGTAAGAATGACTAAAAGAAACCAGATCCACTATCACCACTACACAACATCTTTCCTTTATATGGGTCAAACATAAAAAGTTATACATTCATCCAAGGGTGTAGGTAGGGTGTGATCCAATTCCCAGTAAGATTCGACCAAAAATATATTCCATTTGATAACATTTTAAGAAAGATTAACATACATGATTTTCATAGAAAAGGTATTGGAATCATTTTTTATAAAAAAATAATGAAAAACATTTTTAAGAGAATAATGATTTTAAATTTAAATAAAATCAATGTCTACCAAATTATTATGGTAGGAACATTATCATAAGATTGCCATGGGTAATCCCTAAAAGGTATTTCACTAGTGGGGCCCTTGGAACCTCATACCTCAGAGTAACATGGTATAGAAACCATAACCCACACTTTCTTCATGTGTGATATTCTAGAGGGGAACACATCCCAAGGTCTACTGGTATCCAATCATCATCAATGATTAGTCAGTGTAGTCGTTCCAATCCCACTATAGAGAACTGGGCTTCGACCCCACTGATCCAACTAGCGTACTAGTCATAGACCTCCCAGCAAGATATATAGGATTCCATTTTTTATCAATTTCCCATCTAACAACTCACACAGATCACCATATTCACATACATAGACAAATAAATATGGATACACATTAAAACCCATCATTTATCATAGGAAAACCCTCTTTCAAATCCATAAATACACTAAATCAATTCTAATACATGATTCAAACCATTTATATAATTCATTGAACACATTAAGATTCACAACAATGTAATCACACATAAAACCCAATCAATTTCAATAGGAAAATAATATTTTAATAAATATGAAACTGATAACCTTTTGGAAATAGACTTTTTAGAACCCACACAATCCATTGAACACATTCAATAATATCTTCAAGAATACTAAAATCATTTAATAATTTAAAATCTCTGAATCAACTAAATTAAGTTTAAAAAATCAATAATCAAATGGAAACCCAAAAATTATCTACAAGATAACCCTATAAAGAAAATATCATACCAAGAACATCAATATTAAACCCAATGAACTAAGGTTTAACCAGTTTTAGGTCAACCAACCCACTAGAGAAGAAGAATTCAAAGGAGGAAGAAGAACCCATGAAAAAGTAGAAACCAAGGAATAAGACTCTTAATTTTTGATTTCATGAACAATCCACCTCAAACAGAAAAAAAATGGTTGATTTAAATGGATGCCAAGAGGAAGTGGAGTAGGCATCTAGTGCTGGAAATCTAGAGTGGGAAAAGAAATAGGGGGAATTCGGGTTAAATAAGGGAAGGGTAGAAAGGTAAAATCATTATTTTAATTATTTGAACATGTTTCACATCTTTGATTCATGGTTTTCCAAATTGTGTGGTATTAGTGATGCACCTATGTCCTTAAGAAAAATAGGAAAAATGGTTTTCTAGGGAATTTCACACGCTTGTGCGCTATACTGTGATCCCCAAAAAGAACCTCTAGTATGGGTTCATGGTTAGTTGTATGCCCATGGGATATGACATATACCCTGGACAATGCCAATTTCTAGGGTACACAATCTCTCATGGGATGGAACATGGTTTCTACAAATTATGTTACAACCATGATCCATATACTATCAAGTCCAAAAATCTCATTTTCTCTAAAACTCTTTGGAAATCCATATAATAAAGATAAGACCAAACTAAAATAGAAAAATAACTCAAAATAATATCATGGATGTGACAAACAGAAATGATAATTGACCCCATAAAATATAAAATTTAGTTCACATTAATCAATTAACATCATATATTATTATAAATTTGGATGAAATTTGAATAGTATCATTCGTTTAGTTTTATATAATGATATATAGTTGACTCATAATAAAAAATAATTTTTTTATACTAGATGAACCACAATGTATAACACATGAAGTATCATATATTATGAATTTAGAATAAAAGTTCTACATATTTAACATTAAATAACCCCTAACTAAGGTTGATCAAATATATATCTTTCTGTCCTTTATACACTGATATTCTCTTATAGAGGCCTTTAGGCTGATCTAATCAGCGGTGGTTGGGAATGTTTATCATCATGTAAACTGTTTAAATATAACTATGATATGATTTTTCATCTAATATAAAAAGAGTGACATATGTCCCCTCAATTGGGATATATTGAGGATGTTTTTTTCCACATCTAGATAAGTGGAATGTGATATTATTATCTATTTCCATAAGGGGGAATGTGAGGTGCCCTTATTTCTATGTAAGTGACATGAGATATGGTCATCCAACATGACAATTTATACTCTATGAATTATTATTTCTTAAGTTATCTATATAATATTTTCTTAATTAATATTTCATGGTCACTCATTGTATTAGACTAGGGTATTGTATCACTATTTGTATTATGAATGATATTATTTGTAGACAATTGTATGGGAATTAATATATTTGATAGTGATAAGAATGGTATTTTATAGATTAATTACCCCCGATATTTTTAAAGAGGAAACTCCATGACTAATTTTCCGGATTAGTGTGTTTAAAAAAAGTTTCTTGCATTATAAATTCTAAATGGGACATAATTTCTTAGTTTGTGAAAGAGGATTATGTTTTTTAAGTGTTTGTAAAAAAATTCTTCTACTCTTGAAGTGTTTTTTATGATATCTAAAAGGAGTTTCAATTGAATTGTTACATGATGAGACATATGATATAATATGTAACAAAAATTAAATACATTTTTCTTGAAATTTTTATTAGAATGTATCTAAATATTTATAGTATATGTTTTCATTATTTGATAAAATTGTTAAATATATTTCAAATAAGTATTAAAACAATATTGTTTTAGTAGAAATCCATTTTTTATAGAATTATAATCTAATGATAATCCAATATGTGTTATTATAAACCATTCCAAGGATTACACTAGTGTAAACTAGTATGTAGTGATGATCATTATATAATCACTCTATGAATGAGTTCTCGAGAATTACATTATATTGTAAAATACAGCTACCTTCATTCATCTAATCTATCTAGATATATAAATAATATCATATTATAATATTCAAATAAGTTTTAATGACCCAAATAATAATTTATACATTATATTGTTAGATTCCAGGTTTTTTTTAATATTCATAACTTGTGAAACATTTATGAAGTGTTTCATTCATGGATGAACACTTGGTAAATGATTGTGTTCCAAGGATTGTTCTTGGGAAGACATGTAAATTTATCATTTGATTTTTAAATATATTAATGAAGGATATAAATTTGATCATTGTGAAAAATCATTGAACCGAAGCCTGTATCTCTCCACACAACAATATCAAGGTTCTAGAGGACCCTTTATTGATGCAGATTCCATTATTAGATTTAAAGGATTCACCATATCATTTTTATTACCTTTTTATAATGGGTTTCCATTTGATTGATCTCTATCAATTCTATTTAAAAGAGGTTTCATAAACTAATTTCATTTTATAAAAGTAATATTCTTAATTTAATGTTTTTCAATTCAAAAAAATTGATACATTATTTTTCAAAATGGATCTCTACATTTGGATAAGTATTTTCCCCTCTAAAATCCTACGATATTAACACAAATAAAAGATAAATAATATAGACATAGTACTTAATTTTAGATATTATATACAATTATCTATTAATGTTAACAAGGAACTGATTGGAGAAAACTTTTTTTGTTCAAATCATAAAATATATTGGGATGAATATAATAATATATAAATCTTGGTTCCCAATATTGAACTATAAGAAATCATATTCTTGCATTTCATTTGTATATCTATATAAACGGTGGTAGAAAACACCAATTAGTGGTTTTAAATCCACTAAACTATAAAATATTTATGTATGTTGTTATTGAAATGGCTTTTATCATAAATATTCATGAATTAATAAAAGATCCTATAAATATTGTGTCATAAGGAAATATGGATCATAGAAAACAAATATATATAATATAATTTTAAAAGAGATTAATGAGATTATATTTTATAAACGTATATATCTGATACCTAGCCAGAATATGATGCCCAATCAATAAATATCATATGTTATAGACTAAAATTCAATTTAAAAAATTCTTGTTACATAGATCCATTTTAAATCTTTTTTATAACTTTATATATTTTTACAATAAGATCAATTTTTTAAAGAATTGAATTTAATAAATATTTACCTTTATAATTGTTAATCAAAAATAATCGATACTATATTTGTGTTATATATTTATATAGATGTATATACACTAAAAAATAAATGATAACCATTTAAGGGAAATTTAGATCGATGTTTTATTAATAGATCAAGGGTTCTTACAATATTGGTGGTAACCAATTGTGACACGACCTATCATCCGAGGTATTTCCCTTTTGAGTATTCTAAATTTACACAATGAAATGTAAATTTTTTCAAGGAAAGTGGATGACTCTATGTTTAGGTTCATGATATCTTTAACTACATTGGTCAACTATGCAATGAATTATTTTAGCGGTATATGAATACATTATAATATAAACAGTAACCTAGAAAATATAGGTTGACTATACATAACAATGTTTTAGATACATCCATTTTTGGTAGAGTCCATGGTTATAGAAAATGAAATTAGACATTCCATTTCATGTTTTTTCAGTATATAAGCCTACCAAATCAAGTGAATGGACCCTATGAATCATGTAATCTGATAATGAATTTTATTTTTAGTCACGAAATATAACTTTTTAAAATGGAAAATAGAAAATTATTTACCTAATTTAAAATCCATTTTGAATTTTGGAAATCCTACGTTTATTTGGGAGTGATTTTTTGGTTCCATGAATGAAGAACAACATGACTAAATATATGATTAGTCAATTCAAAAATATAATGAAGTTTCTATTTTTGTGATATCACCTATACTCATTTTTTTATATTTATATTTATTATTTTTTCCCTCTCCAAATATTTCTATCATAGTGGGTTTAATTTATAGTAATGGAATTATTCATTATCTGTATTGAATAAAATAATTAATATAGCTTGTTCCTCGTGTAATGTTTTTATGCATTATATTTGGATTGTTAGAATTGGATATAGGGTTTTTTGGACAATAATATATCCTTTTTCTACAATTAATGGATCCTATTAAATCTTATATCTATGATAATTGCTTCTTATTTGTTTGATGTCCTTCTTAACTGATTTATTGATGTAGATATCTATTAAAAAATATTTTGAAATCAATTACAAAAAAAATCAAATATCACTTTTTAATATTTTTGAATACATATTTTGGTATTTGAGAAATAACCATTGGTTTTCGGTTAATTCATAAATTATGGTAAAAAAATAAATTATAAATTTATTTATTTTTTTGGAAAAAAAATAATTGGGCTTGAATTAAAAAATATTAGAACAATGACCCTGGAAAAAATTATTTAATACGAGGGTCAAGAATAGGATCCTAGGATAAATAATTTAACTTTAAAACTAAATATATCATGCATAACTACTACAATAACAAATCCAAAATGAAACTAGAAAACTAGAAATGATATAATAAAATAAAAATGTCACAAAAAATATACCCATAAAGGTATTCCTATATATAAATGGATCTCATAGAACAATATACGGATAAATCATCAGTAGCTAATGAAAATAATCCAATCCAATGGGATCCCAAGCCGTACCACAACATCATAATACCATATGAAAAATCCACTATAAAATTAGAGATCGTATATGGATTCAATAATCTGTATCTAGTTAAATGTAAGGTTAGATGGATCAAATCAATCCCAAAGACAATTAGTGACTGTAAAAATGTAATAAGATTTTTTTATCACTAAATATTTTCCAAATATTCATTATAAATCGTCCCCTGAAATTTAGAAAAAATATTAAAAAATAATAAGTATTAATGAGAACAAAAATGATCTATAAAAAACCCTATACAAATATCAAACATTAATATAATAATCATACTTACATAATTTATTGTAATTATCTAACCATAAACAAAAAAGCCTTCATTAATCAAAAACAGGACTACCATAAAATAAATTAACAGAAAAACATAATTTAAATATTCATAGTCAATTTCTTATATTAATGAATTTAATTAATCTCAGATATTCCTCCAAGAATAATTCGAAGAGATAAATACACTTATTAAGAATAATATTAGAATAAAATGGATCATTACAAGATAAAATAATCGTATATTATGATTTTTTTTCATTAATCTTATCAAATCATAAATATACACAGATGAAAAATATTTCACATAGTTATCATTTTCTTCTAAAAAAATTAAATAAAATCATTTCATACCTATGATGCAATTAAAATCTGCATCATAAAAATGTGAAAATTAATAATTTGTGGGGAAAGACAACATTCAAAAAAAATTACATCTATTTTTAAGAACTAAATTTTTATATGGGTATCAAATATAGTATAGGGTATTTATTTGGGAGATTATCACCCCTTTAAAAAACATTCATTGAGTAAGAAGCTACAAAAAACACATGATTTGGTGTAATAAATAAGAGGGAACCTAGCATTTTATGTGTTAGATTATAACCCTGAATTATTAAACAAATAATATCTTGATACATTTTATCAAAAAAATTCCCTTTTTTACATTTTATATAATCATTGAAAATATTGAGACAATGTAGAACTTTATTCCTTAACATGAATTTGAGATAAGGGTTTTTGATGGAAATTTTCTCAATAACTATTTTGGAATGAAAAGTGGTTTTATAAATTAACAAAATGTGGGTGTGATAATTCAGCATGAAGTATTTATAATGGATTAAAAGAATTTTTTAGAATAGGATATAGAAATTTACATTATATATGATACAAATGGGGAGGGTAATAGTTTTGGGAAACACTCAGAATGATGATGATTCATAGTGGGTGTTTTATATGTTAAATGATATATATTTGTGGAATATATTTCATATTTCACATTTCTATATGGTGTTATATTAATAAAACTTGTTTTTAGGTTTGGGGTTAGTTTTAAAGGAATGACATTTTTGTGACACTAGAGTTAGTTAACTTCATGTATTGATGTGCATTTATTAATTTTTATTTTATTTTTTAAAATATGATTGAAAAAATTGATGGCATTGATTTTATTGTTTGATGTATAAATTATATAGTTATTCATGGGTGTTATATGAGTAAATCCTAACATGAAATCATGTATCCACCACTACTCATACATCCCAATATGTATGTTGATATCTTTTGTGGTGAGGTAACAAGAGACAAGATCTATTATTTATGAGTAAAAATTATTAGAATGTTTTTTCATTATAGAATTTTTAGTATTTGGATTTTCATTTTTAAAAGACTTAGATATACATTTTTTATATTTATTATTCATGTTAATCTGTTGGGTCATTTCAAACATTTGTTATTTGAATCCAAAATTTTCATTATTTTTTTATCTATAGTTTGAAATGATTTATTAAAAAATTACAATTTTAAATTGTTACTAAATTTATCATTTAATTAATTGATTTTATAAATTTTAGATCTATCATTCCGTAAAGATTATTTTTTATCCCTTGATACTATCTTTTTCATATGATGAATAATGAATGTGGTTGAGGCCATATGCTAATGCAACTCGAGTCCTGAGTTTTTGATATTGAAATAATGTTATTATAAACTAGTATCACACTATAGTTTATTATATTATGTTTTTGGAAGTATGATTGGAATAAATATTATGATGATTAAATATAAATAGGATCGCCGAAAATGGTTTATCAAACTACTCTATAGTATACTAGAGTTTCATGGTAGTTTTGGAATGATAAGAAATTTGATGATCTATTATAGGATTTAGTACAGTAATTCCCTAATGGTTTCAAAACCCATGATGTGATGGTATAGTCAACGTTTTTATGAAAAATGGAAGGAATTTTCTGAATCATATAAATGTTCAATTGAATTTTTAATATGACTTCACCAGTTGGAGCCATATTTGAAAGAAACATAAAAAATATTAAATTTTATAGTTATAAAATAATTTGAATATTTGTTTCTGATTTCATGTGATAAAATTTACTTTATAAATGACTGAATCATTAAAATGTTTACATATATGAATTAATATAGAATTAATATTCTATATTGGTCTTTTAAACATTATTATCTAGGTAAAAGGAATTTAAATATAGTTTCTTTTTTATATCTTAGATTATGGTGTAATAGATATACATATAAATAAAGAGAATATTTTTAAGAAGGATTTGGGAAAATATATAGTTTCTGACAGAGTAAATTTTTAGTATAGAATGTTGAGTATTAATTTGAGAGAATAAACAAAATAATCTAGTTTCTTCATAACCATGACATGTTGATGGTGTAATACACTACTAATAGACACAAGGGATTATTTCATATGTGATGTTAGATAACTATGAAAATTAATATTTTCAAGGTGGATACCTCGAAAATATTTTTTATGATCTTTAGTTCATATTTTTATTAAAATATGCTTATTTATAGGAAATTTCGAGTGTTATAAGGGAATAAGAAATGGAACGCATTAGTGCTAGATTATACAGATATGTTTTAGAGAAATATCATTTTACCCAAATGATAATCACAAAAAAAATATAAGGAAACATTAGTTTATGATGATTCTTATAAATGATATTCATTTAAGTGTGATATTGGAAAATTTACCTACCTAACTAG
The DNA here is from genome assembly GCA_963277665.1 of Viscum album. Taxonomy (NCBI): domain Eukaryota; kingdom Viridiplantae; phylum Streptophyta; class Magnoliopsida; order Santalales; family Viscaceae; genus Viscum; species Viscum album. The sequence goes on from OY728161.1 coordinate 1,472,958,870, forward strand.
ATATTCTGAAAAATGAATCTATGAAAATAGTGGATACAATGGATGTTTAAGAAGTGAATACTTTTCACATTTGACTTAATGAACGATATAATTTTTCTAGTGGGTAGAAGAGTATGCTAGAAGAATAACAATAGAGGGGTTTTAAGAATAAATCAATGATATTGGGTGTATATTAATGGGGATGACAAAGTGGGTGTTACCTTTGTGGTCTCACACTATACCTAAAACAATTATATGTTAATTATAAGAAGACATTTCGTCAATTTTTTCTGATTATAAATTGTTATATATTTTGTTGTTAATTCACTCGGGATTCATGTGTTAACGGTTCCAACCAAACACATATATTAAGGATGTCTATAGATAAATATAATTAATATAGAATTGATATATATATATATATATGAGAAATGGTGATAATTATTATTTGTATTTTTGTTAGAAGAATTTGGGATAACTTTTTATAATATGTATGTGTTGGAGAGGCAGAAACTCATGATAGATATAGGTAATATCTTTATTAATTATACTATTTTCTATATTATATATGATAATGACTCCTCACATTAATTTATATATGTATTATTTTTATGATGGAATCCTTTTTAGGTATTTATGATTTCTTATTCTTTGACGGTCATTATATAACTTTTAGAAGGGGTAGATTGAGGACTTGGGTTTACATATTGATGAACTTTGATTATATATATAGGGTTTTCATGGTAATTATTAGTTCTAATGGTGAATTTATATGATATAATTAATTTAATTTATTTCATTCAAATATTTATGGATCTTCTTTACTAGTATAGAATTAGGGTTGTTTTTTGTTTTCATAATGGGATCGTTCACCATTTTTATGGAAAGTAGAATATCTATTTTGGATTTATTTGATTTATTTCTAAAATCCTTATATTGTTAAAACATAAAATTTATAGATTATATTTGGGTTCGAATAAATAAAGAAACCAATTTTATATTTTAGTGATTCATATATATTTCTAGGATGTTTTTCTAGAACACATTTATATACTCCAAAAAATAGATATGATGTGTTCTCCATTGACATGATTCTCAAGATGATTCAAATACTATTACCTTTATTATCTATAATATCTTTTAATAAAGGTTATTTGTTTATATAGTGAGATTAGATTGATAAAAATGACTTATTTGAACGAATTTTTATCCTTGTGAATTACTAGTTTTATTTTTCAAGAAGTTTGACGATTAATTGAAGTTTCTTATTGACTACCAAAAGATGAATGAAGTCGTAGAGGAAAATATATTTTCATCGCCTCATATTGGATTAATATTTTAATGTAATCCATGTGGATTTCAAATATCAATTTGAGATTAGGATATCACTAGTTAAGGGTGAAGGAGTATAACATTCAAAATATTTCTTTTGATATTTTTGTATGAACATTATTAGTTCTAGGTAATTTTTATTTGGGTTACAAATTATCATGATAATTTTATGTCACTAATTAATTTTATATAATATAATTACTTTTAACCGAATTCTTAAATTTTTGGTATATTTTTTAGTTTCTCTTGTGGTTAAAGGAATATCATGGAAGATATATAAAGATTGTGCTAGATATAATATAAAATCATTAGTTAAAATAAAATTTATCCAACATTTAGTTTTGGATGAAAGGTGTAATTTTCATGGTTTATTTTTTCTAGAATGTAATTTTTTTGTTAAAAATTGATGGAGATACCAATAATGTCATCATAGTGACCTAGTAATATTTTCTAGATCGGTATTCTCCTTGAATTGGAAGGTTAATACAGAAATTATATTCTATAATTCCTTTTATTGGAACACCCAATGATAGTGTTTACAAAAAAGGTTTTAATGAGTGATATGGATAATAATTTATAGGGATACTTTATTGAGATAATTATTTTGTTCAAATCAACACTATTATTGACCTTAATTGATTCTAGTGATGGGTTTTTTGGGTTTTTTGATTTATATTAATATTTAATGGAATATGTTGTGATATAAGGTGTTAATATGATGGAATATGTATTCAGATAATTGAAATTACACATGAAGAACACTCCCATTCACAATCTATATACTGAGGAAGTTGTACATTCAATTATGAGTTTGAGATATTACTTATTTTTTTGTATCTTAAGTTGTATATATATAATAAAAATATAATGTGTATTTTATTGTAGTAGGGTTTGAATGTGATGTATTATATATGGATGAAACATATTTATATTTTTTAAAAATTTAATAATCCTTTACACTATGAACATTTAAGGATTTATTTAATGACATGAGTTTGAAAAATATTGAGGTTATTGAATAAAATATATTTGTATTGTTGATTATCTTGATAAAGTATTATATTTAGGGGCATGTAAAGGGAGGGAGGTATGCTATTATGAAAAATTGATATCAATTCTATGCTTATAGAACAAGTAAAGGTGTGAAGTTTTACAATGACGAATTAAATAATATAATATACACTTTTAATTATTGGGGAATCATTAATTGGTGGTAATAGGTATCTAAAATGATGATATATATATGATTTTTTGTTTTTTGTTTCTTTAGATTAATGGAAGGGGTTGTGAATGAATTTCACCTCTCTAGTCAGGTAGTTAATATAAGAGATAAAATTATTTATCATTAAATTACATAATAGTTATAGTGGGAAGTTTGTAGAGAGATATAGTTATAGTTGTCTCTAAGGTTTTAACATTCAAATAGATTAAAACTGGGCATCAGTAACCAATGTTAACGATACAAATATTTTAGGTGAATATTTTGAATTTAAGGGATATAATGTGGGATACCATGGTGAGTTTTTCTAGATCACAATTATGGAATAATTTCATAAAATGATTATATACTGACTAAGAAATTTATAAAACATTTCCCCCATTTGGGGAACGTTCATTCTTGTAGTCTTAGGTACAATGCATGCTAAATAAGTGGTTCATTGTTTATAGTTCCTTAAAATTTCATATGTGATAAAGATCCGAAGTTTTCATTAATAAAATTAAGAGTTTCCAATAATTAAATGAGAAAATAAGTTTTTATGAGAGAATTTAATAATATTTAGATAGATAGAATATCATAATGAGTCATGAGTACATTAGAAGAAATGCTTTAGTATTGTGTGCTTGAATTTGAGATTTCATGCAATTCCCTGTCACTTTTTAACAGTTTTTCAAAATAAATTCCATAAATTTTTCATTTAGATGACTCCATTCAATAAATTGTGTGGAAAAAAATATTGACCACTATTATAATGGGTATAAGTAGGAGGGAATCCTCTAATGGGACTTATATTGGTCAAAGTGTTCAAATTCTGAATTCAATTAACACAAAACTGATAAATGAAAACTCGAACTAATGAGAAGTATTATATAGACCATAAATGATATTTTATGGAGTTTGTAATTATAGATTGACTTTTTTAGTGTCTCTATGTACTTTATATTTAATATAAAATGACCGAAATCCTTAAAAGTCTCCAATTGCAGACGAAAATTTAATTTTGGGTTCCAAAGGACTAGTTGATCATATAAATCGGTTTTGAGTCAAGGATCCTACTGTTTAGAAACTTCTATAAGGTTTTTAGTGCCTTTGGAGGTTTAGGGAGTGTCTAATGTGACCGAGATAGAATTAAATCAGGATAATTGTGGCCTTATAGATAAATTAGGTATAATGGGGCCATCCAGTAACCGTCTATGTGGAGAAAATACCAGGTGGCCTATCTAGAGGAGAAAATTCTACATGAACCACCAATATACACACATAGGTGGATTAGTGGGTGGTCAAAAAAGGGATAGAGACATTTTATTTCTTGAATATAAATCCTATAAGCTATAGTTCATGTTTTTCTGTGTGGGTAATATTTTCATTATATCATCAATATTTCTTAATTATTATTTTGAAGCGGGTTCAACAATAGCCATTTTGGCATTCCATTCCCTTCTTTTTACCCTTATCTCCCCCATTGAGCATTCTTTTATGAGGGGTGATCTAAATAGTGTTTCCAAAGAATTTTGAGATTTGACCTATCACTTCTTTATTGGTTTTTATTCACACATGTTGGCTCTATGTTTTTATTGTTCCAAGAAATTGATATAGGTGTAGAGTTAAAGAGATATTATTTTAATTGCCAAAAAATGCAATGTTTTTGGCATGTTATGACTCAAATATGGTGATATATGGATAACACATTTTTTGATAAATTTTTAATGGAATAATGATTAACTGTGAGTTTTTTTCTATTTTACAAATTTTATTTCAAAAAAGTCTTTAATTGGATAGTATTTGGTTGGGATTTTTCCCCTAGTCTTGTTTGGGATATCTCATGGAACATCCATGAATAATGTTTTTTAGTTTCATGATGTTTACGTGTCTCAATATTCTATATAATTTATGTCACAATAGCTAAAAGAGATCAATTAACTATAAATGGTTATAAATAATTTTTTATGTTTTATAGATTTAAATAGGACTGTAAATTTTTAGAGGGTTTTGGCTAGGGCATGGGTGATGATTGTTTGTAACTTGAATTGATGGGTTAACTCCATTTTCAGACTATTTTTCTACATAATACATAAATATATACATTTTTATGTGTGATTCTATATTCCATCATGGGATCTAGGTTTTTTCTAAAATGTATTGTTATTTAGAGTGACCTATACTAAGGAATATTTTATCTTAGTACCACCATGGCTTGGATAAAGTTATCATCTGCGATTTGAGTAGGATTTAATCACAATAAATGATTTCACTAGGGGAAAAAGAATATGATATGAGTTATTGAGAGGTATGTGATAGGTCTTGGGGTCTAGGTTATATTAGAGATAACATGTTATGGTTCTTACTAGAGCTAGTAAGTAGACAAGATGGGACTTGGCCACCATGATATTGGTTTGATGGTCATATATCTCATGTATAGTTTGGTGTTCCCCTTAATGTTGGGTAGAAACATTGGTTCTAGTGTAAAGTTGTATAAATTATCTATGTCTTAGTATGATGTGGTTGGTGTTTCTCCCTCTATGTGGAATTTCAGTATCTCTTTTATGGAAAATTTAACATAGAAACTAGGTATGAGTTATATGAACGGTCTTAACAACTTGGTAACACGTTTTGAAGAGACAATTATTGTGTGGGATTGGGTTAGCCTAAGGGGATCAAATTAAATTTATATATGTGGTAAATTAAAGTGTAATTACACTAAAACTATTCATGTTTGGGTCATGTAGGGTGTATAGATTATAGGTTAGGCATGGGGTGATTGGTGTGACCTGTTATTGATATGAAAAGAATATGATGATTTTGAGTACCTAGTTGGATCCCTTATGGGTGATATGGGAATGAAAATGGTTTTTTAATTACATTATTACATGTATGATCCTGAAATGGGATGGTTATCTGACGAGGATAGTTAGGTGGTATGATAGGATTCAAGATGTGGGGACTAGTTATCAGTGGATAATTCCTTTTTGTGATGTAGGTATGTGGAATTCTTATGATATGAGAGTCTATCCAAGAATGATGAAAAATCATTATACACCTTGGTGTTATTATTGGATAGAATAATATACGAGGAGCTTACCTATAGTGGAAGGGTAGAGGTTGAGAATTTTAATGATCTTGTTTATATTTGGTATTGGATTTCACAGTGATAGAGAGAGGTTATAGGTTAACACATATTATTTTAAATGGTCTGAGACCTCTCTTTGAGTGAAAGGGTTATGGTGGTGTGAAATAAGATATGTGACATAGTAAAAGACCCCTTAAGTGAGAGTGTGGTCGTATGTGAGACAAGATATTTGACATGAAATGAGTCCTTACAATGAGTGAGATTATTTTGGTATGAGATGTAGTATCTGACGAGGTGTGAGGCCTCAATACAAGTGAGATGGTGTTTGTATGAGTGGAACAATTTGATAGGGTATGTGACCTCTCCCTAAGCGGGATAGTGATGGGGTGAGATGTGATATATATATTTTTTAGGCATCACATTCAGTTTGATTAAGGAAGTATAATATTGAATACAAGATAAATATTTCGTTCAAGATACTACCCTATGTTAAAGAGTTTTGATCAAGACTTAGTTGTAGTCCTTTACCTAGTGATGATGCATGGTGTAACATCCCCAGCCTAGTTTTCCACTATCATGACTAAGCCATACTATTATACACCACAAGATTTCGTCCACATACACTAGTGTATATAGACTAGTGTAGAGGGATCCCATATAGTAGTGGAGATATTTTAACTTCATGAATAGTTAACCCTCGAAAAATGAATGAAATAATAATTCAAATTCATCCCATTTAAATATAAGTATAATAAAATAATTTTTTAAATCAGATACAAATTAAATAAAAAGAATAATCTATATAAAAAATGAATGATTTTACATTTCATATAAGTCATGCATGAATATGTATGATCCCCTATGAGTGGATCATGTAAAAATGGGTCCAAAATATTCAAAAGTAATGATGATATCCATAACTAGCCTATAGTATTTTTCATGACCTATGCCTTGATAGCCACTAATATCCACTAACTCATACATGTAAATATATAAGGTGATTTCTCATCCCTAGTTCATCAAAAAAAAAATCTTCTCGGATTCCATGGTGCTTATATAGTTTGTGAGTACAACATAGTAGACAACCTAAAATGATTTCACTAAAAAATATAATAAATATGTCAACAAGAAGAATATGAATTTATACTATTTTAAAATATTTTATAAAAATAATTTTTCATTCCATGGATTCCACCCACAAAACTGTGAGTGTTCATACCTCCTTTATCCATTGATAGGGTAAGGTGATATACCTATATTCTAAGAAAAATTATCAAGGATGAATAGTATATAACTACAAATATTATAGAACTTGTGAATAAGAATACACCATGAATTATCAAATAGATAAATAATCTATAACTATCAACCATCACTATGTTAGTGAGATACCACTATTACATTCCATCTAGGTGAATGATCAATCACCAAAGAAACACTAATGATAAATGGTTCACAAAAAAATGAATGAGGAAACATTAATCCTAGTAGGATGATACAATAAAAAAATACATTAATAATTGGACTATAAACCACTATTTTATAGTTTCAATGGATGATACAGCACAAAAACATATCATTTTGCAGAACAATGCACGATTTATATCACTCTCTAGCTATATATGATACCACTTTCTAATGTTTTTTTATATATTATCCACCATAGAAACCACATATATAGGTGGAAACTAAACCATCAGGATAAAAAAATATAGTTAGATGATTCACAACCAATATCATTATCAAGGTGGATAATATACCATTAATATAATTATCTAAGTTGTTGGTTCAATAATGTGAATGAATCCATGATAACAATGCATATCAATAGAAATATTTTATAGGTTCATGAGGAGTAACCAATATAATATATCAGGTGGTTGATACACCACTAACATTGAATCTTAGGTGGATAGTATACCACTTGAACAAGCCCCTGATTTGATGATAACCCACTAAGGAAAATCCTATATGTCATTATACTCCACTAATATGAAAATATCAAGTGGAATTCATTCCAATATTATAACATCCCATGGTGACAAGGTTCCACTAATTTAGTGTCCACAAGGTGAATAAAGAATCATATGAAAATTTTGGGTGGATGGTATTCCAAGAATATGACAATGGTAAATGATGTGTCACCACTAATTAAGTGTATATGGATGAGGAATTAATAAAAATACAGCAAACAGTAAAGTGAAATATATTTATTTAAATTCAATGTAATTTATATTCAATTTAAAAAAATGCCTTGGTTAAAGAACTCAGTCCAAAACCTAACTATTGGTCTCCTCCCTAGGCCATCTCTCCCATAGCATGGCACCTTCTCTACTAATTTAAAACAAAAGAATAATCTATGTCTCTACAGTAGAAACCTAGGTTCAATTCATTGGAAAATACATAAATATGGTCCATAGTCATATTTTATTAGTTCATTCCACATATATATTGGTCATAAATGACCAAAAGTTTCAACACACACCTCACATGGGACACTCAAGGCTTATTATGTTCAAATCACACTATATAGAACTACAGGAAGAATTATAATTTAATTTCAGTGTGTATTCAATAAATTTGGATTTCTTGTATTTCATATAATGAATTTAAATTATTTAAATCATATAAATAATTAAATTAAGAAACTATATAGGACAATTGTGGTCTTGATAATTAAATTCCCTATCGTGATTCATCCTAAAAATGAAAAAAATCGAAAAATAATAAAAAGTAACTTAATTATTGTATAATTGTTTAATGATGGTGTATCATCAATGAATCACCAAAATTAATGATTGAGGATTGGATGTCACATCCATAGTGAGCCAACATTATATTCAACACAGCAATATGACCCCCGAAAAGAGACAGTTGGGCTATAAAATGGGGGTCACTGAGAAGGAATGAAAGGGATGGGTGTTAACATCAACTTAGTAAAAATTGGAGAGAAAAACCCTTTCTAAACCCCCATCATGAATTAAAAATAAATTTCTTTAAATTAATAATGAATTACCATGTCACCAACTAAAACTCTCTTAGGTACCCATGAAAATTTGAGTGGGTTATTTCAAGATGGATGGTGACTGTATTCCCAATGGATACCAACCAAGGATCAGTGGGGAATATTCTTATGGGAATATTCCTCCACCATCAGCATATATCCTAGAATAAAATCTCAAAATCCATCTCACTCACCCAACATAAAACAAAATCCACAATAAACCATTTTCAACATAATAATGATCGAATATATGCATTTTAAAGGTAGTGGTGTCACAAAGTCCTAACCATAAAGCATCTAATCATTATGATATAGCATAGAGCATCATCAGTCATCCTTGACGAATCATTTTAACTGTTGATCCTAGATAACAAACTCATTCTCCCATATCTTTTTTTAGATACACTTATTCTTTTATTTCCCATATACCAGAAAAATATCATAAATTATAGTGTCTTACCACTTCAATTAACTATCTGAACTGGTCACTCCTTGAATGAAGTATCTTGATCTATATCAACAGCAACAACACTTATTTTAAGAGAATGGGTAGATTGGAATATCAAAAGATGAAATATGTTGTGTACATTAAGGATGGAACTATATATCTAAGGTTGTTCTGACTGATAATCTATGGTACTTGTCATATAGAGAACCAAAAATAGAACCATAATCTTGGTCAATAATTTACCCATCCCTTAAATCATCTATTAATCCATCCATGTCAAACCTTGTAAAAATACCTTCTCACACACAAAATAGTATTGAGGATAGATGTTCAGTTGAAATATTTTTTCTACCAACTCTAAGAATATAATAATATATTTATTAAAATTCATATATTCTCTAACATCACATGTATGTGTCTAGGACTAATAAAAACTGATTTTATACCATTATTTCCATACATAGGTGAAAAACATGACTTACTATATTTTCACGACCCGACCCTACTCGGGATCGAGCCGTAACTACCCCAAACCCGCCTCCAAAGGCTAGGGGCCGGCGACAAGCGCCGAAGGCTAAACAACTCGGGGAGGCCTTTGCCAGAGTACCTGTACACACCCACTTAGCACACTCAATGCAGAAGTGCAGAGTAAAATGATAAGTAAAGTACCAACTGCTATAAATAAACCACAAAAGTGCATCGACCTATAAACAGTACAAAGAAAGTACTGAAAGTAAACTAAAAAGAAAAGGGTAAAAACACACGCCCAACTAGAAAAGTTCCACAACCTGGCAACAGGTGAACAATAAGTAAACAGCTGGAAGGGTCCTCCACCTGGAACCTGACTACGACCACCGTATGCGGTCCAAGCTCTTGAACTTCTAAGCACTACTAAAGTCATGACCAAGCTATCAGTCATCTGCAAGGGCACACCAAGTGCGGGAAAATCCCAAGAAGGGGTGAGTATAAAAATACTAAGTAGGGTAACCCAAAGGCTCGAGGGCGCAACAAAGGAGGTATCAGAGGATGAGCAGTAGATCGAACAGGGAAAGTATAGGATTACAACCAAGACTGCAGTAAGAGTAACAGTAGAGATTCTAGCTCAACCCAACAAGAGCAAGGAGGTAGAATCGTCCAGACACAAGGAGCTGTAAAAGGTGAGAAGATGAACTTCTCATCGAGTCGCCGCTAGCTATAGTAGGAGAGTTGACTCGTCCAACCACGAGAAGCTAGACCCGGAAATCAAGTGGCATACCCCGCACGTCTTCGCCTCTCCTGGAGGGAGAGTATCCAAAACCCAAGGAGTGGGTACTGGAACAAGGTATACATATATATATATGCTCTGTCAAGAAACCCAAACAAGATCGTAAGGGGATCCCCATCCCATAGCTCATCCCAAGAAAGTGAGTAGCTAACTGTTCGAGAAGCAAACACCATCTATGCCCAGTATCCCGCACGTCTTCCCCGAACTGCAAGTCAAGGGGTCAAATCACCGCACCTCGAAACTATCCTCTTTGGGCGGCACTGACTCGCCCACACGGTTTTAGGTCACATCTCAAGGATGTGTCTCGGTGGGGAAAGCTCCCCTTGTACTTGAGAGTTCTGGGGGAACGTCAAGCCACACCTCGTCACTGCCTCGTAGTTGAATGGTCTTCTCAAAGTAGACAGTCGACCCCCTGCCCAGCCCCGCTTGAGGGTCCCTGGAAGTCGACGAGTTCCCACTATAGGGAGACCCGACAAAAGTCGACGGGTTCCACACTACCCAGTCCCGTAACAGGGTAATCCACTGGAGGGAGACCTGGCTAAAGTTCGCGATGGAACCACTACCCAGCCCTGCGGGTGGTAACCCGACATTAGGGACCGCTGCCCAGCCTAGCTGGAGGTAAGCCCGACATCGGGGGCCACTGCCCAGCCCAGCTGGAGGTAAGCCCAGTATCGGGGACCACTACCCAACCCAGATGGAGGTAAGCCCAGCATCGGGGACCGCTGCCCAGCCCCACTGGAGGTAAACCCAGAACTGTTCTGGCCATCCCTATTGCATGGTACTGCTCAGTGAACACTGTTGCACTGGCCATCCCTGCTGGATGGTATAACTGGCGAGCCTTGATCGAAACAACCCCAGCCCTACTGGAAACAACCTCCTGGGTAGAGGATTGGTGCCCGTGTAAAGTGTTGGTCACACCAATTCCCCAATAACTCTACCAGGGAACACGATGGAACGAGAGAAACTCTCCAGGTCCCTCAGGGAGATCACGCTCCAATCCCCCGAGTCACTGTCGAAGCGGACTAAGACAAATCATCCCAGATAGTGGGAGAACACCCACGCTATATGAGAACATGTATTCGCAAATGGTGTCACAGTCTGATGAAAGGGGTACGGTACTGAAACCCCTCACAGCTGAAGAAACAGAGGAACCAAAACATCTCTTTCAGCCAAAAGAGAACAGAACCAGGGAAAAACTCAACCTTGCTGGTCAACAAACGAGAACAACACCAGGGTAACACTCAACCCTGCTAGTCAACAAACAAGAACAAAGGGGCCCTCTACGTCGCGAGAGGTCAAAGGTACGCAAAGCAGAACATGACATTCACATGGGGCCCACACGACGTGTGGCCCCAAGTCAACCCCAACCAAGCACACAAGAATCCTCAAGTACAAAGAACCACATGTACCTCCAAGTGTTCCCGTATACTCCCATAGTATACTACATTCCAGTCCAATGGATAACATGCACACGGCACCCAACATCAATGTGAAGGCATAAACGAAACAACTCCAACTTGCCACCTCATCGGCCCAGGCATGGCCAACTACATCTCTACAAGAATTCACTTCACTATCCCAATAGTAAACATGATCACATGTTAAGGGTTCTCTGAAAATACCGCAAGAAGAACCTCCACTAGGGCACATTCTTATTTCCAAATTTAAAAAGATCGTGCAAGAGGCTCCGCACGCCTGAACAAATTACACCGTTGTAATCCAGGCGGAATAACATGTGAGATCAACCACTTACTCGCCTCCAAAAGATATCCGACGGAAAATTAACCAACACCTCTTTACGCCCGAACAACATCCCGTGGTCCCAAGCCTTTGCCCCGAAAAGAACCGGGCGCATCACACCATTGAGATCCCCTCAGGAAAACATGTCAAGAGGACTGCTCACTTGAGCGGATTGGATATCCGGAGAAAAAAGATGCATTCCAGTTCACCGCACACGAGAGGTGTTATGTGGTACCCACATCCTGGTCCCGAAAAACAATGAACAAACCGCACCATTGCGATCCTCTCGAAAAAGTACACTAGTTCGACTATTCACTTGTCCAAAACAGACACCCAGTGATAAAGCTGGAAATCACCTTCACCTCCTGAAATGGCCCTCACGGGGCCCACACCAGCATGTGGAATTATAGCGGGCATACTGAACCAATGCAATGCCCTCGGAAAAACACCCAGAAACGACTGCTCGCACGCCCCGAATGGACGTCCGATTAAAAAGTTGCAGAATGCAGCTTGCAGCTCAACAGACATGCCACGTGGCCCACGCCTCAACTCCAGTTTCAATGCCCGAAACCACATTAGAAAACTCTGTCTCAATTCCAGGGTCGCAAAGCCACTGACGGTGCTGAAAATGGACATAGGATGCATCTGCACCGCTCAAAACATGAACCCCCGGAAATATGACAATTCACTTAAAGACTTGTCACTCCTCCGAGGCACCACATTTTGGGAATTAAAAATTCCCGACACCATCTCAAAACATTCCTCTCGACGTCTGGAGTTAACTTCCATAGACGTCAAGCAAAACGGACATCCGTAATGAAAATTACGGACGTCCGAAGAGGGTTCAAATTCCCCTCTTGGGCTGGACCGGCCGGTCCGCCCGCCTGGGTCGGCCCGCGCCGGCCGGCCCGGCACACAGCGCCAGCCCACGGCCATGCCGCATGGGCCGGCTGTGGACCTGCTGTCCATACGCAGACCGACCATGTGGGTCGGTTTTGCCATCCATGTGAAGACCCGCGTCTCGTGGGTCTTGTCCCCGCGCGGGGGTCGCGCTCCGCGACACCACGGTCGCCGCGCCCCGGCGGCTCGGCCTCGCCGCCTAGAGCCACCACTTCGTGCCGGCGCCTAGTGACCCCGCCAGAGCTACACGACCCCGGACACACCCCCTCGCCTGCATTGAAGGAACGCCACCGCGCCTTGCTGCGCCCGGCCGAAGCCCCTGGCCGCCTCCTCCGCTGAAGGCCCGCCGGAAAAAAAAACAAAACCCCACAAACTTCGGAAAACTGATGCGGCCTCCTCCGGACTCAGATTTCAATTCCGAAATAAGAGTTTGGAAGAGAATAAAATAAACTACACATCCATATGTTTAGATTGAAGATAATATGACAATTTTATGTGGATAAACGATCTCAAAGTATGTGTGAAAATAAAAAATTGAAACTGCAACGGTCCTACCTGCGAGGGCGTTGCCCGACGCTTCACAGAGGGTCTACCACCGCGCCGTTGCCTTACCAGAGGGGAGGAGGAGAGGAGGATCTCCCTCCTTCTTCATTGGGAGATTCTGGCACTAGGGAATAAGGGGGAGAGGAGAGAGGTTGGTTAAGTGTTTAAATAGAAAACACATAACCACCCGCCAGTCGGCACGAACCTGAACTCCCGACGGGGTCGGGATTAAGCCTACCCTAGTCTAAAAACCACGCTCTGAACGCAACGACGGTCTCAAAATATTAATTCGAGGCTCCGTTCAAAAGTTATAAAACTGAACGCCCAAAGCCGCCAAATTACAAAAACACCCCTAGGGCCATTTTTCACAGACGGCCCACGCCTGCGAAACTTACACCCCTACTAGGGTAAACAACACACTCCAAACTCAACGGTGCCCTCGGTATTCCAATCAGATCCACTGTTTAAATGATACTTGAGTTAAGACGTTAAACGAATAAATTATTTATTTAATTTATTCATTCCACGCTCCGATAGCGAGAGAGGGGTCCAAACGTCCCGCGCCGACATGTTTTATATCGTTTCTAGGGTAAAAACCCCATTCCGGACCTATACATACACTCGGATCTCTGATCTGGATCACCGTTTAGGAGTTATCCCATTTATTTTTCATGTCCAGTGTGAACGCACTGAAACATTAATTCCAACCACTCCGGGGCACGGAATCGCACGCCGTCTGAGGGCGCTGCTCTGGAATAATATCAAAAATATTCCAAAGTCCACTGTAGCCAAAAACATGGTTCTTACATCATTCCCTCCTTCAAGATTTTCTTCCAAGAAAAGCAAAACCAGGAAACAACTCAGGGTTCTAAGCCCGCACCTGGCACTCCTGTACCCAGAAGAACTCTTGCACAGCTCTGTGTCACTGCACACAGACCAAAGTGTTTGATCTGTTCACGCGAGGTATTCCCTTTCTGATGACATGCATAGGAGAAGGCACACATCTCTTCAGGTAAACCACATGTGAGAAATTGTGCACCCACTCCAGACTTTGGGGTTAGGGAAAGGTGGTAGAGAACCTTTCCATCCCTTCGCACGATCTCAAATGCCCTGAAGGACCTTGGGGGTAACTCACATTCCCGACCGAACCTCTACATCGCATGTCGCGACTGGAATCACTGCTCCCACCTGGAACATGGCCTGGTGATTCCCTTCATCAGAATATTCATATGGTGAAACACCCAAGGATATCTGGTCACGCAAGGTTCCACAGTCGATGTCCCATGACCAAGACTCTCTTACATGCTCAGAGAGCGAAGGAGTCATCACCATAGACTAAATAAAAAGGTCCCATGCCCTTTTACCTTACCAACACAGGGTTACATCGACGCCCCGCGCCACCTGAGTAACTACTCAAACATGGAGCAGGGAGAAAACAATTTCACACACAAAGTCTAACAATTATACTACAAAAAGTAGGAGAGCTTTAGATAATATCTCCTATCACCTCATGCTCTGCAGGATCATAGACATCTAATGCTCGCGGCTGTTTGCGGTTCCAACTATCAGCTCCTGGAGCCTGACGTGAATCGCCTAGTGGTGATGGGAATACCTCGTAAATTCTTCCCCCACTACCATCTCCTCTTGCTCCTCTGAAAGCACAACCTATCTGGGTACTACTCCGATTATGGCGCTGCCTCTGTCATGGTAGTGCACCTGCTACCTACCCGAAGCTCTCTGCATGCCTGGTCGGGCTGTCCCGTGCCAGGTGACCTCACCCATCGCAAGCATAGCACCGACTCTCTCTGGGATACACTAGTGCCCTCCGGTTCCACTGTGGTGTACGACCACGCCCCTGAGTCCGGCTTTCAGAACGCCACCTGCGTCAAGGTTCTGCTTGCCGACGCCCGCTAGTTGCGGCAGACGTCTCAACTCCATCGTGCTTGTTGCCACCACCAACTCTAGAACATGAAAAGAAGCTCTCTGTCACTAGCGCCTGCTCTAGCACCCCGGCATATGTAGAAATGAACATGGGAACTATGACAGCACGAATCACTCGGTGGAGACCCTGCTCAAACTTCCGTGCTCAGATGTTGTCGTCATGAACCAAGTCCTGGTAAAAGCGTGCATATTCTGCGAAACTAGTCGCATACTCGGCCACCGTCATCCCTCCCTACTGAAACTGCAGGAGCTCCTGAATCCGAACAGAGCGCAAGAAGGAGGGGAAAACTCCTCACGGAACAACAACTGAAAGTCTCCCCACGAATGCGATGACTCATCAAGAAACTGAGTCATCAGACTCCCCCAACACCGAGCTACTCCACAAAAAAGGTTGGCTGCCAAAACCACTCTCTAAAATGTCGGCCTCTGCACAAGCCAGAAAAGGAGAACCACTGTCTCTAGCCAAACCTCTGCTGCCTGAGGGTCGGTCTCACCACTGAACCTCAACGGTCTCTGCTGCTGGAACTCACGAAGCACGCTCAAACTACGCTCAAGGCCCGTCTGCTCTGCGGAAGCTGTCTGCTACTCAACATGTGGGGGTGCTGCTACCGGCCCACCTGGAGAAAGGGGCTCGCATGATGGGTCCTGGACTATGGCCTCGTAGCACACAAGTTTTTTGTCATGAACCAAAGATGGTATCCTAGTTGGTTGTCTTCGAGAAGACATCCTGACTGTTATCAAGGAGTGTCGTGATCATATGAGCATAATGTATATACAAATAACAACAACGCTGGGGAGATGACTCAAGAAGGAAAGTCAGGACTCAATCCTATGTGATGCACAAACCAATTTTCCCTGCAACGAGTGTCTCATCATGCTGAGTCGACAAGCGGGTTATCAGGGTCCTGGTGAATGGATACGTCAGCCGCCGCACCATCACTGGACTCCCTATCCTGAGATCCGCTCTTGAGACACATTAACATTATTGCCCTAAATCCCAACCAATTCCTTCTTAGGGACATCCACACAATGTCCCAAGGAATGAACCACCTCTGATACCACTTTGTCATGACCCGACCCTACCCGGGATCGAGCCGCAAATACAAAAAGCCCGTCTCCATAGGCTAGGGGTGGCGACAAGCACCGAAGGCTATAAAAATCAGGGAGGCCTTTGCCTGAGTGCCTGTACACACCCACACAGCACAGTCAATGCAAAAGTGCAGAGTAAAAAAGAAAAGTATAGTAACAACTGCTATAAATAAACCAAAAAAGTGCATTGACCTCTAAATAGTACAATGAAAGTGATGAAAGTAAACTAAAAAGAAAAGGGTAAAAACACGCGCCCGACCAAAAAAGTGCCACAACATGGCAACAGGTGAAAAAAATGTAAACAGCTGGAAGGGTCCTCCACCTGGAACCTGACTACGACAACCATACGCGGTCCAAAATCCCAAAATCCTAAGCTCCACTAAAGTCGCGACTGAACTGTCAGTCGCCTGCAAGGGCACACCAAGTGCGGGCAAAGCCCAAGCAGGGGTGAGTATAAAAATACTCAGTATGATACCCCAAAGGTTCGAGGGAGCAACAAAGAAGGTACCTAAGGGTGAGCAGTAGATCGAACAGGGAAAGAAGAGGATTACAATCGAGAGTACAATAAGAGTAACAGTAGAGAGTCCAGCTCAACCCAACAAGAGAAAGGAGGTAGACTCTTCAAGACACAAGGAGCTGGAAATGGTGAGAAGATGAACTTATCATAGAGTCTTCGCTACCTATAGCAAGAGATTAGACTTGTCCAAACACGGTAAGCTAGACACGGAAAGTGCATGGCATACCTCGCGCGTCTTCACCTCTCCTAGAGGGAGAGTAACCAAAACCCAAGGATTGGGTACTAGAACAAGGTATATATATATATATGCTTTTCCAAAAAAACCCGAACAAGATCGTAAGGGGATCCTCGTCCCGTAGATAAACCCAAGAAAGTGAGTAGCCAACAGTCCCTGAAGAAAACACCATCGATGCCCAGTGTCCAGCACGTCTTCCCCAAACTGCAAGTCAAGGGGTCAAATCACCACACCTCGAAAATATCCGCTTTGGGTGGAACTGACTCCCCCGCATGGTTTTAGGTCGCATTGTAAGGACGCGTCTCGGTGGGGAAAGTGCCACTGGCACTTGAGAGTTCTGGGGGAATGTCAAGCTACACCTTATCACTACCCCTCAGTCGAGAGGTCTCCTCAAAGTCGACAGGCGACCCCCTGCCCAGCCCCACTGGAGGGTCCCTGAAAGTCAACGGGTTCCCACTACAGGGAGACCCGGCAAGAGTCTATGGGTTCCACACTACCCAGTACCATAACAGGGTAATCCACTGGAGGGCGACCCGGATAAAGTCGGCAACGGGACCACTACCCATCCCAGATGGAGGTAACCCGACATCAGCAACAACTGCCTAGCCCAACTAAAGGTAAGCCCGGCATCGGGGACCACTACCCAGCCTAGCTGGAGGTAAGCCCGACATCGGGGACCACTGCCCAGCCCAGCTGGAGGTAAGCCCAGCATAGGGGACCACTGCCCAGCCCCACTGGAGGTAAACCTAGAACTGCTCTGGCCATCCCTACTGGATGGTACTGCTCGGTGAACACTATTGTACTGGCCATACATGCTGGATGGTACAAATAGAGAGACCAGCTCGAAACAACCCCAGACCTACAGGAAACAACCTCGTGGGTATAGGATCGGTGCCCGCGTAAAGTTTTGGTCACACTGATTCCACAATAACTCTACTAGGGAACATGAATGGGTGAGAGAAACTCCCCAGGCCCCTTAGAGAGATCACACTCCAATCCGCAGAGTAACTGTCGAAGCGGACTGAGACAAATCATCCCAGAAAGTGGGAGAACACCCACACTATACGAGCACACGTAGTCGCAAACGGTGTTGCAGTCTGATGAAAGGGGAACAGTACTAAAACCCCTCACAACTGATGAAACAGAGGAACCAAACCATCTCTGTCGGCCAAACGAGAACAGAACCAGAGGAAAACTGAACCCTGGTTGTTAACAAATGAGAACATCTCCATGGGAAAACTCAACCTTGATGTTCAACAAACGAGAACTAAGGGGACCTCTACATAGAGAGAGGTCAAAGGTACGCAAAGTAGAACACGACATGCACATGGGGCCCACACTAAGTGTGGCCCCAAGTCAACCCCAACCAAGCACACAACCATCCTCAAGTAAAAACAACCACATGTACCTCCAAGAATTCTTGTATACTTCCAGAGTATACCACATTCCAGCCCAAAGGCTATCGTGCACACGACACCCTACATTAACACAAAGGTGTAAATGTAAAAACTCCAACTTTCTACCTCATTGGACCTGGCATGGACAACTATATCTCTACAAGCATTCACTACACTCTCCCAAGAGTGAACGCGATCACATGCCAAGGGTTCTCTGTAAACACCACAAGAAGAACCTCCACTAGGGCACCTTTATATTTACACATTTAAAAAGATCATGCAAGAGGCTCCACACACCTGAAAAAATTACACCATTGTAATCCTCACAGAAAATCATTCGAGATCGACTACTTACTCGCCACCAATGGGTATCTGACGGAAAAGTCGCCAACACCGCTTTATGCTCGAACGACGTCTTGTGGTCCCGAGCCTCGGCCCTGAAAACAGTCGGCTGCATCACACCATTGTGATCCCCTTGGGAAAACACGTCAAAAGGCCTACTCAATTGAGCATATCAGATATCCGGAGAAACAATATGCATTCTGGCGCACTGCACACGAGCGGTGCTACGTGGGACCCTCATCCTGGTCTCGATAAACAACGAACGGACCACACATTTCTGATCCTCTCAAAAAAGTACACAAGATCGACTATTCACTTGTCCAAAACGAACACCCGGTGATAAAGTTGGAAATCACCGTCAAATACCGAAACGACCCTCACGGGGCACACACCAGTGTGAGAAATTATAGCGGGAAGACTACGCCAATGCAATGCCTTCAGAAAAACACCCAGAAACGACTACTCGTACGCCCCGAACGGACGTCCGATGAAAAAGTTGCAGAATGATGATCGCAGCTCAACAGATGGGCCGTGGGTCCCATGTCTCAACTCCAGTTCCAATTCTTGATACCAAATTGGAAACCTTCGGCTCAACGTCAGGGTCACAACGCCACTGACGGTGCTCAAAACGGACGCTGGATGCGTCTGCGCCGCTCAAAACACGAACCCCCGGAAAAATGTCAATTCACTTAAAGACGCGTCGCACCTCCGAGGCCCCTCATTTCAGGAATTAAAAATTCTTGAAACAATCTCAAAACATTCCCCTCGACATCTGGAGTTCACTTTCGTAGGCGGCAAGAAAAACAGACATCTGTAATGTAAATTACGGACGTCCGAAGAGGGGTCTAATTCCCCACTTGGGCTGGACAGACCTGGACCGCTCGGACCGCCCAGCCTGGGCCGGCCCGCGCCGGCTGGCCTGGCTCGCACCATCGGCCCACGGCTTTGCCACGCAGGCCATTCGATCCAACCGCGTTAAGACCCGCGTCTCGTGGGTCTTGTCCCCATGCGGGGGTCGCGCGCCGCGCCCCGCGGTCGTCGCGCCCCGGCGGCTCGGCCTCGCTGCCTGGAGCTGCCGCTTCGCGCATCCGGTCTCCACCTCGCACCGGCCCCCAGTGACCCTGCCAGAGCTTCACGCCCTCGTCCGCCCATGCTCGTCCATGCTGAAGGCCCACTGCCGCGCCTTTCTGCGCCCGGCCGAATCCCCTGGCCACCTCCTCCGCTGAAGTCCTGCCGGAAAAAAAAACCAAAACCCGCAAACTTCGGCGAACCGCTGCTGCCTCCTCCAAACTCGGATTTCAATTTTGAAAAAAATCGTTTGAAAGAGAATAAAATAAAATATTCATCCATGGGTTTTTTGAAGATCAAACGACAATTTGATGTAGATAAACGAGCGCAAAGTAGGTGCGGAAATAAAAAATTGAAACCGCAACAATCCTACCTACGAAGGCGTTTCCCGACGCTTCACAGAGGGTCTATCGCCGCGTTGTTGCCTTTCCGGAGGGGAGGAGGAGAGGAGGATATTCCTACTTCGTCATTCGGAGCTGCTGGATCTTTGTAATAATGGGGGAGAGGAGAGGGGTGGTTTAAGTGTTTAAATAGAAAACACTTAACCACCCGCCCGTCGGCCCGAACCTGAACTCTCGACGGGGTCGGGATTAAGCATCCCCTAGGCCAAAAACCACGCTCTTAATGCAATCACAGTCTTGAAATTTTAATCTCAGGCCCTGTACAAATGTTATAAAACTGAACGCTCAAAGCCGCCAAATTACGAATACGCCCCTAGGGACATTTTTCACAAACGGCCTATGCCGAGGAAACATACACCCCTCCTAGGGTAAATGGCACTCTCCGAACTCAACGGTGCCCTCAGTTTTCCAATATGAGAAACTTTCTAAGAGATACACGAGTTAATATGTTAAAAAAATAAATTAATTATTTAATTTATCCGTTCCACGCTTTGATAGCGAGCGAGGGGTCCAAACGTCCCGCCCCGACAAGTTTTATGTTGTTCCTAGGGTAAACACCCCATTCTAGACCTATCTGTACACTCGGATCTCTGATCCGGACCACCGTTTAAGAGTTGTCCCATTTATTTGGCGTGTCCAGTGTGAACGCACTGAAAATTTAATTCCGGCCACTCTGGGGCTCGAAATTGCACGCCGTCCGCGGGCGCTGCTCTGGAATAATATCAAGAATATTCCAAAGTCCTCTATAGCCAAAAAAAGGATTCTTACATATATAAATTGTTAGTTGAATCCCTATGAATAAATTCCTAATAGTTTTTATGTAGGTAGTCTCTATAATCATGATATGTTTGCCTTATATAGAACTCAAATAAATGGTACATGCTTTTAACATATGATACAACACCTAGAAACCATTCTGATATGTTCTATCAGTTTGAGGGTGGTAGGTAATACTCAAATTCACCATCATCTCGAACACATTCTAGAACCCTCTCCAGATGAAAAATGTAAAATAATACCTTTGATCATATATAATTCTTCTTCTCACCACATATAATGGAACTACATCTAGGACAATTATTTTTCCCGTGTATGTTGATGGGACGGGTCATCCTTCTCATTAGGAAAATAGTTACCACCATCAAAAATTTCAGAATAACCCAGACCTCATACCTATAGAATGATAAAACCAAAAAAACCATCACTAATTTTGTAGTCACATCATACCAGTTCAACTTTGGAATGGGTAGTGACCGAATGAAAACTGTAAGTCCCTAATGATTTAACATTACTTTCTGATAAGTTATGTGTTGTGAATTGAACCCCACTCTATCCATTTTCATCCACAATCACTATTAATACCTTTCAACATGAAGATACATCTTGTAAAGATAATAGTGAATAAAAAATATTAATGGATATGAATTCTACATAATTTATTCATGTATACTCTTAGGGAATACCACACAACCCTGCATATAAATAAACTCCTCTGTATCGATGGAAAATAAAATGGTATAACCCAATATATATAATATCCCTCATCACATGTTGTATTATTTAAAAAACCAACCCTCTTTCATCCTCTCAATGAGTGAGGTTGACATACATAAATGGGTTAGGGTTTATCTTCCCTTATACTTTAAGATAGAAAGGTAGACATCATTGTAAAGTCGTATCATGAGCCACATATTACAACACACCTAGACTACTTATTCTTGAGCCCCCTATGTCATTTCAACAGCCATTTGGTTCTCATTATATTGGTTTTATGCCATCTCAATGTCAAAAGAGTATATTTATTTGATAAAACTCCTCTAATGAAGGTTCATTTCACTTGTAGAAAAAATTTAATTTATAAATTTACATTTAGTGTACTCCAAGAATCTCTCTCAAAAAATATAGTGGTGAAAAAATATTAGTACATTCAATATAATTCCTAGATCTAGAACAAATTTATAGTAGATCTTGTTATATGGAATAAACTAAATGGACCAATAAGAGAACACTCTCCCAAATTGTATAATAATTCCCACAAAAATTATTCTTGAATCATCAAAATATAATGTGTAATCTTTAAAAGTATTAGGTATGTTTAGTGTTAGTATATAAGTAAGCCACATTAACAACTCTCCAAAAAAAATCTTAAAATTATTTGACAAGAAGGAGTACATTCTATTCTTGGTATAATACATCAACAGAACTCCCATAAAATGTAATTCAAAGACAAAACATTAGTAATAAACTACCAAGAACAAGAAAATACATTTCTTGTTCAAATTCATGTGCCAATACCAAGAAAAAATATCCTAAACCTTCTCTTGGTTCATTGATATGCCTACCTTAGATATCATATTCCATTATTTGTTAAACATATTGATCAATAACTAACACTTAAAAAGATTATCAGTAATCTAATACTCACTCATTGTACTCAAAATGATCACTAAATAGTGAGGGTGTTTCTCCCTTGACAATTAGTACACCATAATTTGACTAGATAGGATGACTATGAATGATTAAAAATGAGGATAGAATACCCCACTCATCTAGGATATTAATGTTGTAAGTTTATTCCTCAACCTGAATGAAACCATGAGATAAGAAATATTTTTCATACCTACTCATAAAAGTGGAATATGAAATCATAGAAATCCATATCCTAAATAGTTAATAACATGGACATAAATTTATCTTAGAAAACTATAAGGTTCATGTAGGCTAATTAAAAAGGTTATTGATACAAGTAACGTTTTACTAGTTCATAGTAATAAAGTGGATTAGATTTTTATAATCCACACATAAAATATGAGATACATCCCCTGTACATTATGGAAATATAGGATCACGCCAAATGGATATTCTAAATTTAATAAATCACTTTATACATAAATAATCATGTTCATTCATCAACTCTTAGTGTACTTGAAAATCTTTCTTTTATGGACGAATTGATATGGGTTCTTTACCTATAATAAGCTCAGTTGTGAACTCAATAACATGATTGTTTGGAAACCCTAATAAAACATCCAGATAGACATCCTTGAGATGATCAGTTATTGGAGAAAAGAAAAATTTGTGTGTACCATCAACAATAAATGGAACACTAGATAACCCGATCTTGATTACCCATTTTCTAATAATGAGGTACCAAATAGCATTTTTATAAATCTCAATCATCAATTTGAATATTAAAATAATTCTATATATATGTGAATGATACACATCAGCGATATTATTCAATATCTTCTGGATAACAAGTCAAATAATCCATCAACTATATTACATTAAAATATAACATCTCCAACATGACGAATTAAAAAATAATATTATATTCATAGATCACTATAGAACACTATGGACATATATAGGTACCCTTTGACCTCACCTAAGAGGGTGTATTTATAGAAAAAGAACTCCATATATATACTCAATATTATAACATTGGTCACTGATATGGTGAGAAGATAATAATTATTATAGAACACCATTATAAAATATGTCAAAATCTATAGAGGATTCCACATGAATCATTATTCAAACTATATATAGATATTCTCTCAATATGAAATGTGTCTTTCTAGATTGTGTATATCATGCCTAATATCCATCTTGGAGAGCCTTCTACCTGAATCCCATAATGGATTTCACTTTGCTGGCATTGTTACCCAAGACTCTGGGTAACATGAACACCTCAATGACAAAAATGGTTAGGGGGTTTACAATACTTGAGAATTGTTTTTTTTTTATGGATCTATTCGTATACCCTAGGTCATGCCAGATTGATAACATCAGCTAGATATAATTAAATTCAACAATTTAACAATAGATTCCCTAACTCCCTATAAAATAATTTCTACATTAGTATCTGATAGAAATAAGGTTATATATAGCCATGTTGGTTGTGCTGATACCAAGTGATCGAGGATTCCCTTCTTTCAAAAAGTGTGGATATTTTCCTATCACCTCCCTATAGAGACAATTTAAACCACATTATCTTAATAAATAATATCCAACTTCTGGTGGTGAAGTACAAGCTTAATTATAAGATGATATACTATATATTTGGTTTCACTATGTAATAAAGGCCTGATTTATGATAACTAAGAGCATATAAACTATTATTTTTTTACCAGATATTAAATAGAATTATTTATACCATCATTATAAAACATATATCTAGAATTATCATCCACCATTATTGTTGGTTAAAATAATTTAAATATATTATATAGGAAGAATAATAAATATATGAAATTTCCCTTTTACAAATATATGAAATCTGAGTCATTTTCTACCGAGATAGTTTCTAGAATGATGTTATTATTGCAACATGACTGATAATCCTTCTAGGTAATCCCCACATGGTGTCCTTCAAGAACATGAATTTCTCACTGGTGAATTATTTAACATTAGAGAATAAGTATATAAATATTCATACACCACTCTAAGCTGTCCCATTATGATAAAAAATAGTTTTTATTAACTATATCTGGAACACATTCTCGTCTTCTTCACTATCATGTAAAATGAATCGTGGATACTAGAGTTGAAAATCAAAATCCAAGTTTGACATGGCAATCCAAACTCTCTATAACATATTTTTCATATACTATAAGACATGATATAGGATCTCTCTCTGAATTGGTAGTTGAAAAGGGGATCATGTCTCATAAGAGGCTTGATGTTCACCACTAGTGGGTTTATCTCACCCACACCCTCTGGGTGATGGAGTGTAAAATCTATATAATTCTGTGTGCACAACACATACTAAAATCTACCACAAAAACTATATTATATTTTTGGGTAATAAATAATTGGACCACATTTATTTACCCTAATCACAAAATCTCTGTTAAAAGGGTATCAAACATGTAGTCTCATGATTAGACTAACATATCCGCTCTTAGGTCAGGTCAAAACACTCAAACGGTCACTTAATTATCATTTTTATGAAAATAAAAGTAATAGGTAATGGTATGATCAAGTAGAGTTTCCCCATGCATTTATAGATGATAACTCTTTTTAAGTTATTATTAGCACATTAAATAACGCAACCTTGTATAGTAACAAGAATATTAATCATAGGAAAGTAAATACTTTTTATGTGAGACCTTTGTAGACAGAATAATAAATTAAGCATGGTTATCTTCCACTTTATAAATAGAATTAAAAAAATAAACCAAAAATCAATAAAAAATCCTTAATATTTGGAACATAACATAATCATAAAAATGAAAACCAATAATAGAAATCTTATCCATGGTAATATAGGAATTCATAAAATTTGGATTAGTTAATCCCAGCCATATGATCTATTACATGACTCAAAATTGTCTAATCTATTATCAATCATATTTAAAATATTAATAAAAAATAAAGAAATAAGACAATGAAACCACTTAATAATATCCATGTCTTGGCTATCAACTGTCATGATTGAACCAGAGTTCTAAGCACCTCTAATGTACCTCTGCATATTAGAAACACAACCAACTAATGGTGGGGTTCTTCTTTAGATATGGGAAGACTATAGCCTCATATAAAAATAACTATCAATGAATAATGAAATAAATAACCAAGGGAAATAAGCGTTACCCTATAGTAGGAGAAGAAATAATAAATCTAAAAGCTAGAAAATTTCAAATATTAATGACAGTTTACATTAAAATTAAAAACTATACGTTTCAAAAAAGTCATTCAAGAATAATTTTGATCCATCATAGGAAGATCATATATATCTAGGTCCAAAATAATAAAATATAAAGGATACATGTAATGACCTGAGCATTTATAAACAAAATTATCTTTGTGAATTAATTAAATGTATTACTGTGTATTACGGCTATAGAAAACACATTCACTTATTTAGTATTGTCTTTTTAGATTTTAATGGTTATTAATCATCATAACCATTGATAATATAGCCCTTCAATAGGGATCATATTACTAGTATAAATATACGGTTTTTGAAAAATCCAACTAACATAGAAAAAGGATGTGTTGGTGTCAACATGCAAGTTCATGTCTTATTAATCCCATTTATCAGACATTATGAGGGACATGGATTCACTGGTAATTTTCCTGTACCAAGTCCTAGATGAGATACACCAACAAAATAATGAGCAAAAACATTTATGGTACAAGTTCACGATCATCGAGATCATGTCCCACACTGTGTATGTCACACCAACCCATGAAAGTATCACCATTTCACACCTTACCCTTAATAATTTTTTGGTGTAATAAAGGGATATGTATCAAGAACCTAATAATGTGATTTTTTATATTTTATAGAATAATGAATGTATATTTTTTAAATTTTTTCTTACTTTATGAATGATTTTGACTCTAATATAATAAAACAAAAATTCTATTTTTATGTAATATACAATTTCAATTAAAATATTCCTTTTGAAGAATTAATGTATTTTTTTGAAATAAGTGGAATTTGAATAAATTATTATTATTTAATAATATTTCATAAATTTAAATTATAATATAATTATTATGAAGTCAAATGTAATTTTTATATGGGTTCAAAAACCATTATTTTCCAAAAAACCAAAAATTTCTCAATAAATGTCAGTTATTATTTTAAAAGTGTAAACTCACATATTTACAAAATTATTTGGATATAATAAATATTATTTTTGAAATCATAATGTCAAAATTATCCTATGTATAATTTGTCATAATTTTTTCAGGAAACAAAAATTTTGGGTAAAAATTAAATAGGGTATAAATATAATGTTTGTATTATTACATCGTAATGACCCAAAAGTGGTGTAAAAATGATATAAAAGGTTTCCACGGCCAAATATATGTTTCCCCTTTAAATTAATATATTTTTGGGTATTGGATTTATTTTATAAATCCTTTATCAATCCTACAATCCTATACTATATTTTAAGTATTTAAAACCATTTCCTTTAAAAACATGACTCACTTCCACATCACCAAGGGTATTATTTTAACATGTTAGGCCCTTGGACATATTCAATATTTAATAACATTAATATTTGGTTGAAAACACAGACACAGTTGATAGTATGTTTGTTTGTTTTGATTACTTTATTTTATATATTCCAAAACCTATCTTTGGGAAATGATAAAGAACTCCCATGTATTTTCCGTTCAAACCACACAAAAAATCTCATTCCACATAAATCAAAAAACCTTGTATCACACCCTTACTATACCCTCCTTTATCTATATTCCTCCCAAGGTTCCCCCAATCTCCTAATAATCCCTTTCTATGATTTTTGTATTACCCTCTCAATGTAAGGTAACTCTCTCTCTCTCTCTCTCTTATTTTCAATTCAAGAGCCCACTTTGTTATTATCCTTTTAAATATAATTTTTTTATGTTTTCATGAGCTTATAAAAATTAATATAAATTAAAATTGATGTTTGTATAATTACATATATTTTATACACTCTCATTATTGCATTTTCCAATGTCGTTACTATGTCAAAATTTTGTAATGGATCCCCTCCTTCTCCTCTTTATTCAAAAATATTCATTATCTTAGGCATTTTATCTCTAATTAATAATGTTGGGATGTGTTATTACATATCATATTACTGAACCTATGATTTCTAAATTATCATATACCACTTTCACTCACATTAATCCCTCCCATAGATATTTTTGTGCCCCCATTATGCAACGGAAATTTTGCTACACTTTTCCATGCCCAACAATTGTTTAGTGAATACTGATACCCATTTTAAATCGTGGGTGTTCACCTTTATGTAATTATAGAATTTTTTATAAGGGACATACATATATTTAATCGACACATCATTATCATTGGATTAAACATGATGAAATATTTTTATATATATATGATCTATGTATAATAGTTATTCATGTGCATGATATGATTAAGATGGGTGCGCCTAGATAGGACTACAATAAATTTGGTAATGTGTCAGTATCATAAGAATCCTTTTATTTTTTGTGTTAGTTTATCCTATGAACATTATGTTAATATTTCTTAGTTTTTAACCAATACATTTGTTTATGATGTCATGTTTAATTTTTATCTACATTCCCATGATTCCTTTATGATATAATGTTATATAATTCCTCTTTGATCATGTCTATGTTTCTCACCTCTTTTATATTCCATTAATATTCCATTTTTATAACATGTAATACCTTATTCTGTTATTATTTTCGTATTATCTAACTGGGATTTATTGATAACCCCTTTCTTTTGTATATCCACAGGTTATCCCATGTATTTTAAAGAATGAAGGAATATTATAAGCATGTTAGGGATGTTTTTAATAATGGTGTTACACCTTCAGTTTTATGTTGATATGTACTATACCTAATTACCCCAATACAATGGTCTTATTGATCTTACAAGATTTATTATATTTAATCTTATGTAATAAATCCTGAAATAATGTGTAATAAAGACTTGGGATTTCTTATTTGGTATAAATGGAATGTTTAGTTATTATTGGGATTATGATTAGAGAACACTACTAATATCATTAGGGATAAGACAATAAATAAGAGGACATCCCTAAATTATTTTGATGTATTTATTATGTTGTTTAAAATAAAATACATCCATTTATAGATACTACATGCAGTTGTGGCTCTGGTATAGAAGTACCTTGGCGAAACACCTAAAAACACCACGTTAAGCTAGACTCGATAAGGAACTAGTGCATGAAAACAGTCCTTTCAACACACCTATATTGGCACTCCTAGGGGATAAGTTAAGGTAAATTCAAAATAGAATTATGAACCATTATTATGGGAACAAAAAATCTCGTAAGGTTCTATGTAATAAAATATAACATGGATAACATGGATTAAAGCCTAGTAATTCATATATTATGGAAATACATGCCACTTATAAATTATCCCTTTAATTAGATTCATGTATATCTGTTTAGTAGTTTAAAATAAATCATACCTAATTTTCCCTTTATTCTTTCCAATGGCCGATAATATAAGGAACAATGTAAAAAACTAATGTAAAGGGTAATGTGATGAACTCCCAAATTGGATTCCCAACCCAATGGGAGAAAGAATCGTGAAATTCATGATGATACTCTCTCAATTGAATATGGTTTTGAATTGAATTATAAATCAGTAGGAACACCCATATCACCCTATCAATGAACAATCCACAAAGGAGGCATTTATAAGAAAATAGTCGTCTAACATTCAATGCATCATAAAATTCTGTAATCATAGAAAAATGGATCCACTATATTGATAATATTTTGTCTATACTTTAATATTCTGATAAAGAGAAGGTTATAATGGTTGTTTATCATATTGAAGGATAAGCTGATCTTTGGTGTACATTGATTAATAATATGAATCCGAATGAATATATCTCAAATAATGGTTGGACGTAATTCCAGAAAATGTGTTTGGATAATTATATTCCCCACATTCTATGAGATAAAATGGAAATAGTTCTCTTTTACACAAGAAAAATGATGATGAATCCAATGATGAATAAGGGGAATGTATCAAAAGACATACATGATACACATTCATCATTTTCATTACCCTCGAATAGAAATTTGAGCTCTTCCTTAGTAGGATAAAACTAAGTATATGAATAGCCTTGGTGATTCAAGACTTTCAATTCTATGAGAAAATTGGCATGTGTTCCCTCATAGTTGAAATGTAGATCGGATAATCTCAATTGTATGATAGGGATAAAAAGTAGAAAATATAGATTAATTCAGGTGGTGTGATAGTGAAATATAATGGGTTAAATAAATTTCAACTTCCTGCTTCTAAGAAGTTTCAAAAGAAACACCCCAAAAATTTACCATGGGGGTAAGGAAATGATTTTGGTAATAAAAGGAAGGGTACCTAGCTATGTATTACTGACTGTAGAAACCCACCAATTCAATGTAAAAGGGGAGTGATCTAACCTACCATCATCTTATTTGAAAATGTTTCAACTGCAAGGAACAATGGAACTATAAAAACCACAACTCTGATCAATGAGTAATCTAAGAAAATCATTGCTAAAAAACTATAAGGAATCAAGGAAAACCATATTCCATCACAAATGCTGAGGTGGAACCCATCATATAAGTGGTGTAATGTATGAAAGTTATACATTCAAGAATAGTGAATGTACTTTTTAGACCTGGTTCTACACATTCTTTTGTATCACTCATGTTTAGTAGGACTATTCCAACCACACCACAAATAGTATATGTATAATAGTTGGTGAAAATTGAATTTTTTGAAATTTTTCATCAAAAGTATATAACTCCTACCCTGTCGAAATTTTTGGGACGACTATCCTTGAAAACCATGTGATACTACCTTAATTGGAGTTTTCTATAATTCTGGTTACGGATTGGATTTCCTTATATAGTTCCAACATAAATTGCTTCGAGAATGAAATAAATCTCGTATTATGAATTGTCACCCAATTCTTTACAATTCCATGGAGTAGGATGAATCTTCTTGAGCAGTAACATCCTAATCAAGGATATTATTTCCCCACAATTAAGTGTATCTAAATCATATTATTCAGTATAAGTAAAATATCTTCTTTGAAGATGGTCACGTCATGAAGGAATTTTCATATGTGTTTATTGAATAATTTATAGGACTTCCTCTTAGCTGAGAGGTTTAATTTTTAATTGATGTTATAATTGGGGTGTTTCCATTATACAAGACTCCATATAAAATGGATATTTTCGAAATTTAGGAGCTAAAGAAACAATTATGGGATAACATGGATAAAGGGTTTGTACACCTAAGTGCTTCACCATGGGGTGCCCCAGTCCTCTTCATCATGAAGAATAATTGGACAATACACCTTTATATTGATTATAATGAGCTAAAATAGATCATGATAAAGAAATTTTATCTTATCCCTTTGATTGATGACTTGTTCAACAATCTATTTGGAGCCCAATTATTCTCTATGGTGGATCTTCAGTATGGGTAATATCATGTAAGGGTTAGTAAAGAGGATATCCCTAAGACTGCATTCCATACGATGTGTGGGAACTATGAGATCATTCTAATTACATTAGGATTCACTACTATATAAATATTCACATGATTTATGAATAGTGTATTTATATATTACCTCCAAAAATATTTTGTATTATTTATAATTTATATTTTAATATACATTATAAGATAAGAGGACCATGAGGATCATCTGAGCACTGTGATAAAGACCTTATAAAAGAATAATGTTTATGGAAAGTATATAAAATGTGTGCTCTCATTGAAGGAAGGATCATTATTTGGGAATATAATCACAAGAAACGGGATATCTTTGTACCCTTAATAGACAAAATAAATTGAGGTGTTGACGTGGTGATGGTGATCGTGGTTGGTCGGTGATGTTGATGGTGCATCTCAGGATGGAACAGGTGATGGTTGATTGGTCGGTCATCGTGATGGGTGTGTGACTCAATATAGATGCATATCGTTTCCCGAGATTAGTGATGATGACATTTTATTTGAAATTTTAATTTCATGGGTTTTTTTGGATGGTATTGTGGTGGGTCTCGGTTTAGGTTTGTTTGAGTTCTTAATTTTGTATATTGTAAGTGGGGTTTGTGTGGGTGGTTTGTAGAGGATTTTTATGGTTCCAAATTACCCAAAAAATGGATCTCTAAAAAATAAAAAAATAGAGATGGAGTCATCAATTTGTGAAAAATTTATCATGATTGTCAAAACATCTAACCAAACTAACTTGTAAGGGATTTATTTTTGTTTCGAATATTGAATTTTAAGAGTCTTTAATGAGATAAAAACTAATCTTATCATTGCACTAGTACTTTTTCTACCTACATGTGGGTAAAAGTTTATGGTATATAGTGATTTTTCAAAGAAGGGCTTATGTTGTGTGTTAATAAGGAATTAAAAATTGATATCCTATGCCTCGTGGAAAGTGAATGTTCCTGAAAAAAAAAACCAAATCATGATCTAGATTTTTCGACAATGATTTTCACATTGATAATATGGTGATGTTATCTATTTGGGGTGATGTGTGAAATATATACTAATCATAAGATCCTCGTGTAGATATTTAAATAGAATGGGATTAATATTCACCAGATAACATGGTAATAACTAATTAAGGTCATTGACTACTCAATCCACTACCATCCTGGGAAAGGAAATAAATTAAAATAATCTCTATGTATAATGGTTTCAGAAATTTTATAATAGATTATAATTAATAATTATATTACCATCTATGAATTGAAAATAATCAACATTAAGAACCTGAATAAAGGAACCTCATAAATTTTTTCATAAATGATTTCTCACCCGTCCCTTTCAAATAATTAAAGGATTCTAAAATAGATGATGTGGGAAATCAAAAGATGGTGGAATCTATAAGAAAATGGAAATCCTAAAAGTTTAAAATTAATGAATAATGACTTGTCAAATTTGGGTCAACACGATGTGTATCCTCAAATCAGGAGTTAAGGAAAGAGTTGTTGGATGATGTTCATATCTCGATCTTGTCCATCCATCTAGGGTGCAATAATATCTATGGAGATATCTGGGGGAATTATTTATGGGAAAATATAAATAATGAGATAATATAATATACATCAAGATGTCTTGTATATAAGAAATTGAAGTATGAAAGGAAAAAGTCCAATGGGATGACGGAACAATTACCCATACCTAAATGGAAATGTGAAAACATAACCTTGGACATTATTAATGTCGTATATAGAGATAAAGACAGAATAATTTTATATAGGTTTTGTTGGATCCTCATATAATGTTTGTTCACGTTGTTGTAATATGAGATGACTTCTCACTCTATCAACTTTTAAAGATAAATGCTAGAGAAGTGGTGATGCTGTACGGAACCCCACTACTGATTGTATCTAATCGAGATTCTATATTTAAATCCATGTTCTAGTAGATTCTCCAACATTATCTAAATACTTATGTCAATCTTCACATAGCTTATCACCATGAAATGGGTGTCCAACGTGAGCAAACTATCCAAACACTAGAGTACATATTGAAAAAATTCTCAATTGATTTCAAATGAGGATAGGATCAACATATTATTTTGGACTCATACAATAATAGTTTCTACTAAATCATCACAATGGATCCCTATATATCCCTTTATAGAAATATGTGCATAACAGCATCCTTTGGGAATGAATTCGTGGAACACAAACTGCTAGGTCCTAAAATGATTGAGGAAACGGTGGAAAATGTCATGCCCATTATGAAATAGATTATGGCTTCTCAATGTTGAAAGAATATCTAAAAAACAAACATGGATGCGAAATATAGTTCTGATATTAGATATAAGGTACTACTATATATATCTATATGGAATCAATTCCTGATATTTAGGATGAAGGGAAATCATAGTCCAAGACACACTGATCCCCTTGAGATCCTTGATCGCATCGAAGTGGTGGACCATTGATTAGCACTCCCACCTAACCTATCTCATGATCATGATGTGTTCCACATATACCACTTGAGTAAGTACATAAAAAACCCAGTACATGTTCTAAATCCATTTGTGGTACCATTGGAGAGTGATATTTTATTTTAGGAGAAGTTGACAAAGATCTTAGATCGTATAGACAATGTTCTACGAGATAAGACAACACTCCTGGTCCAAGTGATATAGGGAAACCACAAGCTTGAAGAAGAGATGTGGGAACCAGAGGAAGTGATAATATAAAGTTACCCTCATCTATTTTAGTTTGAGAAATGAAATTTTTTAGGAAAAAATTCTATAGGGGGAATGATTATAACGACCGGAACATTTATAAATAAAATTCCCTTTATGATTTAATTAAATGTATTATTATATATTATGGTTATATAAGACACATGAACTTATTTTTTTATACTATTTGGTTTAAAATACTATTAAGAATCATAAAAATGTATTATATATCCTTCGAACATATATTTTATGTTTAGAATAATTATGTGTATTTTGAAAATTCGAATTGACATAGAATAAGAAAGTGATTACCTCAAGCAGTAGCATCATACCCTATGAATCATGATTATTAAAGCTTCCAAGGTAGATAATATCGATGGTATTTTCTCTTGATCAACCCCAAGTTGAGATCCAATAACTATAGAACAAGAAAACCCTATTATTGGAGATTTTCAACCTCATTGAGATCATAACCCAATCCATGTACACTGAATCGCCCAACGAAAATCTCAAAATTGTTTACCTTAGTCACAGGGAATTTTATGGTGTTATAAAGGTTTATGTATTAAGAATATGATAATATGATTATGTATATTTTTTATAATAATTAATATAATTTCTCTTTATTGTTTTTACTGTTTAAATTTTCTTAGCATTGATATGATAAAACAAAAATGGTATATTTGGGTAATATTCGACATAAATGTAGATATTATTTTTTATGAATTAATGTATTTTTTTAAATAAATAATATTTTAAAAAAATTATTATCAAATAGTTTTTATTAAAGATATATTATAATATAATTTTCATGATATCAAATTTCATTTTTATAAGGGCATGAAAAATGTTATTGTAAAAAATCTCAGCAATTCTCAAGAAATTTCAATTCTTAATTTAAAAGTAAAAATTCATATATTTAGACAATTATTTGAAAAAATTAAAAAAAATGAATCCAAATATTGAAATTATCTAACGGTTTATTTTTCCGAATATTCTAAGATATTCAAATTTTCGTCTAAAAACTAAATACGGTACAAATATAAAGTGTGTATTATGACATCATAATGTCTAAAAAGTGATATAATAAAAGCTATAAAATGAATCCATGACCGAATACATTATTCCACATTAAATGAATCTATTTTTTGGTTATTTAATTAATTTTATAGATCCTTTTTGAATCCTCCAAAACCAATATTATATTATATGGTACCTTAATAACTTTTATTTAATAACATGACCCACCTAAACATCACAAATGGTGTTATTTTAATAATTTTTGACCATAGACTTATAAAATATAAAAACACTCCTCTTTTAAGAAACCATGGAAAAAATGGTCTGTTTTGTGGTTTTGATTACTTAATTGTATATATTTCAAAACCTATATTTGGTAAATAATAAATAATTTCCCTCTTTTTCCTATATAAACCCACACAAAATATCATTCCACTTCACTAAAAAAATTGTCACATTACTTTACTCTTCCATACCCATTAAATATTCTTTAAAGGGTTTCCCAAAGCTTAAAGTAATCCCCTCCATTGATTTTGGAACCACCATCTCAAGGTAAGGGTACTCCTTAAATCTTCTTTTCAATTCAAGAACCCTCTTTGTGGTTATCCTATTAAATCTCATTTGGTTAGGTTTTAAAAAATCTTATAACAATCCCTATACTATGCAATTTAATTATTACTAATGAGATATCATTTATACACTCTCATTATATCATTTACCTAAATTGTTTCTATTCTAAAATTTATTAAGGGATCCTCTCCTTATCCTCTTTATTCAAGAATCATAATTTTATTATTCCTTTTATGTAGAATTCCTACTATTGATATATTGTATTCCATATCACCCATACTTAACTTATTATTTATATATGATTAGAGGCCCCTTTTCTCTCATTAATACCTCACATTTACATTTACTTTCTCCCATTATGTTGGTTACATTTCATCATGATCTTTCTTTCCAAAGAATTATTTAGTCAAAACATATACCAATTTCCAGTAAATGGTGTTCACCATTATGCACTTATACTTAATTGACTGGTGAGTTACATGTATGTATTTCACACCCAACTATCATTGTATTACGTATGATTAAATATGTTCTTATGAATATGATCATTGTTTCACACTTGTTCATGTACAATATATGATTATTATAGGTGCATCCTGATAGCACTCTAGTGCATTGGGTAATGTTTTGTCTCATGAGACCCCATGTACGCTGAGAGAGAATTCATTATAAACACATAATGTTATTATTTCTTCCTGTTTAACCTTGATTTATGCTTATGATTCAATGTTAAAAGTTTTTCCAACATTCCCTTGTTGCCTTTATATTATCATGTTATGTCATGATCATTTTTCGTGTTTATGATTATTAACAATTTAATTTCCCATTGATATGACTTTTTCTAACATGTAATACCTTCATCATGTTATTATTTGAAAATTACCCTTCTAAGATTTATATATCACCCATTTATTGTGCATCCCCCTTGGTTAACTGATTCATTTTTATGAACGATGGAATATTATGACCATGTTTAGTATGTTTTTAATAATGGAATTATACCCACCATTTTATTTTGTTATGTAATTTCCCTAATTGAAAATATAAAATATACTTATTGACATTCAATGTTGTATTATTTGTAATATTATGTAGTAAATGGTGAATTAATGTGTTAAAATGAAACTGGTTGTCATAATACATTCACAACTTGTCACGTGTCATGCTTAGAAAATATCTCTCAACTCCCACTATGCTTCAATAGACTATTCGTCCAATAGTTCAATGCCCTTATCCTTACACGTTTTAGGAAAAATGAAATATTATCAAGTACCATAGTGATCGATCATGGTTTCAGTAAAACACTATAGGATACCTTAAACTATTTTTTTAACAAGTATATTAAATACTTGTTTATGATCTATATAAATTTATAATAAATTATAAAATAGTAAATAAATAACCTCTCACACCATATAGTAATCCTACTAAATAATATATGTTCATTCATGCTTCATCCAATGCCAATGTAAGATGATATACCCATGTTTGAAGCACACACCTTGGTGAGGAATGATATATAATTTTCATATAATAGTATTGGTGAATAAGATATCACCAATATACATCACTATGTGAATGTTTTCTCACTACAAATATCACTTGTATAATTTTATATCATCAAAAAAATCCATCTAGGTAAATAATCCATCACCAGACCAATGTTAATGACATTTCCTAGTGACTACTACATTATCAATATCTAGAAGAAGTTACACCACCTTTATCAATATATAATTGGAAGATAAAAAACAATTTTATAGAATGGGTGGATGATATACCACAAAAAACACATTTAGGTAAGAGGTATACTATAGATATCACTGTCAAGTCGGTCGATATATCATGGTCTTAAGTATCCATGTGGACAAGGAACCACCAAGACCACATCTATTAGTGGATTAGGTTACACTAATACAATTAAAATAGTTGGATGATGAACCATAAACATAAATCTCAAGTTGGATGACATACAACTAATATCGGTGTCTAGGTTAATGATTATTTATTGGGAAAACATGGATGGTGTATCGTGAACTACATATACCATTATTTTGGTGGATGGTGACAAAAAAATTACTTCTCTTGTTCTTTAAAACCAAATACATTTAATGATAGAAAGATGGTATTCAATCATGAAAAGACTCTGAGTGGATGATACACCACTGGAATGGATCTCATTTGTTTTGAGGCTCCACTAACATAAAAATATCAAGCAGAAGATATAGCACTAGAATGAAATCCCATGAAGACAAGCATCCTAAATTTATATGGATATGTGGCTAATTATGGATCAGCTAACAAAATTAATGTGGAATAGAAGAAACTAAATTTTTACTAGTGAATGATACACCAGCACTAATAAAATATTTATTGACAATGTACTACCATATATAAATAACCTCTTAAAATAATAAAAAAAATACTTAAGATCATTTAACAAATATAAATTTAGATATCATTTCATGAATAATACACTAATGAAAATTCCAATCTGAATTTCATTTCCCAAAGACATTTCTCTACTATATTGAAAATTCTCTTCATATAATAAAGAAGAATAATCTAGGGCTCTTCAAAAATCCCATTAGTCATGTTATCTATCATAGACACCAATTAATTAACAAAATAATACTTTTTAACTCAATTCCACATATATATTGGTAATTAGGAACCAATATTTATAGAACACACCTCACATAGGACACTCATGGCCTACTATGTTCCAATCACACCATAATAATCTCGGGTGACTTATTTAATTTGATTTTACATTATACACTTAAAATTATAATTTTCGGTATTTTAAATGATACATGAGAACAATTTAAAAACCAATTAGATTTCATGGGAACATCTACATGGATCTAGAATAGTCTTTAACATCAATTACCCTTATTCTATTTGTTCCCAAATATATAAAATTAGATAACTAAACAACACACCCTTATTATTTCATCGATACTGAAGAATTTTTAACACTGTCGAATACAAAGAATAAAATAATATATGAGTTATATTTACTATTGTTCACCCAATATTATATTTATATCAATGATCTAAATTCAATGAATATATATCTAGCTTGGTAAGAGGTAGAATCCATTAGATAATTAAATATAGGGGGATGATTTTTTGGTTGAAAGGGGGAAATGAGAACCCAATTTAGACCCACATACTTAATTTAAATTCATTAACCATTTTTTTAAAAACATATTACCCCCATAATAAATCTTGTTGGTTATCCAATGGAACAAATAAACTAGATCTTTGGTAGCTACCCATGAGGTTTCTGCAGCGAACCTACTCTTAGGAATATTCCTCCAGTCGAGGCATGTTTCATTGAAATACAACCATAATTAACCATATACCCCTCCACATCCCAGAAAGGATCAAAATAAATGGGGTTTTATAGAAAATATTTTTTATTGATACCATTTAATTCTTATGTTTTACAATATAGGTTGGGATATGGTGTTATGTGAAAAGAATTTTGGTATTTTTTTTATCCAATATTGGTCATGTTTTAGTGTTTCTAGGGCAACAGATGATAACTCAATGCTTATGTGATTATATCATAATATTTTTTCTTTTTTTCATCAAATATACAAAATTATAAAATGAAATATTTTAGGTCCTTTTGAGGGTACCCTATAGAGATATATTAATAAAACCATACATGGGATCCTTGGTTCGTTTATAAATATTGTTTCTAGTATAAAGGTCTATGAAAAGGATATATATTTTATTGGGATAGAGGAAATAAAAAGTATTATAGATAAGGTTGTGAGGTGAGGCTTGGGTCTAGTAAAAGAGCCTACGTGTATTTTTTATTCTTTTCTTTACATATACTTTTGATCTGTAAGATATGAAATCTTTGAGATGTTTGACTGCATGGTGACTTTTTTCATTTTGTAGAGGATTAGATCTGTTTATTGTGTTATAGTTTTTTTATTATAATTATATGTATTAATAATTTGGTAACATTACCAAATTAATGTTCATTATTATAGATAAGATATTTATTGTATGGTTTACCTAAAATTGACAACCTTATCTTCCATGGTCAACAACATTTGATGTTTTGAGGGGTGATCTTAAGGTCTTTTGGTGACCTTATGAGAGTTTTTTTGTTAAATTTTAGCTGGAACGTCAAAATATAGAAAAAGTCAATGTTTTTTAATTTTATTAATATTTATGTGCAAGTTAATAAAAAATAGGAATGTGTAAATTCTTTTGGTAGACCATGAGTTGGTGAGTCTTGAACACATGTATAGTTGAATTACTAAGATACAAGGGTTAAGGTTTATTTTGGTTTTTCTTATTACTATCAAAATTGACGTGTTTATTTATTTATGATTCTAAAATTTTATTTCATTATTTATTGTTATATTATTTTCCTATATGTAAAATAGTTGTGCATATATGTTGTATATTTGGAATATATGAATCCTATAACTCTTTTGTGATTTTGTTCGATTGATCCTTGGTTTTTATATATTTACAAATTGTACAATGTGTCACACAAAACACCAAGTGTTTTTAGATACATAATACCTTGGTTGAATTTTATTCAACAGTTCCATAGATCATATGATGATAGGATACATGGATTTGGCTAAGGTATATCATCTAATAATTATTTTTAAAATCCTATTTGAAATTTGTATATTTAAATCCCTTGTGGTTAGATTTGGGAAATGTGGCATTGGTTGTATTTTGATATATTCGTGGTATTGTTGTGTTGTTTTTCAAAATGGGCATCAGTCCCATTCATGTGTAGGAAAAAATTGATAGGGTAGATTAAATACATGTCTCATGACTTATTTTTGGTGATATAAATCCTTTAGGTTTCATTTTTTATCATTATTATATAAATAGTAATGGTTCAATTAGATGTATAGCCCTATTGAATGTAGGTGTGGTTTAAATGGGATACTGGATTGTGATATAAGATGGTTAGCTCAAGGGTGGGAATAAAATTTGAGCACTCATTTTTTCTTAGATCAATCCCATAGTGGCTGGTGGTAGAGTATTATACATTCCATGAGTGAGATTCCATGGTATCATTGAAAAAGGGGTATCAAGGGTTATTCTTGGGTAGTTCTTTGAAATAAAAGAATTGCATGGAATATCAATTAGCTATTTAATCCATGGATGGGTGATAAAAAACTCATGAGAGTGACACACATTTTTTTTATGATTTGGTGATATGGGGATATACAAAAAAATTTGATCTAATAAGATCAATATAGATAGAAGAAAATATATTTCTAATTAGTTATTTATAGGGGTCACCCTTCCTTGTAATGAGGGCCTAGATAATTTTCGCTTTTTATGGTGTATTATTAATGATATAGTTGGGTAATGGGTATCGTATGGGTTCATTGAGAACTGTGTTGATTCTCATAAAAGAAAAGTTTTATGGTAATAATAGTATGATATTTTAGTAAATACCCAATTTTCATGACTACTCATAGGTAAGTCATGTGACATTTTTGTGTTTTGAGTATATATTTTCCTAGTGGTTAGATGATTCATGGTTTCATTGAATCTGTAGTTCAAATAATGACCTAAGGATTTTATGATAATGGGAGGTCTTTCACCAATTTGTTGCTAAAAATTTGACATTGATTAAAGCAAAGTGGTGAATTCAATCCATGCATGGGATATTATAATGGATTTAAAATATAGGATAAGGGTTAATAAAAAAGAGATACAACTATGAAATGTTAGGACCTATGCATTTCAATTATTGGGGGAGTGTATGATGGAAAATTTAATCCTGGTTATTCCCCTATTTAAAATTAAATAGTGTTAGATATGTATATATAGAGTTTTGGTAGACATCAAGGGTGAATTTTTTTCATAATACTAGAATTTTTTCCAATGATAATCTTGTGAGGACACATATATTATCAGGTTTATCACATCATGTGATTACCTTTGATAACATAAGGGGTATAAGAACAATATTTCCTATATATTTATTGTGTAGAAAAATAATAAGGATATTGTATTGGTAGTGAGGATCTTATCAATTTTTAGTGAAGAAACCTCATCTTGGAAAGGTTTTGGTTTTGGAAAAAATGGCTTATATGATGTTGATATGACACCTAGATATAAGTGAGATTGAATATCCAATTTAAATGGGTTCCCTAGTGAATATTAGATTTAGGATTGTTTTGTGTTTTTTGAGGGAGTATGTGTATAGGTAGTGGGGATAAGGTTTAATTTGACGTGATATGTGAGTGATTAGGATTGAGGGTTCCTGGATGATAATAGAGATATTGTATTAGGTAAAAAAATTGTTGAGGAAAAAAATGATGTTCAATTTTTATTATTGGGTTTAGGCATTGGTGTTATGGTTTTGATGATTTGGTAGTGCCTCTGTGGGTCAAGAATCATGATTCAGTGTTGTGATGGATTATTAGTATGAGATTCTATGTGTTTTCAATATGGGTAATAGTGATTATAAACTACATAATTGTAATTATAATTTATGTGTTTTTTTTATATTGATGATTGTTTCATAGGTTTTTGAGAAAATATTGGTATATTCTGTTTTAGTGCCGAGGTAGTAGATATGCTTCCAAATCAGTCCATAATTATGATGCAGAAATATCAAATTCTGATCAATGGATTAGTGGATAGATTTTGATTCCTAATATGTCATGGGGGTAAAGAAGGATGTGGTGGGGAGTTTCTAATGACATGTTTTATTATAGGTTAGTAATTCCAAATGGAATTAAAAATTTCAGTTTTAAACGAGGGTGTTTTCATATAATTTGTATTTTGAATGGATATATGAGTGTTTATAAATCTATAGGAAACGTGTTTGGGTGTTTTAAGGTGTAGGGGAGGGATTAAGGTGGAAAATTTAATCAGGAAAGCATCAGAGTATAGTTGTTTTTTCCTTTCTCTTGAATTAAGGACCATGGGGCCACTAGGAAACTGACCAAGTGGTAGTATTTAAATAGTTTCTAGACATAGAGATTCATAACCACCCTAATATCCACCATCCACCCTTGATAAGTGTTCTGATTGGGTGGCCTAGGGTTGGGTACTTGATATTACAAGGACCTGATAATGAAAATTACATATTCTAACGAATTTAAATTAGAATTCATCATCTTCCATTTACCATGATCATTTGAGTTTTGTGTTTTAGATAGTTAGGCTATAAATCTAAAATAACATACCATTATATTATAATGTAGACACTTCTATTTACAATTTATTTTTTAATAAAACGAAACCTTTTGAAATAAACATGTTTTCATCTCACAAACCATCATCACAATTTTCATCCTGACCCCATCCATATAATTACTCATCCTTAAAACCCAAATAAGAACCATTTTAAATCGTTTTATGATAAAAATATATCAGTAAGAGAAATAAAAATAAATAAATAAACA
Source organism: Viscum album (assembly GCA_963277665.1). Taxonomy (NCBI): domain Eukaryota; kingdom Viridiplantae; phylum Streptophyta; class Magnoliopsida; order Santalales; family Viscaceae; genus Viscum; species Viscum album. The sequence goes on from OY728161.1 coordinate 1,473,002,060, forward strand.
ATTATTCCCTTATTACTTATAAAATTAATCCTTTTAAAAAAATAAACTTTCAGCTTAAAATAATCATTTTCTTACCCAATAAATCACTTTCACTACCAAAATATTTTCAAAAAAAATCTCATATTAAATCATAAAGGAAAAATTAAAACACATAAAGGTTCATTTTAATTCATTAAAACTCATAAAAACATTTTCACAGTGTAAAATGTTCACCCATAAAAAGTAGTGTATGTATTCCATTATACATGTGACTGTCATATTTCATTAGAAAATCATAATATTTTCAAAAAAATATGTAGAAATAATAGATAAAATATGTTTGTAAAATGGTAAATTACTTCTATATCACTTTTATAATCTCTCTAAATAAATGAATAACCATATGGTCAACTTCCATATCTATTTTATTGGAGTGTTATCACGGACCCACCAATGCATGGATTATAACATAGCCATCAATTCTTGGTTACTAATGTAACAACCCATCAATGAAAAATAATTAACACCCATTAATATTTTTATAATAGAACCACAATTCATCATAAATAACTTCCATGAACTATAATATAATAAAAAAGTCATGCAAACTTTAATTTTCATCATTACACTACTAAATATATATATATATATTTCACCCATAAGAAAATATTTCCTCATATTGACAAATCGATTTCAATTTAACACCCTTTATGAAAATAATCAGAAAAAAAGGAAAATTGTTATTTATTTTGAATAAATATGAATAATTTTAATGAATTTTAAATATATAATAATGTATATGAAAGTGGTAAAAAAATTTCTTACTATATACGTTAAAATAGAACATTCCTATTTTCTTTTATAAAAATAGTAAATAAATTTCACAGAATGTTTGATTTTTAAATCCATTGTATGAAATTAAAAAGGTATATGAAATTTTCTTTATAATTATTCTATATCTATTTAGAAAATTTTCACAAAAAAAGTTTTAAAAAAATGGACATGGAATAAAAAGAGTTGGAATGGTAACATTAAAGGAAGTTTTTTAAAACAATGTCCCCTACCTTGAGTCTGAGTCTCCATGTACGTTCATTATCTTCCTAAATAATAAAATTATGATAAATATTTAATTTCATAAGAATTTTTTTTAAGTTTATCATTACATTAATTTTATCTCATACAATTCTATTTTTAATCAATTAAACTCACATCTTACATTTTGAAGATATTCATTTCATAAGTCAAAATTGACATTGGTATGTTGACTATGGTAAAAGTGGTAATTATTCCATCAAATCAAAACTAATGGTAATGATATGATTATAATTTTCATACATCAATTATAATTTAAAAACAAATCATGATATATGGTTATGAAATATGAAGTAAGTTACAATCCTGGATAAGGTCGGTTTTTTGTACGCATGGGAAACTTTTAAATTTTTTGACCCTCATTATAGAAAGAACGTATATCTTATTTCAAAATTGAAATTTTTTAATTATACCATAAATATAATATTATTTAATTAAATATAATTATATTTAAATCATGTATGTGATGTGGTGAAGAAAGTTGAATCACATCTCTTCCTTGATGAGTAAGTCCACGTGTATGTACAAATGATGTTATCATTCATCAATGGGTATAATGGTAAGAAAGTATCTGATTTATTATATTTTAGATTTGATAAATATTTCATTAATATCAGAAATATAAATTAAATCCATCATTATACCTATCTGTTAGATGCAGTAATTGAAAATGAATTACATCAATTCCTGATGGGTAGTCCTCCACACACATAAATGATGGTTTCATAAACCATTTTATGGAATATAAGATGAATATTGGTTATTACATTAACATATACATATATTTAAGATACTAATGTCATTATTCTAGTATGTTTCAATAATATTGTATGATTTTACAAAAGAAACAAAATGAAAATTTATGGTTAAGTACTATACCACTTCTTTTGACACTCTCTTATGTTTTACACCTAAAACCATCTATGATACTTTTCTTATCAGGAAAAGGACACTGGGATATGAGTAGTGACAAAATTAATGGATTTTTTTATGGATTTACTTATTCAAAAGGCTTTTTAAGTGTGACGATATGAGAATAATATGTTCCATTTTATAAGAGAGGGCAAGGTTACTCTTTTAGTTTATTAAAATATTAAATTAGTAAAAATTAATTTTGATTTACAAATTGATCCAAATTGATAAAATTAAAATATAAGATGATTATGAGTCAAAATAATCATATAATAATATTTGGTTGATTTTCTATCACATTGTTACCCATAACAACTTTTTACCAATTTTATCCCTTTTGACAGTTATAGTGATATCAATGTTTTTTACACATAATTGGTTAATATAGTTAAAATAAAAGGAAAAAAGGACCATAATGGACCATAGATAATTTCATCATCCATATCCCATTGACATAGATGATGATAATATTTTTAGGAATTTTAAATCATTTAATAAATATTATTTAATATAAATTTACATTTATCCTAATTTTGTAACTATTAATTTAATTTTAATTTTAAAACTAAAATAAAGTGATTAAATTAAAATATAATTCATCCAAAAAATTATAAAATTTAAATTTCAACAATAAAAAATTCATAACACACACACTCAATCATTAATATTATTTTTACTATTTTCAAAATCATTTCATTTATTTTTTTACTCATTGCATAAGATTTGAAACTGTTTCATAAACATTATGCAAAATATAAACTAAATAAAATTTAAAATAAATTAAAATGATGAGTAAAATTATTTAACACTAATAAAAATATTTTAATGTATTATATCTTATGTTTATCCATTGGAAAAAATATAATGTTAATAAAAAAAGACACAAACATTTTTTACTTTTCTTTATATTAAATATTATAAATAGTCAACACCAAAGACAAACCTCAAAAAGGACATATAATATAATTTTGTAGGATTATGGATATTATTTAATCATCCAATAATATAAACACAAGTGTTATGGTCATTATTTAGTCCTTATAATTTTATTTCTATCATTAATTACCTGATTTAACATTTATCATGGCAAAAAATATTATTAAGGTAACTATTCTTATTTCCCTAAAATAAAAGGGTAATATTTACCAAATTTAAAACTATATATTTGAAAAGTTGAATCAATTTTTAATGAATGAAAACATAGAAATTTTAGAATTTAATTGAAAAATAAACTGGAAAACCCCAATGAAAAATGCTTTTTTAGAAAAAATCCTTTTTAGTTATAAAATACCATTACACTATATTCAAGTATAAAATTCATTTTAAAACCCATAATTACACTATTTAAAATCAATATGAACAAATGATATTTTAGAAAAAATAAAAAATATAATTTTACATTATAAATAATAAAAATGATAAAATAATCTTACATATAATCATATTTTTTCTATATTCATTTAAAAATACACAATTTAGAAAATTATATCAATGTCCTCCTAAGATAATTTTTACATAATGAATTAATAAATTAAATTCATATTTTAAAATTAAAATTATATAATTTTAAAATTATACCGTAAATTTAATACTTATGGAAAAGGAGGTTAATAAAACTATTTCCCTTCTGATTTAAAAATTACTTAATGTTTTTAAATTAATATAACAATCTATCTCAAGGATACTATAAAATATAAAAATTAGTATTCTTACAATAACTATTTTTTTACATATCCCCCCCCCCCCCACACACCTTCTTTTAAATTGCATCCTAAATATTTGAATCACTTATCAAATAAGTGGGGATATCATGCCCCCCAAGAAATAAGATTCCCATGTCACATATTCAAAAAAATAGTTATTTCACACAACCTTATAAGGATTAATTAACCTATTCCAAAACATGTGATCATATGTTCATGAATATGAACATTATATTCTTCATAAGATATGTTATCTTATATATGAACTACCACATATATGAAAACAAGAAATGAATCGATCACATATTTTATAAACATAGAAACATGAAATAAATTGTGTACCTAGGATAAACATAGATGAAAGGATACATGGTAAGAAAATAATTGAACATTATATAGGATTTAATATAGTCCAATTAAGTGAATAATTAGCTTCCCCTTTTTACCCAAACTCATAACACTATTCCCTTGATGTACTTTATGAAACATATGATCATCTACCTCAAAAGTAATATATTTCTTCTAGTTAAATGCAGTGATTTTTTGCCTGCTCTAAGGTGTCTCTATTATTTAATATTTTCACCATCTAGACAATTTCTTTTACAAAATCTATGCTTATAAACATCCTTTCTCTAACATCAAACATATGTTCTAGATTCTTATACCACGACCCATATAATGCCTCAAAACATTCATTTATATATGGGAATGAAAATTTTTATTATAAGAAAACTCATCCAATGAAAGATATGTATCCCAAATTAACTATTAAACCATTTAAAAAACATGAAGTATGGCTTCCATGTTCTGTATAATTCTCTTGTATTATCCATCAAATTGAGGATGAAGATATTTTTAAAACATAATTCATTACCCAGTAACTTCTAATATCTGTTAAAAATGTTAAATATGATCCTCAGATCACTATTGTATAAAATATATACAGAAACACCAAATAACAAGATAATACTCATTAGGTGCATTAATGAATGATTATTTAAATACATAGTATATCTAATGATATGAAAATAAAAATATTTGGTTAATCTCTCAAAAATAACCTAAATAACATTATTACCATTAGTTGTATTCTGAAATCTAACTATGAAATGCATGGATATATTTTCCTATTTCGAGTCTAGTACTAGAAGAGGATAAAGAATCCACTTTGGTAAATATATTTATGAAATAACCTATTGATAATTTGAAAATTTTATGGTTAAATTATAAATGACTCTTTTTTTCCATCCCATCAGTAATAATCTTGAATTACATTGTATATATTAGTACAGAAAATATGAATTGAAAATAAGGAGCTATGATCTTAACTCAACAATTATCTCTTAAACTGGGAGTTACAAGTAACCCATAATCATTGGTAAATATAATAAATACTTTTTTATCATAATTATACACTATAAACACACCCTTATTAATAGATTTTATATTTTTCGATAAAACATGATCCCCTTTCTGAACATGAATAATACTTTTCGATAGATATGATTTTACTACCACCTGAAACAAAAGATACTATGTCCCTACATCCATAAATTCTTTAAAAAAATTCATCAAATCCTTAACCAAGGGTTCATGTTCTGAATGTAACGTAGTTATTGTATCATTATGTTTCTAACTCATGGAATTTTCAACTTTATTTTCTTTTCAAAGATACATATATATCCTGAAATCATAATACTTCATTAGTTTTAGCCCTATTCTCTACATAATTCACAACTATTGATGATTAAATATAAACATCAAACTTTTATAATCAATATATATTTCATAGATTACAAAATATAATTGATACCTTGAAATATTTAAAGAATATATCATATCATTTTATTATAGATCATGTGTTAGATAATTTAATAATGTGGTTTATTTTTTTTAAGAATAATTAATTACCTGATCATTATACAAGAGAACACAACTAATTACATTAAATGAATAATCACTATAGATGAAATATTCACCATTTCTAGTGTGGATTTACAAACTAGATATTTCACCTATCTTATTTTTAGTTCATAAATATTTTCATCACGTCTTTTTATCCATATGGATTTAACTTCCTTTCCAGTTATCATAGAAAATAGGCTAGACTATGGAGAAAAGTTTTCAATAATAATCTACAGAAACCTACCAACAAAAGAAACCTATGAATCTCCATGATATTGGTAGGTCATAGTAACTTTTAAACAATATTATTTTTAAACAGATCATGGAAAATTACATCTTTATAAAAAATATTACGAAGGATATAAATATATTTCCAATTGAATACCCAATTAATAAATTTTTCATATATATTATTTTCTTTTAATTTTTTCAAATCTATTTGTAGATTTCCTGCACATGAGCCTCATAACAGTTGGTGAGGACTCCTTGAGTGCATCCAGGTGACCTGAGATCAAATCTAGGTGGAGGATAATTTCTGGGGGTATAGTAGGAGGGGTGTAGTAGTACTGTAGCAGGTATAATACCAAGGACTGTGCAGTATTGTAGCAGGTATTGTAGAAGGAACTGTTTGGCACTATAGTAACTGGAAATATTACACTATTTAGGCCTTCAAGCCACCAAATTGGTCCTTAAGTCCTTTTTGGCCTTCGATCCACCCAGGCCATTGGGTCATTAAGGCATTCAGGACACCTCAAGTCCTTCAGGTCATCTTAAGTGAAGATGCAAACTATACAACCTATAAGGAACAAGATTCATAAGAAGGATGAGAAAAAAGATTTCAACATAGAAGAATCTAAAAGGATTTCAAGAATGAGAGGGTATGGCACCTACCATTAGGACAAGTGTGTGCATGCACAGGAAATCCTACCTAAATAGCCACGCAAAGGTGGAGAGCTGATTTTACGATGAAGATGATGGGGAGGGGCAGTTCCAAGTAGTTAGTTTAGGTTGTATGTAATGTTTTAATCCTATGGAAAATTCATTCCTCTAAGGCCTATATTCAATGTAATAATTATGCCTATAGGCCTTGTAATGGTTCCACCTCACCCCATAAAAGGCGGATTATCAAAAATCAATAAAAAATGAAGGCTTTCTGGCCATTGGACTATTTGTATGTTTCATTAATGATCCTAATGGATTTTAAAATATAAAAAAATGTCATCAATAAACACAACCATAAAACTATCTAAATAATAATAAAAAACTGTATTCAAAAAATCCCCAAATACAGTTAATGTATTACACAACTCAAAGGGGATAACTATATAGTTAGGATTCCCATATCTATTTTTAAGTGTCAACTTTATAATTTCTTTCTCATTTTCCTTCAACAAGTGGTACCAAAACCAAAGATAAATGTTTGAAAAATATTGAACTCCCTATAGCTAAAATAATAAATCATTAATATGGTTCAAGGTATACTTTTCCATAATAGAGATATTATTAAAATATCTATATTCAATGAAAAGCCTCTTGGAACATCTTTCATCTTAACAAAAATAATATGGGCACCCCATGATGAATTTGTAGGATGAATGAAACCATTATCAAGAAATTACTATTATTAATTTTTCAATTTTAAGTGTTCTATTCAGTCTAGTGCATAAGTGGTTATAAAAATTGGTTTAACATCATATACTAATTCAATAATAATCTCAACCACTGGATCAGAAATAAAACATGGTTAATCATCCATAAAAATATAAACATATTTATTTAATACTATGAAATCACTAATCTAATTATTTTTTATCATTTCAACATCATTTATTAAGTAACTCTCACCACCATCTCAAATAAATTTATCATGTTTTTGGTAGGTTGTGGAAGTGAAGAAATGAATAATTAACTAATTATTAGTTATAAAATCGGTTATGGCATGATTAATTGAAAGAAAATCTATACCTAAAATAATATCAAACCCTACCATGGGATGTACAATAATATTTTTAGGAATAAACCATATACAGGTTACAATAGAAACATTTTTATCAATCTTGGATTCTTTAATATTTATGCCAGGAGATTTCACCAAACATTATGTCATAATTTCATGAAGTGATTTCCAATTTTAATTCAAATTTCTCATTAATTAAATAATATGAATATCCATATTGAAGTAGGATATTTAAATAATTAGAATAATCCCATAACAAACTTGTGACCACTTCATGTGATATCCCAACAGAAATTGTAGTAGTAGTAAAAGTATTTTCCATACCCTTTTTCATCTTATCATGATGATTTCCCACAAGAGTGACTACCTCCTGACATAGATTAGCATACCTTTTCAAATAATTTCAATTAAATAATATTACAAATGAAACATCATTATTTTTATAATCATTTTCATTATACTCATTATATATAATCCTAAAATACCAAATTTAATGTATTTCCTAGATTTCATAATACTTTCCCCATTGTAAATTTTAATCAACATGTCACGAGATGTTAACATTATTTTCTAACCTCGATATTTCATTAATGAATGATTCCACATTACATTTCATCCAAAATATTTATTCTTCTTGTTATCTTGAAAAACGTGATCATCAAAAATCTTAGTTTCTATCTTTTTGGAACATCAAATAAGTATCTCATAAATTTCAACTAATGGGAAAATAATTCCCTTTGATGTCATAAATTTACCCAAGAGTAAAACTATTTAATTTTACTATCACGGCCGAAGATAAAATTTTCCATGAACCATTCCAAAAAGGGTGAAGTTTCATTCATATGTACCCACTAAATCATCCTCAATTTTCTTTAATTCTTGGAATTTTATTTCTATCCTATGTCAAATAGTTGTTGGAAAATATTTAGTAATGGATATATTCTTAAACTGAATAATTCATAGGTATCAATCTCTTCTCTTTCTTAAATATTTTTAACCATTGACCTTCATGGGTTAGATTAATCTGCTATATGATAAATGAAAAGGATTACATTATGATGATCCTAACAACCAACTAATTAATAAGAATTTCCAAAGAATCAATCAATCCATCATATACAAATCAATAAGAAGATAAACTGAATGCTAGAGGATTTTTTTCTCATAAAATTACTTACTATCATCATTTTCCTCAACGGTATATCTTTCTACTCTCTATCACGGATTTAAACACCATTTATTCCCACATCCAATTAGTCTTCAATAAAAATGATGTTTTTAATTCCAACCATTCCAAGTTGCTTATTCGGAAGGAAATCATCCCCATGGTTCCTTTCTACTCTAGATTCCTTATTTCCTCTATTGAAAACAATTTTGAAAATACTCAATATTGATAAATTAACAAAGAAATATTAAAACGGTATATCATTTCAACTTATCAAAAATGTATAATATTTTAATGGTGTTATTTAAACATTATATTAACTCATCAATTTATCATAACCCTACTCTAATACCAAATATAAGGACAAATCCTTAAACATTAATCACTCTAGTTTATTTAAAATGGGATTCACATTCATATAATCCAATATATATTTAATATTTATTGTTTTAGATATTTTTTTCCTAACTCTTGAAAAACCCACATACACTACAAATTGGACACTTTTATTTAGTAGTTTTTTTAAAACCAAACATTAATAATGAATCATATTATAATCTAATGAAAAATCTCTACAATTTTAATTTAAACCTATTAAATTTTCCTAATAAAACATAAATCCTTGTGGAAAACATTTTAGAATTTAGGATGATTACAAAACTATCAATATGGTTTATAAAAATAAAAAATGAAACTCTTAGTCCACAAATACTTACAAAAAATAATTTATCAAAATAGAATATGGAATAAATTTTTTTTAATTTCCCAATAAATCACATTCCCTTATAAAATAATATTATAAAACATTTAAAAAAATATTACTATAAAAATAAAACTAATAATAGTTTCTTTTATATAATTAGAACTCATATTTTTTTCAAAAATCTATATGTTTCACCCTTAAAAATATGTATATGCATTTTTTTAAACATAAGAGAATTCTATTACCTTGATAATTCATATGGTTTATTTATATAACATAGAAAGTATATATTAATGATGTAGCTAACTTGTGACATAATTTCCACATCACGCTCACAATCACTCTTATAAATAGAATAATGGTATTTTCAACCTCTATACCCAATGCATTAGAGGGCTATCGTGGACCCACCTGCCCTTTGGATTATAACAAAACCACCTGTATGTGGTTAAGAACATAACAAAAATTATTTTTCAATAATGTAACATAATTTCCATTGTTAATAACAAAACCACCAATCATCATAAATAAATCCCATTAACCATAATATAATCATAAAATGTGGAATCTTAAATTTTCCTCATTGCACTCATAAAAATATTCTTTTCAACCATATGAAAATATATCATTATTTAAAAGGCATGAAATTTTATTAATATTTTTTTAATTTCATATAGGAAAACAACTATAAAATAATTATAACACCCCAATATTTTATGAAAAATATTATTTTTAATTTCATTAATGTCTTATGTTGTACTCTACACCAAAAGGATCTTTCACAACACACATCCCTGAATTGGCTTTCAATACACACAAGCGCGACCTTCCACGATAGTGTGTGTTGTACGCAATACCGAGTTTTGCTAAACAACGATATGTTATATAAACTAGCCGTTATGAATATTAATACACAATTTTTGAAATTTTATAAATTTTATCTTTCAAAATGGACTTCATTTTTGGATTCATAATATTGAAATTATCCTGGTGTGAATTTTTGGTATTTTTCTAAAAACTTTCAATTTTTGATGAATAGTTAAAACACTAGGTTACTATTCAAAAACCGACTTTTTATTTAAATAATTATTTATTTTATTTAAATTTATCGTATATAAAAATTGATACATAATACCTATATAAGTTCAATTTAAGTCATTGGAGTCATTTTATAATAATTTTATATATATATAAATTTTATTGAACTTTTCACCGTCTTTTACCCACCTCCTAGAAGAATTTGCAAATTCACATAAAACATAATTTTACCACTTCTGTGAGTGAAATTTAGAAAATCCGAGAGACAAGGTCAATATCAAGGACTAAAATGTGGTTCAATGAGATGAAAATAATTTTTGAAGAACAGTAACTTTTTAGTTTTTTTACCACGGTTAAATGTAAATAGGGTAATTAAGGGTAAAAATGATATTATTATTACCCTAAAACATGTACTAATTCTATTGGATCAGTGTAATTCGACCAAAAACAACCTTAGGAATAAAATATGATCATTTAGGACCACTTGGATTAGATTAGGACATTTATTATTAATTTATTTAAAGAAGGGTTAAAATAGTTAAAATCAAAGTGTAATAACTAAAAAATTTTAATATAGGGTTATACAAATGATAAATTAGACTATAAATATTCATTAGAAAATAAAACCATTTCCTACATAATGGTATTTTATTTTTAATTTTTAGACATTAAATAATTTAATTTATTTATGACACAATGCTGATGCAGTAATTATCTTATTAATGAAATATTGACATAATTGATGTTATAAATACCCAAATAAATGTAATGTGGTACTTTTTATGAATTCCACTAATTTTATAGGATAATATTACATTTTATTATTTATTTTGGTAGCTTTTTTAGAACTAAACATTCTGTTATGATTTTCACAAAAATCAATTACTAAATAGTGTCAAAAGTGACATAAAATTGTTTTTAAAACAAATATTATATCATTAATTGTTAATTAATTCATAAATAACTAATGTTCTGCGAAATGACTTATATAAGGTTATATATTTTAATAATAAACAACTTGGGGTTCTTTTGTCTTGTTATAGTAAGTTTATAAACCTTATAGTTTAAGAAAACAAGAAGACACGGTAAAAGAAAATTATTTAGCTTAAAGTTAAATCTAAATGATAAGGTTAAAATAGAAACCTAAACTTGTCTAAATTATACTGGATGAGAGGATTTCGACCCATCCCCACCATATCTTCTAAATAACTCAATTTGGAGCTATTAAAACCTAATATGACTTTATAATTAAATAATAGTTTTTGTTATTCCAAAGGTGCCCCTCTCCTCCCTTATAAAAGGGCACCTCCTCCCTCTCTTCCTCACACCACTTTGAGCATTCAAACTAGTCCAAACCCTGCCAATTTATCTTCTACACTTACCTAGAAACAACCTAGTGGTTCAGATATTTTTCAAAGACCAATCTTAGTGCCCTAAGAAGAGGTTTCAAAAAGGCTTGTCGAAAGAAGAGGTAATATTCGTTACCGATTCTTTCAACTTTATTTCTTCTTCTACTTCTTCTTCTTTAGTTGTTTCATTATGAAGTAATAACATCAGTATCACTCATATACTGATATGTTATTATAAGTATGAAACAACCCTATTTCACCATCTATCCATCCTATGGAAAACAAAATCACCGCGCGTGCGTACGTACCGAATACCGTCTCCACGCCATGCTGTAATCTATTTTCCACCACCACCTTACTTGGATGGGTATACTGGTGTAAATAATAACTATATATTATTATTGTAAAGTGATATTGATTCTGAAATAGTGTACATACCCTCCAATACAATTCCACGATCATGGGAACGATATCATCGCTTGTGCGTACGTACGGAATACCGTCTCCTCGATGTGATGTGATTCGTTCTACATGATCTTCATTGCATAATGATTATATAAATGAATTGAATGAATGAATATGATATATATTACACTAATAACATTTTGTAAATGAGGTATCTATAACCTAAAAAAATAAGAATTTATTTGACAAAACACGCATAAGAACAAAAAGTAATAAACACACGAATAACAAGTAGCAATAAAATATTACTAATAAGAATCTAAGAATATGACCATATATGATATCATAAAAATAAGTATGATTCTGGACTAAGTCAATGACATTTTTTTAATCATTATACAGGAGGTTCGGACACTTACGAAGAAAATCGGACCTAAGGTAAGGGAAAATCTCGCAATCTCATTTTTTATCCGAGATTATTTATTATTCAGAATTTACTGGGGAATATTTGTCATCCACATCCATGTTTCTTCAATATGTAATATTTATATCCTTCTAAAATTGTTTAAATAAAATTTTACCCTTCTCTAATTTTTTTAGTAAAAGATATGAAAGGAATCTTTTGTCGTTATTTATACGAGGTACTTTTTGACTTTTCCGACATAACTACAAGAAGAAGGTTTTTTTAATTTATACGGCATGAATGGATTTTTAAAAAATTATTTCCAAGAATCTTCCTTTACAATTTTTCAAGTTTATTTTTAATCAACTTCTTTTAGTTTAAAATTGTATGATATGTAAAGAAAGGAAAAGTGTTTTTAAAGTACAAAAGTTAATTTTCCTAATGAATGGAGTTCAAGTGTTTTATCAAAATTATTTTCCATCTAAGATAATATAGGGTTCTGTTTATATCCCTATTATTTCATTGATTTGATTATGTTGTGATGGAATTATTTTTATGAATTCCTTTATCTTATATGAATTGTTTTATGATGTCAGTATGTTTAAGAATCCCATTTTTATTACATGGGTTATGAAATGATGTATGAATTTTGATTTTGTGGTACACATAAGAATGGTATCATTATGAGATGGGCGGGACCTATATCTCCCTCCAATGAATTGGGTAAAGATTTATATCTCATGAGATAGACATGACTGGGATGGAAAGTTAAACCGGTTCAGTGAAACAGGACTGAAACAAGGAGTGAACTCGGTTCAGAAATGGACTGTGTTCGCTAAGATAGTCTAGGAAATGTGTCTTGACCGCTAAGAAATGATTCTATATGATTATGTGTGTATTCCATAAAGATTAATGTTTTATGTTATGATTATTGGGATTACATTTCACTACTATGATTTATCCCATGTTATTTAATTATGATCTCTTTTGCAGGTTAAGATTTCCAAAATAATATGTTCTTATGAATATGATGTGATTGATATTTCTTTTGTTTACCCTTAATGAAAATTTGAGCTCACCCTTTTTATGTTTTCTTTTCCCCAGGATATAAAGAAAGGTTTTAGGTAAGAAAAAAAAGGAAGATATTTATGGGAAAAGTTGACGATCTTTCACCACGATTAGAAGATTAAATTCAGAGTTTCCAAAGACACTAAACTATTACGGTCCTTGTGTGTCTATGTTTGTTATGTATTAAGTATTCCGCAATAGTAATTTAATGTCCATTTACGTTAGGCTTTGGGTCTCTACATTTGGTATTAGAGGAAAGTTTAGTCATCGTTTGGAAACTAGGATGCGAGAACTTTAGTGAGATCCCTAGAGATATTTCTAAGGTTTGTCTAGGGATTTCCCTAAGGTTAAGTATAAGTATAGGTTATAATCCTATAATTATAGTAATGATCTTAGAATTAAACCTAAGATTTTAGATATTGTAGGTACTCCCCCTTTATTAATTTGTTTTCCCCAGCATGATTTTTGTCTCCCATACTATTCTTTTTAGGTTTTAGACGATGGCTGGAACCCGTAGGAACCGTGTTGATCAATGTAATGGAAAATGAAATGATTGTCCTCCTGAAAAAACCAATGTTATGGGAGATAGAGTGAAAAATATTATTGTTATACTTAAACAATCTATGAACCATTATGGACTTCGAAATGAGCAGATAAGGGAACAATATCTATTGAGTCCTTCATGAGGCAACGTCCACCTTCTTTCAGTGGGTCTTCTGATCCAATTGTTGCTAAACAATGGATCAGTACCACTGAAAATATATTTTCAGTTATTCGATGTTCTGAACATGATAAAGTAATCTTAGCAGTATATCGTTTGGAAGGTGAAGCTGATCAATGGTGGAATCTTATCAAGAATACGAGGCCAAGAGATGAAATTGAGTCCATGGAATGGGATGAGTTCAAGAACTTATTTTTCAATAAGTACTTCCCTCGTATTCATCGAACAAAGATGGAGAAGGAGTTACTTGAACTAAAGCGAAAGGATGATGAATCTGTTTGTATATACGAAGCGAATTTTACAAGGCTTGCAAGGTATGCATCTAGCTTTATCATCCAACCTGAAAGTAAAGTTGATCGATTCATCATTGGCTTAAAAAAAAATCTTCAAAGGGAATTAGCTATAAGAGACTTCAGTAGCTATGAAGAAATTGTGTGTTGTGATATCAAGTTAGAAATGGAAGTTGGTGTTACATATCCATCTCATAGTTTTGACAAGAAACGAAAGATGGAGTTGAAGGAGAAATCTCATAATAATGGTGAAAAGAAGATGAATGTTTCTTTATGCTAAAAGTGTGGAAAGAAGCATGGTGTAGATTGTCTTAAAGGGACTAGAAAATGTTTTAAGTGTGGAAAAGAAGGTCATCGAGCATCTGAGTGTCGATGTAATGGAAAAGGGGTTGCTAATGATGTGAATAAAGAAAATAATGTAGAGAATTCACCACCTACACTTCAATTCTTCAAGTGCAATGAAATGGGGTATTATGTTAATCAATGAACTAATCCAAGGGTTAATGATGATCGACATGAGAAACCACTTAAGGAAAAGGACAAAGGGAAGTAACATGCGATCACTATTGGCGATGTTGAATATGACAACAGTGTGGTGGAATGATTGAGTGTTTATGTAATGGGATTCCAAAATAATGTTGTATATAGTATCGTGGAATATTGGAATATTTATGTATTGGTCTATTGTGGTTTTCAATAATTTTATGGTACCGGTAACCATGGAAAGTGATTGAGATATTTTTGGAAAGATAATGATATGCGCATAATGAAAGGATAAAGAGAAAATGAAATGTTTGACAGTATTCATGATCTCATGACTAATATAGGGAAATAGTTATATCATGGTTTGAGTATACAGAACTTTGAGATTTTGGTATGTGGAAAGAGTTAACTTTTGACAGCACTCATGTTTTCCCTAAGGTTCAATGTGTATTAATTTTTCAATAGAATACATGATTAAGGCCTTCAAATGGTTGGAATGTGACCAACAAGACACATCTTATGATATATAGGGATCAACGATGGTATTAACATGCTTGTTATATGAACTCTCTGGTAATCGTTTTCACTATAATATGAGATTGGACAACAGTATTTTGCATAAGCCTAAAGATTGGAAAGGATTATATTGGACATAAGTTAGTATTGTTTAAGGTTGGAACTTTTTCGATATTATTGATGGAAAGTTATAATAATGCAATTTTAGAAAAAGGACAACCTGCAGGATGGGCGACAACCCGTTGCATCAGACAAAGCTGTGGGAATCCAACCCACAACCGTAGTGAGATTGGCCGTTATCGCATACCAGTGGCCTACAGGAAGTCCATAGTTAGTAGAAAGTAGTTTTATATTATTACGCGGAATGATATATGAAGTATAAGTTCATTTTTGGAATCATATACGATTAACCTCACCATAGATGCACTTATGTATGTTTGATAACTTTTGCTAACCTTTTGTTTGAAACAGATGGAATGACCCATCATTCTATCACATGATCTGTTAATACTTCATGAATAAGAAATTCAACTTCATTTATTTAAGAAATGAAGCGGAAATTATTTAAAGCACGAACAACAGTGAGATTGTACCAAAATCAATCAAGTATTTCTTCTAATTCAAAATTTTCTAATTTTGGGAAATGATATTGAAAACCAAAAATGTTGTCCTAGGGATCTTATATCCAATGAATTAGATGGTACCTTAGATCATCACAAATTTTTGGCTTTGTGATTTTTGGCTTTTTCATAGCCATGTTCTCTACCACTCTCCATCAGAACATGATGGTTAGATTTCTCTTCCATATCCATATTTTCACCTATGTTCTCCTATGTGGAAACCCAGCGATTAGTTAATTTGGGTAACCGTTATGTTTCATAAATCAGTTTTTAAATCCAAGTTTGGGTATTCCTTTTTACGATGTAGGTTTCTATTAAAGAAACTTTCGAGTAGTAAAACATTTATAACCCCGACGAATTTCGAGGGCCAAATTCATTTTAAGGGGGGTAGAATGTAACACCCCAAGATTTTATGAAAAATATTCTTTTTAATTTCATTAATGTCTTGTGTTGTAAGCTACACCAAAAAAATCTTGCACAACACGCATCCCTGACTAGGCATTCATTACATGCAAGTGTGACCTTCCACGATAGCGTGTGTTGTACGCAATACCGAGTTTCGCTAAACAACGATATGTTATATAAACTAGCCGTTATGAATAGTAATACCCACTTTTTGAAATTTTATAAATTTTATCTTTCAAAATGGACTTCATTTTTGGATTCATAATATAGAAATTAGCATAGGGTGAATTGTTGGAATTTTTCTGAAAGTTTCAATTTTTGATGAATAGTGAAAACACTGGGTTACTATTCAAAAACCGACTTTTTATTTAAATAATTATTTATTTTATTTAAATTTATTTTAGGTCAAAATTGATACATAATACCTATATAAGTTCAATTTAAGTCATTGGAGTCATTTTATAACAATTTTATATATATATAAATTTTATTGAACTTTTTACCGTCTTTTACCCACCTCCTAGGAGAATTTTCAAATTCACATAAAACTTAATTTTACCGCTTCTGTGAGTGGAATTTCAAAAATCCGAGAGACACGGTTAATATCAAGCAAAAAAATGTGGTTCAATGAGATGAAAATAATTTTTGGTGAATAGTAACTTTTTACTTTTTTACCACTGTTAAAAGTAAATAGGGTAATTAAGGGTAAAAATGATATTATTATTCCCCTAAAACATGTCCTAATTATATTGGATAAGTGTACTTCGACCAAAAACAACCTTAGGAATAAAATATTACCATTTAGGCCCACTTGGATTAGATTAGGACATTTATTATTAAATTTTTTAAAGAAGGGTTAAAATAGTTAAAATCAAAGTTTAATAACTAAATAATTTTTAATATAGGGTTATACAAAATATAAATTGGACTATAAAAATTAATTAGAAAGATAAAAACATTTCCTACATAATGTTATTTTATTTATAATTTTTAGACATTAAATAATTAAATTTATTTATGACACAATGATGATACAGTAATTATCTTATTAATGAAATATTGACATAATTGATGTTATAAATACACCAATAAATGTAATTTGAGACTTTCTATGAATTAAACTAATTTTATAGGTTACTATGACATGTTATTATTGATTTAGTTAACGTTTTTTGAACTAATCAATCTGTTATGATTTTCACAAAAATCAATTACCAAATTGTGTCAAAATTGACATAAAATAGTATTTAAAACAAATATTATATTATTAATTGTTATTTTATTCTTAAAAATCTAAGGTTCGGCCAAATGACTTATATAAGGTTATATATATTATTAATGAACAACTTGGGGTTCTTTTGTCTTGTTATAGTAAGTTTATTAACGTTATAGTGTAAGAAAACAAGAAGACACGGTAAAAGAAAAATTATTTAACTTAAAGTTAAATCTAATTGATAAGGTTAAAATAGAAACCTAAACTTGTCTAAATTATATTGGATGAATGTATTGCGATCCATACCCACCTTAGCTTCGAACTAACTCAATTTGGAGCTATTAAAAACTGAATATGAATTTATAATAAAATAATATTTTTAGTTATTCCAAAGGTGCCCCTCTCCTCCCTTATAAAAGGGCACCTCCTCCCTCTCTTCCTCACACCACATTGAGCCTTCATGCTCGACCAACCCCTGAAAATTTCTCTTCCCCACTTCCCTAGAAACATTATAGAGGTTCTGGTCTTCTTCAAAGACCAATCATTGTGCCCTAAGAGGAGGTTTCAAAAAGGCCTGTCGAAAGAAGAGGTAATATCCGTTTCCGATTCTTTCAACTTTATTTCTTCTTCTACTTCATCTTATTTAGTTGTTTCATTATGAAGTAATAACATCATTATCACTCATATACTGATATGTTATTATAAGTATGAAACAACCCTATTTCAACATCTATCCATACTATGGAAAACGAAATCACCGTTCGTGCGTACGTACGGAATACCGTCTCCACGCCGTGGTGTAATCTATTTTCCACCACCACCTTACTTGGATGGGTATAATGGTGTAAATAATAACTATATATTATTATTATAAAGTGATATTTATTATGAAATAGTATACATACACTCCAATACAATTCCACGATCATGGAAACGATATCATCGCTCCTGCTTACGTATAGAATTCCGGCTCCACGATGTGATGCGACTCGTTCTACATGATCTACATTGCATAATGATTATATAAATTAATTGAATGAATTAATATGATATATATTACACTAATAAAATTCTGGAAATTAGTTATCTATAACCTAAAAAGAATAATAAGAATTTATTCGACAAAACACGCATAAGAACAAAAAGTTATAAACACCCGAATAACAAGTAGCAATGAAATATTACTAATAAGAAGCTAAGAGTATGACCATATATGATATCATAAAAATACGTATGATTCTGTAATAAGTCAATTACATTATTTAAATCATTATACAGGAGGTTCGGACACTTACGAAGCAAATCGGACCTAAGGTAAGGGAAAATCTCGCAATCTCATTTTTTATCCGAGATTGTTTATACATCAGAATTTAATGGGGAATATTTATCATCTACATCCATGTTTCTTAAATATGTAATATCTATATCCTTATAAAATTGTGTAAATCCAATTTTACCCTTCGGTGAGTTTTTAGTAAAAGATATGAAAGGAATCTTTTTTCGTTATTCGTATGAGGTACATTTTGACTTTTCCAACATAAGTACGAGAAGAATTTTTTTTTAAACTTATACGGCATGAATAGATTTTTAAAACATTACTTCCAAGAAGCTTCCTTTACAGGTTTTCAAGTTTATTTTTAATCAACTTCTTTTAGTTTAAAATCTTATGACATGTTAAGAATGGAAAAGTGTTTTTGAAGTAGAAAGGATATTTTCCTCAAGAATGGAGTTCAACTGTTTTATCAAAATTATTTTCCATCTAAGATAATATAGGGTTCTATTTATATCCCTATTATTACATTGATTTGATTATGTTGTGATGGAATTATTTTTATGAGTTCCTTTATCTTATATGAATTGTTTCATGATTTCAGGATGTTTAAGAATCCCATTTTTATTACATGGGTTATGAAATGATGTATGATTTTTGATTTTGTGGCACACATAAGAATGGTATCATTATGAGATGGGTGGGACCAATATCTCCCTCCAATTAATTGGGTAAAGATTTATATCTCATGAGATAGACATGACTGGAATGATAGGTTAATCTGGTTCAGTGAAATAGGACTGAAATGAGGAGTGAACTCGGTTCAGAAATGGAGTTTTTCCGCTAAGATAGTCTTGGTAATGTGTATTGACTACTAAGAAATGATTCTCTATGATTATGTGTGTATTCCCCAAAGATTCATGTTTTAAGTTATGATTATTGGGATTAAATTTCACTACTATGATTTATCCCATGTTATGAAATTATGATCTCTTTTGCAGGTTAAGATTTCTAAAATAATATGTTCTTATGAAGATGATGTGATTGATATTTCATTTTTTTACCCTTACTGAGCATTTGAGCTCACCCTTTTTATGTTTTCTTTTCCCCAGGATATAAATAAAGGCTTTAGGTAAGAAAATAAGGGGAAGATCTTTATGGGAAAAGTTGAAGATCTTTCACCACGATTAGATGATTAAATTCTGAGTTTCCAAAGACACTAAACTATAACGGTCCTTGTGTGTCTGTGTTTGTTATGTATTAAGTATTCCGCAAAAGTACTGTAATGTCCATTTACGTTAGGCTTCGGGTCTCTACAATAATTTTTCAAAATATATACATGGATGAAAAATAATCGGAAGGGTAAACATTAATAGAATATTTATAAAATAAATTCTCTTACCTTGAGTCCCACTCATCTTATAAAATCATTATATTCTTGAAAAATAATAAAATTATTATTTATTCACATTCCTTAGAACCAAATTCATTTTTACCATTCCTTTTAGTTTATCTCCTACCATGCAATATGTAATCTATTAAACCAACATCCAACATATAGACGATATTTATTTGATAATTTAAAAACAAATTTATTATGTTGACTATGCTGAAGGAGATAATTTTTTAATCATATTTATAATAAAAATAATAAAAATAATAATTTTAAATTTTATATATCAATTATTCTTTTAGAACTTATCATGAAATACAATTAGAAAAATGAACTACGTTTCAATTGTAGATACAGTAGGCTATGTTTACACATAAGTAACATTTCCAATTCTCAATGATAATTATTGAAATAAGGTAATTATCAATTTAACATTATATAATGTAAATTATATCATAAATACCAAATTATTTCATTAAATATACTTATAGTTATATATTATGTGAGGTGGAAATAAAATAAGAATCACACTAATTCATGTTGGTGGTTGTCCACACGTACACATGAACGATCTTATCATTATTCAATGATTGGTAAGGTAAGAAATTATATAAAATATTATCTTTTAAGATACATAAATGTTTCATGAATATAATAAATATACATTAATTATAGCATTACTACCATCCATGAGGGACATTATGGAAAACTAATTTCATCGGTTCTTTGGGTGATTATCTGTCATATACATGAATGATGGTTTCTTTTCCCATTTTATGGAATAGAAGATGAGTGTTCCTTTTTCAATTAAAATATATGTATAATTAAAATATTGATTTTTTAATTTCTTCTTTTATTTCAATATTTTAATCATCTATAAAAAAACAAAATGAAAATGCTCGATTAATAACATTACCTCTTCTTCGAACACCATCTTAAGATTTAGGTCAAAAGTATTCCTAAGATGATGTTATGATCAAATAAAGGAATATAGTATTTAATGAGATATGTACAAATAGAATTTGTGTATGAATTATTTACCCTAAAAGGCTTTTTATGTGTGACAAAATGAGAATAAGATGTTCCCTTTTATAAAAGTAGGGAAGGCCACTCATGGAATTCCAAAAATGTTTAATTAATATAAATCAATATTGATGTCCAACCAGATCGAAATAAAAAAGAATAAAATATATGATGAGGTTTGTTCAAAATAATTCTATCAAAATAAATATATATTTGATTGGATCACATTTCTACCCTTAACTCGTTTTTAACCCTTCGTTTATCATTTTGACAATTATTATTACATAAATGTATTTTTCCGTTAAGGGATTAATATTGTAATGCCCCGACCCTAGTTACCCAGAGTCGGTGAATTATTACATAACATTGGCATGATCACAAAAGATCAAGTATCAAAAGACCTATTAGTTTAGTAGCCTTGGAAGTACTAGATACATTCATAAAGTTTCATTACATAATAGAATGGAAAATAACCACAACATTATTTCCATAGACAACCTTGAGATCCCATAGACTATCCCTACAGGTCAGTCATAATATACTTCGTTGAGTCTATGGAAAAATAAAACATAGAAAGGGGTGAGCTAAAATTCTTAGTAAGGATAACAATAGAGTGGAAACTTTCATAAATAATAATAAACATTTAAGGAAATGTATAAAACTAAAAAAATCATTTTCAGCATAAACTTCATCATAATATGAAAAATATAATTCCAAATAATAACATTTACTTACTCACATGGATATTCTACTATTAGAATAATCACATGGAATTTCAATAGCCACTTTCATAATGATGGAATTCATAATGTGAGACATTCATAACCACATAGTCAAGGCCTTGTGCCAAGAATACAAATAAGATTTTCTCAAGGCCTTGCTCCAAGACACTGGTTTGTTTCATTAGACCTCCTGATGCATCGAGGAGCTATAATGGGCTCCACGCATCAATTACTAAGTCCAATGCATTCCTCATATAAAAAATTTTAAACATAACATAAACATTCATGTTAAAATCGGCATACTAAATGTTAATAATTTACCCATAACCCATGAATGGCATAAAATAACACATCCACAGTCAAACATATTGCCAAATATTCAATACAATATGGAATTTTTGTATCATAATAAATCAATTTCAAACAAACAAAAAATCCATCAAATGATGTTAACATAGATGAAATCAAAAACTTTTTAGAGAAATATCTCTTTCTATTTTGAAATCATTTAAAATTCACGTAATTATAGAAGAAAACATTTATATTTGAAAATATTTTTATAATATTGTAAGGGAAGCTTTGACGATTTTATTATGGAAGAAAATAGCCACACCCTCCATATGAGTTAAAAAAACATTCTTACCTTAATTTTGTCGAAAATTTCATAAAGTACTTTGTTTGGAAATTGACAGAATGATTCCATTATAAACATCTATATAAAAGTCAAAGAAGGGATTAAATGACTTTAAACCATATTCTATAAAATATTAAGAATTTTTTGAAATACATTTTTAAGAAACATGGTTTTGGATGATAAATATGTCCCAGTAGTTAATTACACCTAAACAACCCCGGATAATGAAGAGATTGTGAAATTAACCCTTACCTAGTAATTTTCCTCGGTTGAGGGTAGGTTAACCTCCTGTATAATGGTGAAATAATTGTTATTAAATTATAAAACAATCATATAACTTAATATGATACCATATATGATCTTTTAACATTGCTTTGTTAATAATATCTTAGTATTATCGTCGTTTCATGTGTTAACTGATTCGTTTTCCTTTATTTGCTTTGATACATAAGTAATGTTTATTGTGGATAGTATGTATCTTATTAATATTAAGTCTTTAAACATTATTTTTAATCATCTATTTAAAATTATTCTTGAATGGATACGATGGGGAATGAATCTCATCGCGTTCATGGAGACGGTAATCTGTGCGTACGCTCGAGTGACAATATCATTCATTTGATATTAAAATAATATATAAATGGATGTTATATCATATATAAAAAATAATTATCATGTTATATTTAATATTTACATCAATTACATTTCATTATTATACATATCCAAAAAATAATGTATTGAATAACAATTACACTACGATGTAGAGACGGTAGCCATACATATGCACTTATAGTGACATGTCATTAAATGGATGGATAGAATAATGAATATGGTTGAACCATATTTATAATAACATCTATATATATATAAGATACTGGAGTTATTATTTTATAATTGAAACAACAAAGGGAGAGGAAGTGGATGAAGAAAAGAACATGAAAGAGGTGATGAAATATTTACCTCTTCTTCAGGTTCTTCCTTTTTATTTGATCAAAAGGGCTCTTTAAGTTGAATATATGATGAAAGTAATCCTTATAGGATGACAGGATTATAGTTTAGAGGGTATTTGGGCAGGGGTTGGTAGATCCAAATGGCTTTGAAGGTGTGAATTAGAGAGAAGGGGCGTGCCTTTTTATAAGAGGGGTGAGGGGCACCTTAGGAAAATATAGAAATATTATTTTATAATACAATCATTTTCGGTTTCTAATGGCTCAAAATAGAATTATTTAAATTATAAGCTGGTTATTGGTCGAAAAACACTCAAAAAATAGTTTTTATACATGTTTGGGTCACTATATTAACTTTATCATTTAGATTTAACTCTTAGTTAAATAGTTTAACATTTACCATGTCTCTTTGTATTTTTATAATTTATGGTTAATAAAATTAATATAAACTTCCAAGAGAACCCCAAGTAGTTAATTAATGATAAAAATGTAATTATATAAGCTTTTTGGCTTAACCGTAGATTTTTAGGAATATAATATCAATTAATAATATAATAGTTGTTTTAAAAATTCTTTTATGTCAATTTTGACACTATTTGGTATTTTGTTTTTTCTAAATTCATAACAGCATTATCACATCTCAAATAATTCATCTAACTAACCCTAACAAGTCACATTAACCAATAAAAATAGTTTAATTCATAAAAAGTCTCAAATTACATTTATTTTGATATTTATAAGATCAATTATTTTAATATTTCATTAATTAGGTAATTACAGCATCTTCATTGTGTCATAAATAAACATAATTATTTAATGTCTAAAAAGTAAAAATAAAATACCATTATGTTTGAAATATTATTAACTTTATAATGAATATTTATAGTTTAATTTATCTTATGTTTATCCCTATATTAAAAATATATTAGTTATTAAACTTTTAATTTAACACTTTTAACTCTTCTTTGAATTAAATAATAATAAATGACCTAATCTAATCCAAGTGGACCTAAAGGATCATATTTTATTTATAAGGTTGTTTTTGGTCGAATTACACTTATCCAATAGAATTAGGACATGTTTTAGGGTAATAATAATATCATTTTTACCCTTAATTACCCTATTTATTTTTAACCGTGGTAATTAAAAGTAAAAATTTACTATTCACCAATAGTTATTTTCATCTTATTGAACCACATTTTACTTAATGATATAAACTATGTCTCTCAAATTTTTTAAATTCAACTCACAAAAGTGGTAAAAATATGTTTTATGTAAATTTTCAAATGCTTCTTCGAGGTAGGTAAAAGACGGTAAAAAGTTCAATAAAAGTTTTATATATCTAAAATTATTATAAACTGAATATAATGAATTACATTGAACATATTTAGGTATTATGTATCTATTTTTACGTAAGATAAATTTAAATAAAATAAATAATTTTTTAAATAAAAATTCGTTTTTAAACTATAACTCAATGTATTTCACTATTCTTCCAAAATTGAAAGTTTTTAGAAAAATACCAAAAATTCACCCTATGCTAATTTCGATATTTAGAATCCAAAAATAAAGTCCATTTTCAAAGATAAAATTTATAAAATTTTAAAAAGTGGGTATTATTCTTCATAATAGCTAGTTTGATTGGTTATGGTGTGTTAGAACACGAAGTTACTTACAACACACGCTATTTTATTATTCAAAGAGTAGAGTATTGTGGAATCTTGGGGTGTTACAAATATAGAAAAATTAAAATTAAAAAAAGCATAAATGTAAAGTTATTTATATAAACCAAAAATATTCCATTAACATTGATAAGGGTAGTATTTTTTGGAATATTTTATTATTTCATAAAATATTATTTATTATAAAATATCCTTAATTATAATTTTTTATTTATTTATATAATTTTACATATGAAACTAGAATAAAAAATGGAATTAAATTATGACACATCAAAACCCCAATTATATAATATTTTCATCTAAGAACAGTTAATATAATAAATCATTCAAAAATATTATATTTATCATTTCCAAAATCTTAATATAGATTTTTTTACTTCTTCAAAAATCATTGTGTCTATGTTGCATTAGAATTTAAAAAATTTATTTCTTCATTAAAATTTTAAAAAAATTTACCATGACGAAAAAATAAATTTTCTTTCATATATATTTTTATGAAAATAACATTTTTCATACCTACGTCAAAAAAATTAACATAATAAAACAAAGAGAATGACATTTTGAATTATATATATATAAAATAATATAAAGGGTCAAAATAATGAAACAATGACAAAAAAATGCTATTTATTTGACTTTTTGATAATTTATTATTATATATACTTATCCAATAAAATTAATTCTACTATTATGGTGATTTTTATTCCTTATCATTTAATTTTTAACTTTAGTTACATGATTTACCCTTTTCTATGATAATAAAAATTACTATGGTTAATAATCAAACAAAGCAAAAATAAATTGTAACCATTTAATGAAATTTTTACTTTTCATTCCATATATATAATCAGTTTTTTAGCATTAAGAAATGTAAATTAGAAGAATTTAATTTAAAAGTAGACTACAAAAAATGATAAAATGGTTTCTCCAAAAAAAGCCTTATGTAGTGTAAAATGTATTTATACTAAATTAAAGTATAATATTCATTTAAAAAACAATAATTTTATTATTATAAATCAAATTGAACTAAAAAATATTACAAATCATCCAAAATTTAATTTAACTTTGGAAATAATAAAAAAATAAATTACAATTTTCAATAAATATTAGTATTTTTCTCTATTCAATGGAAGACCAATCTATTCAAAAAATTATAAATAATTTTTCCTAAGACAAGTTTTACATTATTTAATTTAATAGTGAAATTATTTTTTTAAAATTAAAATACTATAACTTTAAAAACATTATTATAAATAAAAACATATAATAAAATAGTTTTATAAAACTATTTAATTTTTTATTTAAAAATTATGTATTATTTTTATAATGAATATAACTATCTCTATAATGATAACTAGTAAATATTAAAATTATTTACTAAACAATTTCATGGGTTTTTATAGATATATCATGACTATATATGTAATAGGATTTGAGTTAGGTTTTTATTATGCCTATGAAATAAATTTCATGATTAACCACCCTTGGTTGTTTAGTCACTTAGAGATTATGAATGCCTATATTTATATATTTTGTAACTCCCTTACCACTCTCTTTACTAATGATGAAATACTCAATGAGGGGTGACCCTAATGGGGATTCAAAAGAATTTTCATTTATCACTATACAATTTTTTTTATTCCCCATTAATTTCACTCATTTTTTTTATTATTTTTAGCTAATGTGTGAGGTTCGGATTTTATTATAACATTTTGAAATCATCCTAAAATAAATGTTGAATATCATATGAGTTCTCAAGGTTATTCATAGATGATTAATTCATGTCATCACTCTTCATTGTTTAGGGGATTGACTCATAATGATATTCCTATAAATTTCATTGATTCTAATCTAAATAATCATTTATTTGGATATTAGTTTATGAGTATTTTTATCAAATAGTTTCTATGGATGTTTCATAGACCTTTGATTTCATGGCCATGGTTTTTGTGTAGCAAGGTTTGAGGATTATTTGTTAGTGGTTATTCCATATTTTTAAGAATTTTATAACTAATTTTATGTTGTAATAATTAATTATTAAAGAGTTATGGATTGAAATAGGTCTAGGGAGAATGGTGAATTTTGGATTGGTCTTAGATGAGGCATGGATAGATCATGGAATATGGGGTCAACTCCATTAATTTTTTGGTGGAATATATAATACCTGACATTTTTTTATATAATATTTCTCGTGGTTCAATGGGTTTAGCATATAGTAATATTTAGAGGGAGTGATACCTCCCGAAGCCATAAAATTGGGTCATTTATTACCTCTTTCATATCGAGAAATTTATCCAATTTGAGTTGAAAGGGATTGAAATATCAATAACTATGTTACTAAGGAGGTAGGGATGTCTATGGAGTTTAAAATAGGTTTCTATTGGTCTAAAAAACTGACATGTGTTTAATAAATCATATATTAATTTTTACTAGGGATATATAGTAGTTATAATGGTCTTATTCCTATGAGAAATGGTTGACATAGTTATACATATCACATGATTTTTGGAGTACCCCATAAATGTTGGTAGTATACATGGAAAATTTTTCCTAATAAATGGGGATCAGATTAATGTTTTGAAATTATAATTTGAATGTAAATTGTATGTTCCATTTTGAGGATAGGTTTGGGTATGATCTGTGAACTATGGTTCCACTAGGGAATGATGGGTGTATATTGGTATCAGTTAGTAGAGACATAGATGTGTCTAAGGAAACTAATATGTTAACTTAAAAGATATAAAATGAGGTTATGGGGATTCAAATATTCTAATTTTATTTATAATACTAGATTTGGGTGGTTTGGTTGTGAATCTTATAGTGTGGTGAGATTTGGTTTCAGATACAACTCCGAGTCATGAGAAACTAATACTGGGTTATAAGATATGTATTTTTTGTGTTAATGAAAAAGGAATATTTTTTATGTCTAGGGACTATCCTTGGATATATGGTTTTCTTATATATTTAAATATGTAATTAGAGGACAACCATGTGCGAGAGGGAAGATACGATGGTTTTGATTTATGTTACCGGATTTGGTATGGGGCCCTACCCTATATGAGAGGTTAGAGGTTAAGATATGGTATATGATGTGGTATGTGACCTCACCCTTATTGAGAGAGTAGTGGTGGTGTAATATGGTATATTTTACATGGTATAATACCATACAATGATTAGGTTGTGGTCGAGAGTGATAATAGAAATTTTATGTAGTATGAGATCTCACCCCATTTAACAGTGTCATGATATGATTCATGTCAGGTGATTTGGTTCAAATAATCTCCTTATATGAGAGGCTATAAGATATGGAATGTAATGTGGTATGAGACCTCACCCTAAGTAAGTGGTTGATGTCATCATATGTGACATTTATCGGGGTATGATACCTCACCCCAAGTGTGAGTGTGTTAGTTCCTAATGGAATTAGATATTTGTATTTGTTATGATATCCTACCTTAAGTGAGAGGCTAGTTGTCAATACTCATAGGTATCCCCCATTCCCACGTTATGGGGAATGGGATATGTTATTTTGTGATGTGTATACATTTACAACACTATCCAAGGAATGTATGTCCATGTTCTATGCTAACAACATGTACAACATGTAAATAACCAAATAATATTATTTTTTCCATATATTCTTTAATTAATTTTTATCATTCACACACATGTATATAATGGAATACATTAGGGGTAAATGTTGACATCATAATATGATATATTTCTCACACCCTGTAATGGAAAATTGGTGTGTGCATAGTCCATAGGTCAAGTATGCAAGTCTAAAAAAAGGATTCATATTTGATCGGGTAGGAGGACCATGGTATGATCCGAGATGAGGCTTCTACATAAAGCTAATTATGGTTAGTGGAGCCTTAATGTATATATTATTCTTTTTATTCTTTTATATGTGATATTAGAAGTGGGTGATCTATGATATATATGTTTTTAAAAATGAATTATTCATTTTTCATAGTATGGTGTATCATTATTTTTATAGGATTTTCATTGGATAAAACACCTACTTATATTCATTTATTTTATTTCATCAATGATTTTTCTATTAATTTTCACTTATTTTTGTGATATAGAGAATTTAGTCTCCACATGGTTGGTTAAAAACTCTCACCATATGTTAGCATCCTCTGATGTATGAGGAGGATTTCTTTAGGTATTATAGAAACCTAGTAATCATGTTATTTCAATGGATTTAATTTCTTTCTTAGAGAATTGTATACAATCATAAGAATTAGAATTTGGGTATGTTGTTCCATTAAAGAATATTGATTATATTGAGAACACATGTGACAATTTTTAATTTAAACATTTGTATATTCTAGTGAATGATGTGACTAATGTTTCTCAAATAAGGCATTACCAAACCTATCCATCACTTATTCTTATCTATTATATATTAATTTTAAAATTTAATGTTACATTTTTAGAAATACTATTGAAGATTATTGAAAAGGTGGAGAAGGTATTAATATGATTTTTTAAGGTATTTTGGGATTCTAGAATGATTTAATATGATACTTGTGAGATATATGAGTATATGTAGTAGCCATGGAATGAATTATTCTTAGAGTAGGGATCCAATTGACATATCAAGAATGAAAAGTCCTATTGTGGGGTCAATTAAGACACATTATTTTTAGTATGTAATTTCCCACTGATGTTTTTCACTAAAGTTGAATTAGATATTTTTTAATAGTTCAGGGTAGAATTGAAATTATGTTGAAAGGTATCTTAGACCATAAAATATGGTTATTAATGAAAACATTTCGGATGAAAAAGAATAAATGGACATGTGCATAGTCTCCTAGTCCATGAATGAAAATTGTGTATAGGATTGGTAAAAATAAGAATCAAGGATTATGTGAATGAGAAATGTGATCAATTATCATGTCCATTAATTCATATTTTCTACGGTAGAAGAGCATGCAAGGTCTAGTGCATGAACCTAGGGACTCTTCAACTTGACAATGGAGATAGGTCATGGATGAATATTTTATATATTCAAACCCGTAAATAGAAATTCACTGCCTAAATTAAGACTATATTATATCAAATGGAAATTATATAGATCCTTCTGAGTGATTTTAGGTCTTCCTTTCTAGTAAAATATATTATCATATTTAGATCCTATTATAATAAATTGGGTCAAATATAACATATCTATGCATTCAATGGTTCTTATAATTTTTTTAATATCTATATCTTTTATTATTTATCTCCAATTACATATCTAATTTATGTTTTAATTTAGAGTGGTGAAATTATGGATCCCAATTCCTAAATAAAATAATTATAATTTCAGGTTCAAGATAGTTGGTTTCAACTAGTAAAATTATTATAATTGACATCATTTTGAGTGTTTCAAGATTTATTATGAATTTTTATTCTAAGGTTTGTTTTTTCAATTCATTACTTAGTTGCTTATGATTCCTTCCAAAATAGATAATTGAATTTTTAATTTCCATTTTGATATGGATTTTTATAACATAGCTTAATGAAATTAATTTGATAAGAAGATAATTATGATTATTTACATTTTTTAAAATGAATGTTAATAATTTTAAAAACCCCATAGTATGTGATTTAATATTACAATTTTAAAGTTGTTATATTTTTTTTTAATTTTAAGATATTTAATTTTATATATTGATTTTGGGGGGAAAACATTGAATAAAATATTAAGAAATTAATTTTTCATAATTATATAAATTTGTGTATGATAAATCATTGGGAATTATTAAAATAAACTAGATAGATTGATTAGGTATATTTAATGAGAAGTTGAATTATATATTCCTTTGAAAATGAGGGTCCTTATTCCATGAATTTATAATGTATATGAAGATATAGAATGACTGTATGGTAAGATCATAGGAAAGTATTAATGGTTTTTATTTTGTATATATAATGTATTCTAGAATTTTTTGAGAAAACAATAAAATGTATTATTAGGGTGAACAATGAGGTGTGAACATAGTTTTGTAATAATAGTAGCATGAGTTGTTTTGATTTGTTATTATGGATGTATCTTGATTTGATTGATGAAATTTTTTATTTAAATATATAATGAATTTATTTTAATATCATTGATTTTGTGGTTTTTTTATCATCATCATAATTATATATTTTTTATTCAAGGAGGTAAAACAAAATATCAATGATCCTCGGAACAAAGAAACTTGGTGACTAGGGAGTGTAAAATAGTGAAGTCCAACGGCATCCCCACGAATTAGATTCACACCCTCAGGCTTCAAGGAGGTGACATTGTGAATGCAGGTGCCATCAGAGCCAGAGATAGAAAGAGAGGAAAGGTAGTCCGCGACTTTATCCCCCTCTCTCCATGTATGTGTAACTTGAATGTTTCTTCTCAGGAGCTCTTTGCATCTCTTTTTGATGTACATAACCGACAATGGGGAGGAACCTCTATTCTGTAGGGAGTCATGGATGATCCTCGAGTCAGTTTCCACATGAGAAATTTCAATATTGTTCTGATTACATAGATTGATCCCGGTGAAGAGAGCCTTGGCCTCCGCCTGAAGAGCGTTTCCATTACCAAAGTGTGCCGTTAAAGCAAGGATCACACTCCCTCCTGAATTCTGAACCACTCATCCTCCTCGCATGGTACCTGAGATGCAGGATACATCTGTGTTAAGCTTCAAACCATTTTCTGGAAGATTCCATCTTACCCATTTCCCCTGTATTCTATCTAAGGTAGGAGCCATGTCAGGGCCAAACTGCAACATCCTCAGGCAGGGAGCCTCTTGCCAGTTCTTGAGTAGGGAGGCAATCTCCACCAGTAGTCATTTTATTATAACATTGATGGCCCTCCCGGTGGATTTAATCCCTTCGAATTTCACTTTGTTGTGGGCCTGCCAAAGGCACCAACACCCACCACTGAGAACCACAGAATGGGACATTCTCTCTGAACCTTTATCCGGTATTCCCTGGAACCACTTCTCAAAGAACAAAGACCCTCGAAGCTCATTAGAGGAGACCGCCGTAAAAATTCCAAAACACTACCACACCTCCTTAGCCGACTCTCCCTCAAAGAAAATATGATTTGTGCTCTCCTCATTCTTTTTGTTACAGCAATGACACCATGATGCAAGGCTAATTCCAATTTTCTAGATTTTCACATTGGAGTGGATCGCCAAGTTCTTTAATCTCCAGACCATGAAATTATACTTGGTTGGAATTTTTCTACACCACAATAAATTATTCTGATTTTCCAGCTGCGCCTGAGAAGTGGAAATCCTACGAAAGTCCTTTTAGGAGAATTTCCAATACTGGGACAGAGTAAACACACATTTTGAAAGCATCAATGTTATATAGATAAATCCTTATGGGTATTCACATACACCCCCTTATATTAACATCTCTTTGTGTGTATTTTAATATAATAAATGAAAGGGAGTGATCATTATGTTCATTAGAGATAGATATTATCGACATTTTTTATGTTATATGTGGACCTATTTATAAATATTTTATTGGAGGAAATATTTTCAGGATCAAACATGGGGCATCCCAAAATTGGACACCTGAACTAGCTTGTGGTTGGTAACAAATGGTATTCTCGATACCCATAGGCTGGAAATAAGATTCTGAAAATCAGGAGGTACCTTTTAGAATAATTTTTTCTAAATTAATAGCTAATATGAAATCAACTAGAATATATAAATTAAATTCAAAATTCTGTTTCAGAGTCAAATAATTGAATATAAAGAGTGAAATGCACTAAAAGTGACCACCCAAACATATAAAACAATGTCTGTAGGACAGAAACAACAACCCAAATCCAGGTTATATGATCACCAACTTCCAACCATGTTACCACCGAACTACAACACCCTACTAACAAAGATACCTGATGCCATAATTAAATGCCTTACTATTAGCATCATATGATTAAAAAATATTTACACCAAAACACACACACAAAGTCGTGTTCACGGTGTGATAAAAAAATAGAGTCACACCAATTGTTCTATAATAATCCTTTAATAAATAACAAATTATTATCATTTAATTAAAATAATTACTGAAATAAAAAAAATTCAATGTTTAAAAAACATAGAAATTCAGTTTTCTATGGTAGTTTATAAATGTATACCAAATAAAATAGGATGTTTAATTCATGACCATTAAACCATATCCAAAGGATAAAACACAAAAAATGAGTCGTACGGTATATTATGTCCAGGATAGCTATGATCTGTACAACCAGGTATACATATGATGATGTGTGAAGGAATTCCTAGAATAATAGGTCAAGGAAGAGAAGAACAACCAATCATGTAAAATCATTTACATAATATGAAATAATTAGATTTCTGGTATAAATCCATGATTTATAGTTTCAAACCATTCTAGAATTCTTGTCCCAAATCTACCCTTCTATATACCCCATGTTCCCCTATAACATATCCCACTTATATTGATAATTAACATCAATAATAACCAACACTGATAGGCTTATATCTCGAAATAAAATTCATTTCAATGGAAATTCACTTATAAATATTAAGGTAGCCCCTTAAACAATATAACACATTCCATGGAATAAATTTTTATAAAAAATAAAAAATTGGATAATAAATTTAATACATTTATCAAAAAAAATATTTTTTAAAAATAATAAATCATTCATTCAATCATTTTTTAATCCAAATTATGATGATTGGGAAAGAATGGTTCAAAAAACAAATTCCTTTCATGAAACCACTTACTGAAATTCCTTGGTATTTTAATCACCCAAATACGATCTATAGGTCAAGGGTAATTAATAATATAATGATCAAGTAATATGGCATAAACCAAATTTACCACATCAATTTCCATGTATTTAATGCACCTTAGGATTTAATTTTCATCACATGGAATGAAAGACGTTAAAATTTTGACATAAGTTGAGAGATGATGAAGGGAAACCACGAACCAAAAAATCCATTGGTGACCTATGATGAAACTCCACTAAAATTACATTAATATATGTAAAAGTAGACATCCATAATTCATCCAAGATCCCATCTAGATCAAAATAACATAATAAATAGGAATGTAACAATGTTTTAATAGGATATGTCTTGTAGAGACCTGAAGCTTGACGTACATGGACATTACATTACTTTATCGGAATACTTAATACATAACATACACAGAAACACAAAGACTGTAATAGTTTAGTGTCTTTGGAAACTCGGAATTTAATCTTCTAATCATGGTGAAAGATCTTCAACTTCTCCCATTAAGAACTTCCCATTTTTTCTTACCTAAAAGATTTCTTTATATCCTGGGGAAAATAAAACTTAAAAAGGGTGAGCTCAAATGCTCAGTAAGGGTAAGCATAGAGAACATAAAACAATCCATAAACATTTGAATGAAAAAGATTGAACATAATATCTAAACAT
This sequence comes from Viscum album, assembly GCA_963277665.1. NCBI lineage: Eukaryota > Viridiplantae > Streptophyta > Magnoliopsida > Santalales > Viscaceae > Viscum > Viscum album. The sequence goes on from OY728161.1 coordinate 1,473,037,086, forward strand.
CAAAATCTGGGGCAAGAACATAAATCTTGGAAGTATATAAGGCATATATCATAAAGGAACATAAATCTTGACAAAATAGCATGGGAATGAATCATGTAATTATGGAAACCATTCATCACTTGTTATGATTTCCATATTATCCAAGGCATTGCTGCCAAGACCATCTTAGTGGACAAAGTCCCTTTCTGAATTGAGTTCACTCCTCGTTTCAGTCCTGTAACACTGAACCAGATTAACTTACTATTTCAGCCATGTCTATCTCATGAGATATAAATCTTTACCCAATGCATTGGAGGGAGATATAGGTCCCACCCATCTCATAATGAAATCATTCTTACTTGTGCCACCAAATAAACATACATCGTTCATAATAACCCAATAAATAAAATGGGTTTCATAAATATCATCCCATCATCACATAATCCATATAAAAGAAATGGATATCATCCATAATAAGAAAAGTGAAACCATGTAAATCATAGAGACATTATACTTGAAACATACACATATGAAATAATTTCATCTTAGATGGAAAATGGTTTTGATAAAGCACTTGAAATGAATTCTTGAAGAAAATATCCTTTCTTCTTGAAAATCATTTTATTTTCACAAAATACCATTCAATTTTAAAAGAAAGGGATTATGTTGAAAATAGTAATCAAATCTTTTGGAGGAAGATTCATGAAAATAAGGTTTTATAAAACCGTAAAAATATTTTCACGCCGTATATGTTAAAAATAACATTCTCCTCGTACTTTTGTTGGAAAAGTCAAAAAGTACCTTATATGGTAACCGAAGGAAAGATTACATCCGTACAATGTGGTAAAAAGTCAATAAAGTGTAAAAATTACTTTAAACAATCATGGAAGAATAGTAAACATTTTATGAAAGCATTTTTAGAAAACATGGTCATGGATGATAAATGTAACCCCAGTAAATACTTTCGTATAAGCAATCTCGGATAAAAAATGAGATTGAAAATTTATCCCTTACCTTAGTTTCGATATGCTTCATATGGATCCAAACCTCCTATATAATGATTTAAATAATGTCATTGACTTATATATTTTTCACTTAAGACTTTATATTACCCGTTCCTTTGTAAATTCCATGTTAAGAAGCGTTTTGGGTAAAATCATTTCATTTATCGTATGTGTTTCGACTTGTCGTTCTTGATATTATTTCCTATATCATGATTTAAATAATTCCAGAATGTAAAAAATGATTTATATATAATATATATTCATTATATACATATATATTATAGATCGATAAAAGGAATGAAATACACCGTTCATGGAGACGGTAGGTCGTACGTATGCATGAACGCAGTTTTTGTTTCCTTATTGAATTGAATTAAATTAAATAGATGACATAAATATATATATACATAAATCCAGTATCATTATTATGTCATATATTTCATTATTATTCATTATATATACTTTATAATCATTCTTTAATGGTTAATCATGGAAAATGAATCTCATCGCGTTCGTGGAGACGGTAGTCCGTACGTACGCACGAGCGATGATATCATTCCCATGATCGTGGAATTGTATTGGAGTGTATGTATACTATTTCAGAATAAATATCACTTTACAATAATCATATATAGTCATTATTTACACCATTATACCCATCCAAGTAAGGTGGTGGTGGAAAATAGATTACACCACGGCGTGAAGACGGTATTTCGTACTTACACACGCGCGGTGATTTATTTTTCCATAGGATTGATAGATGGTGAAATAGGGTTGTTTCATACATATAATAACATATAATTATATGATTGATACTGATGTTATTACTTTTTAATGAAACAACTAAAGAAGAAGAAGTAGAAAAAGAAATAAAGTTGAAAGCATCAATAACAGACATTACCTCTTCTTTGAAACGCCTCTTTGAGACCTCCTCTTAGGGCACAAAAATTGGTCTTTGAAGAATACCTGGACCTCTATATGTTTCTAGGGAAGTGGAGAAGATAATTTGGCAGGGTTTGTCCGAGCTTGACGGCTCAAAGTGGTGTGAGGAAGAGAGGGAGGAGGTTCCCTTTTATAAGGGAGGAGAGGGGCCCCTTTCTAATAACTAAAAATATTATTTTATTACAAAGTCATATTCGGTTTTTAATAGCTCCAAATTGAGTTATTTCAATGATAAGGTGGGGATGGGTCTAAATCCACTCATCCAATATAATTTAGACAAGTTTAGGTTTCTATTTTAACCTTATCATTTAGATTTAACTTTAAGTTAAATAATTTTTCTTTTACTGTGTCTTCTTGTTTTCTTACACTATAAGGTTAATAAACTTACTATAACAAGCCAAAAGAAACCCAAGTTGCTTATTATTAATATATATAACCCTATCTAAGTAATTTTTCCGATCCTTAGATCTTTAGGAATAATAGAACAATTAATAATATAATATTTGTTTTAAAAACTATTTTATGTCAATTTTGACACTATTTGGTAATTGATTTTTGTGAAAATCATAACAGAAATATTAGTTCTAATAAAGTTAATTAAATAATTAATAACATGTCATATTAACATATTAAATTATTTGAAATCATAAAAAGTCTCAAATTACATTTATTTGGGTATTTATAACATCAATTATGTCAATATTTCATTAATAATATAATTACTCTATCATCATTGTGTCATAAATAAATTAAATTAATTAAAGTCTAAAAAATAAAAATAAAATACCATTATGTAGGAAATATTTTTAGCTTTCTAATGAATATTTACAGTCGAATTTATGTTATGTATAACCCTATATTAAAAATGATTTACTTATTAAACATTGATTTTAACTATTTTAACCCTTCTTAAAATAAATTAGTAGTAAATGTCCTAATCTAATCCAAGTGGGCCTAAATGGTCATATTTTATTCCTAAGGTTGTTTTTTGTTCTAATTACACTTATCCAATAGAATTAGGACATGTGTTAGGGTAATAATAATATCATTTTTACCCTTAATTACCCTATTTACTTTTAACCGTGGTAAATAAAAGTAAAACGTTACTATTCACCAAAAATTATTTTCATCTCATTGAACCAAATTTTACTTACTTACATCAACCGTGTCTCTCATATTTTTGAAATTCCACTCACAGAAGCGGTAAAATTTAGTTTTATGTAAATTCGCAAATTCTCCTCGGAGGTGGGTAAAAGCCGGTGAAAAGTTCAATAAAATTTTTATATATCTAAAATTATTATAAAATTACTCCAATGAATTACATTGTACATATATAGGTATTATGTATCAATTTTGAGCTAAAATAAATTTAAATAAAATAAATAATTATATTAATAAAAATTCGTGTTTTTAATAGTAACCTAGTGTTTTCACTATTCATCAAAAATTGAAATTTTCCAGAAAAATACCAAAAACTAGGCCTTAGATATATTTGATATTATGAATTCAAAAATGATGTCTATTTTACCAAATTCAAAACATATCAGTTGCATTAATTAATTTAAAAATTAATTCCCGTCGTCAAAACAAATAGCGTGTTCTTAAGAGATAATAACTATCAAAAGATTGACACTTGTTTATGTCTGGTTTAAATGTGAAATTACATCCAATGAGCAACATTGTATTAAATTGTAAAAATATATTCTAAATATACTTTAAAACCACTTAAATTAATAATTTATCACTATTAATTATTTCTATTAAAAAAGATGTTTTTAATTAAAATTTAGTAATTTTCACTATTCATCAGAATTTGAAAGTTATCCGAAAAGTGCAAAAATTTCACCCTAATCTAATTTCGATATTCCAAATCCAAAAATGAAGTCCATTTTGAAAGATAAAATTTCTTAAATTTCAAAAAGTGGGTATTACTATTCATAACGGCTAGTTCATAATAATATTATAATAATATCTCATTTAGTGAAACTCGGTATTGCGTACTACACACGCTATCGAGGAAGGTCACGATTGCGTGTAATTCAAGGAAAGTTAGGGATTTGTGTTGTGCATGCTCCTTTTGGTGTAGCGTACAACACAAGACATTAATGAAATTAAAAAGAATATTTTTCATAATATCTCAAGGTGTTACATTCTACCCCCCTTAAAATGAATTTCGCCCTCGAAATTTGTCGGGGTTATAAATGGTTTACTACTCGAATGTTTCTTTAATAGAAACCCACATTGTAAAAAGGAAGACCAAAACTTGGCTTTAAAAACTAAAGTATGAAATGTAACGGTTACCCAAATTAACTCATCACTGGGTTTCCACGTAGGAGAACATAGGTGAAAATATGGATATGGAAGAAAAATCTAACCATAAAGTTCTGATGGAGAGTGGTAGAGAACATGGCTATAAAAAATCCAATAATAAAAAAGCCATAAATTTGTGACGATCTAAGGTACCATATGATTCAATGGATATAAGAGCACTAGGAAAACATTTTTGGTTTTCAAGATCATTTCCCTAAGGTTGATGAAATTGGAATTAGAAGAAATACTTTCGTGATTTTGGTACAGTCTCACCGTTGGTCGTTCTTTGGACAATTTTCACTTCATCTCTTAAATAAATGAAATTGAATTTTTCATTTGTGATGTGTTAGTAGATCATGTGATATAATTATGGTTCATTCCATCTATCTCAAACAAAAGGTTAGAAAAGTTATCAAAAAAAACTACATAAGTCCATATATAGTGAGATTAATCATATATGGTTCCTAAAATGGACTTATACTTCATATATCATATTGCTTAATATAATAAAACTTGTTTCTACTAAACAGGGACTTCTTATAGGCCAGTGGTAGGCGATAAAGTCCGGTCGCACTTCGGTTGTGGGTTCGATTCCCACAGCTTTGTCCGACGCGATGGGTTGTCGCCCATCCTGTAGGTTGTCCTTTTTCTAAAACTACATTACTCTAAAATCCCATCAATAATATCGAAAAAACATCTATCCTTAAACAATACTAACTTATTTATAACATAATCCATTCCAATCTTTAGGCTTATCCAAAATACTGTTGTCCAATCTCATATTATAGTGAAAATGATTACCAAAGAGTTCATATAACAAGCATGTTAATACCATCGTTGATCCACATATATCATGATATATGTCTTGTTGGTCACATTCCAGACATTCGAAGGCCTTAATCATGTATTCTCTTAAAAAATGAATACCCATTGAATCATAGTGAAAACGTGAGTGCTGTCAAAAGTTAAATCTTTTCACATACCAAAACCTCAAACCAAGATATAAGTATTTCCTTATATCAGTCATGAGCTCATGAATACATTCAAACATTTCATTTTCTCCTTATCCCTTCATTATGTGCATATCATCTTTTTTCCAGAAATATCTCAATCACATTCCATGGTTATCGGTACCATAAAATTATTGAAAACAACAATATACCAATACATAAATATTCCAATATTCCACGATAATATATAAAACATTATTTTGGAATCCCATTACATAAACACTTAATCATTCCACCACATCATTTTCATATTCAACATTGCAAATAGTGATCACATGTGACTTCCCTTTGTCATTTTTCTTAAGTGGTTTCTCATGTCGATCATCACTAACCCTTGGATTAGGGCATTTTTTAGCATAATTCCCCATCTCCATGCACTTGAAGCATTGAAGTGTTGGTGGTGTGTTCTCTGTAGTCCTTTCTTTATTGACATCATTAGAAACCCTTTTTCCATTAATTTGACGCTCGGCTGCTCGATGACCTTCTTTTCCACACCTAAAACATTTTCTAGTCCCTTTAAGACAATCTCCACCATGCTTATTTCCACACATTGAGCATAAGGAAACATTCATCTTCTTTTCACCATTATTCTGAGATTTCTCCTTAAACTCCATCTTTTGTTTCTTGTCAAAACTTTGAGAAGGATAAGTAACATCAAATTCTATTTCTACCTTGATAGCACAACACACAATTTCTTCATAGCTACTGAAGTCTCGTATAGCTAATGCCCTTCGAAGATTTGGTTTTAAGCCACTGAAGAATCGATCAACTTTACTTTCAGGTTGGATGATAAAGCTAGATGCATACCTTTCAAGCCTTATAAAATTCGCTTTGTATACACCAAAAGATTCATCATCCTTTTTCTTTAGTTCAAGAAACTCCTTCTCCATCTTTGTTCGAAGAATACGAGGGAAGTACTTATTGAAAAATAAGTTCTTGAACTCGTCCTATTCCATGGACCCAATTTCATCTCTTGGCCTCGTATTATTTATAAGATTCCACCATTGTTCAACTTCACCATCCAAACGATATACTGCTAAGATGACTTTATCATGTTCAGAACATTGAAGAACTAAAAATATCTTTTCAGTGGTACTGATCCATTGTTCAACAACAATTGGATCAGAAGACCCACTGAAAGAAGGTGGATGTTGCCTCATGAAGGAATCAATAGAATATTGTTCCCTTCTCTACTCAATTGGAAGTCCAGAATGATTAATAGCTTGTGTAAGTATAGCAATAATATTTTACACTCCATCTCCCACAACATTTGTTTGTTCGGGTGGAAAATCATTTCATTGTCCATTGTATTTATCAACACGACTCCGTTGGGTTCCAGCCATCATCTAAAACCCAAAAAGAACAGTGTGAGAGGCAAAAATCTTGCTAGGGAAAACAACATAATAAAGGGGGAGTACCTTCAGTATCTAACATCTTAGGTTTAATTCTAGGATCGTTACCGTAATTATAGGACTATAACCTATACTTATACTTAACCTTAGGGACATCCCTAGACATACATTAGAAATATCTCTAGGGATCTCACTAAAGTTCTCGCATCCTAGTTTCCAAAGGTTGACTAAACCTTTCCTCTGATACCAACTGTAGAGACCTGAATCTTGACGTACATAAACATTACATTACTTTAGCAGAATACTTAATACATAACAAACACATACACATAAGGACCGTAATAGTTTAGTGTCTTTGGAAACTCGGAATTTAATCTTCTAATCGTGCTGAAAGATCTTAAACTTCTCCCATAATGATCTTCCCTTTTTTTCATACCTAAAACCTTTATTTATATCCTGGAGAAAAGAAAAAATAAAAAGGGTGAGCTAAAATGCTCAGTAAGGGTAAGCATATAGAACATAAAACAATCCATAAACATTTGAATGTAAAAGACTGAACATAAAATCTAAACATCAAAATCTTGGGCAAGGACATAAATCTTGGAAGTACGTATGGAATATATCATAAAGGAACATCAATCATGATAAAATAGCATGGGAATAAATCATGTAATTGTGGAAACCATTCATCACTTGTTATGATTTCCTTAGTAGCCAAGGCATTGCTGCCAAGACCATCTTTGTGGACAAAGTCCCTTTCTGAATCGAGTTCACTCCTCGTTTCAGTCCTGTAACACTGAAACGGATTAACATACCGTTCCAGCCATTTCTATCTCATGAGATATAAGTCTTTAACCAATGCATTGGAGGGAGATATAGGTCCCACACATCTCATAATGAAATCATTCTTACTTGTTCCACAAAATAAACATACATCATTCATAATAACCCAATAAATAAAATGGGTTTCATAAACATCATCCCATAATCATATAATCCATATAAAAGAAATGGATATCATTTCATAATAAGAAGAGTGAAACCATGTAAATCATAGAGACATTATACTTGAAACATACACATATGAAATAATGTCATCTTAGATGGAAAATGGTTTTGATAAAGCACTTGAAATTAATTCTTGAGGAAAATGTCCTTTCATCTTGAAAATCATTTTCTTTTCACAAAATTCCATTCAATTTTAAAAGAAATGGATTTTGTTGAAAATAGTAATCAAATATTTTGGAGGAAGATTCATGAAAATAAGGCTTTATAAAACTATAAAAATCCATTCACGCCGTATAAGTTAAAAATAACATTCTCCTCGAACTTTTGTCAGAAAAGTCAAAAAGTACCTTATATGGTAACCAAAATGAAATATTCCATCCATATAATGTGGTAAAAAGTCAATAAAGGGTAAAAATGACTTTAAAAAATCATGGAAGAATAGTAAACATTTTATGAAAACATTTTTAGAAAACATGGTCATGGATGATAAAGGAAACCCCAGTAAATACTTACGTATAAACAATCTCAGATAAAAAAAGGAGGTTGAAAATTTATCCCTTACCTTAGGTCTGATATGATTAGTATGGAACCTAACCTCCAGTATAATTATTTAAATAATGTCATTGACTTATATATGTTTCACTTATGACTTTATATTACCCGTTCTTTTGAAAATTCAATGTTAAAGAAGCGTTTTGGGTAAAATCATTTCACTTATCATATGTGTTTCGACTTGTCGTTTTGGATATTATTACTTATATCCTAATTTAAATAATTATAGAATTTAAAACATTATTTATATATAATATATATTTATCATATACATATAAATTATAGATCGATAAAAGGAATGAAATACACCGTTCATGGAGACGGTAGGTCGTACGTACGCATGAACGATGTTTTCGTTTCCTTATTGAATTGAATAAAATTAAATAGATGACATACATATGTATATACATAAATACAGTAGCATTATTATTTCATATATTTCATTATTATTCATTATTTATACTTTATAATCATTCTTTAATGGTTAATCATGGAAAATGAATCTCATCGCATTCGTGGAGACGGTAGTCCGTACGTACGCACGAGCGATGATATCATTCCCATGATCGTGGAATTGTATTGAAAAGTATGTATACTATTTCAGAATAAATATAACTTTACAATAATCATATATAGTCATTAATTACACCATTATACCCATCCAAGTAAGGTGGTGGTGGAAAATAGATTACACCACGGCGTGGAGACGGTATTTTGAACGTACACACGTGCGGTGATTTCGTTTCCATAGGATGGATAGATTGTGAAATAGGGTTGTTTCATACTTATAATAACATATCAGTATATTATTGATACTGATGTTATTACTTCATAATGAAACAACTAAAGAAGAAGAAGTAGAAGAAGAAATAAAGTTGAAAGAATCGGAAACAGACATTACCTCTTCTTTGAATCGCCTCTTTGAGACCACCTCTTAGGTCACTAAAATTGGTCATTGAAGAAGACCAGGACCTCTAGGATGTTTCTAGGGAAGTGTAGAAGAGAATTTGGTAGGGTTTGTCCGAGCTTGAAGGCTCAAAGTGGTGTGAGGAAGAGAGGAAGGAGGTTCCCTTTTATAAGGGAGGAGAGGGGCACCTTTGGAATAACTAAAAATATTATTTTAATATAAAGTCATATATGGTTTTTAATAGCTCCAAATTGAGTTATTTCGAAGCTAAGGTGGGGATGGGTATAAATCCTCTTATCCAATAGAATTTACACAAGTTTAGGTTTCTATTTTAACCTTATCATTTAGATTTAACTTTAAGTTAAATAATTTTTCTTTTCTAGTGTCTTCTTGTTTTCTTACACTATAAAGTTAATAAACTTACTATAACAAGAGAAACGAAACCCAAGTTGTTTATTATTAATATATATAACCTTATCTAAGTCATTTTTCTGAATATTATATTTTTAGGAATAAAATAACAATTAATAATATAATATCTGTTTTAAAAACTATTTTATGTCAATTTTGACACTATTTGGTAATTGATTTTTGTGAAAATCATAACATAAATATTAGTTCGAAAAAATTTAATTAAATCAATAATAACATGTCATATTAACATAGAAAATTATTTTAATTCGTAAAAAGTCTCAATTTACATTTATTTGGGTATTTATAACATCAATTATGTCAATATTTCAATAATAATATAATTACTGCATCATCATTCTTTCATAAATAAATTAAATTATTTAAAGTCTAAAAATTACAAATAAAATACCATTATGTAGAAAATCTTTTTATATTTCTAATTAATATTTATAGTCGAATTTATCTTATTTATAACTCTATATTAGAAATGATTTACTTATTAAACTTTGATTTTAACTATTTTAACCCTTCTTTAAATAAATTAATAGTAAACGTCCTAATCTAATCCAAGTGGGTCTAAATGGTCATATTTTATTCCTAAGGTTGTTGTTTGGTCGAATTACACTTATCCAATATAATTAGAACATGTGTTAGGGTAATAATAATATCATTTTTACCCTTAATTACCCTATTTACTTTTAATCGTGGTAAATAAAAGTAAAAAGTTACTATTCACCAAAAATTATTTTCATCGCATTGAACAACATTTTACTTACAAAAATCAAGTGTGTCTCTCGAATTTTTGAAATTCCACTCACAGAAGCGGTAAAATTCAGTTTTATGTAAATTTTAAAATTCTCCTAGGGGGTGGGTAAAAGACGGTGAAAAGTTCAATAAAATTTTTATATATCTAAAATTACTATAAAATTACTCCAATGAATTACATTGAACTTATATAGGTATTATGTAACAATTTTAACCTAAAATAAATTTAAATAAAATAAATAATTATTTAAATAAAAAGTCGGTTTTTAAATAGTAACCCAGTGTTTTCACTATTCATCAAAAATTGAATGTTTCCAGAAAAATATAAAAAATTAGGCCTAACCTATATTAGATATTATGAATTCAAAAATGATGTCTATTTTAACAAATTCAAAACATATCAGTTGCATTAATTAATTTAAAAATTATTTGTCGTCGTCAAAACAAATATCTTGTTCTTAAGAGATAATAACTATCAAAAGATTGATACTTGTTTATGTCTGATTTAAATGTGAAATTACATCCAATGACCAACATTTTATTAAATTGTAAAAATATATTCTAAATATATTTTAAAACCACTCAAATTAATAATTTATCACTATTAATTTTTTCGACTAAAAAAGTTGTTTTTAATTAGAATTTAGTAATTTTCACTATTCATCAGAATATGAAAGTTGTCCGAAAAGTACCAAAATTTCACCCTATTCTAATTTCGATATTCCAAATCCAAAAATGAAGTCCATTTTAAATGATAAAATTTATAAAATTTCAAAAAGTGGGTATTACTATTCATAATAGCTAGTTCATAATAATATTATAATAATATCTCATTTAGTAAAACTCGGTATTGCGTACTACATACGCTATCGACGAAGGTCGTGATTGCATGTAATGCAAGTCAAGTCAAGGATGCTTCTTGTGCAAGATCCTTTTGGTGTAGCGTACAACATAAGACATTAATGAAATTAAAAGGAATATTTTTCATAAAATCCCGGGGTGTTACATGTCTAGTAATGGATTTTTTACAAAACCTCCTGTAAAGATCACACATGACTTATTCAATAGGAATAACTACGCACTTAAGATTTGGATGATAAGTTTTCCATTTCAAAAATAAAAAACTATTAACACCATGGTATAGTTATTCACATTTTGGTTGGATTGGATTCGGTCATACCATACCCAGTACACTAACCACATCAACCAACCATAGTGTGGAGGATAGGGCATATCCATTTTAGACCCACCATTACTTGAACCCTGGTGTAGTGAGGACCTCTTTTCCATGGTCCATAGTACACTCCATAATATACATAATCATTACAAAACACAATATAGTCATATTGTTCATTCCAATTTTTCATAGGTGCTCTCTATGAAAAACATGACTTCCACACAATGTTCTCTTGCCCATAGTGTGCTATGAAATCATGAATATCCACTCATAGACACCTGGAACCAAAATACACATAAAGATCCCAATAAAACACTATTGGGGATACAAATGTATTGCATAAGAAAGAGATATGATAATCCCCCCACCATATCACTTTTAGTCCTCAAAAAGTCACAATGAAAATGTTAGTCTGAGAAGAGATTAGGTCATTGCTCCATGATATCCAATTTTTGGTCCCACAAATCACAAGAATCTATTCTAGGATGCCAATACACTCTATCCAATAAAATATATTACTGATGTTGGGGCTTTTCATGATATTAAAAAATATAAATTTTCTTATTAACCCTTGAAATATCTGATTCGAAATCAATCCCCCACAAAATTTAGAACATAGGAGGGTTCATAACGATATTACTTAGGTTGAGGAACTTGAAACACATTATGAATTTATTTAAATATAGATGGTAGATATAGTTAATAATTTTCCTTACCAGAATTCTTGGTGACCTAAAATGGTCCTATGTATCTTGAAGATGTTTTCCCATGAATCCCACGAATCCGGTTACCTAACCAGAGAAAATTAATTAAAAAACCTGGTCACCAATAGAAAAATTCAAAGTATGGTGCTGATGATCTAAATTATACATATACTAACACTGGGACATCACTAACCATTTATAAATAACCATATTTTCATCAATGTTTCATGAATAATTATTGGTCCAAAAAAGTGAGGTTTTAACCACCTTTGACAATTAAAGAAGTGATTTTTAGGGCCAACCACACAATGCCTAAATGTGAGTCATTTTCTAGGAATAATTGTAAAGTGTAAAGACCTAGATTTTCCATGTAATTTTTTTAATTATATGGAATTATTATGAGTTAGCTAAAATTGATGGCGCTTGATTCTGAGACTTAGAGTACCTGAAATTAGTTTTTGAACTTTTTTAGGTATGTTCAGTAAACACGTCAGCGGGATTTTCTAACATTTGAACCGTTGGTCAGATTAAAAATATGAGGGTATCGTTGAATCCCTAGACATAGTATTCACTAAATGGAGGATTCACTTTGATAGTAGTAGGTTCGGAGAAAATTTTAGATTTTGGGACTTTTAAAAGAATAATAAAAATAACTTAGTTAATTTTTATATTCTTTCTTTTCCTCCAATGCACAAGTGGAAACGTGGGACCAATGATGTGTCATGTCAATACCAGACTTGACTATTCAATCCTATGTAACAGCTCTATTGGGGAAATGTAAAGGTTCATAATTATTGAGCCCCCATTAATTCCCAATGCCATTACTCACCCTTCCCCTCTCTATTTGTATAGATCTTGGGGAGAGGTGTCGACACTGCTTCACTGTGCAACGAAGTTCTGACAAACTGCAGAGATGCAAAACCCATAGATAATAGAGATGGTTCCGATGAGCGGTGACGAGTGACAACAAAACCCTGAACTGAATATCGACGATCAAGTCACATCAATGGAGGATATTAGGGGGGGGGGGTGGTGAAAACCAACCCACTTCTTCAATCATGGTCATTCTACATCATTCTTGAGGTAGGGTTTAATTTTGTTATTTTTGTCAAAGTTATTGTTGAATCCTCTAATCCTCCCTCACATTTTCGAGCTAACGCGGAGGGGGAGAGCCTAATGAACATAGTCTGAACCCTCTGAAACCTTGTTTACCCCATGCATTGTTCATAGAAGGCTGCCGGTGCGGCGGTATCGGCGACCGGCACCGACGGAGACCAAGGCGGTGGCTGTCAATGGTCGGCCATGAGGGAAGAGGCGGCTCACCCACGCCGTCGGAGGAACCGACCGTGGCTGATCAGCCATGGCAGTCAGAGGATTGGGCGAGCACACCAGCCAGCTATGGATGAGTAGGATGGCATGAGAAACACACCCCCAGAGGATGTGGGTTGCGGCTCGTCAGACATGGAGGTGGGGCCCATAGCAGGTCCCACGGGACGTGGAAGCGCCCTAAGGCGCTCTTGCTTCAGTTTCTAAATGGGGGGGCGGACTGCTCCCCTCCCATGCCAGCCCGAGTGGACCCCCCTTCAGTGGGCCGCATGATCCAGCGGGATGAGATATTCCATGGGCTGGGACGCACTAGCCCTGCGGGCCGTGCTTTGCTACAAATCGAGATGCACAAGCCTAGCTGGACTCGCGCCACCATGGGAAGTGTTGCGTAAGACCAGTGGGCCACCCCCTTGCGGTTCGGGTCTGTCCCTTGTAGCCCAGGCCACACGAGCCCATTAGGCCACACCCTTGTGGGCCAGTCACCCCCTTGTGTGGAACTTCCTAGCCAAGCAAGCACCGACAATGAGATCCTCCACCGGATGTCCGGTAGAAGATACCAATGTGGCAGGCAGTAGACGGATGACGCAGGGGCCCAAGCAGGTAAGGCCATATGGTGGACTATCTCATGATACAGGGTCAGTGGTGTGGGGATCACGGGTTAGAGGAGTACATCTGAGGAGGAGGCATTACTACTCGTGTAGGGGGTAGGGTCACATGGCTCACAACTACCTGACCTGCTATACGGACAACTAGTAGACAGTTGAGTGACCATCGAGGCAGAGGGATAGATTTGATCTATGAGGTCTGTAGGTAGTAGGCAGATGTGGCAAAGGAGCTGGCCATGTAGCAGATGGATAGGGACGAGCTCATCTCCAGGAAGCTGAGGCCTATAACCCCGACGCTCCAAAGATGATTAGAGGTTTGATTTGTGTCTACTCAACCATAGCTTCAGTACTTATAAACAAAGGTTCCAACCACTATTTTATTTCACGACCCTCATTTAGAGCTCATAGATTCCAATGGAGTTGTTGGCTCAAAATTCATGGATAGAGACTCTTATGAGAGGGTATTTGACGATTACACACCAGTTCTGGTAGTGTGAGCTTACTCTAAGAGGTGAGAGCTTTGGCTGGGATCTTCAAGTACTGGCATCGAGGCCTTACAGTGACATCTTGGGTATGGACTGTTTATCCACAGTCCATGCCCAAATTTATTGTATTAGGGGAAAAGTGTGGTGTCTCCAGTAGAATGGGACCTTGTTTTCTTTCACCGGTGAGAAGGTATCCTTTTCATCATAGGATTGACTTACCCAGATGAGGGTGCCGCTGATAACATATTAGTTGGATAGCCTTACCCTCAGAGCAGATGATCTTGAGAGTCTGATTTATCTAGTATTGGTGGACCAATATGATGATGTTTTTCATGATGATGTTCTGGGACTACCTCCCCACATAGTGGTAGACTTTTACATCGACCTGTACCCTTGGACGACATCAATATCTAGACCAGGATATCGGATGTCTCCTGCAAAGTTTCACTAGTTACGGGTATAGTTGGAGGACATTTAGAGGAAAGGTTTCATAAGGCCCATCGTTTCACCATGGGCATCCGCGATTTTGTTTTCCAAGAAGGAAGATGGGAGTTTTAGACTCTGTGTGGAAAATCGGCGCCAGAACCAGCTCACATTGGGGAATAATTATCCACTTTAGAGGATTGATGATCCTTTCGATTGGCTGAAGGGAGGTTGTTGTTTTTCTAATATAGACCTTAGATAAATCTATCATCGACTCAGAGTATGAGATGAAGATGTGTAGAAGATGACCTTCAGATGTTGGTATGGCCACTATGATTTTTTAGTTATGTCATTCAGTGTGACCAATTCCCTAGTAGTGTTCATGGGACTCATTAACATGATCTTTTAGTCATACCTCAATCACATTGTGGTGGTTTTCATCGATGGCATCTTGATATACTCAGCGATAGAAGATGAGAATTCGTATCATCTGTAGATCGTTTTGTATACACTCAAAGAGCACCGACTTTAGGTTAAGATCTCAAAGGTCCTGTTCTTGATATGATAGATCAACTTTCTAGGACATGTTATCTCGGATGCTAGAGTTGTTTTGGATATAGTTAAGGTAGAATATGTACTTTATTAGGAGCCTCCCAAGAGTCTGAATGATGTGCAGAGTTTCTTGGGGTTGGTTGGATACAATTAGATATTCCTGCTTTACTTTTCTATAGTTGTGGCACCCTTTTCTGCATTGAAAATGAAGGGACAGCCCTTTTTATGGATGGAGATATGCTAGTAATGTTTTCAAGAGATGAGGCATAGAGTGACGAGTGCCCCCATCCTGAGGCTACCAAAAGAGGGTTCTAGTTATGTAGTCTATTGTGATGCATTAGGGACCGAACTTGGATGTTTCCTAATGTAGGAGTGACCAGTGATCGTTTATGGTTTGTGATAACTGAGACAACATGAGAAGAACTACGATACCCATAACCTGGTGTTAGCTGTGGTGGTCTTCGCCCTGAAGATGTGGTGACATTACTTGATGGGAGAATGTTTTACAATCTACTCTAATCAAAAAAGTCTCATGTATATCTTCTTATAGAAGGAATTGAACCAGAGATAGAGAAAATGGCTAGAGTTCTTCCAGGACTATAGCTTTGAGATAGTTTATACTTCTTGGAAGGGGAACGTAGTGGCAGACACACTCAGCAGGAGGTCTAGTTTATAACTAATGAGTGTGGTGAAAAAACAACTATCTGCATTTTAGATATCCTTTGTGGATAAGGATGGAGCAGCTTACCTCCATTATATGACAGTGTCTCCACCACTCCATCAGCGAGTTAGGGAGGAACAGCATGGGGACATTAACGGTGAGGCTCGACATGCTCAGATATCCTCAAGACAGGCACCTGAATAATTTTCTGAAGTTAGGGAGTATGTCATCCTTTTCAAAGGACGTACCATTATACTAGTGGTGATAAGGGAGTAGGTTTTGAGGGAGTTCCATACAACCCCTCTGGCGGTACATTCTGGTGTGGCTGAGATGTACTAGGGCCCCTAGCATCAGCATTTGTGGCCAAGGATAAAAAAAGTAGTGGCATATTTTGTTTCTCGAGGCCTCACATGTCAACAAGTGAAGGTCAAGCATCAGGTTCTAGTAGGCTTAGCACAACCACTAGAGGTGTCAGATTGGAAGTTGGATGGAATCTCCATGGATACTGTGATGGGGCTTCCATGTACATCTAGGGAACATGATTCCATTTGGGTTACCATTGACTGACTCACCAAGTTTTCCCACTTCCTACCTATTCAAGAGTAGGGATCTGTAGAGGGTTTGGGATGCCTCTACGTGCTGGATATTGTGAGACTCCATGCGGTTCCATCAATGATTGTCTCTGACCATGATGTAAATTTCATATCCAAGTTCTGGAAATGATTATAGGATGCGTTCAAGACTCAACTACATTTGATAACCAACTTTCATCCTCATATGGATGGTAAGATAGAGCGGACCATACAGACACTGGAGGACAAGCTTCGTGCTTGCATCAAAGATTTTGGCCGCAATTGGGAGGATTACTTTCCCTTGGTGGAGTTCACATAAAACAATATTTATCACTCCACTATAACTATGTCACCATTCGAGGCCCTATACGATCGACCTTACATATCACCTCTATGCTGGACGGACGCATGTAAATCAATACTTATGGGTCCCGAGTTGCTTTGGGATACCACATAGATGGTGCAAATCATCTAGTAGTGGATGAAGACTGCACAGAGAAGAAAAAATTATTATGCTGACAGGAGGCGGAGACCTTTAGAGTTTGAGGAGGGAGACCGTGTCTTCCTACAGGTCTCACCTCGATGAGTATTACAGAGATTTGGTTGTGGTGTAAAATTATCACCAAGGTTTATCAGACCATTTATGATACTCTAAGGATAGGGGATGTGGCATTCCAACTGGAATTTCCACTATAGTTGGGGAGGGGGAACGACTTCCTCCACGTATACCAGTTGAGGAGATACGTGCATGACCCATCCCACGTCATCGACCATGGTCAGGTGGACTTCGATAATGGGGCAACGTTTACAAAGTTCCATTAGTGATTATGGATATACATTAGCGGATCCTTCGTCGGAGGTCTATACCTCTGGTTCACATTCACTGGAAGCATTGGAACATATAGTAGAGCACATAGATGAGGGAGGCTTAGATTCGTGCCCAATACCCCCATTATTTTTCTTAGTCTATGTAGTGGATTTTGGGGACGAAAATCCCTAAGGTGGGGATAATTGAAAGACTTTTGTTTTCCATGTAATTTTTTTTATTATATGGAATTATTACGAGCCAAGTAAAATTGATGGAATGTGATTCCAAGTCACGAAGTTCTTGGAATGAATTTTTGAACATTTTTTTTGGTATGTTCAGTAAACGTGTGAGAGGCGTTTTTAAACTTTTGAACAGGTGCTGAGATTAAAAATACGAGGGCACCGTTGAATCCACAGTGCCAGGACTCTCTTAAGCGAGGCTTCACTTTGAGTGTAGTAAGTCCGGAGAAAATGATAGATATTGGGACATTTAAAAAATAATAATAATGATTTAGTTAATTTTATTTTTCTTTCTTTCCCTCCAATGGACAAGAAATAACGTGGGACCAGCGATGTGTTATGCTAATAATTGGGTTGACCATTCAATCCAAAGTAACAGCTCCGTTGGGGAATTAATAAGGTTCCTAGTTAATAATTACCCATTAATTCCCAACGTTGTTACTTACCATCCCCCTCTCATATTTATATGTAATTGGGGAGAGGTGTCAACACTACTTCACCAAGCAACGAAGAGCTGACAAAGTGCCAAAAGGCCAAACCCTTGGAGAATGTAGCCGGTTCCGGTGAGCTATGAAGAGAGACACTGAAACCCTAAACCAAATATCGACAATCAAGCAATGTTGTTGGAGGATAGTTTCAGGGGATGGTGAACACCGTACCACTTCCTAAATCGCAGTCGTTCTACATCGTTCTTGGGGTAGGGTTTAATTTCGTTATTTTTTTCAATGTGATTGTTGAATCCTTTAATCCTCCTTTAGGTTTTTAAAGTAAAGCGGAGGGCTTAGGCCTAACAAACATGACTCTAACCCTCTACACCCTTATTTACCACATGCGTTCTTCGTGGAAGGCTACCTACATGATAGAATCTGCGATCAGTGCCAATGGGGACCAAGGTGGCGGCGGACACCGGTCGGCCGTGAGGGAGGAGATGGAGCACCCGCACTGCTGGAGGAACTGGCTACGGCTCGTTAGCTGCAACGGTCAGAGTATGTGGGTTGTGGATCGTTAGTTATGGTGACGGGACCCGTAGCTAGTTCGGTATTACTTGGAAGTGCCCTTAGGAACTGCCGCTACGGTTTCAAAACAGGTGGGACAACTCCCCTCCGGTGCCAGCCCAAGAGAACCACACCCTAGCGTGTTGTGTGAGGTAGTGGGCTGCGCTCTGCCATGGCTCCGGCAATGAAAGCCCAACAGGATGCTCTCTACCATGGTCAAGGAAGCGCTCCACCGAAGGTAGGGATGTGCTCATCCACAGGTAGGGTAGCGCTACACCACGGGCAGTGCCATGCTCGATCGGAGGCAGGGCCGCACTCGACCGTAGGGAGGGTCGTGCTACGCCGTGGGTAGGAACGCGCTCCATCGAGGGCAGGGCCGCGCTCCATTGCGGGTAGGGCTGAGGTCCACCGCAGGCATGGCCGCACTCCCCCATGGGCAGTGTCGCGCTCCGCCGCGGGCGGGGCCATGCTCCGCCGCGGGAGGGGCCATGCTCCACCGCAGGTAGGGCTGAGCTTTGTCGTGGGCAGGGCCGCTCGAGCCAAGCGGGCCACACTTCCGTAATCCAGGCTACGAATGCCCAGCTGGCCACCCCTTTGCAGGGAGGATCTCTCCTTTGTGGGATGGGATGCACCCCTACAATCCAAGCCCGCCACGCTCCCACCAACCTGGGTCGGACCCGGATCGGATCAGCCCAGACCGGGTCAGAGTGGACCCGGGCCCCACAAGACTGAGAAACACTAAAAGGGCCATATCATGAGAACCAGACATTCATTTGACGAACTATCTACAACTCTAGGATCATTGGATCGAGACGGTACTTTGGAAATACTCCACATGAGATTTGGGTAATAATGGAGTACGGCCGGGTTGGATCAAATCTGAATCCAACCGGGACCTCGGAACTAAATGCTTATAACTCACAGACCAACTGTCTGATTGGCGCACCATCTGTCGCGTTAGAACCCTTACAACAAATCAGTCCTTTGGGTTACTCCTTTGTGGAGCTTAGTGGCGATCAATGTAAGACCGATATCTTGAGGCATCCAGAACCAGGTGGTACACAGTGGGGATGGGCTGACGAGGAGTGTTGTGGATATGATATGTACCTACCCTTCAGGTAGGATCCTCGTTGGATGATTCAGGAGCTGTTTTTTAATTTTCAGTTGTACTTTTATCTTTTTCAGTTGGGCATGTATTCCAGACCCTTTTACATTCACTCTTTTTTAATTTCATCACACTTTTACTACAATAGTATACTTCGTGGTTGCTTCTTGTTGTGTGCTTGAACTGTGTGTCTATATAGGTTAAAAAGGAAATGCCTTCCCATATTAGGGATATGCCTTTCTAGTGCTAGTCGTCATCCACTGGGTTATGGAAGGAAAGCATGGGGCAGTCATGGCATGGGCCTTGATGGATGGTTCATGACATAACCACTTCCAAATATTTATCCCAAGAGCCTCCAATGTTTATAACATAAGCATGGAGAATATAATATGGAATTAAAATTTCTCAACCAGTCTTGCCATCTATATGATGATAGTTAGACATTTTCCACTTAACCTAAGTTTCAATCACCACCTCACAACTATTCCAAAAAAATAAGAGGCGAAATGGGGCCCCTTTATGAAATGATAACAGATGGAACTACATGAAACCTGGTTATTCCTTTAACATACCATATTCCCATATCTAAGACCTTTAGTGGTGTCTCGAATAAAAATTAAATGAGATTAATTTTTCAATTAATGAATCACAACCAATGTAGAATTATTTACAAGGGGTTCCATGGAAGTCTAATAATGAATTCCATGGAAATATTTTCCACCTACTGATAGGAATGGGAATAGGATGTAATAAACAAAAAATATTTTCTGTTCAGTCGTAATTTTTTTGAATGTATAGTAATGAAACCAAAAACTAGCTATGTCACACATCGTATTATTCTACTAAAACCATTTTTCATATCATAATATATCTATATAGAGTATTGATTAATAATACGCATAAAATGATGATAATCCTACATCGTGACTTTTCATACAAAACTATAATAGAAAACATTATCCTAAATAAAAATATTCCTTTTAAATATATAAACATTCCATAGGTGGTATACCAACCAAGTAAATAGTTCGTGATACATTGGAACTCATCATACCACTACTACTCCTACGAAAATAATAGTAGGGTAGGTAATATAAAATTTCAACTAGAAAGGATAATTCTAGAAACTTATAACCTCACATTCAGGTGCATCTATGTGAAGAGTTCCATGATCTTACATTAATCATTATATTCAATGACATCTTGAAAAGATTATTTCCCAAAAATAGTGTTAGAAACCACATTACCCTTTTATGGGGTGTAAGAATTATCAATTTCACCTTTCATAAACTAGTTCACTGCTTTCAATTCCCTATGGTATGGGTCTTATTGTAAAAATATTTAATAGAAAATCATATGGTCATAATAGATAGTGAATGTTTCACAGTAAAGGTAATTTCTCTAAAAATTAATAGATTTTATAAGTTTTGTGAGTTTTATCTCATGAGTGGGGTAATTTTACTCATTTTTTTAAGATAGTGAGAGATTTACATCGCCACACGATCTCCTCAAGTCAAAATATACCCCAAGATTTCACATGAAGCATCATAATAGACCTTATATCCCATTTTTTCATCGAGAAAATGAAATATGGTTGGTGAATCCATAAATAATTTTAATTTATAAAAATATGTATGAAACATCACGTACAATAAGAATTTCATAACTTTTCAAGTAGTATTAGTAAAATGTGACACTACTTTCAAGAAATCCTCCATACTCTACCTATAATATCTCAAAAAACCCAATAATATTTAAATATCAATGATATTCTATGAATCTTCCCAAAAAAGAAAAAATGCTTCTTTTCAAGATTAATTGATATATTGTGTTCAAAAATCATGTGACCTTAGAACACGAATTCATGAATCCAAAAATAACATTTATATAATTTATCATAAATTTTGTGATCCATCAATAATCCTAATAAAATATTTAGTAGAAATTGGGGGACTTTCTCTTATTTTTAAAAGAAATTATCAAATATGAATGCCATAATAATGGAATCAAGGTACATTTGGAATATACAGTTCTATGGGGATATGAAAAATTCTATAGAATAATTCATAGAAAACTACATCACATGTTATTTAATGTTTCCATCATGATTTCTGAAGGTAGGCTTTGAAATATCCAATTTCATAACTCAAATCTAATTATATCCAATTAAAAGATTAAATTTTGATAACAAGCTCAATCATTTTAATTGATGAAATATTTCATTGATGTTGGGAAAAGGATACTTATTCATAGTCATAAAAGGATTAATATTTGGATAATAATCACAAAAAAGTCTAGTCCCGTCATTAGTTGTTCAAAAAGTATAGGGGCTAACCGTTGAGATACACAAGGAGGAATAAAACCTTAGCTTCCATATCATCCAATTGATTCTTTAATTCCATCAATTCCATAGGATCAATATGGTTTAAAGAAATTGATATTCACTATATTTCTAACATAAAATCAATTAAAAACTCATCTTTCCTCACTAAAAGGTGATAGAATAAATGATCAGGAAATATTTTAGGAAATTCATTAACCATAAAAGAGAAATTCAAAACCGATAGGTTCATACCAAAGTTAAAAATAAAAAATATTAAACAAATCTTGTATGTTTTGGTTAGGGATTTGTCTCTTGTCCTATCCTAAGATCCTACATTCACTAAAAAACTCAGCAGCTCCATTAAAAGGTAGTAATGAACACTGTCAATAATTATAATCAATATCTGCTTATGGGGAACTAATTAATATATTAATATGATAAAATTAAATTTATCCAAGTTCATAACTAGAATATCCCAAACTAACTCGAACTATGATATAAAAACACAACATGAGGGACATCGAAAAGCATTCTCATTTCCAAGAGGCACTAAAAACACCATAACATAGGGAATGAGTCCCCTGAGATTTCTAAATTTGATTAAAAAGATGGTCGATATAATAGAATTATGGGTACCAATATTATATAATGTTTTCTCTATTGAATAATCAGTAATGTTAGTACCTCTAATAAATTTAGGCCCTAGATCACCTTCCCCAATAGCCTATTCAAATACATATAACTACCCCATTCTATAGGCCTTTTTATTGAAACCTATGGTCATTGATGAATAAAAATCACTAAAATCCCATTGAGTGTTGAAGAGAATATTCCATAATTTGGAGTGGAAATAACCAATCATAACTTCTCTTAATTAAATCATCATCCAGAAAAGATATTTATGTTAGGAGGTATGGTGAAAAAACCCCATCATATTCTCTATCATTTAATGCAAGTAGAATGTTAAAGTTCCAATACTAGATACTAGTGAAGTATTTTTTTATTTCCATTATTGGGATCCACTACATCCACCATTGTGAGTATCATTGTAATTAATTTTCATCCTAAAATCTTTTGAATCTGTCACTTGTTAGAAGTGGAACCCCATCTATACCTGACTTGTTTGCAAATATAATTTATTCAATTATGGCTCTGTCTGAAAATAGATCTTAATTAGTATGATTAAACATGTAATACTACTAATGAATATCTAGTTGGGAAGAAATATGAAACCATTGAAACGTCAACATAAAATTCTATATAATCATTAGAAATAAAATAATTGGTTTATTGTTGTGGTTGAAATGTAGCATTATACTCTAATCACCTTGTTGGAGTGTGAGTAACACCATGTCTTTTCTCATTGTCAATTGTTTATGGTGGGACTACTAGAAAAATATGATCTTAAGTTATTTTACTTATAAATAATAATTTTTTCCCTATGACTATCTTGTCACATTATATCTAGATGGGGCCTTCAATATTTAAAGAAACACACTTCAATTTTATAGAATCTATAGTTTCCAAAAAATCAAAAACAAACTTTTTTCCCTCAAACTATTCTTTAACTTTAAGATGTTCATTCCTCCATTGGAATGATGGTGGATTTTAGAATAGAAATTCAAGAAATCACCCATGATGTCATACTGTACTATCTTCCACAATCCCAAATTCATCATATATAGACACATAAACTGATTCTAAGAAAAAATACTCACATATTACTACTTCATTAAGATTCTGATCAACTATAGGGTTTTCCTTAGGATAATTTTCCTAAAACCCTTTTTAGAAACTTTGGGGTTCCTTCTGGGAGGATTTGTACTACATCAATGAAAGGATATACAAAAATAAAGAGGATAATATTATCAGTTTTAATATAGTTCCCCAACCCTAACAAGCCCAGAGTTGGTGTCGTTCTACCATTACATTAGAATAATATACAAGTAAATCATGTCCCAAAGGACTGAACAACTTAAAAGTATTTGTAAAATATATACATACACACGTATTCTATTACAAACTAATACACAAATTATAACATATTTTTTTTAATAATAACATTATTTCATCTATCGTATCCATGCATATCTTTCTGAGAACACCTTAAGGATCCTAGTAAGAAGAAACATAAAAAGGGTGAGCTCAAATGCTTAGAAATGGGTAAAGTATAGGGAAAGAAATAATTAATAAATTAAAACAGTCAATATGTAAAGGTAATAATTGAAGGCATATTTCATATAATTCATAAACTGATAAGGAAGCGATTAAATGATATTATGAGGTAAAAAACTAAAAACACATTCTATTTAAATAATTGGATAAGGTATAATGAATATGGTTAGGTAGAAAACTAAAAAAACATTCCATTTTTTAAGTAAAATGAGAATCAAATGTATCCATAGACATTTCCATAGTAAAATATTAGGGATAATAATTAATAAATCAAAATAGAGGCGATGATTAATTATTGAACACCATATCTGAGGCACATGAAACTTTATACCATCAAGACATTTCAAAATATGGTTTAAAACTAAAAGTAGAATCTTGTTTAATTTTTTAAAAAAAAAATCACATGAGAACCTGTAAATGCATTGAGGACATATATAATGTCCCCCCCCCCCACCATAATTACATATCCAAAGAATTCCTCATATCAAATAATCAACTTAATTAATAGATAATATGCCTTATCAAATATTAGTATTTAATGAAGAATATGGATTTATAAATATTTCCCCAGATAGTAAAATAATTTTCAAAGTAAAAATTGGATGATAAATGGTGTATCTTTTAGGAAATAAACATATCCATGATGAAATATATGGATAATTAAGGGAAATTCAATGTTCAATGATCATAGGAAATTTAATATATCATGGGGAAAATGAATAATGGAAATGAAAATCAAAGTTGTCCTTATAAAAATTAATCATAAACCATTTAGAGGAAGAATAAGGATTGTATTGATACAACATATACCTAGTGGAGTAAAATTAAAGGGTTGTTGTCATTCAAGAATCTAAATACTACAAAAAAATATTTTCGAAATGTTTTTGAGGAAAACATTTTTTTTATTTTGAAAACATTTTTGAAGAAAGTTTTCATTGAAAATCAATTTTGAAAATATTTTATTTAAAAATTAACATTTTAAGTATTCAAACGAAGCTTCAATGAAATTATGTCATATAAATCCATATATGCCGTACAATTTAAAAATAATATTCCTTTTCCAAGGTAAAACGTTTATAAACATTATTTGTTAATAAATAGATAAGAAGATTCATTTAAAAAAATCAAAGAATAAAATGGTAAAAACATCATTAATAAATAATTATTTAATGGTTAAAAAAAATTAAAACCCTTTTTAGAAAATAGAGGTTTTTTTAAACAAAATAGGTTCTCCAACTAAAGTGTGAAATTAAATCTAGTTTTTTTTAAACATTTCTAAAACATTTAGAGTATTAAAGGGTGGTAAATTTGTATTATTAATTAAAAAGGGTCATAAATAGCCATATTATAATATAATTAATTTTTTTCTTTAAAAATGATGCAATAATTTCTTCTGATGTAAATTTAGGTATAAAAATCATGAATAAAATGAGATTTTGTAGTAAACACATGAAAAAAACATAATGTTGATGTGATAATAAATTGATAAATAGATTATGTGATTAAAATATAAATCCACATAAAAATTTTTAAATACAAAAATATATAGTAAAAATTTATTACAAACATGATATTATAATATTAATGACAGTGAGGATGTAATATAACCCGAAGAAAAGAAATAGGTTTTTGAAATTATTTTTTTCTTTGTTGTGCTTAATTCAAATCCCATTTGATGAAACCATCCAATTTAAAACACAAAATATCATTATGAATGAATTATTCATGGTATTATTGGTAAAATTGGAAGTATGTACTCCATAAAAAATAAATTAAGTACATAATAATAAATTTGTCTCGAAGAATGGAAATTGAGACACAGTAGCTTATTACTTTCTATCTTTTGAACTAAAATACTCAAAAGTAATAATAATAAAATGAAACACTGGAATAATAGAAATATAATTTAATTCATAATATATTATATAAAAATTTGTATAATTTACACTACAGAAAATAAGTAAGTTGTGTTACTGACTTATGTCTCACAGAAAGAAAAGCGATACAATAATCCCTTACCTTGCATTTCCTTTTAGGGTGAATTTCATTTAATATCATGTATAAATGTTTAAAACATGTAAATAATATATAATAGAACCATAATCATATTTATAATATCATTTATTAATTTATTATAACATATTATTAACCACTTATTAACAATCTTTCATTATTTTCACAATTTTGAATGTTAATTGCATAGTTCATCGAGTATGTTTTAACTTGTTACTAGTTGTTCTTATTTGTTACATCATAATTTAATAATATCTGGAATTTAAAAAATTATTTAAATATAATATATATAAATTATATATTCATTTATAATAATCTATAAAATTTGGAGATATGAAATGAAATGCACCATTCATGGTGATTGTAGGTCGTACGTTAGCATGAACACTACATTCATTTTTTTCATTTTTTTAAGAATGAAAAGTAAATGATATATATGTATATCCAAATTACATAATAATATATATTTCATATATGTTACATATTTTTATTAATACCATCATTTATACATCCCATGTATAGTGTGAATGAATCACAATACATTGAGGAGGCGGTACCCCACACGTCTACAAATGATGTTATTGTATTTACACAGAATAGAAAGTGTCAAGGTGTGTTTTATATAAAGATTAAATAATAATAATGAAATAATAAATATCATAATTATCATATAAAAATAATTTTTCAATCATAATTCCCAACCATGACTGGTGGAAAATGAAAAAATGAACAATATCATTTTGCGAGATGTTAGTTCATCGTACACATTAATGGTAAGTTTGTTACCCCTTATATGGAAGTGTGTCTAACTTTATTTCAAAAAAATAACATTAAAACCCACTATTTATATTTATGATATTTATTATAATATATATTCATGGAATAATAATAGTTTAGTGGGTAGAATGGAATAAAATGAATGTGATCATTAAATATTTTTACCTCATTTTCGGGTAACTCCTTTTAGTTTATACCAAAAGACTACCTTGATTGGAATTATAACCAACAAGGGTATTATAGGGTCAGAATAAGTATTTTTTAATGTTATATGGTCATATTTTTTATGAGGTAATTGTGTTTAGATGCGTGAATAAGTGTGAGGGTTGAATGAATTTTTATAGTTGAAGAGGAGTGGAATTCTTGTAAATTTTTAAAAAGAGAGTTCCAACCTTTTTTCCCATTTCACATGGAAATAATAATGTTCCATATTAGCTAAAAGGAATTATAGTGTATAAATGTTAACATAAAATGGATTTTGGGTAAGTTTATATGTTATTTTGGCCTTTAAGATTAAGGTTTGGTCCTTTGTTTAGAAAATTTTTCTCTTAATCATTGTAATTAATTTTAATAATATTCACTAATATTAATTGACAAGAACTAAGTTTAACTTATTAAAAATAAAAAATTATTCCTATAATTATTTTTTAAAACATAATTTAATATTCAAAACACATATGTGGAAGAAATTAATTTAAATTTAATCCCACAAATTTGATGACAAAGTGAATTTTTAATGTAAAAATGTGAAAAACTTTTCAAATTTTTTATGTTGAATATCAATGTAAAATTGATTAAAATGAAATTAATTGGATTAATTTAGGTATAATTTATCTAATTAAACATCAACCCCAATTTAAAATAGAACTAATCCTTAAAAATAAATTAAAATAAAAGTAGTTTTCAATTCAAAATCACTATTTTTACTATTCATCAAAAAAAGTTGTTTTGTATAAAAATACCACAAAATCACCCTATGATAATTTTCAGATTAATAAATAAATAATAAATTTTATATTTACATATATAATTAAAATAAATTTCAAAAATTGGATTTAAAATAGGTTCTCCATTAAAAGGTGATAGAAATATCTCAAGAAAAATATTGATTTTTCTACGTAAAATTGTGTTTCTTCTTATCTTATGCCTATAAAATATGTTGGATAAATATAAAAAAATATTTTATTGAACTTATATCCTACATATTTAATTTATATAATTCATTAATTGTAATTAATTTAATTTCTTAAGATAAGAGTCCTTTGGGAGTATAAAAATGTTTTATTTATATACAATCACTTTATATTTCATTTATTTCTAAATAGTAACCAATGAATTCATATTAAATATTTATAGAACATATATTTTAATAATTTACTTAATATTATTCACAACCTATAATTTAATAGATATTTTATATCTTATTATACAATATAATAAAAAAAATTTAATATATTTTTATTCGGTGAAACTCAATCTTATGTGCAACGCAAGCCATTGAAGAAATAAATTGTTGCATGAAATGCACACTAAGTTAGTATTTTGTGCATTTTAAGATATAACATGGGTTAATTTTAATTAAAATATTAAATATTTTATATAGAATTCATGTATTATATTTTCTTACACTATTGGTGTTTTGTGTCACACATTCTATCGAATACAATGTTCTTACTTTGAAATTTTGATGCATTACATTCTCTCTACCTTAAATAAATTGCATCCTTGTAATTTAAAATTCATATTGGTAATATATTTTTTATTTTTACTATAATGAAATCCTAAATCATGAAAAGAGTTCTTAAAACCATAACCAGAAAAGTTAAAATGAGATGTACAAAGGCTATGTGGACTAACATATAATTAGGTCTCTGAGTAGAAAGAAATTAGTAGAAACGAGAGATACGTACATTGATAAAAAAATGTAAATATTTATATAGATTGATCAAGTTTCTCAATTAGAAAAATTGAATGATCAATTGAAGGTTTAGGGACACAAATCCATAAATATGTTATTATTTAAAAGACCATTATTTCAATACAAAATATGGTATTAGGAAAATATTTTCTTGATCATTTTTCTTAAATTTGAGTAATATTTATTCTTTACATGAATATAAGTTAATATAATTACATGATCAATTTTAATTTCATATGAAAAATTTCATCATATTGTTTTTTTTAAATAAAATTCTAGTTCAACTAAAAAGAATTAACTTCAATGCTTGAAGCACAGGAATATACTTTTAATGAATCATAAGTCCCATAAAAGAGTGACAAGTATGACTATTTATCTCTAATTTTTTTACAAAAATAATATGGTTAATATATTAATCTCTAAACCTAAAAGATAATACAACTTATTTTCTAGTAATATTTTTTCATCAAATTTTTTAACTAAAACAATGATAATTTAATGAGGACATCACGTTGGCCAATATAAGGCATGAAAACATTGTCATACTTCCTTAATGGGTTCAAGCCCCACTTCTTTACTTTATTTAATGGGATATCACCAGCATAAAATTTTTCCTTTTCTAAAAAAAAATTAATATAATTTCAAAAATAAATATGATCAACCTCTTTGAAATTTAGACACTAAATATCCTTTAAAATGAGGATTTCAAAACAAATTTTTTTTATAACCTAATAATATTATATAACTATTACTATAATATAATTGATGATAATAATTACAAAAAAGTCTATCAATACCTTTAAAATAATATTTCTAAATGTAAAGGAATTATTCCTCAAATCGCTTTCCTACTAAAACAAATCTTAGGCTAATGAGTTTTATTTCCTAGAATTTCCTCCAAAGTATCCTTAATAAAATAATCCCTAAATATATTTATAATAGTTAGTAATTATGTTAAACTATAATCACATAATACCATGATGGTATCCACCACTCATAAGGTAAAAAATCTTGTTCTTCGCTGATTAGATCCCCATTGTCCCGGCTCGACATTACCAGGTGACACTAAGATCGATCAGGCCCTAGATTCATGGAGGATCAATGTAAGGACAAAAATTAGGATATTGAATCATAAATATTGAATTGTTATAGTACAAAGATGTTCGATTCGATTATTTGATGCAGGATGAAAAATTGTTGAAGCTTTGGGTGTGTGTAGAATGTGCGATCTTCACCATATATAAAGATTTTGGAAGGAATCAAGGTGAAATATATGGTAGAGTGGCCTAATTTGAAATGAGACGACCAAATTTTTATTTTTTGAGTTTCTATATAAATACTAACTACACATCATTTTCCAGGATGAACATATGGCATGTAGACTCCTTTAATAGTGGCTCTAGGGTTATGGAAATTTCATGGATGAAACAGGTTGTATTTATCCTTTAAAATTCATATACCCTATCTTTATTGGAAAATATGTGTGGGGAACCACATGGGTGGGAGTCCGTCTAGATGTACATGAACACTGGTTAACCACACAGGCAACATTTTGTGTGTTCGGTCACATCATCGACCATAATACTTGGACACGGTGCCCATGTACATGGGAACATCCAACAATACATAGCCCGATCCCTAAATAGCTTGGAAAGGACTTGTATTCCACCTATATGATGTGTAACTCTATACTAATGGGAGTCATTTACCAACCAAAAACACACCCAGTATGTGAAGTGGTTCCACACATTGTGTGACCCCCTCAGACATTGTGTTATACTTTATCTCCTTTTAGAAAACTTCTAAAATCTATATCTTCATTATTTGAACTCATATTTTGACCTATGAGTAGCTTATCCTAATTTTTCTCCCATGTATAAAATGATGGTACCCTCAATTTTGGATTTCAAAATATGAGGTGAAATCTTCTGGTCATGGAATGCATTGAGTAAATACTATATTATGGAAGTGCTCAATCATGATCACCAGAGACCTTCTCGGGCATTGACCTCCCGCAGGGTTGTGAAGTGGAGTTTCTTTAATGAATCATTATAAGTTACCCTCAAGTAGAATTGTAATGTAGATTTCTTGATGTTTTGGGAATTACACTCCAGCAAGGCTGGGTAGTTGAGTTCCCTAAAAACATCTTCTAGGAATTTAGGTCTAGTAGGGCAGGGCAATGGAGCTCCCAAATGTCTTCTTCTGGGCATTACCCTCCAGAGAGTCTATGCAGTTGGGTTCCACAGTAACTTGCATGGAAGTACCCTCTAATCATACCAGGGCATGGGATTCTAACCTAGAGATTGTGGCCCCTCAACTTTAGGTCATAATGAGAAGACAGGGTTTGACGTTTCTTTAGACACATGAGGAAGACTACTGATTTCCCCACCAAGACATGTTCTTATGATGCAACCAAAAACTATGTGGGTGAGTCAGTACAACACAAAAAATATAGTATAAAGGTGTTCTAATTGAGTTCCTTAGACTTTTTTTAAGGGTATATGTGTAGGATGTTGGGATTTGTTGATGGAATTTGGAAATATTGGGGACTCTCCTTCTTGGGATGATCTTTGAGATACAAATCCCCTTACTCTCTCATTTGGGATTCTTTGACTCATCATATATATATATTCTTTATTATGGGTTTTCACCTTGTATTTGGATACTTTCCTTCTAGGATATGTGAACATGCATGTGGTATTTCATAAAATTTACATGCTTAAATTCTCTTGGTTGTATGAATCTACTCTCTTATTGTAGGTTGGGAAGGCTAAATGGGTTGTTCATCTACTTATCTTGTTTATCCCCTTATGATTAGAAAAAATTAATTTCACTCACTTATTTGATTGATTTATAATCTTTCACTATAACCTATTCTATCTACTAGTTTCCTCTTCATTTGTATATCTTACTTCTCTCTCTTGACCCTTTCATGAAATTATACTGGGTATGTATATACTCACCATTCCATGGGCTTCTCCCACACGTGTTGTGTCTTTTGAATACTATAGATAGGTCGAACATGAATTCAAAAGAGATTAGATATGTTGGGTTCTTGGACTGCGTAAAGTGGTTATATCTTGGGATATAGGATCTGGGATCCCTCATCTCTTTATTCTTTTCTATTTTTGTTAGGTTGAGACATATTTCTTGTTAGGAATCTTTTATTCAACTTCAATTTTTAGTACTCACTACCAAACTTTTTTAATGTCTAGAGGTTCATGTATGCTTTGTTTACTTTATTGAAGTGATTCATCTTTTCTTATTTCCAACTACACTTTCTCAATGATTTGGATTTGTGCACGTGTATATGATTTAAGGAAGGACCTCCCAATGTTAGCTATGTATTCGGCACAATTCGCAACCTCTTACCCAATAGATGTAGGCTTGGGGTAGTTGTGGCTCAGTCCCAAATATGTTTTGGGTCATCGTAGATTAATATCAATGTAATTTTATTCCATGGGACGTTTTTTTTGGAGGTTTCCATTTATGAGGATTTGGTTTGGTTTAGGGAAATAGTTTCAATGTGTCTCAAGTGCGGATCTCAGACTATGGATTCTAGTGATCATACGGGCAGCTAACATATCCATTCACCTGGACTGTGACCACCTTCTTTTAGACTCAACATGCTGGGAAATATTTTATGGCCATCAAAGGTACACACATCATATATAATTTAGTCTTTTAATATCATTCTTGAGTCAGATCCCAATTTTTATTGATATGTGTCAATATATATATATATATATATATATATATGCTCATCTACCATAGTACTCCTTGATAATATTCAGGATTCCTCTCTGATGTAGCTAGCCTGTATACCAGCTCTGGTTCTTGATGATTACCCTATGAGTGATGAGTCCTCATTTCATGGTGCATATTACAACCCTCTAACTCTATTTGGGTAGTTAGTGAAACCTCTACCTATCGAGTAGTATATCATCCTAGTATAGAATGATTAAGATGTGCACTGGAATAGAGTGATCTGTGAGTTCAAGCATCAGTGACTGTTAAGGTTCTGTGGTGAGACAGATCCCTATGTAATATAGGATTAGCAGGATTCGGTTGTCTATATCTCCATGATTATTCAAACCCCACCAAATCTGGTGGTGAAACTGGTAGCCATCACATTCCATAGAGGGTTTAGTCATTGTTGGGGCCTCATTACACATATGCATGATGAGTCAAAACTCTTGTGGGATGACATATAGTTACTATTAGATGAGAAGTAATATTTCTCCTCCTATTTCATAGTCTAGATAAAGGAGCTTAAGGATCGTCACTAGGGAGGGAAGATAGTGGATTATATTAATAAAGGATTGAAAACCTTACAGAATGATTTTTTGACATGATCTGGGATGGATAAAACCAATCATGGAAGTTTGATCATGAATATCGTAGAGATATATGGGCCAAAATTGTGCCATTTTTCATCTCCACAAATTTTAGGGTGTGGGAGTGGGAAACGGTGACAGAGAGATTTCTGTCAGAGGGACTCCAGGAAGTTTGAGCTGGTAGAGGGAAACCCAAAGTTGAGTCATCTGTGATAGCTAGAAAGAACCAATCGGTGGGATCTCAGCGCAGAAAACCCTATCTTGAGAAGGATCTGGCACATAGTTATATGATTTCAAGGTAGATTAGAGTAAGAAAGTATCCTAAATAGGGGAATTTATTTTCTTGTGATGGGAGAGGTCACATGGTGTGTGACTGCCTAACCAGACATGCTATGCAGCCTAGGTAGATAGATGACGGACCGCCATGGAAAAGTAATCTCCATGTTCACGGACCTCCTAGGTGTGCAAAAGGTGGTCCCCAAGGAGGAAAATATGAAAAAGGAATAGGATGCGATACAGGTGGAGGATGACACTATGAGATCCTTCCACCACCACCACCAAGAGGCCCACGTCATGCTTGGTGAGATGGCGATTGGGGTCGTGACTGCTAGATACTTTGGATGTCTATTATCCCGCATCACACGAGGTGATTCTAGGAATGATATGTGTTTATTCTAATCTTACATTAGTATTATTATATGTATGTTTTAGTAATTAATTTTGTCTCTAAAATCATTGTGTGAGAGATAGTGCTCCTAGTCAAGATACTAGTATAGCAGCTTCTCCATGAAGTTCCTATAGGTAATGATTATTTTGTATCATTATCTACAGACCGTGTGAGATATTGGTTTGTTGAGAGAGATTCACATGGGATCTTTTGGTCACCATAGTGGAACCCTGTGAAATCATTTTGGGCATGGACTGACTATCCATGGTTCGAGCCTAGATTTACTGTCAATGAATACTACATAGATTCCTATGCATTAATGGGATGATATTATCTATATCTATTGAGAGAGTTCTCATTGTAGAGAATGTGGGTTCAATAGGTATGATGTTACAGACCATCACCCATTAATTCGAGAGTGTAGCCCTTGGTGCAGTAGGATCTTCTAGAATCTATATTAAATCAGTTGTGGACGATTATATGGATGTCTATCCCAAATATGTATTGGTATGACCACTAAGGTGGGAGAATGAGTTTTTCATCATCTTGTATCCAACGACAACCCTTATATATTTCTCAGATAATTATATGGAACCTACAATGTTTCAAGAGCTACATTTAGAGTTGGAGGACCTTCATGAGAATGGTTTCATTAGAACCACTGTGTCCCCCAAGGAATATCAAGTCTTTTTTGTGAAAAATTTATATGGGAGATTATAGTGTTATGTGGATTGTAGTCACCTGAACCAGGCCATAATAAATAAAAATTATGACTTGCTGAGGATTTACAACTTTTTTTACCAATCACAATGTGAAAT
The DNA here is from genome assembly GCA_963277665.1 of Viscum album. NCBI lineage: Eukaryota > Viridiplantae > Streptophyta > Magnoliopsida > Santalales > Viscaceae > Viscum > Viscum album. The sequence continues at coordinate 1,473,072,009 of OY728161.1, forward strand.
ATTTTTCTTGAAGATCAATATCAGGTACGGCTACCACCAGTTATGGTTTTGTGAGGTGGATAATCCAAAATTGTAATTCGAATGTCGCTAGGGACATTATGAGTTCCTAGTGATTCCCTTTGGTGTGACAAATTCCACTACCATTTTCATGGATTTGATGAACTAGTTTTTTCAGCCGTACTTGGACCAATTTTTTGTTTTCTTCATCAATGAAAAACTCAACAACTCTACATCATAGTAGAAGAATTTATAATAGTTGAGGGTGGTTATATATTTTTTTGAGAGCACCAGCTTTATAAAAAGCTCTCGAAGTTCTAGTTTTGGATATATGAGGTTCACTTTCTGGAGAGTGTAATTTTGTATCCTTGATTAGTCATTAATAAAAAAAATATTAATGGAGTTCTAACTTTGGATCCTCCCACGAGTTTTTCATAGTTTTGGAGCTTCCTTAGTATGGTGGAGTAATATTGGAGGATTGTGGTAGATTTATCAGGAATCATATCCCCTTTGACCACCCTAATGTAGAAAGGGTAGCTATTTACCTTGTATGGGAAGTGGAATAGGGCCTCTGGGGAGTTGAGGCAGAGGCTGATGAGTGCTCTTATGTTGATACTATAAGAGAAAGGTGCTGAGTTCATCGTGAATTGTGATTCCTTACAAGCTGGGCATAGTTTCATATTGATGGAACAATAGGTAATCATTGCATACAGGTCAAGGTAGTTGATACCCCATGAGTAGAACTACGTGACTCATGACCTTGATTTTGTAGTAGTATTATTCACCCTTATGATGTTGATATGCTATATTATAGGAGAATAATTTTTGTTTACTCAAACCACCAAAGTATCCAAAATGTTTTCACTCAGATGGCCCAAAACCTAGATAGTGACACTGGTTGAAGTTAATGCAGGACTAAGACATCGAGATATTAAATACACCAGGTATGTGAAATATTTTAACATATTCCGTTAGTAGTAATTCTCAGGTTCACTTAGTTCAGGAAGCTTTAGAGTAGTTATCTTCCATATAGATGACCCTAGTGAAGTAGGAGGGTACAACTTTTCTTCAGTAGATGGTGTTGAACCCTTATTTTCTCGAGTGTCTTATAGATTTCAAAATGGGAAATAGTGACTTCATGGTATTTTGTGATCATATATCCATAAGTGACTCACCAATTATGTTGTTAAAAATTAACTGAAGGAAACATTAAATAATTTTTGGGTTTGTTGTGTTTTTTGAAATGTGGGTCTCTCTAGTTTATTGTGGAGTCCAAAGATGTTAATCACTATAAATATTTGAAAATGTATAAGATGAAGGGATGGATTCCATAGAAGAGGTATAGAAAATTTTGTACACTGGGTGATTCTATTTTCCATTGTTTTCTTAATTTTTGGGGTCCAAAATTTGTATTTTTGCAAACATCGTGAAATAGGGATTTTCTTAAAGATATTATCATAAAACAGAAAAGTCATAATATTCACAAGGATGAGCTTCATGAATTGTATTTTGAGATGGATTAATAAAATATAATGGTAATGTACGTGATAGTGAAGACCATTGCAAATGGAGAAGGTGAGAAGCCTCACTAGTGGAGCATTGCGACGACCCAATGTTTTTACCCAAGGCTCCGCGATTACAATGAACATCTTAAGTTAGAAACTTGTGTGGAGATTCATGAAAAGGGGTGCATCATGATGGAAATCAGGGAGATTTGAATAATAATGATGATGTGTTAGGGAATCTTCTAGAATCAGTGGAAATTCATATAATAGGAATGTACCTTCGTTAGAAGGTTGATCAAGATTCACTGAAAATTATAAGTCTCTAGGTTCAAATAGGTGGTTCATTAAGGTGGTTTTGGCAAGAAACATCATGAAAGATATTAAAACAACCAATTATTTTGATCATTTTGTATGTGTTGGAATTCATAAAGGCTATAAAAAAGGCAACCAAAATTTGGGAGCTTCGTGATTGATGGTTTCTTTGTGAAGACTATTTTTACCTTCCCTAAATAAATAGATTCACGAAGTATAGTTAAGATACATCAAATATGGAGCTTTACGAAGGCATTGTGCTTCATAAAAGTGTCTAAAAGGGATTACCCAGTACATCTATGGTAAATCTGTATTCCTCTATTGATGAAATATGGACATCAATAGAGAATCTATATATAGTGGAGGATGTATTAATTTTTGATAATGAGTGGACCTACAAGTCTATAAACTGTGAGTGGATCTTTTGAAGAATCAGTGAGAACACATCAATTGAGAGAGTAGTGATCTTTAAAATTGTAATTGTTAGTAAACAATGAGGGAAAGGGATTCTAATCTAAAAATTTCAAACAAAAATTCTCTTATACTTGATTTGGTACATCTTCACATTGTTCTTGTATGCTACTTGGATATATCCCCTTTTGGGTGAACCAAGAAATTTTTTTGTGTCCTATGTGGGTTTTATTGTTTTTACATACTGTTCTGAGGGAATGAGAGATAAGAGAGTTTTTTTTACATTGAAACAAGATAAAAAGGGGAAGTTGTGTAAATCATTCATACCATAATTCACCCCCCCCCCTCTCAAGATATTTTTCAAAGTGGACTTAAAAATGGATATTAAAAAAGAGTTAATTATATCATCTTAATCTAGGGTCGAATAGTTGTTTGACTCACGATGTGGGAGGAGGTGATGTGGGAGTTCCACACTTCTCCTCAAGCTTTACAACCTGATGTGGGGAAGATTTATAGAGACCTTAAGCTATTTTTTGGGTGGTTTGTCATGAGACAAAGTGTTACTGAGTAATTATCATGATGCCTCACCTATCATCATGTAAAAACTAAGCACCATGCTTAAGTAGTTATTTTTCATCCTCTTGAGATCCTTTACTATATTTGGGATGAAATATTGATAGACTTCATCACAGGGCTTCCACTCATAGAGAAGTGCCAGAACACCATCAGGGTGATTGTAGACTGACTCACAAAGTCACCACACTTTCATTCTATTAGAAAGCCGAGTTTGGTGGAGAGTTTGAGGTATCTATACATACATGATATCATTATCCTTCATATAATACCCTTGAAGATTTTCTCTGACTGTAATAGGTGGTTTACATCATGATTATGGAGAGGCCTGTAGGAGGATTTCGAGACCCAATTGTGGTTGAGTACATAATTTCACCCCCTGACTGATGGGAAAACTGAGCGTACCATCTAGGTATTAAAGGATAGGATTATGGATTTTATGTTATAATTTCTCCATATGTGGGAGTATCACCTACCCTTGGTAGAGTTTACATACAATGTCTAACAATCTACCAATGGAATGATGCATTTTGAGGCCTTTTACGGGAGACCTTACAAGTCAGCCTTATTCTAGGAAGATATCTGTGAGTCATTTGTGGTGGGAAAAAGGTTTTTGTATGTGACAAATATGAATGTATATGTCATCTGATAGTGTATGGGGATATCCTAGAGAAGATATAAATCCTACTTAGACTATCATCATAGGCCTTTGGAGTTTTAGCTGGGAGACCACATCTTCTTGAGAGTCTCCCCATGATGAGGATTGAAGTGGTTCATCTGAGGAGGCAAGCTATCTCTAAGGTTCATCAGGCCATTTGAGATCATGTAGCGGGTTTGGGAGGTTTCATACTACCTTTACCTACCCCCACAGCTGGAGTGGGTTCACAAATTATTTCACATGCCACATCTAAAGAGATACGAGCATGATCCTATGAACATCATTAACTAGGAAGAACTATACATTAAGGGTGGAGAAACATTTTCAAAGAACTCCATGGAAATCAAGGATCAGTAGGAGATGACCATGTGTGGATGGATCATCCCTTTGGTTCGCATGCTATGGCAACATGGAAATGTGCAGAAGAGTTCCTTTGAGTGGGAGATCCAGATGTAGGATAAAAATCCTATGTTTTTTTCTAGTTTTTATTTTTAGGGATTAAAATCTTAAAGGAGGGAATGATGTAGAGTATCATATTATTCATTTTATGAATTTGATATATAAATATATATATACATATATATAAATCCATGGATAAGAACATAGATAGTGTGTGATTATGTGGCTGATGTACCCATATTAATAATATAAAAAAACATAATTTGTTTTATGTTTTAGTAAGAAAATTAATTAAAAAACATGAAAACTCTTAAATTATTGATCCAATAAGATATTTCAGACCAAAATTGAGTCTGGATTGTATTTTTTACCCTATGTAAGAAATGAGTTGAGTTAGTGTGGGATGTTCAGACCCCTCGCTCATTGGTAGTAAATTTAAGGTGATTAATTAATTAAATAATTTCATTTAACCAAAAATGAAATTCTTATACGTTAATACTTATCAAATTTTTGCCAGGATTAGCCTCAAATTTTTTGGATTCAGAGGTGAACTATCCCTTCCTCATCCCCTTGGTAAATGGAGGTGAACAATGATGGAATGACATATTGGATCGGATTAGGACACAACAAACACAGATTTTGCTTCCCGCTGTTGTATGAGAAAATTATTCAATAGATATTGATCCAAAACTGAGGTGGTACTCATATTTTGGTGTTCTTAAACATTTAGATTAAATGTCTGATTAGATTTATAATAATTCGTTGATTTGTTCCCCCTTGTACCCTTTATATATACTATCATACTATAATTGTTTTATTTCATTTTTTATGTAACCGAAGATCATGTTATTGATTTTTGGTGAAGAATTATTGGAAAACAATCGTTCAAAACATTTTCTTTCCTTTATACCTAATCAAATTCACATTATTCCCCAGTTGGATCACCATGGTCCCGACATGAGATTGTCAGGTGACACTAAGATCGATAAGGGCCCCCAAATTCTTGGTGGTTCAATGAAATGATAAAAATTTGAAAATAGAAGCATATATGTGGAATCATTACGGTACATGGATGATCAATTCGATGATTTGAGGATAGATATTATACCGTTGAACCTTTGGGGGCATGTACAACATGTGATGAAACCCTCATCGATGATCAGTGCTGATTCATGGTGATAAATTTCCAAAAAATGTGATCCACTTATATATCTGAATATTTTGGAAGGACTTGAGGTGAAATATATGGTGGAGTGGACTATTTTGATATCAGAGGACTCAATCTTTAGATATAGAGTTCCTGCAAAAAATAGGACTATACACCATGTTCTAGGATAAACACATGGTGTATAGCCTCCCTTAGAGGCAGTACTAGGGTTTTAGAAATTGTAAGGATGGAACAGCATGTAGTACTCCCTTACACGCCATATACCCCCTCCCAATTAGACAGCCTGTGTGGTGAACCACATGGGAGGTAGTTTTTGTAGAAGTATACAAACTATGGTTAACCACATTGGAAAAATTTTGTGTGGCCTGACACACTGTGTAGCATAATACATAGACGTAAGTTCTGAGTACATGGACACCCCTAGAAGCACACGGCCCATTCCTTAGATAGGTTGGAAACACTATGTAGTCCAACTATATGGAATATACCCCTACACTGATGGGAGTCATGTAACATCTAGAGACACTGCCAGACTATGAAGTGGGGACACACGCTATGTGGACCCCCTAGCTAGTTGTGACCTACTTAATCCCCCTTGATGAATCTTTAATCATCCATATCTCCTTATTTTGAACATGTAATTTGACCTACGAGTGGCTTACCATGAGTTTTTTTCACATGGAACAAAATGGTTCCCGAATTTGTTGATTTCAAGATACAAGGTGAATTTTTTCAGAAATGAAATATACTGAGGTAACACCCAATAATAGTAGTGATCAAGCATGATCATGAAAGAAAATTCTTATGTGTTACCCTCCAACAAGGTTGGGCTATGGAGTTTCTCGATGAGTCTTTCTGGTTTACCCACCAACGTGGATAGGCAGTGGAGTTCCTTGAAATTCTAGTCATTAGCCTCAATTAGGTCAGGGTAGTGGATTTCCATGTGACTTCTTCTTGGAATTATCCTCCACTAGGGTTGAGTAGTGGGGTTCCACAACAACTTATTTTGTGTGTTACCCCCTAGTAGGGATGTGTAGTGGAGTTCCTTAATGAAGTTCCTGAGTGTTACCCTTCTGTGGGGCCGGGCAGGGGAGTTCCTAGGTGACTAGATGAGTGGGACACTATTATCTTTCCAGGACATGCAATCTTTAAATAATAATTATGTCCCCTAGACTTTGTGACAAAACGATTAGATGTGGTTTGACATAGCTTTGGACTCACGAGAAGGAGGAACTCTTTCCCCAAAAAAATGTGTTCTTATGACAGGACCTATAATAGTGCCAGAAAATTAGTTCCACCCAATGATGATAGTATCAAGGTGTGCTGATTTTATTTCATCATACATGTGGGTTTAGAAAAGACACATGGAATTTTAGGCTTCGTTGATGGACTTTTGGAACTATTGGTGACACTTCCTCTTAGGATGAGCTTTAATATGGGGATATCATTACTCTATCATTTTGTATTCTTTTAATAAGTATATATATATATAAATATATATTCTTTATTAAATATTAACACCTTGTATTTGGAAACTCTTCTTCCAAGAGATTTGAAGATTCATGGGGTATTCCACATGTTTCCCTTGTTTGGATTTTCATTGTTAGATTAATCGATTCTCCTACTATAGGTGGTGAATGCTTGATGGGTAGTTCATCTACTCACTGTGTTTAGCCCCTTATTATTGGAAAATATTGCTATCACTATCTTGTTATATGAGTTATACTCTTTCACTATATGTTGTATTATCTTATGGTTTTTCTTTAGTTGTATCTCTTACTACCCCCCCCCCCATTCAACCTTTTATGGTGATCTATTGGATATGTATATACTCACCCCTACATGGGAGTATCCCACATGGATCGTGTATTTTGTAGATGGTGGACTACTTGGATATGAATTATTAAGATCTTAGAGTTACAGGGCTTCTTGACCAAATACGATGGTCATAGCATCAGATATAGGAGTTGGGATATCTTGACTATTTACTATTTTTCAGTTTTTACAAGTTAGGACATATTTCTGGTTTGACGTGTATTTTTTCCCATAATTTTTATTATAAACTAGAATTATTTTTTATTTTCTGGAGGTTCATACATGTTTGGATTACTTTATATAATTTTTTCATTTTCCCTCTAAAATTTTTCTTTGAGTCGGTTGTTTGCACGTGTACATGTCTTATGTAATGTCCTCCCTAAGTTAGTTATGCCTTTGGTGCTAGTTTCTACCCCTAGCCTATGGAGGTGGGTTTGGGGTAGTTGATTATTTAGTCCTAGTATGGTCTAGGTAGGGACACAAAAGGGCTTGAGAGGTGTGAATAGTTTGGAGGGTTGAGTTCCTTTTTATAGTGGAGGAAGAGTGGCATTCTTGTAAATTTTTCAAAAAGTGATTCCACCCACGTTCTTTCCATGTAAAGTTGCTCCAATATTTCTAAAAATTTTATAAAATGGATGATATGTTAGAATATTGAACATAAAATATATTTTTGACAATTTCGCATGTTATATTGGATCCTAAGTTTAATGTTTATTCCATTATTAAGCTAATTTTCAACTTAATCGTTGTAGTAATTTTAATCACATTCACTAATCATTTTTGTCAAAAACTAAGTTGAATATTTTTAAAAATTATAAATTATAATAGTTAATAATATTTAATCCAATTTTTCAAATTCCAATTAAGAAATTTCTAGAAATTAATTTAAATGTAATCATTTATACGGGATGATGAAGAAAGTTTTTAAAGTAAAAATGTTCAAAAGAAAAAAAAGTTTATACATCCAAATTCAAAGTGAAATTGATTCTAATGACCTAATTTATATTAATTAATGTATAATTTATCTAATTAAACTTTAAAACGATTTTAAATATTAATTATCCTTATTAATAAGTTATAATAAAGAACCTTTTTGAATTAAAATTCAGTATTTTTCACTAGTCTTCAAAAAATGAAACTCACCCGAAAAAATAAAAAAATTAATCCTAAGATAATATTGATGTTATAATATAAAAAATAAAGTTTAATTTTACATATAAAATTTATAAAATTTTCCAAATATTGTATTTAAAAAATTTTCTCCATTAAAATAAAGTAATACTATCTTTAAAAAATATAGGTTTTTATGCGCAAAATTGGGTTTATTCTTATCTTATGTCTATAAAATATATTAGGTGGATTTAAAAACATTTTGGTTGAATATATAGAATTTATATTTAATTAATATCATTATTTAATTATAAATAATTAAATTTTTTATGATAACATGACTTTAGAAGAATAAAAATATTTTTCTTTTATATTAAATTAGTTTATATTTTGATTTCTAGTTAATTGGTAACCAATGACTTTATTTTCTATTTTTATAGACCATATACTTTTATACCTTAGTTATTATTATTCATAAACACTAATTTAATAGGTATGTTATATCTTATTATAGTAAATATTTATGTTTTATTAATATATTGTTTTTTTGTAAAACTGGGTCTTGTGTGTAATTCAAGCCATTGAAGAAACTCATTGATGTGTACGATGAACTCTAGATTATTAAATCATGAATTTAAATCTATATCATGGTTTAGTTTTATTTTAAATAGTAATTATAATATAGAGTCTCAAGATATTATATTTCGATATGGGCTTGGTGTTACATTTTAAACACACTATTGAATACAATTTTCTTGGATTAGAATTTCAGGGCGCCACATTAAATTAAGAAGAAAAAAATAAGTACAGATATTAACTTATAACACAATATAGAAGACAAATATCCTAACATTCTATTGTAACATAAGGCTCCTTATGATTATAGATGATTAGGAAAAATATTATAATGTAACACCACAAGGATTTCAAAATAAATTTAATATTGAATGAACGAAACACAGACCCTCAAAAAACAACACTTATTATAACCTATCCAATAAAAATAAGTTTTCCACTTCTATGATTCTAATTTCAAAAAAACTGATATACATGGTTGTATTCAGGGTGACTTCTGGAGTCTGACAAAATCAACATAAATTTTGGTGAATAGTAATATACTGTTATAAATAGTAATGTACCTTATTAATAGTAATATTACCCATGTTAATATTAACCTCACCCGTGATTGTATAAATAAAATTAAGATGCCTTATAAATGTGCTATAATATTTTATAAATTATTAATTAAGTATTCATATTTTGGTAAGTGATATATATTTAATTACAATTATTAAATAAAAAAATTAATTCATTTTCATAAAATGGTGTTCTAAATAAATTTTTTTGTCTCATGAATTTAGAATAATATAATAATACCTTAGTTAAATTTTCAGGGTATTGTAAAATCAGTTTTGGTTTTAAAACACAATTTCTTTGATAAAATAATGAGTTTAATTAAAGATTAAATTTATCATATTTAAGAAATAAATTTGTTAAAATGGAATATATTTTTGGATTCTACACATTGAAAAACTTCTATGGTGATTTTTTGGGATTTTTCTTAAATATTTGAAATTTTAGTGAATAGTGAAATGCGGTAATTTACCGTATGTATACATTAAAGGTTTAATACACTATTAGTTGCATCGTGGAAAATATAAGAAACCTTTAGTGAGAACTCACGTGCGTATATTAAAATTATTTTTCAAAAGAATCAATAAAATTTCTTTTCTTGAGAAAAATAATAAAATAATGACTAAGATCATAAAAAATCATACCTCTCCTCCACTATAGCCCCCCCCCTCACTACATCTTGTATTCACTTATCTCAAGCCTTGTAAATTTTCTAAATTCTATGAAAATATCCTTCCAATATCCTCCCCCACGTCCACTATCCCTTGGTCCTATAAAAATACCAAAACCTCTACCCTAAATAGGCTCTTACGGAAGAAAACTTCAAGAGGTAAATTCTTCTTCTCATTTATTTTATTTTGAGTTACATTATTTTATTTTTCTTTCCTAACCTCTTTTCATTCTAATGTTATGATAACTCTTTTACCTTAAATTTACTATAATTTTATTATGATAATTTAATAATTCATCATCATCCCTCATTTCTCCTTAATTTATACTAGAAATGAAAACACCATCTGAGATGTGTTAGTTTATCACATTTAAGGATGACGGGTTTTCAATTTCTATTAACACCCTATATTCTGGTCATGAAACCATTTTTACGGTTTAAATAGATTATTAGATAGAAAAATATCCTATTTAAGTATTTTTAATCTTTTTTTACAAATTATATTAATTTATATATCAAAATGAGTTTGTTGTGATCAGAAATCGCTAAATAACCCAAACAATTATCATTAATGTTTTATATAATGATTCGTCTTCAATCCAAATAACCAAATGAATTTTATAACTATGTAATATTATGGTTGTTAACTAATAACATATATCTTCAATTCTAGACAACCATTCTCATTCTACTTGTTTATCCATACATGAATATAATTAAAGCAATCATAAAAACCGAGGAAGAAAACACTCTCAAACAATGAAATTGAATCTATTAACCCATTAGAATGACATGAATGAAGCTAATAAGGTTATAATAAATAAATTAAATGTATATTAAGTTATTTACTAATAAATTTAGAAACCTAAATTTTATTATTCAGGTCATTAAGATCAAGTGATGAACAACTTTGGACTTAAGGTAAGGGATTTTCACCTAAACCTTCATTTTTATTCAGGTAACTTTTATTATCTACTTACCCCAATTAATTTCATATGTATTATTATGGACTCCTTATAAATTATATCATACTGCTCTATATATATTTACCAACCAGAATCTGTATTTATTTTATCTTGATTTTCCTGCTTTAAAAGGAACATTCTAAATTCTTTCCAAAATACATGCCCCATTCAGTGGAATTTATCGAATTTTTACCTATATCATGGGAACTCTATAATATATTTCTAGAAACCATTATTTTCATAAAACCAATCATTTTATTTTCAAAAAAAATAACATAATTAACGTGGGTTTTTATGCAAATATTTTTCTAAAAGAACTCTTTATTTCAATGTAAAGGGTATTTAGCTCAAAAATTACTCAATGGTTTTATAAGAGTATTTCACCTATTTCAATGCACTTATAGATTATTATGTTTAAATGAGGTTTATGTATAACAATATCATCCACAATATTTATTTAATGGTTTATTATTATTTTTATAGTGCATATTATATCTTCATACCATTCACCAAATTACTCTGAATGGTTAGTGTTTATGTTTAATGTTTGGGGAAAGTTATTTACATTTCATTTGTTTATTTCAATATGAAGGTATTTGTTGTTTATGTTTATCCACATTTATAATAGGAATGAATTAGACTTATTATGTGATGGGTGGGGCATACTATATACCCTCTATGCAGTGGTAGGCCTCCGAATACAAATAGATATGTACTTGCCTAAGGCCTTGCACATTTTTTTATATATGGTTTTGGCCGAGGCCTTAATCATTTTTAGATGTCTTGGAAGAGCCCTTGAAAGTACGTTTCAGAATTTCTGGTATATACATTTCCCTCATTATGAAGATAGAAATTCATATTTCATGTGGTTATTAGACTAGTAGAATACCCATGATTTTGTTTTATTGTGGAAATGTTTACTCAGCTCATATTCCTTCCATAATGTGTTCAAGTTTATTATTTTTAAAGGGATGTGTTTTAAATTATTCCCCATGCCTAATGTTTAATTATTATAATATCTTATTCTTTATTGTTTACCCTTTCTGAGTATTTGGTATCACCCCTTATTATGTTTCGTTTTTTCTGGGACATGAAGAGGTATATTATGATTGACTTGCAAGGACAATATTATAGTGATGGATGTTCCCAATAGAACTTTTATTTTGTTATTCCATTAAAGTTATAATTTTGAATTTATATATGAATCTGGAATAAAAAATATACTAAACTATTTTTTCTTTCATGATAAAACTTTCTTGTAATCTTCCCAATGTTATTTCTTAAGGCACTGGCTTCAGGAAACATGGGTCAGTTCATTACATTTGGTATTAGAGGATGTTTAGTAGAAAACATGGAAACTATATTTAAAGAATGTAGATTAGAGAAAAAACTCAAAGGTGGTCTATCAGGATAAGTATACATGAATATCTTATAATTTTTATACAGAATAGATTATGTGTATTTTTAGAAAATAAATCGTTGTCTTGATACTACAAGTGGACGTGGTTCTAGAACAGATGTACCTAGGAGTGAAAACTCTTACAAGGAGTTTTAGGATTTACCTATGGTATCCTGATACATGATAGCATGCCTTACTATGCTCCTAGTTTAACACTCTTGGGGTATTTTCTAAGGATAATTCACATTTTATTTACCATCAATTATGAATGATTTAAATGTAAATTTTTCCTCAAAGATACCATGTTAATGACTATGGGATTTTCCAGGAATATGATTTCAATTTATGTTAAGTATTTTTTTTCTCTGTTGAGATAGTACATTATGATTCATAACCTAATATAGTGTATGTAATTATTTAGAAATGGCCTTTAGTGGAAGGAATGGAAACTGCATGAACGCGTATATCCATTGTAGGGATTTCCCTCCTATGAAAGATAATGATGTTGGCTTTGTAGATGAAACTGGGGTGGAGAAACTTATGACTATATCAGGACGGATTACTCAGGTTATGAATCATAAATTTACCCATATGAAGCATCCAAATCCACAACATGGAGGAGATATGTAATATATCTTTATGAAACAACAACCTCCATCATTTAATGGGACTAAAAACCGATTAATAGTATAAAAATGGATATGTTCCTTAGAGAAGATATTTATCACCATGGGAAGTAACAAAAGGGAGAAGCTTGTTATGGTAGTTTATCATCTGTCGGGAGATGATGATTAATGGTGGTCACCAATTGAAAAAAACAAATTAAGAGGAAGAAATATAAAACATGGAATGGAGGTAATTTAAATAACCTTTCTTATATAAATAGTTTCCTCGTGAATAGAAAGTGGATATTGAAAGGTGGTTTCTGAATTTGAAGAAAAAGAATAACAAGAATGTTGAGAAGAATGAATATAACTTCATAAGATTAGAAATTCATGTTGTGGACAATATACAAAATCAAAGGATAAATATTGATCGATTCTTTGATGGCCTAAAGCTATTCCTCCAATGGGAATTGGTCATCCAAACTTTCTCATCATATGAAGTCATAGTCTGATGTACTATCAAGATGGAAAAAGGAGTTTTGTGAGTCTTATGAATTTAAGGAAAATCAAGATAAGAAGAGAGATGTTGAAAACTCAAGAAAACGAAATAAGAAAATTATAAAGAAGGTAATAATTTACTTTCCACCCTGTGAATATTGTGGAAGGAAACACACGGGTGCTTGCTTAAAAGGAAAAGGGGTGTTCTACAAGTGTGGACAAAAAGGCCATCATGTTGGTGATTTTAAAGGGAAGATGAAAATGTTAATATTAAATTCTATAATTACTAGTGTATAGAACATTATGCTAATTATTATAGAAAGAATCAAGGAAACATTCCACATTAAAGGAAAAGGTAGTAGGTACAGGGTTATACGATCATAACCACCGATATTGAAGTTCCTAATAACGTTGTGGAAGGTACTTTAATCATTTACTCAAACCTAGCCAATGCTTAATTTGATTCTAGATCATCACATTGTTTCATATCTTCCTAGTTTCAAATGAACATTTGATATTTACCGTTTTATTTAATAGGGGAGTCGTCATTCAAAACTCATATGGGAAGTATCATTACAACTACGATGTGTCAGGCAGTCCCCATTATGAAATATAAACCTGCTTTATCTACTGATTTTATTATCATACCAATGATTTACTCTGATATAATCCCCATTATGTATTGGATTTAAAATCATGATACGAAAATCTATTTCACAAAGAAGGGAGTTATAATTTTTGAGAATTATGTAGAATCCCTTATCTTTATAGAAGAAACATCATCATCTAGATCTTATCTAGATCCACCCCCAGTATCTCTACTTAATTTAACTAATTTCAAGGATGAGAATAAAATATCAATCAGTGTGGAAATAAATATTCAAATAGAGGATGTACATATTATTCAAGAGTATAAGGATGTTTTTTCATAGGATGTACCCAGACATCCTTCAGAGTAATAAATTGAATTCTCTATCGATTTAATTCCTAGTTCATGACCTATATCTAAGACTACATATAGAATGTCCACTCTGGAATTATTATAACTGAAGAAAACACTATATTAATTGAGTTATAAAGGATTTATTTTTCATAGTTTTACTCCAAGGGGATCTCCTATTTTGTCTTTAATAAGAAAGATGGATCTATGAGGTTGTACATTGGATACTGGGAGATCAATGCTATAACAATAAAGAACAAGTATCCCCTTCGTCGTATTGATGATTTAATTCATCACCTTCATGGAGCCAAATATTTTTTTAGATTGGACTTCAAACTTTATATCATCAATGTCATGTGTGGAAGGAAGATATTCCAAAGACACCATTTTGAACTAGGTATGGGCATTACAAATTTATTGTAATGCCTTTTGGACAGGCTAATGTACCCTCTGTTTTCATGGATCTAATTAATAGAGATTTCAAGGAATATATTGATGTCTTTTTTGTGGTATTTATTGATGATATCTTGGTATACTCCAAAATCTATGAAGATCATGGAAATAACTTGTGAACTATTATTAAGACTCTTAGAAGAAATGAATTATAAGGGTTGTTTGACAAGCGTGAATTGTAGCTTCAATAAGTTTCTTCTCTTGGAAACATTGTCTCTAAGGATGGAATATCTATTGATCCTATGAAGAAAAAGGATATTAAATAATGGCATACTCCAACGAATATATCTAAGGTGCATAGTTTTGTTGGTTTAGCAGGTCTTTATCTACGTTTCATTCAGATCTTCACATGTTTATCCAAACCAATGATAAATCTTACATGTAATGGGGTTAAGTTCATATAGAAAAAAATAATGTGAGGAATGTTTCGATGAATTTAATAGGATATTAGTGAATTATCTAATCTTCACTCTGACATCAATGAATGGTGGATTTGCGATCTATAGTGATTCATCAAAGAAAGGACTTGGTTGTGTCCTTATATAGAATTATATATTAATATCCTATGCATCAAGGTATTTAAAAATTCATGAACTAAAATATCCTACTCATTATCTTGGGTTAGCAGCTATAATATTTTATCTAAAGATATAGAGACATTATCTCTATGGGGAAGGATTTTAGACATATATGGATCATAAGAGCTTGAAATATATCTTATCACAGAAAGAACTCCACAAGAGGCAAATGTGATGGTGTGAAATACTAAAGAATTATGAATTTTCCACACACTAACAACCAGGAAAGGAAAATAAGGTAGCTTATTCATTAAGAAGGATGTATTAGGGATTCCTAAAAAAATGAGGATTGAAAAGGATCCTTTGTTTATGGATCTAGTAAATATGGATATGGGAATTATCAAAGAAGGTGAAATGTTGTTACTTTTTCATTTCGTTTCTTATCTTATTTGTTGGATAGGATTATAGCTTCTTAGTCTGTCGATGATAATCTTCAAAAAAATGAAATGTGTGAATGGTTGGATGTTCAATGACTTCATGTGTACATATAGAATTCTGAAATTTGGGAATAGGATACGGGTTCCACATATAACTGACCAAAAAAGGGATTTATTGGTTGATTCTCATAACTCAAATTTATTTATACACCATGGTATAAAAAAATTATATACATTTGAAGGAACATTTCTGGTGGGACAACATAAAGTGTGAAATTTCTGATTATGTATCAAGATGTTTAGTCTATCCAAAAGTGAAGGCTTAAAGACAACATCCAAGAAGAGCAATATAACCTCTAACAATTTCTACATGGGAATGGGATGATATCACCATGGATCTTTTCCCTAGATTACCCAAATATCTAGGGAAGAATGAGTCAATATGTGTAATTGTTGATCAAAATACAAAATTTACACATTTCCTTGCTATATGGGAAGATTTTCCACTTGATTACCTAGAATGATTCTCTATCAATGATGTTGTGAGTCTCCATGGGAAAACTCTATCAGTTGTGACTAATCATGATCCATGATTTACATCAAACATCAGATAAATTCTTCCGAAGTATTTGGATATTAAGCTTTTATTGGGTACTTCATAACACATTAAAACTGACGGGAAATCAAAGAGGACAATCCAAACATTATAGAACTTGTTGATTTCTTATTATATTGACTTTAAATGTATGTGAGGTTAATATTTACCTTTAGTAAAGTTTAACTAAAAAACAGTTTCCATTAAACTATTAAAATGGAACCATATAAAGCATTATATGGAAAGAGATGTCGCAAACCAACTTGTTTGGATGAAGTTGGAGAAACAATGCTTGTGGGCCGAGAGATTTTGCAGGAAACAATAGCAAAGGTAAAGACTATTCAAAAACTATATCAATGAAGAACAAATAAGGAAAAATAGATATGCTAATAATTGAAGGAAGGATTTGGAATTTCAAGTAATAGATCATGTTTTCCTCAAGGTATCTCCATTGAAGATGTTATAATATTTGGGATGAAAAGGAAATTAAGCCTAAGGTACACTGTACCTTTTGAAATCCTAGAGTGAATTTGAGTTTTTTTCATATCATTTGGATATGTCTCCTATCCTGTATAATGTACACAATGCATTCCATATCTCATTGTAGGAAATTACATGCCAAACCAAACACATGTCCACACTTTTGAAGGAATATAATTGGAACCTAACCTATCATACTTTCAAGAGTCTATTTGGATTCTGTACACTAATGAATAGATGTTGAGGAATTAAAAAACTATATTGGTAAAGTTACTTTGTAAAAATAAGAAAACTGAAAATGCAACAAGGGAGCCTGAGGAGATTATGATGAAGACCTACTCAAATGTTTTTATGAGGTAACATTATGTGAATTTTGAGGAACTTTTTTTTAAGGAGGAGTTAATATAACACCCAAAGGATTTGAAAATAAATTTAATATTGAAGGCATGAAACACTAAGTCTCTATAAAACAATACATATTATAACCTGTCCAATAACCATAATTTTACTACTTATGGGATTTGAATTTTGAAAAACTGACATACACATTTGGATTTAGGGTGATAAGTGGATTATGATAAAATCAACCTAAATTATGTTGAATAGTAATGTACCCTTATGAATAGAAACATTCCCTTATGAATAGTAACCTCACCCATGATTGTATAAATAAAATTTAGGCACCTTATAAACGGAGTAGAATAATTTATAAATTATTAATTAAGTATTCATATTTATGTAAGTGATAAATATTTAATTAAAATTATAAATTAATTAATTTCTATAAAATGCTTTCCTATAAAAATATTTTATTTTCTTATATTTTTATAATAATTTAATAAAACCTTAGTTAAATTTTTAGGGTATTATAAAATCATTTTTGGTTTAAAAATATTATTTTTAGATTAAAAGGTGATTTTAATTAATAATTAAATATCTAATATTTAGGAAGTTGTTTTTATAAAATTTACTCCATTTTTAAATTCTACATATTAAAAAATGACTATGGTGATGTTTTTTGATTTTCAGAAATATTTGAAATTTTAGTGAATAGTGAAATGTGGTAATTTACCATATATATACATTATAGATTAAATACACTATTAGTTACATAATTATTTATGTAAGAATACATTAGTGAAAATTAACATGCATGTATTAATATTAACAATCAAAATAATCAATATTATTACTTCTCTTGAAAATAATAATAAAATAATGAAAATGATAAAAAAAATCACTCCTCTCCTTCGCTATAAACCCCCCCTCAATCCCTCTTCTCATCACTCCTCTAATGCCTTGTTACTTATCTATATCCTATTTAAATATCCTCCCAATGTCATTCCCCACACCCACCATCCATTTGTCTCATAAAAATACCAAAACCTCTACCCTAAAGTGCCTCTCAAGAAAGAGAGCATCGAGAGGTAAATTCCTCTTCTGATTTCTTTTAATTTGAGTTCCTTTATTTTCTTTTTCTTTCCTCACCTATACTCATCCAGATGTCACGTTATCTATAATACCTTACATGTAATGGAATTTTGTTATGATAAAGTAATAATTCATCATCATCTCCCCTTTACCCTTCTTTTATACTATGAATGAAAATACCATCTGAGATGTGTCAATTTATCAAATTCAAGGAAGATGGGTTTTCAATTTTCTATTAACATCTTGAATTTAGGAAATTAATCCATTTTTATGGTTTAACCATATTATTAAATAGGTAATATATCCTAGGTAAGGATCTGTAATCTTTTTTTACGAATAGTATTAATTTATAGATCCAAATGAGATCATTGTGATCAAAAAATATCCAAATAACCCAAACAATTATCATTAATGTTTTATATAATGATTACTCTTCACTCCAAATGACCAAATGAATTTTATAACTATGTAATATAATTTATATTCACTAATAACATATATATTCAATTATGTAAAACCATTCTCATTCTACATGTTTATTTGTACATCAATATAAGTAAACCAATCATGAAAAGAAAGGAAGAAAACTCTCCCAAAATTATAAAATTAAATCTCATAACCATTAAAAGGCTCTAAATGAACCTAATAAGGTTATAATAAATAAATTAATTAAATATAATGTTATTAAATCATTAATTTATGAACCTAAATTGTATTATTCATGTCATTAAGATCATGTGAGGAACACCTTCAGACTTAAGGTAAGGGTTTGCCACTTGAACCTCCATTTTCATTCGGGTTACTTTTCTTGTCGACTTACCTCAAAGAAATTATTATGTATTATTATGTACTACTCATAAATTATATTTGAGTGTTATATATAATTTTACCAACCATAATATTTTTTATTTTATGGGGAGTTACGCATTTTAAAAAGAACATTAAAATTATTTCCAAAATACATGCCTGGTTCAAGGGTGTTTATCAAAAATTCACCTATATCATGGGAACTCTATAATCTATGTTTAGAAACTAGTATTTTCATAAAACAAATAATTTTTTTATGATTAAACTAACTTAATTCACTTATTATTTTTTTCAAATATTTTTTCAAAAGAACTCTTCTTTACAACGTAAATGGTATTTATCTCCAAAATCACTAAAGAAATTTACAAGCATATTTTCACCTATTTCAACACTCTTGTTGATTCATATGTTTAATTGGTGTCAATGTTTTCTTATATCATCCCACATATTTTATTAAATGGTTTTTGGTTATTTTTATTATGAATATTCATTCATGATACCAGTCACCAAATTACTCAAAATGGTTAGTGTTTATGTTTAAGGTTCAGGGAAAGTTATTTTCATTTCATAGGTTAGTTTCAATATGAATGTATACATTGTTAATTTTTATCCCCATTAATAATTGGAATGCATTGGACTTATTATGTGGTGGGTGGGGCCTGTTATATTCCCTCTATGCATCCCTAGGTCTCCTGACACAAATATATACGGGCCTGGTCAAGGCCTTGTCCATTTTTTAGATATGGTTTTGGACAAGACCTTAATCATTTTTAGATTTCTTAGACAAGGCCCTGATAGTATATTTCAAAATGTCTGAAATATTCATTTTCCTCATTATTAAGTTATAATTTATATTTCATGTGGTTATTTTACTATTATAATACCCATGATTATGTTTTATTATGGAAATGTTTACTCAGATTATATTCTTGACATAATGTATTCAAATTTATTATTTTTAAAGTAATTTTTTGAAATCATTCACCATGCATAATATTTATGTTTATAATATCATCCACTATATTTTTTACACTTATTGACCCTCTCAGTTCACCCATTATTATGTTTCATTTTTCTAGCACATGAAGAGGTATATTATGATTGACTTGTATGGACAATCATATTGTGGTGGATGTTCCCAATGGAACCTCTATGTTGTTTTTTGTTTCTTAATGTAATGTTAAACTTAGTTCTGTATCTGGATTTCCAAATCACCAAAACCATTTTTTCATTCATGATACAATTTTTTTTGTAATAATTCCAATGTAATGTATTAAGGAACTGAATCTGGGAAACTGGTGTTGGGTCTTTACATCTAACATATCCCCTAAGTCCTTAAATAAATTTCTCATATACAAGGATATTGCATGAAATGAATAACATGAATAAAACCACACTCTAGTAGAAATTTTACATGAAAAAACCTAGTCTCATCCATAATATAATCACTCGATCGTGGTCATGGAAATGCCAAAATGGAGTTCTCAATCCATAAATATTTCCAATAGGATCCTTGTCATCAATAAAAAAATTTATGAAATTTTCCTCATATGAAAGACAAATGGAAACAACAATGGAATATATAAAGGTAATTAAACATGCCATTACATATTCAATCAATGATATAAAAAGAGCATATTCCCCTATAAGTTCCATCCCATACTAACAATCTATGGTATCGTAAACCAAAAATAACCTATCTCCATGTGATATGATGTCCAACATCACACAATGTCACAAAAAAATACTACAACTTACTAACACCAATAGACACTCTGACCATTACATTCCTTGTATTCAGCTATGTTAGAAAAAATAAGATAAATATAGACCAAAATTTGTATTTAGGTTTCCAGAAAAAAATTATACTAGTATCCCACTAAGAGTACCATAAGAAGCCTTTAATAAATAAACCAATTATTCTAGTTTCATAAATACAAGGAATGAAATACAGTTTCATAAATTTTTAAACAAAAGATGGTAATTAATCCTTCCATATAAACATATAAAACATTATGAAATAATTTTTTTTTAAAATTCATGAACTATTTTCAATGTCTAGAGGATAGAAACATGAAATCTTAGTCCTAGGGTATATGAGCTCTAGGAAATTTTGGATCCTCCAAGGATGTTTAACATATAAGGATGTGTGTATTAATGATTTATAGTGTAAATCGATGATATGTAACAGAAAACCATTATAATGTGATTATCTTAAATCTATCCCCCTTTTAAGTACCCTAGGATCCCATGTATTATAATAGACAAATAGTTTCTTTTAAATTTCATAAAAATCCCACACATTGAGTATTCAAATTCATAATATAAATCATTTGGTGTCAATTTCACACATAAATACTCAAGAAACCTTTAAACAAAATAAATCATTCTTTGAAATAATTTTTCAAACATAATACCATAGAGAATATTATATTTCATAATTTTTGCCAAAAAATTATTATTTTTTATTCATAAATCATGTATTTAAAAACTTTTGATGCCAATTTATATTGATAATTAATGAATAGATCATAAAAATTCTTCTCATGGAACTACCTACCTCAAATATTTATTATTTTCTATTGCTAAATGGGATTACCAAGTTGAATACAAAGAAAGATCCAATGAATCCATAATATTCCAAAAACTGAAATAACCACATCAAAAAATTTGTGTTGAATGGATCCTGGGATGACATTTCCATTAGGTATAATGAATCTTGTGGTATATAGGCTATAATTTCAGTGTTGATGAAGGGAATCCACAAACCAAAAATCCCTTGATGAAATAAGATTAAACTTCACCAAAATTACAATTAGATGAAGAAGAGTGGACATTATTTATTACCCTTGAAATATTTTGGATATAAACTAAATAAAAATGAGGTATGGTGAGTAGTTTTAAATAGAAAAATTGTGTCATTGATACATTAAAAATTCTTCCATAAAAATCACACACACCTCATTCGATAAGCATAAATCCTCCCTAATGAATAGGTAGCTGATTTGGCATCTTCATATTTATAAAAATAATAAGAACATGAAAAACTAATTACCACTATGTTTATGGTGGATTAAATTTCACCATTCCAATGTTATATACTATAAAATCCTCGGACCCATACTCCAAGATCCTGTGTTGAAATACATAACCTTGAATTTACATCATTGATTCTAATAATTTTGACCTAGTTTTTTCCAAAAAACCTTTCAAAATAAAAATAAAAGTTCAAACACATAAATTATGGAAGAACATTTAGGTTTATAGTTTTATATAATTATGAAAATATATTATATAAAAATTCACAAGACTTTAAATGATAATTTTTCCCACTTAACCCAGATTTTCTTTTTAACATTAATACATCATCATAATTGATATAAAATCTATTATAGAATTAAATCATTAAATATAAATCATTAAATCACGGGAAAAATAAAACATAAAAAGGGTGATTATATATTATTAGTAAGGGAAAATGTAAGCATTAACAAATGAACTCAGTTCTTCTTTGAGGTACGGATCTCGAGTTTTCCATTTTTTCTTGGTTTAGTTGCTTAAATATAACCTATTGTGGATGATCGTTGATGTCGTGGATGGATTGGGGGTGTTCAAGAATAATTTGAAGTTGGGAACCCATAGTTTTGATGGTTTTGGTCCTATTTCTTTGTTAGAATAAATTGTGAAGTTCAGGACTCGTGGTTTATTAAATTGTGCGATGCTCGGTGGTATGGGATCATTGGATACACGGACAGATGATAACATGTGGTAGGTAACAAATGGACTTGCAGTAGGTTTGTAGTTTTAGAAAACCATGGAATAAACCTTCCACATGGTTGTAACATAGTCAGTAAACTATGCAGGGTAACCGTGAATGTGCCCCCATTCTCTTGCAGTGACCATGAAACTTGGCAGAGTGCTAGATAAACCATTCACCTAAACCAGGCGACCTAGTTAAATTGGTTAAAATGAAAAAAATTCCCCATAAATTTTTAAAACCTAAAAATAATTTCTCCCTCCATTTTTTCCCAGAAAATAGAAAACATGGGAGCTAACTTTTGACCCAATTCTAGGATTGTAGATACCTTTGTCATCTAATCTCTGACTCGAACACGGTTCGCCTCCTTGGATCTGAAACAGTAAGATCGGAATTCCTTTTTAGTATTTCTGGATTCTTATTGTTATGGATTGTTATATTACAATTTACGCTCATATTACCTAATATCCCAATATTTTTCTATTCTTCAAATTTCATCCAAACTAGGATGAATCAGAGCCTAATATTGGATGAGCTGTCTAACATGAACTTAAGTTAGGTGGTCTCGTGCCCGTTTTGTTTTTCAAGATGTTTCTATATGTCGTAGTGTAGCGAACCCATTTTTGGGGTTTCACCTTAATTTATAAATCAATCCTACTATTACCTATCATGGTTTATGTAATTGAATAGGTGTTTTAACGAATGTTATTTTTTGTATACCTGGAATAAATTCCACCCCATGGGTGAGTTTCCTAGAATGTTCTTTTATGGTCATTTGGCCTTAGATTCCTATGATTTATTCATTTGATTCCCTTTCATGGGTTTTTAAAAATTAATTTGATTATTAATTCAATTTTAATGTTATTAGAATATAATTTAATTGGTTAAAGGGTATGGTATGGTTGAATTTTCCCATGACCCATGTATTCCATTTCTTATTTAAGAATGTTTGGAGTGAATTTCATTATCTTTTAGTCTTTCCACGTGAGTTGAATAATGTTAAATCCATGTAATAGTTTAATTTGCGTGTGTTTCATATTATGATATGTATTACCATGTGATTAAATGAAATGGCATTCCTTATGATGTTATACCTTCCTTGAGTTACCCTTGTGAGTTGATTTATATTATATGATCTTGCTTTTTACCTTAGAATGCCTAATGAAATTTTTAAATGAACATAAATGATTAAAAGGTAAATAGACTTTAGTGAACCATGGATTGTGTTTTCAATTCCATGTATGGGCTCAAGTTACTATTGTTCATTTGTAACTCGAGTGAACCATGGATTCAGTTTGAATTCCTTGGACAATCTCAAAGGGTTAATTTTGTTTAATCCATGAGTGAACCATGAATATATTGAGGTATTCCATTGACAGGCTCATAGATTTTGTACTTATAAAATTTGAGTGAACCATGGATACATTTTTGCGATTCCATGGATAGGCTCATATAGGTTGTACTTATAATCCCTGATTGAACCATGGATCCATAGAGGGATGTCATAGATAGACACGTAGAGGTTATACTTATATACATAGTGAATAATGGATCCATTGAGGGATTACATGGATAATCTCAAGATGCATTTTACTATATGTCATGAGTGATACTTGGGGATTCCATATAGGACCACCAAGGATGGGCTCAGTGATGTGAACTTATACCACACCTAGAGTGATACCAGGTTCTTGAGAGGTTCGTAGGGATAGGCTTGTAGGGTGTTACTAGAAATTGAACCTAAATTGATTCTTTAAATCCAACATAGGAATGTCAAGTATGGTCTCAGTTTCTAACTGAATATTGAAATGGAATGATTTAGGATGAATCTTCCAAGACAAAACACAATATTGGTTCAAGTCTTCTATTATGCTTGCATAGAGGGGCTTCTGAGGAATCATTCCTACTTACAGTTATATGGGGGTTTTTGAGAATGAGATGGATCTTGAGACATAGAAATTCAATATGATTGAATAGGTAAATGTATCTAAATGGAAACCATATCATGTAGGAATTTTACTTTGAAGTTATCCCTTGTTAACTATTTTCTTATTATATAGTGTGTTTTATATATATTCACTAACTAATTAGCACAGACCATAGGTGGTTTCCTACTAGGATTTAGGCTCACACCCTATTTGGGTCATGTTTTAGACCCAAACAGATTATATGATTGAAGGTGTTGATAAGGGAAAGCACCCTCCTACGGGTACTTGAGAAGATTCTTAAGACTAGTAGAGCATGGGACCAAGTCAAGGCTTTTCATTCTACTAGGATTTTTATTGGATTTTTTCTACTTTTGGAACTACTATTATTAATGACTACAATTTAACCTATTTTTTCAATTTTATATAACATTTGACATGTATCATAATCTTGTATATGATATGAATTCTTGTTATTTATACCATCATTCTTCTATTATTTACTTCTTTTGTATGGTGTTAATACTTCTATTATTAGAATTTTATTGTATTCTGTTGTTTTACACTCTATTAATGAGGGAATATCCTCCCTACTATCACACATATTCCCCCACTACTAGTTAGAAGCCTATGGAATTTTGGGATATGCCCTTGAGGCCATGTGGCCAACCCGTCTTAGAGCAATGTTGAGTGGAATCCAGTTTCAGGACATTAAAAAGTGGTATCTTAGGTTTTTTCTTTTTTTTCTTTACTATTAAGTAACAATAGAGTGGTATAAGAGTGGAATAGAATTTATTAATAATATGTCATGTGAGTAGACAACCTGCATACAAGGAAAAGAAAAATTTACTCGAATTGAATTGTTGATTTTTGGATTTTGAGTTGTTACAATTGATTTGATTTCATAGTTGGGTGATGAACTTGTGTTGTGATGTTATTATTGATATTTTTTTATTTTATTACATTGAAACATGATGAGATGATGGTATTCCATCTCTTTCATCATATATGAACTATTTATAAATCATATTCCATTCATAACTTTCAGGACATTTAGAGAGAATTACTGATTTCATGCTATGTGATAGATGTCGTGATAGATATGCCTGCTATTTTGATAGGTATATTGGTATATATTATAAAATGGATTAGATGGATTTCAAGATTTTATCCCTATGGTTTATGGGCCCTCTTAGAACAGAATTTGGTGGATCATGTTCCTTCCTTAAGGATAATTGTGTTATGAGGTTCTATAAGTGGACATCAAGCATTGATTCATGGGGAGTATGGGACCTCGTGGATTGGAATTCGGCATACCCTTAGTTTACCCTTCTTAAAATGTATATGATAAATATGAAATGAATATGAAAATCTTTTGAAACTAAAATGGATTTTGGTAAAGAACATGACTAGACCTGACCTTGGTAGTGGTATTTGGGTAGTATCTCTCAAGGGTTTGACACATACACCTAACCCATGGGGAGGAACAGGGGTGAGTTCATAGATAAAGCTTTTAACATATCCTATTTTGATATCTACTTTTTTAATCCATTAACATGGATAATGATCTTGAGTTGAGGTGCATGTTTGGAATAATGTAGTTATTCCACCACAATGACCTCAGGATGTACACCAGGATGGTGGTGATGATCATACCCCAGATGTGGTAGGCCATGGGATAACAGTAGAACCTCTAGTAATGCTAGTAGAAAAACCAGCTATTATACTAGACACAGGTGAGGATGAATAGTCCCATGAAGGCTTTATGAGGTTCATGAAACCCTTTTAGGAAACACCAAAGCCTTCTATATCTATGGAATAGCAGAGGAGAGGGTTCCAACATCAGCATCCCCCCATGTTTTTGGGGGATGGAAGACCATAGGCTGTATAGTCATGGCTATATTCCATTTTTTCTATCTTTGAGAATTTAGAGACACCTCCTGAGAGGAGGGTGAAGTTCACGATTTATATTCTACGTGATTCCTCCAATAGATGGTGGGATGTTATGGAGAGTCATAGAGATATATAATCAGGTGATTTTTATATAGTATTCTATGATTACTTCTATATTGAGAAGTTGAGGGATAATAGAGATTGGGAGTCTATGCATCTGGGACAGGTTGCACTATTATTTAGAGAATACATAGCCCGTTTTACTACAATTTGGTGTTTATCACATATTCTGATGGGTGTTGATGTATTGAAAGCAACCCAATTTAAGCATGGTATCAGGTATGACATTTGATTAAGGATGAATGTATTCAGGTTGATTATTGTATCTACTATAGTATATCTGGTGCTGAATACAAATCATAACCCAAGGGAGTCTGGAGGTGTGTCTAGGGTGGCCCGACACCTAGATCTGGTACTATCTCAACCGAAATTAGGAAGAATCATTTAAATTTATCTCACAATGATATCAGAATTCAAAACGTATCTTCATGAATCTAGGTATGATTATACCAGTATGACATGCATGGGAATATGAGGCAATAGTGTTTACGGGACCGAGTCAAGTGTCAGTATTATGGAAATATGGCCCATATATAGCTCTTTTGTAAAATGTTTCAATAGTGTCCTATGATATAGGTTCTTCACCAACTCCA
Source organism: Viscum album (assembly GCA_963277665.1). Lineage (NCBI taxonomy): Eukaryota > Viridiplantae > Streptophyta > Magnoliopsida > Santalales > Viscaceae > Viscum > Viscum album. Next base: position 1,473,099,177 of record OY728161.1, read on the forward strand.
CATTCTGTATCAGGCTCTATAGCTTCTCACCAGACATGGATCTATATTTCAAGAGGCTGTTTAGAATGAGGTGGTGGTTGTGGCCATGCTAGCCAAACCCGAGGATTACAATGATAGAAGGGTGGATCAGCTCATGGTAGCCATCTAGTGTCACATGGTCTCAGTACAAGCTTGGAATATGTAGTGAAATATACCCAGTATAAGAAATATCTCAATCCTTCTACTATCATAGGTACTATTCTAGTAACCACCTTTTTAGCTTCTGTGCTTTTTTGATATAGGTGATTTTTATTATTTCATATTTATGACTATTTTAGAGAGACTTGGGCTCTATGTTCATAATTATAATGGTAATATGACACTAGAAAAACTGTTAGGGATAAGTATAAAAGGTGTGCATTAGTGTAGTGAGTTCCCCTTTGAGGTTGGTGGGTGTCACTTCTTTTGGGACCTCTACATCCTTTAGATGATAGACATTTATATCATTCTTGGGATGAAATGGATGGTTTCTTTTCATGCATTTTTTGATTTCTATCATCATAGGGTTATTTTTATGTCACCAAGGGGTGGATCGTTTCTATACATGGATGATTAAATGTCTAAGAGAGATGATCTTGACCCAAGTATCATGGTTTGGGAAGGCTAACAGCCCAAATTGTGATTTTATATCTGGATGACTAGGGAACACATAAGATTTATTTCCTTCCAGTAGTTATTCACTTCATGGATGTCTTTCTGGATGACTTTTCTTGTTTACCTTCAGTGAGAGAGGTAGATTTCTCTATTGAGCTAGTTCTAAGAGCTACACCAGTATCCATTCCACCTTACAGGATAGATACAATGGAGTTGCAAGAGATCAAAGATAAGATAGACGACTTAAAGGAAAAGGGTTTCATCTAACCTAGTACTTCTATATGATTTTATACAATCTTTTTTGTGGAAATGCTAGAGGATACCCTCAGGTTATATGTGGACTATCAAAAATTGAAACAATTTATGGTTAAGAACTGGTATCCTCTTCCACAAATAGATGATATCTTCAAACACCTCTGTGGATCATGGGATTTCTAAAATATTAATTTGAGATCTAGTTATCGTCAGATGCATGTTAGATCATCATACATACCTCACAGATTCTTTTAGAGTAGGTATGGTATGTATGAATATTTGGTAATGTCGTTCGGTCTCATGAACAAGCTAGTGATCTTTACAGAATTGATCAACTGTGTGTCACATCCTTATTTTGACTTGTTTTTTGTGGTTTTTGTGGATTATATCTTTGTGTATTCTCATAATTGGTCTGACCATTCCATGTATCTTGAGATCATTTTTAATACGCCGAGATAGCATCAGTTATATGATAAGATCACAAATTTCTACTTCAGTATGGATCAAGTTCACTTACATGGTCACATCATCTTAGAGATGGGAGTATCAGTGATCCCAAAGAAGGTGAGAGTAGTATATTATTAGGAGAATCCCAAGAACATCATTGAGGTGTGGTGATTATTAGGAACGCCTAGTTTATATAGACACATAATATAGGACTTGTCACATTTAGTATCACCATTAATGGTCTAGACTAAAATGGGTATGAATTGTGTGTGGACATATTTCTGTGATACTACCTTTCAAGAGATTAAAAGGATATTGATTTCAACACCGATACTGATTTTTCTATATCCGAGTAAGATCTACACTGTGTACTGTGATGAATCAGGTATTGTTCTAGGAGCAATTAGTATGTAGGGGGGTTTCATTATTGCATATGGGTCTCAGTAATTGAGGAAACAAGTTAGAAATTACGTTACACATGATCTTATGTTACCTATGGTTGTTCACACATTAAATTGTTGGATACATTACTTACTGGGAGAGAGTTTTTTTGTATGCACGGACCACAATAGCCTCAAGTACATATTTACATAGTGTTATCTGAATTTGAGGTAGTGAAGGTGGGTGGAATACCATTATTATTTTGATATTGATTTTGCCTAAATACCTAGTAATGGCAATGAAGTAGTTGATGCACTGAGCAAGAGGACTCAGATATAGGTAGTGCAACATGCCAGTAGCAAGTGGCAGCTTATGGATCTATTCTCAGATATGCACTTGGAGGTGCATTATAGTCATGGGAAAAGATTTATTTCATCCTTAGTTGTTACCACTTCTCTATTGGAAAGTGTAAGGATAAAGCATCTATTAGATTTTGAGGCCTAGTTCTACATGAGATTGTGGTATGTGAGGACCCTCCTCTGGGATAAACCATAGGTGAGTCTGATGTTATACTTTTACATGGTCATGTTTGGGTTTTAGTAGACATGACTGAAGGGAAGATGTGGGACTTTTATGCCTCTGTATGGTTTGTTCATCCTGGTGTCCCCAAGATGTGTCAATATTTATATCCTCAGTATTTTTGGATAGGTATCAAAAGAGATGTACCAGGATTGGTCCCGAGGTGCTCCGTCAATCAGTAGGTGAAGGAAGAACATGAGCGACCAGCCTAACTTTTATAGCAGTTACACATTCTTGAGTGTAAATGGAATGAAATCATGATGGATTTCATAATAGTTTTATCGTGGCCAGATCAACGCAATGATGTCTCTTGGGTTATTTTTTATTTGATCATAAAGGTTTCAAATTTCTTACCAATCAATGAATCCTTCAGTGTTGATGAGCTTTATAGGTCATACATCCTTGAGATTTTATAAAAACACGGTGTCCCTCATTGTATCATTTTATATAAGGATGTCCGGTTTACTTATACTTTATGGAATGGACGCAAGATGATACTGGTTACACATGTTCTTTTGAGCATAGCTTACTAGAATCAGATAAATGGCAGTCATAATGCATGATTTAGGTGATTAAGGAATTCTCTGAGATTCCATAATAGATTTCGAGGGATCTTGGGAGAGGCATAATCCCCTGGTTTATTTTTCTTATAATAATAGATTTCTGGATACTATTTGTATGGCACTATTTAAGTATTTGTATGGTATTACATGATAATAACCTCTATGTTGAAAGGAGGTAGGAGAGGCATCTATGTTGGGACCTCATCTTGTAGAGGTTACCACTAAGCAGGTTTAGTTTATTCAAAATCAGATGGATAGTGTGTAGTCTTGTCAAAAGTATTTTATTAATCTCCATAAATGACCTCTAGAGTTTGAGGATGGGGATTGGGGTTTCCTACATGTTTCACCGAGGTTGGGGCACAACAGGATCATAATATAGGGTATGCTTTCACCAAGATACATCTGACCATTCGATATTCTAGAGAAATTTGATCCGGTTTTCTTTTCGGTGGTAGTTACGTCAGAGGTACCTTGCTATGAACGATGTCATCAAATTTTCTCATATTTGATGTTACTTTTAAGACCCATATCACACTTTTTAGTCTGAGGAGGTTGATTTATAGTGAGAGAAATCCTTTTAGGAGCATCTTATAATAATTTTGGATCATAACAGGAAGGTTATCCTAATCTAGACTACTCCATTAGTACAGGTTCTATGGATGCAAAGACGAGTGTAGGAAATGATCTAGTAGAGGGAGGACAATGAACAATCGTAGTGGTCATAGTTGTTCTAATATGTTTCTTCACCACCCTTGGAAGAGAAATTCAAGGAAAAATTGGTTTAAGGGGGGGGGAAGTTTGAAAGAACCCTTGTCTTCTTTGAGGTATAGGTCTTGAGTTTTCCATTTATTCCATAGTTCAGTTTCTTAAATATGACATATTATGCATGCTCGTTGAGTTCTTGGAATGATCAAGGGTTTATGGGGCTCATTCGATGTTGGTAACCCAAGGTTTGGGGTGTTTAGGACCTATCTCATAATTATTAGAAACTGTACGAGTCAGGAAGAAGTGTTTATTAAACTACGTGATGTTGGGAAGTAGGGAATTATTGGCCGCAAGGTTAGAGGATAACATGTGGTAGGTACTGCATGGCTGTGTTGTAAGTCTTCAGTTTTAAAAGACATTAGAAGATGCTTTTCATGTGATTACATCACCATTGGTAAATTGTGGGGGGTAACCATGCGTGTTACCCATTTCTCTTATAGTGACAGTGCGACTTAGCGAATTGTTAATCAAATTATGAGATTAATCTATGCTACATAGTTAAATTGGAAAAAATGAATATTTTTCCCAGAAATGTTTCTAACCAAAAAATCTATTCTCCCTTCTTCATTGTGCACCAAAGGGAAAATATGGGAGCTCTCATTTGATTAAATTCTAGGATTTCAGATCCCTTTACCGCCCATTCTCTAATTCAAACTTTGTTCATATCTTTGGATACTCAATGTTAAGACCTCAATTTATTTTTTTCCTTTCTTAATTCTTATAGTTATCGATTGTGCTATTTGGATTTAGGCTCATATGACCTAATATCATGTTCTTCATCAGTTCTAAAAATTTCTTCCTAACTGGGATGAATCAGGGCCTGATACTAGATGATCTATCTAGCACAAACCTAAGGTAGCTTGTCTTGTGACTATCGCAATTTTTCAAGCTATTTATATATCTTAGAGTGTTGCATGCCCATTTTTAGGGTGTCTCTTTAATTTGAAAATCAACTCTATCATTAACTATTGTTATTTAGGTAATTTAATATGTGTTTTAAAGAATTTTATAGGTTTAATACCTAGAATAATTGCAACCCATTGGGTTACTTTAATTTAATTCCCTTTTATGGTCATTTGGCCTAGGATTCTTATAAGTAATACCTTTTATTCCATTTAATGGGTTGATAAAAATGAATTTGATTATTAATGTGATTTAAATTTTGTTATATTCCAATTAAATTGGATAAATAGTATGGGATTGTTGACTTTCTTGGTGACCCATGTATGTCATTTCTTATTTAAGCATGTTTGGAGTGAATTGCTTTATCGGTTAATCAGTCCATGTGAGTTGAAAAATATTAAATCCATGTAATAGTTTAATTTTCATGTGTAGAATATTATGAGAAGTATGCCCATGTGAGTAAATGGAAGGCCAAGACTTATGATGTTGGTCTTTTCTTGAGTCACCCTTGAGAAGTGAGTTATATTATATTCTATTAGTTTTGACCGTGGCATAACTAATGAAATTTTAAAGTGATCTCAAATTATTAAAAAAATAAATATTCAGGATTGAATCTTGGATTCAGTTTAGAATTCCATAGATGGGCTCATGTGGCTATTGTGATTTTTTTCCATGAGTGAACCATGGTTTCCATTTTTAATTCCATGGATGGGCTTAAAGGGTTAATTATGTTTAATCCATGGGTGAACCATGTATCCATTAAAGAATTCCATGGACATAATCAAAGAGTTTATACTTATAATACATGATTGAACCATGGATGCATTAAGGAATTTCATAGATGTTCTCATAGAGGCTATACTTATAATCCATGAGTAAACCATGGATCCATTAAAGGATTCCATGTACGAGATCATAGAGGTTGTAATTATATACTGAGTGAATAATGGATCCATTGAAGGATTCCATGGACATGATCAAGAAGCATATGACTATATGTCATGAGAGATACATTAGGATTCTTTATAGGATCTCCAAGGATGGGATCTGTAATGTGAAATTATACCACGCTGAGAGGGATGCCAGTTTCTAGAGAGGTTCTTAGGGATGGGCATATAGGGTGTTGGTGAAAATTCTACGTGGTGTGATACATAAATTTCACAATTGGAATGTTAAGGACATGCTTAGGTTATAATTGAATATTGAAATGAAGTGGTTTATAATGAGTCATCCAAGCCAAAGAACAAGCTTGTGTTCGTTCTTCACTTATTCTTTCTTATATGTCCTTTTGAGGCATCTGTTGTGCTTTCAGTTATACGGGGGATGCCGACTATGATCCAGATCATGAGAATTGTAAATTCAATAGAATTGAATTGTTAAATTTATCTAAATTGAAACAAGACCATATAGGATGTTTACAGTTGAGTTCTCCCTTTCTTATGGTTTTCTTATTGTATACTGCCTATTATGTATATTCACTGACTAATTGTCATAGACGTCAGGTGGTTGCCTATTGGGATTTAGTCTCACACGTTGTTTTGGTCATTTTTCGAACCTAATAAATTTATATTATTGTAGGTATCAACATGGGAAAGTTCCCCCATACAGGAACTTTAGATGCTTCTTAAAAGTAGGTGAGAATTGGACCAGGCTAAGGCTTGTGATGATACTGGGATTATTTTTAATTTTTTTGTACTTTTGGCACTTTTATTTTATATGATTGTAGTGTAACCTCTTTTGGATGTTTTATAGAACATGTGACATGTATCATCATCTTGTATATGATATAACTTATGGATTTTTGTGCCATCATTCCACCACTATTTACTTCTGTTATAGAGTATTTCTATTTCCACTATTAACCTATTATTGTATTTTAGTGTGTTACACTCACCTAATGGGGCATAGTATCCCTACTATCGCACCTAGGCCCTTTCAACTAGTCTACAACCTGTTCCATTTGGTGAGATGCACTTGAGGCCATATGAATAACTAGAAATAGAGCACTGTTTAGTAGATTCCAAGTTCGGGACTTTATCACCATCAGTGAAAATAATAATATAATAATGGTGTTATGAGATAATAAAAAATAATGACGATTACAAATGAATATTTATACACAAAATTACCTCAATCATCACAGATGAAAATATGGAAAAGGTTAGAGTCTTTATAATAAATAATAAGAATCCATGTTATGTCAATCTCGATCATGAAGATCTTAATAAACTCATAAATTGAAATTAAAACTATTTTTGGTGACATGGATAATCAATTTTATAAAAAAACATTGCAAATAATTTAAAAAGTGTTTTAATTGGAATAACAATATGGCCGACATCCAATATAATCATTACCAAATGCATTGGATATTTATAATGGGGATCACCCTTCATATAATATATATTAGGATCACCCATTTTCTATGAGTTATATTGGGGATCAACCCTTCGTATAAGCTATATCAGGATCTCCCTTTAGTTGTAATGGTTCTCAATCCTTTGTATAAGTAGTATCAGGCTCACCTGCTTCATATAGTTCTCAAGTACTATGGATAAAACACTTTCATCATAAAAATCATAAAATATTGTTAACCCATGGGAATGAAATGGGTTTCAAATCAATATATTTTAAAAATAATTGACTCGTGGAAAAGAGAAAAGTTCTATAACAATATCATTGAAACATGGTTTTCCCATGGAGAGGAAATGGGTTCCATACCAATGTCATTGAAACACGGTTATCATGTGAAAAAGAAACGGGTTCCCTAAAAATCTTTTTGAAACATTTTTTTTCTTTCGAGAAAGAATGGGTTTCATTAAAATTCCATTGAAAGATGGTTATCCTATGGAAAAAAATAATTTCCTTAACAATCTCATTGAAACATGACTAACCCATGAAAATTAAATGGGTTCTATAATAATCTCTTTAAATCAAGATTAAACCATAGAAAAGAAATGGGTTTTTAACACCCCATGGTATTAGAAATAAATATTGAATGAATGAAACAATGGGTCTATACAAAACACCACTTTTTTATAACTTAGTGTGTAAACATAATTATTTTTCCACCTCTTTGGTTTGAAATTCGAAAAACTGACATACACAATTGCATTCTGTAAGATATTTAGAGTCTCATAGGACACACTTGATTTTTGGGTGAATAGAATCATACCATTATAAAAAGTAATATGAAAAGTAATATGATTTTATTAATAGTAAAATTTATTATTATTTTATTTTGTTATGGTTATAAGATAATGAGATTTTGATTAATTTTTCAATGTGATATAAAATAAAAATTAGTTTCAAAATGGTTATTTTTTAAATAAACTATAATTTTATTTAAAAATTAAATTAATAATATTTAGAAAATTATTTTAAAAAAACAGAGTTCATTTTTGAATTTTACACATCGAAAATTGGTTATGGTGAAGTTTTGGGATTTTTCTGAAATGATCAAAAAATTTATGAATAGTAAAATATGGTAATTTACCGTATATATACATTATGAGTTAAATTCACTATTTATTTCATAATAGATTATGTAATAAAACTTAGTTATAAATCACATGCACTTATTGATATTAGGGGTCACATTAATCAAAATTATTTTTTTTTCTTGAGGGAAATAAAAAAATAATGAATAAGATATTCACAAATCACTCCTTTTTGCCATTATAACTCCCCCCCATTCTCTCTTCTCTGCACTCCCAATAAACATTTAAGCTCCTCACAGTTCTATCCAAATACCATTACATAGTCACTCCCCACATCCAATAGCTATTGTTCTTACCCAACGACTGAAACCCCTTCCCTTAAGGAGGCTCTCAAGTAGGTTATTTCAAGAGGTAAAGCATCTTTATTTTTCATTTAGTTTCATTTCAATTTATCCACTTTTCTAATTATCTCTTAACCTCCTCTACCCAATTTATCCTTATAAATCTATTGTAATCTATATACTGGAATTATACCATTTTAATTTAATAACCATTATCAATCTTCTTACTCTGTCTCTCTTTCTCTCTTATAAATGGAATCATCATATGTGAGATTCCAATTTACAACCATTGTGGATGAAGAAGTTTTTTCATTCAATTTATCCTTCATTAATGGTCATAAAACCATTTTTATGGTTTAACTAGCCTATAAAATATTTATTATAACATATTTAATATTCAGTAACCAGTATATGTACATTGTATTAAATCATATGACCAAAGTAGTTCCTAATAATCAAAATACTCCTAAAATAATCTAAGTGATTGTCATTAATATTTCATCGAATGATTCATCCTCATTCAATGTAACCAAATGATATTAATAAACGTTAAAACCTATGTAATTTCATAAATAATATTTAAATCAAATTAAATATATTTACATACATTCCACATGAACATCCATACTCATATACAAGTATACTGATTATGAAAATCAAGAAAACAAACACTCTAGAACAACATGATTCAATATTAAAACTTATCAGTAAGGATATAAATGAACTAAAAAGAATTATGATGAACTAAATAAATGTATAATTGGTTCTTAATTAGGTTTTAATTAGTCTAATTCCATATTCCAGGATTATAAGAACAATAATGGAACATTCTAACCTAAGGTAAGGGTTTACCACCCGAACCTCCATTTTCATTTGGGATACATTTATTATCTACATACATAAATTAAATTATTATTAATTGATATTTACAACTCTGAATTTATGTATTAATGTTCAATATATGTGTACCAACCAGATTAAAAACTTCATTTAGGTGGAATTATGTGTTTTAAAAGGATCCTTTAAAAATCATTCAAGAAATACAAGCCCGACTGAATAGAATTTACCAAAATTATACCTATTTTCAAGGGAACTATATATCCTGTTTTTAACAAACATTATTTTCATTAAATAACTAATTTTATTATCAAATTACTATATTACTTAATTTCTGGTTTTATACAATGATTTTTCCAAAAGAACTCCTCTTTTCAAAGTAAAAGATTAATTATCTCAAGAATTACTCGATTATTTTATAAGAGTATTTTCATCTATTTCAACACACTTGTTGATTATTTTGTATTATTTGGACTAATATTTTATGATATAATATTCAATATTATATTTAATGGGTTATGATCAATTTTATGATGGATTTTTTGTTTTTGATACCATTTATATTACTACTCATAATGGTTAGTGATTATGTTATAGATTGGGGAATGTTATTTACATCTCATGTCTATATGTTGCTTATGTTTATCACCATTCATGTGAGGAATGCATTGGACTTATTATGTGATTTTAGGGGACTGATATATCCCCTTTATGAATTGGTGGGTCTCATGAGACAAATAGATTTGGACTTGGCTGAGGTCTTTCCCATTTTGAAATATGGTTTTGGTAGAGGCCTTAATCATTTTTAGACGTCTCGACTGAGGCCTTGATGATAAGTTTTAGAATGTCATGAATATGCATTTTCCTCCATATGAATCTATAAATTGATATTTCATTATATTATTCTACTATAATAATACACATAAATATGTTTTATTATGTAAATAGTTACTCATCTCATATTCCTTCTATATTATGTTCAGGTTTTTTTAAAGACATGTGTTTTCATTTATTCACCATGTCTAATGTTTTTGTTGTCTTCGTCTATATTATTCATCCTTACCGAGCCTCTGATTTCACACATTATTATGTTTCATCTTTTCATGACATGAAGTGATATATTATTATTGACTTCTTGGGATAATTATAGAGTGGTGGTTGTACCCAGTGGAACTTTTATTTTGTTTTTCTTTTCAAATTGTAATGTTGAACATATGTTCATATCTTGCCTCCAAAATAAACTAAACTAATTGGTCATTAGGGATCATGTTATTTATATATATTACAATTTAATAAAATAAGGCTCCATATCTAGGCATCCAGGGTTGTTTCCTTATAGTTGGTATCAGAGGAAGTTTAATACAAAATGTGAAAAGTAGATTTATAAAACGTAGATTAAGGAACCATCCCCTAAGAGTTTCCTTGAGGATAGACATACAATAACATCCTAGTATTTTAGTAAGTAATAGATTTTATGGATCATTCTAGAAAATAAATCCATTTTTTATGTACTAGAAGTGGATGTGTCTCTCGCATAAATTTAACTAGGAGTGATAAACACTGATAATGTGATTCGAGCTTGACTAAGGGTATCCTGGTACACGACAACGGGCCTCACAACGCAAATTTTCTAAAACTCTTAGGGGATATTCATAGATAATTCACATTTTCTTTACAATCCATAATGAAGGATTTAAGTGTAAGCTTATCCTCATAGAAACCATGTTTGTGTTTATGGGATTATCCATGCATAGAATTTAAATTTACGCTAAGTAGTTTTCTTATATTAAGATTATAAATTATGATTCATAACCTAATCTAGTGTATCTCATTATCTAGAAATGGTACCTAGTGGAATAAATTGAAACCAAATGAACAATCTTATCCCATATAGGTATTTCCATCTGATGCAAGATAATGACGTTGGCTTTGGAGGTATGACTGATGCTGAGAAACTTATAACTATGCTGGGAAAATTAACTCAGTTTAGGAATAATAATGTTACCCATATATAGCATCTTAATCCACAACATCAAGAAGATATGTTGGATCTATTTATGTGACAAAATACACCATCATTCAAAGTGACTACAAACCCATTTGTAGATGAGTAGTGGATAATTTCCCAAGAAAGGATATTTATTTTTTTGGGATTTAACGAAAGAGAGAAAGTCTTCATTGTAGTTTCTTGTCTATAGGGAGATGAAGATCAGTGGTGGTCATTAATCAAAAATAAAAATGAGGAGGAAGAGATATAAGATATGGAATGGAGGGACTTTAAGAAAATATTTCTAGATAAATACATTCCTTGCGAACAAAGAGCGTATATGGAAATACAGTTTATTAATTTTAGGCAAAAAGAAGATGAGAATGTTGAAAAGTATAAAGTTTACTTCAAAATGATAGAAAGGCATGTTCTGGACTATATATTAAATACAAGGATAAATACTGTTCAATTTTTTAGTGTCATAAAGCCATTCCTCCGATGGTAACTAGTCTCCAAAAGTTTTTCATCATATAAAGATATAGTTTTATGTGATATCAAGACAGAAAAGGAATTATCTAAGTCATGTGACATGAACAGAAATCAAGAAAAAAAGGATGGTTGTAGAAAAATATAGAAAATGAAATTTGGAAATGGGGAATAAGGGAAGAGTTGAATTTCAACCGTGTGATAATTGTGGAAGGAAACACCTTGGTGCCCGCATAAAAGGAAGAGTATGCTACAAATTTGGATATAAAGGCCATATTTCTGGTTATTTTAAGGGGAATAATGAAGATATTATTTTTCAATTCTATAATTTTAAGTATATGGGACATTATGCTAATGATTATCCAATGAATTAAGGAAACATTCCATAAAAAAGGCTAAGGGAGAGGGGACAAGCTTATGTGATCATATATGCTAATATTGAAGTTACTAATGATGTAGTGGAAGGTAATTTAATCATTTAATCAAACTTAGCTAATGATTTATTTGATTCTATATCATCTCATTCTTTCATATCCTCCCAGTATTCCAAGAAAATTAGATATTTTTAATTATATTTACAAAGGGAGTTGTCAGCCAAAACTCTTAAGGGAAGTATCATTGCAACAATGTTGTGTCAGGAAGTCCCGATTATGGAATTTATGCATGATTTATCTAATGATTTTATTATCATACCCATGTTTTACTTTGATATAATCATCATTATGGATTGGATTTCGAACCATGATGTGAAAATTTATTTCAAGAGGAAGAAGAATACAATTTTTTGTGACGATGTCTAATCCCTAATCTTTAGGGTAGAAACATCACCATATGGTTCTCATCTAAATCCACCCCCAGTAGGTCTACTGAATTCAATTATTGGGGAGGAAGTGAGTGCAATGATTGTGGGTGAGGAATGGAATGTTTAGATTGAGTATGTACTGATTGTGAAAGAATTTATTAATGTGTTTCCATAGGATTTATCAGGACATATTACAGATCATGAAATTGAGTTTTCCATTAACTTAATTCATGATTCAAGGCCGAGATCAAATACCCATTTTATAATAGCCATTGTGGAGTTTGTTTAACTAAAGAAACAACTAGAATAATTAAGTGATAAAGGAATTATTCACCCCATGTTTCTCCATGGGGATCATATGTTCTTTTCATTAATAAAAAATACGGATCTATGAGGTTATGCATTGACTACCAGGAGATCAATGCTATAAAATAAAGAAAAAGTATCCCCTACCTCTCATTGATTATTTATTTGATCAACTTCATAGGGCCCAATATTTTTCTATGATTGATCTTTGATCTATATATCATCATTTATGTGTGAAGAAGGAAGATATTCCAATGATAGAATTTTGAACTAGGTATAAGCATTACGACTTTACAGTAATTCATTTTGGACTGACTAATGCACCCTCTATTTTCATGGATATAATGAATAGTGTTTTCATGGAATATCTTCATGAAATTGTGGTGGAATTTATTGAAAAAATCATGGTATACTCCTAAATATATAAGGGTCATAAAAATCACTTGCGCACTATTCTGAAGACTCCTATAAAAAATGAATTATATTGGATGATTAAAAAGTGTGAATTTTGGATTCAATCAATTTCCTTTCTTGGCCACATTGTCTCTAAATATGGAATATTTTTTTATCCTACGAAGACAAAATATTGTGCAAAAATTTCCCACTTCAACGAACATATTTTAGGTATGTATTGTTTTGGTTTACCATGTTATTATCGGCGTTTTGTTCAGAACATCGCCCGTTTAGAAAACCCAATGACCATGATTACACGTAAAGGGTTTAAGATCGTATGGAAATAAGAATTTGAGGACTATTTCGAAGAACTGAAGGAAAGATTTTTGAATTCATTAATATTGAATCTACTGTTGGGGAATTATGGGTTTCATATATATATATTGAAACAACAAATAAATGACTTGGATGTGTCCTTAGGAAAAATTATAGAGTTATTGCCTAGGCATCAAGGTAGTTAAAAATTCATAAACAAAACCATCCTACTCATTATCTTGAGTTAGAAGTGGTAATTTTTTCTCCAATGATATGGAGACATTATCTCTATGGAAAATAATGTGAGATATATAAAGAACATAATAGTATAAAGTATATATTCTAACAGAAATAAATCAACATGAGGCAAAGGTGATGGATTGAACTACTCAAGGATTATGATTGTACTATACACTACTACCTAGGAAAGGAAAACAAGGTAGTTGATGCATTGAGTATGAAGGATCATGGAGTTCTCAACAAAATGAGGATTGAAAAGCATCCGTTGTACATAGATCTATTGAGGAAGGATATGGTAATTATCAAATAAAGGTGAAATATGACTAATTTTTCATTTAGTGGCCCAACCATATTTATTATGAAGGATTAAAAGTTCTCATCCTGTTGATGAGAACCTACAAAAGAAATTTAATGTTGTGAAAGATGGGATGATGGCTGACATTGTGTGTGAAGATAGTGTTCTGAAATTTGGGAAGAGGATTTGGGTTCTAGCTATACCCGATCTAAAAAGGGAGTTATTGGATTATGCTCCTAGTTCAAATTTCTCCATACATCCTGGTATTAGTAAAATGTATATATATTTGAAGGAGTATTTTTGGTGGGATAACACAAAGAGGTAAATTAAGGATTATGTATCAAGATGTTTAGTTTGTCAATAAGTGAAGGCTGAAAAACAACATCAAAAAGGATTCATGTAACCTCTACCTATTCTTACATAGAAATGGGATGAAAGCACCATGTATTTTTTACTAGATTACCCAAAACTCCAATCATGAATGATGAAATATAGGTAATTGTAGATTGACTTATGAAATCTGCACATTTCCTAAGTATAACAAAGGATTTTCTACTATAGTGCCTAGAAAGACTCTATATCAATGAAGTTGTGAAACTTCATGCATGATATCTCTCAATGTTTTTTGATCATGATCCATGATTTAGATAGAAATTAGGTAAAGGACTTTAGAAACCATTGGATAATGAGCTTCATTTGAGTACTGCTTATCACCCTCAAACTGATGCGTTTTCAAATAGGATGATCCAAACCTTACAAGATATGTTGAGATCATTTTCACCTGATGTTCATGGAATGTGGGATCAATATTTACCTTTAGTGGAGTTTTCATACAATAATAGTTTCCATTAATTTATTCAAATGGCACAATATGATTCATTGTATAGAAAGAGATTTCATACACCAACTTATTGGGATGAAGTTGGAGAGAAATGAAGCTTGTGGGCCCAGAGTTTGTAGAGGAAACAACAGTAAAGGTAAAGAGCATTCAAGGCCATATTAATTCACAAAAAGGAAGACAAAAAAATACGCATATAATAGAAGGATGGATTTTGAATTTCAAGTGGGAGATCATGTTTTCTTAAAAGTATCTCCATGGAAGGATGTTTTAAGATTTGGGAAGAAAGGGAAACAAAGCCCTAGGTACATAGGCTCGTTTGAATTTATGGAGATAATTAGAGTTGTTTCATATCATTTGGATATGAAACCTAGCTTGTCTAAATTACACAATGTGTTCCATGTATCACTATTGAGAAATTACTTTCCAGACCCAATGCATATCCTCACTTTATAAGGTATGGAATTGGAACCAGATATATCGTACCATGAAGAGCCTATTCGGATTTTGGACCCTAAAGAATACGTGTTGAGGAATCGAATGAATATAATGGTATATATAATTTGGATAAATCATAAAATTTAAGAGGCAATATGGGAGCTTGAGGATCTTATGATGAAGACCTATCCAAATATTTTTGTGATGTAACATTCTGTGAATTTTAACGACAACATTTTTGTTAGTAGGGGAAAATGTAACACCCCATGGTTCTGAAAATAAATATTGTATTCATGAAACACTAAGTTTCTAAAAAACACCACTTTGTTATATCTTATTTAGTAAACATAATATTTTCCACCTTTATGAATTGAAATTTGAAAAAATAACATACACAGTTGTTTTTAGTAAGATATTTAGAGTCTAATAAGGCACACATAATTTTTGGAAAATAGTAACATACCCTTGTGAATATTAATATGTATAGTAATATGACCCTTATTAATATTAAATATTAATATTATTTTATTTTATTAAGGTTATATGATAATTTGATCTTGATTAATTTTTTAATGTGATATAAAACAAATTATAGTTTTAAAATAGTTATTTTTTGAATAAAATATGATTTTATATAAAAATTAATTTAATTATAATTAGAAACTTATTTTCAAAAAATGGAGTTCATTTTTTAATTCTACACATAATGAAATGGTTAGGGTGAATGTTTTGGATTTTTCTAAAATACTCAAATGTTTGTGAATAGTAAAATATGATAATTTGTCGTATATATACATTATCAGTTAAATTCTTTATTCCTAACATCATGGATTATATAAGCATAGTTAGTTCAAACTGAAATGATCATATTACTTTTAGGGGTCACATGAATCTACACTATTGGTTTTCATGAAGTAACTAATAAAATTATGAATAAGGTATTCAAAAATCACTCCCTCCCCCACTAACCCCCCCCCCCCCCCCACTGCCTCTTCTCTTCACTCCTATAAGCCTTTAATATCCTCATAGTTCTCCCTAAATACCCATCCTAAGTCACTCTCCACGTCTATGAGCTCTTTGTCTTTCCAAAATACAAAACCCCTTCCCTTAAGGAGGTTCTCAACGAGGTTATTTTAGTAAGTAAAGCATCTTTATTTTCATTTAGTTTCATTTCAATTTATCTTCTTTTCTTATTCTCTAATAAACTTCATTGTATAATTAATCCTTATAAATCCAGTTTCATATATATACTTTAATTATTCCTTGTTAATTTAATAACCATTATCAATCTTCTTACACACTCTCTCTCTCTTATAAAGGAAATCTTTGTCTGTGGGGTTCCAATTTACAACCTTCGTGGATGGCGAAGTTTTGTTATTCAATTATTCCTTCATTACTAGTCATGAAACTATTTTTATAGTTTAACCAGACTATAATATATATATATTATGACCTATTTAATATTCAGGAACTAGTATATGTACCTAATGTTAAATCATATGACTGATCTAGTTCCTAATAATCAAAATACCGCTAAAATACTGTAAGTGACTGTCATAAATATTTCATCTAAAGATTCTTCCTCATTCCATGTAACCAAATGTCATAAATGACCTTTAAAACCTAATTATGTTCATAAATAATCTTTAAATTCAATTATGGATATTTACAATCATTCCAAATGAAAATCCATACTAATATACAATTATATTGATGATGAAAATCAAGAAAACACACACTCCAGAACAACAAAATTCAATATTATAACTTATCAATGTGGATATTAATGAACTAAAAAAATTATGATAAACTAAATACATGTCTAATAGGTTCTTAATTAAGTTATTAATTAGTCTAATTTCATATTTCGGGATCCAAAGGTCAAGATCATAACATTTGTACTTAAGGTAAGGGTTTTCCACCCAAAACTGCATTTTCATTCTGGTTACATTTATTTTCTACTTATCAAAATAAAATTATTATTAATTGATATGTAATCCTCATAATTTCTTTGGGAATTTTTTTATATATTTTTACCAACCATTTTTATACCTTCATTTATTTGTAATTATATGTTTTAAGATGATGTTTCAAAAATCCTTCTTGAAATACAAGCCTGACTCGAGGGAATTTCCCAAAATCTTACTTATATTCAAGGTGATTCTATAATATATTTTTAGCAACCATTATTTTTATAAAATAAATAATTTTATTATTTAATTACTATATTATTTCATTTCTGGTTTTATACAATGTTTTTTTAAAAATAACACTTCTTTTCAATGTAAAAAAGTATTTATCTCAAAAATTACTCGATGATTTTATAAGATTATTTTCATCTATTTCAACACTCTTGTTGAATATTTTGTATTATTGGCACTAACATTTTATGATATCATATTAAATATTATATTGAATGTTTTATGATTAATTTTACTATGGATTATCTATTTTTGATACCATTCATCTTACTACTCAGAATGGTTAGTGGTTATGTTACAGATTGGGGAAACATATTTACATCTCACGTGTATATGTTCCTTATATTTATCCCTGTTCATAGGAGGAATGTATTGAACTTATTATGTGATGGGTGGGTCCCTCTATATTCCCCCAATTCATCAGTAGGTCTGATGAGACAAATAGATATGGACTTTCCTGAGGCTTTTCCCATTTTGAGATATGGTTTTTGATGTGGGCTTAATAATTTTTAGATGTCATTGCTGAGACCTTGATGATAAGTTTTAGAATGTCCATCATATAAATATCTCTCTTTAATAAGCTATAAATTGATAGTTCATGTGGTTATTTTTCTAATAGAGTGCCCATGAATATGTTTTATTGTGGAAATATTTACTCAGTTCATATTTGTTCCATATTATGTTTATGTTTTTTAAAGGTATGTGTTTTAAATTATTCACCATGTCTATTGTTTATGTTATATTTTGCAGAAATATTTACACTTACTAAGCATCTGAGATCACCAATTATTATGTTTCATTTTTTCATAGGACATGAATAGGTATATTATGATTGACTTGTGGGGATGATCATAGAGTGGTGGTTGTTTGCAGTGGAACTTTTATGTTTTTTTTCTTTTCGAGTTGTAATTTTGAACTTATATATGTATATTGTTTCAAAAATCTTCCAAAAAAACTTGGTACTTCATGATTAATAATCCTTGTTTATATTATAATTTAATAAAATAAGACATCAACTCTAGGTTGTTGGGGTTGGGTCCTTACAGGTTTCCTTAGAAATATCATTAAAACAATCACAATTTTTCCAATGAAAGAATAATAATTATATAAATACAAAATATCCCCAATGTAGGATAAGTAAAAAATGGTTTTCTTGTTATTTACTTAAAATTCAATTAAAATTTCATTAAAAAAATTCTTGAGGAAAATAATCTTTACGCATTCAAAGGGTCTCATCACACATTGAAATGATTAAATCATAATCCTTCTAAAGGAATAACATCTAAAAAAACATTAAATAGTTTTATAATAAATAAAATAATGATATGATATTTCAAATGGGTTGTGTATATATATCATAAAATTAAACGGTGTATAACATAACAAATTTCATAAACAATGAATATTGTGACAAAAAAACATTACTGCCTTGGTAACATTGAAAATATAATCCCCATGAAAGAGAGATCATAAAATGGAAATTTAAATCCCCATAAATTCAAGTATAATAATCACACATTACATTCATGGGTATTATATACAACACATAATAAAAATAAGTGGTAAATAATGTATAAGTCTCACCGAAATAAAAGTGAGACTACAATTCCCCTTACAACTTCAGTAGCTTTTTAATCATGAGATCCAAGAAAGAATAACAGCAATTGAAACTTTGAATGTAATTGAATAAATTAAATTCATGATTTAACATATCATGGTTAAATATATGCATAATATAATAATAATTAGGTGTATAATAACAAATAATACTCAATAGAATGTAAATTGAGACAAAACCCCTTACAACCAAGCTAACTTCTCAATTGAAAACTCCAAAATATAATAATATTCAAATGAAACAATTAAATTACAGGAATAAAAAATAATAATGATATAAGGTTTCAAAATGGTCAGTATATACCTCCGAAAATATAATATGTTTTAAATATACCATCTATCACACAGATGTAAAAAGTGAGATTAAAATCACTTCCAAATATTATATCACTGGAGTGAGAACAAATCAATGAAATAATTATTTGTGAAAAATATAAATCTGAAAAATTAAAAGTAAAAATTTATAATGATAAAATAAATTTTCTTTTGAAAGATATTGTTTTAATAACATAATATATGAAATATAATTTTAACCCAATGAATACAAATTGAGTTAATAAACTCCTTACAACTATGGTTACATCTTAATTGGGATCCCCAAAAGTAATAATAATAAAATTAAATATTTATATTCTAGGAAGATAAAATAATTCATGATATAATATATCAAAAGTTTTAGTATATAAAATAATTTAGTGGTGAATATAACATTTATCTCACATATGTAAAATGGGAAATGAAAATCCCATACAATGATCGCATCATTGGTGTTGGAATAAATAAACGAAATAATAACGTGTAAGAAATGAAAATACACAAAATAAAGTTGGAAATACATAATCATACAATAAGAGGACTTTTAACACATTATCTTGGAATAAAATGATTAATTAAATTAATGTTTATCCTAATGAATGGAAATTGAGATCAGAAACCCCTTAGAAATGTGGTAACATCTGAATTGGAAGCCCCAAAAGTAATAATCATCAAATGGAACATCTAAATATAATTAATATAAAATAATACATGCTATAATATATAAACGTTTTCCTTAGACACATCACACCAAATAAGTATGTGGTGAATATAGAATTTATCTCGTATATGTAAAAAGTGAGATAAAACTTAATAACAAATATTGTATCATTGGAGTGAGAATAAATCAAAGGGATAATTATGTGTGACAAATGTAAATCCAAAAACTAAAAGTGGAAATACACAATAATACAATAAAATTTGATTTTACACATATTTTTTGAGTAACTTAATCATTGAAATAGATTTTTTACCCAATGAATGTATATTGAGTTAACAAACCCCTTAAAACTGTGGTAGCATCAGAATCAGATGCCCGAAAAGTAATAATCTTCAAATTAAAAATTTAAATATAATTAAGATAAAAAAATTTAAGATATAATATATCAAAATGGTTAGTATATACCCCACACAAAATAATTAAGTGATGAATATAATATTTATCTATCATATGTAAAAAGGGAGATGCCTATCCCGTACATTAAGCAGAATCTGTCATTTTTGTCCTCTATATTTTTATAAAAGGTTGGGGCTAAAGCCTCAATTTTTTATTTAAAGAAAATTCATCTTTAAGGCTGGGTAGAGGGAGACCCATTACATATCCTGAAGGCCCATGTCCAAGTGGCCTGAATACAAGTCTTGAAGGCCCATTTTTTGGCCCAAAGGGCCCCTCGGTGAATAGTACTGCTACAATACTAGAACTACTACAGTACCTACTACAGTTCTCCCACCGCTACAGTAACTACTACAGTGCCTCCACCACTACAGTTTTTTCACTACTACAGTTCTCCACTGCTATAGTACTGCTACAATTCCCCTACTACATTACTGCTATAGTCCCCAGGAAAGTTTTCCCTTCCCGGATTTGATCCTTGGTCTTTTGAATGCCAAGCTTGAAACTATAACACTTGGGTACATGCTCGTTGGAATTGTTGTCCTCTATATTTCTATGTAATATAATAATGTTAAGTATTTAAATTATTAATTAAAATTTATAAGTTTATTATTACTTTAATATCACTTATGAAAAATTTATATACATTTATATAATCAATAATTTTTAGTCGAATGCTATGACCATATCCGGCTTAGGTGTCAAAACTAACTTTCATATGTTTACTATGCTCAAAGGGGTGATTATTTAAAAATATCCAGGATTATAATCATTAAATAATAATCATATTTATACATATTTTTTACTTTCAAAATCAATCATTAATTATGGTTCTGAAAAATGAACCAACGTTACGATCATGAAGGTGGTAGGTCGTACGTCTTCCTGAGTACCATTCCCATTTTTCAATAATAATTTTAAAAAGAATGTAAGTAAAAATAATTTTTAAATAATGATAATTATATCATTAATACCATGTTTTTTAATTATAAAAATATATATATATATCAGTCATGTTATGTGGTGATTCAAAAATAACAATCACATCGCTCTAAGGAGGCGTTAGTGTATATGTCCACAAATGATGTTATCACTATTTCAGTGTGTGAAAAGGTAATAATAAAAGTGATATATTATATTTAAAGAAATATTATTCTATAATTAATGTTATATATATTTAATTTATATCCCATACTTTTATTAAAACCAACCTTAATACATTAAATGTAATTCTTTAATGAATCACATCGCATTGAGGATGTGGTAGTCCACATTTCCACAAATGATGCCATCAAATTCCTGCAAATGGAAAGAGTGAAGGTAGGTTTTATATAATAATACCATAAGTATAAATATATAATATATATTATATATATATTATATAAAAATAGTATTTTTATAATTATTCCCAACCTTGAGAGGTTGTAATGGAAGAACGAATGACATCGATTCATGAGGTGGTATTTTGTTGTACACATGAATGATGATTGCATATCCCATTTTATGGAATTATGTGAAGTTTTAGGTTATAAGATTAATAAAAAAAGCCTAATTATATACAATATAATTATTTTATTATATAATAAGGATATAAAAATAATTTAGGGGGTTTTATAAATAAAGAAAAAAAAGGTGCTCGTTGAAGAATGTTCCCTCTTCTCTAGGTAACTCTTTTTGGACTTCACCAAAGGACTTATATGGTTTTCTTTCTTCCCAAGGTAAGGCTTGTAAGATGAAAAGGGTGATTTTGGTTGTTTTATAAGGTTTTTTATGATCCAAAAAAGTATTTATTGGTGTGAAGAAGTGGGGTAGTTTAATGCACTTTTACAATAGAGGATGAGTGGCATTCCTATGAATACAAAAGGGTAAACACTATTGGGAGGTCTCCCTTACATCATGTGCCTAAAATAAAGAACATTGTTATAGAATAAATGTTATATGTTAGAAATACATCTATATAATGGGTTTTGGACAAGTTTTTATTTCATTTTACCTTATTATTAAATTTTAACCACTAAGTGAACTCATTTTTACCGTAATCGCCGTAATTAATTTTAATTGATTTCACTAATATTTTTTCTCAAAAACAAAGTTGAAATAAATAAATATTATAAGTTAAATTGATTAAAAATATAGAATGCATTTTTATATATTCTCATCACAAAAAGGACAGAATAAAACATAAAATTCATCCCATATATGGGATAAGAAAGAAGGTTTTTAAAGTAAAAATGATAAGTAAATTTAAATGTTTTTATATCCAATTTCAATGAAAAATTAAGTCCAATGACATGAATTGGATTTATTGATGTATAGTTTAAATAAATATACTTTAAAACATATTTAAAATATAATTTTATGGTATAAATAAATTTTAAGAAAATTATTTTTCAATTAAAATCCATTACAATTCACTATTTATTAAAAAATGAAATTTCTCAGAAAATACCAAAAATTCAGACAAATAAAATTTTGATATTATTACATAAAAAATATGGTCATTTTTTCAAATTATATTTATATTTGTGTCAAACATTAATTTAAAAACAAGTCTTCCACAAAAAATTAGCTAAACTACATTTTTGAAAATTACATCTTTTATGCTTAAAATTGGATTTATTCTTATTTAATTGAAATAAAACATATTGGATGAATTTAAAAAAAATATTTAATATATAAAAAATAAACTTAATTAATATAATTTATTAACATTTATAAATTTAATATATTAAGATAAAACACCATTCAAGTCATAAAAATATTTTTTTATAAAAACTCATTCTTTATATTCCATTGGTTTTTATATTCATTCCAAATTAATTACAAAGAATTAAATTCATAAACAAGTTTAAACTGTATTATCATAATTTATTCAATCTCATTCATTCAATCCATTATAATATCTTGGGGATAAATATTGTATTAAATATTTTTATTATATTTATGTTCCCTAAAACGCACCTTTTTTCTATAACACACATTATCAAAGCTACTCAATCTTGTGTGAAATGAAAGATAAACTTGGTGTTGTGTATAAAAAAGATAAACTATAAATTTCATATAACATAATCTATCAAATAATTTAAAATAATTTGAAAGAATATATTTCTTAAAATATGACTATGTTGTATCCCACCCCCCATAAAAGGAATTTCACCCTCAAAATTCATCTTGGAATTCAATGTATTAAAATTTTAAAAAAAAATTATTAAAACCCAAATCGTAAAATGAGTTAGTAAAAAATCCTCTAAAAATGGAAATTTTGAAATTTAATTGTCACCTGAAGATATTCATAACTATAATTCCACATTGTTAGAACATTGGTTTGAAATTAATATATTTATTTTGAAGAAAAAACTAATTATCATGGGTTAATAGAGAGTGATAGAGAATTTAGTCAAGAGTAAATCAATAAAAATAGAAACATGAGCCAAATAAGTTTGTAAAATTTCATTAATATCATCGTAAAATATGATAGGAGGAAAATATTTTATATCAAGATCATTTTTCCTAAATTTGAATGATTTCATTCACCAGCTAGGTGGAAGACATAAGGAAATACACTTACCCGACAAGATAATTTCATTATTTTCCTAATCGCATATTTTTTTCTAGATTATGCATATTCAAGATGAAAATTTCACACATGAATCTCTAAAATAAAATTTTTAAGACCAAATAACAATAAAATGGATATCATTATATTCCTCTTACCTTTGAACATTAACCAAAACCAAACTTGTTATTAGAAGTTTATATAATTACCCAAAGAATAAGGATTTATATGATAAAATAATCGTAAAAATTAAATATTTATACCCAATGTTGAAATAAATCATTCCATAACCCTATATCCCAAATTATGTTAATAAACTCAAGATTAAAAACATTATTAACCTCAATTATGATCTCATACCTTCCAAATTTCGACCCCATAGGATGTTAAAATCCTTTTGAATTAACATTAGTCACTTACTCACCAAATCACTTTCCTATCGTGTTTTTATCTATATTATAATACTATGGTTCCCTTAATTTCCTCAATATACAAAATAAGATAAACCCAAAAGGTTATAAATAACTTAAATCTTACTTATAAAAAAATTATGGAATAATTCACATTAAGAAATATTTTTACATATAATTCATCCTAATAAAATGTCTCTTAAAATTTCATTGATGACCTCAAAAGTGATTACTAAAAAAACCTCAAATGGGGTGTATAAGTCATTGAATATTGGATCAACCTTAAGATTATAGTCGTATGATATTATTCATAACTCTTAAGATAACCTCATTTGAAAAAAATCCCAATCTCCAATATTATCAAAACCATATTTTTAATCCAATTATAACATCATAGAACCTGTAATCTTGGATCATATTCTTAAAACAATAACTTTACATTTAGGGATATTATGATGATAATTGTGACACAATTTTCTTCATCAAAACGTTAAAACATAAAAATTAAAACTAGGATCACTTATATTATGGATAACATTTTAGGTTTAGAGTTTTATAGAATTAAGAAAATCTCCTACATAAAAAATTTACTTGACTTTAAATTTTAATTTTCCTAACATATCCATGATTTTCTTTTTCACATTAATACATCATCATTATCCATATAAAATCCATTATAGACTGAAACTGTTCAACATCAATCTTCGAAAACTAAGAAAAACGAAACACACGAAGGGAGGTCTTAGATGCTCAATAATATAAAATATTGACATTAAGAAACGAATTTCATCATTGAACATATGAAGTGGATAAGGGTATGATGACATAATCGAAATGTGTGAGTGTAAAATATGAATATACATACACATAAATACCTATATAATCAATCATGAATACATTTAAATGAAAAGAGTCATTAGAATAAATAATCATGAGCCTTATCATATCAATCTCTATCATGAGAAACATTATAAACTCTTAACAAACTATTAAAACTCTTTTTGGTAACATGGATAGTCACATTAAAAAGCCTTTAAAAAACCTTCCAAACCCAATTTAATTAGAATAACCATATGGAAATCTTCTAATATAATAATTATGAAATGAATTGGAGATCAATAATGGGTATCACCCTTCATATAATCTATATCATGATCACCCATTTTCCAACAGCTGAAATTTGGATCAACACTTCATATAACATATGCTGATCTAGCTAATTATCTATAACAATGCTCGACCCTTAAAATATTTTGTATCAAACTCGCCCATTTTATATAATTCTCATGTACCATGAATAAAACACTTTCATCCTAAAAATCATGAAAATATGATAAACCAATGGAAAATAAAAGGTTTTCATATTAGTCAATTTTTAAACATAATTGACTCATGGAAAATAAATGGGTTCCAAAATAATATTTTTGAATCATGTTTTTATCAAGGACAATAGATGGCTTCGATAATAATGTCATTGAGATATGGTAATCCTTTGGAAAAGAAACAGGTTCCACAATAGTCTATTTAAAACATGATTTTCCCATGGAGGAGAAAAGAGTTCCATAAAAATATCATTGAAACAAGGTTATCTTGTGGAAAATAAATGGGTTCTATAGAAATCGTATTGAAATGATATTAACACATGGAAAAAAAATTGGTCCCATAACAATACCTTTTAAACAAGATTTCCTCATGGAAAAGAAATAGGTTCATTAATAATATCTTTGGAACAGTCATAATCCATCCAAAGAACTAATGTGTATAGTGTTAATATATAATATCCCTAGTGTAGGATAATTAACAAAAGGGTTTTTATGATTATGAATGGAAATTATCTTAAAATATCATTAAAAACATTCTTGTGTAAAATAATATCAAAACATCCAATGTGTCCCATACCACATTGAAATGTTTGAATCATAAGCCCCATGAAGGAAAATCATTTAAAAAAACATTAAATAACATTAGAATAAATAATTTTATGATATTATATGACAAAGGGTCTATATATACACCTCATTATTTAAATATGTCTATAACATAACAAATGGTACGAAGAATGAAAATTATGACAAAATCCATTACCACATGGGTAACTTTGAAACAATAAATTACATGAAAGGTAGATCATCATATGGAGATGTAAATCCACTAAAATTAATGTATAAGAATAATAAAATTTATTCATGGGTATTATATGCTCCAAAAAATATAAATAAGTTGTTAATATGTCATAAGTCTCTCATAAATAAATGTGAGACTAGAAGTCCCCTTGCAACTTGAGTAAATTTTAAATCATGAGATCCATTAAAGAATAACAAAAATTGAAACTTTAAATATATTAAAATTAATTTAATTCATTATGTAACATTTCATATGGTAGTATGTACACCATATAAAAGTAATTAGATTTATAATAACAAATAAGTCTCAATAGAATTTAAATTAAGATTAAACCCCTTACAACTATGGAAACATCTGATTTGGAAACCCCAAAAGTAATAATCATCAAATGGAACATTTAAATTCAATGAGTCAAAAAATAATTCATGATATAATATATCAGTAGGGGTAGTATATAGACTAATAAAAATATGTAATTGGTGAAAATTAAATTTATCTCATAGATGAAAAAATTTAGATGAAAATCCCTTAAAAAGATTGTATCATTCGAGTGAGAACAAATCGATGAAATAATAACATGTGAAAAAATGAAATCGAAACAATAAAATTGGAAATATATTATAATGAAATAATTATTCTTTCCTGACATATTATTTTCATTACATAATCAATGAAATATAATATTAACACAATGATTAAAAATTTAGTTAAGTGGCACCTTGCAACTGTGCTAACATCCGAATCAGAAACCCAAAAAGTAATAATCATCGAATGAAACATCTATAATGAAAAATTATAAAATAACTCATGATACAATATATCAAAAAATATTAGTATATACACCACAAAAAATAAGTAAGTGGTAAATGTAGCATTTATCTCACAGATCTAGAAATTGAGATGAAACTTCCTACAAAGATCGTATCATTGGAGTGGGAATAAAATAATGAAATAATTATGTGTAACTAGTGTAAATTCTCAAAATAAAATTTTAAAAATAGAATAATATAATCATAGTTTATTTCTCACATATTCATGGAATAACATAATATATGAAATACAACTTTAACCTAATTCATGGATATTGAGATAAAAATATTTTATTACATTGATAACATTTTATTGGAAATAACTGAAAGTAAAAATAATAAAATTAAATATTTAAATACCATTTTGATAAAATAACTCATGATATAATATATCAAAAGGGGTTGTAAATACACCACATAAAATAATAAATTGGTGAATATAACATTTTTCTCCCAAATATAAAAAAGTTAAATAACAATCCCTAACAATGATTGTATCATTTGTGTGAGAATAAATCAATAGAATAATTATGTGGTAATAATTTATATCCAAAAAATAAAATTTTAAACGCTTAATAATAAAATCATAGGTCATTTAGAAAATATTCTTTGTTATAACATAATAAATGAAATATAATTTTAACCCAATGAATGGAAATTTTTTCTATTATGCTAACATCTAAATCTGAAGGCGCAAAAGTAATAGTCATCAATATAAAAATAAAAATACCCAGAAGATAAAATATTTCATGATTTAATATATTATATGGGTTATTATAAACACCACCAAAAAATTAGTAAGTTTTAAATATAAAATTTATCTCATATATATAAAAAGTGTGATGAAAATGCCTTACCTTGAGTCTGATTTGTCATTTGTTCCCTCTATATTCCTAAATAATGAGTTTAGGTTAATTATTTACATTATTAATTACCTTTTAAAAGTTATTTATTACTTTTATTTAACTAATAAACATGTTATATAAAATTTTTTAATCATTACTTCTTAAGTTGGATGTTTTGACCACATTCGACTTATGTGTCAAAACTGACTTTGACAGGTCAACTATGGTTAAAGGGGTAATTATTTACTCACCAACCTAAAAGTAAATAATTACATAATGATAATATTTATAAATATATTATATTTTTAAAATCAATCATGAATTAGGGTTATGAAAAATGAACCAACATTACGATTGTAGAGACAGTTGGTTGTACTTATGCATTAGTAATGTTCCCATTTTTCAGTGATCATTATTGATATAAGGTGTAACATCCCAGGTAAATAAAGAATAAAGAATTTTCATATTTATTAATATTTACGAATTAAATATTAATTTTATTTTAAAGGGGTTTCTATGTTCGATAGCGTACCCGATACGCAACGATGAATTTCTTTGAAACTTACGTAGCACACTAGTAATAAAATAATATTATTTTAAATGTTAGTTAACAAGTAGCCGTTGTACTGGAGGGAATGGATATAAATAACTAAAATATGATTAAATATGTTTTTAAATGTTTATACATTTACCCAATAAAAGATAAAAGCTTAAAATACGGAAAGAGTTCAATTTTACGGGCATATATACTCTAATTTTCACTAAAGGTTCACTTATCACCTTTTAATGGTGAACCGTCGTTAAATATAGTTTTGATCACTCTTATACTTTATTTTGGACCAAATATAACTCTTCTTTAGAATCGGGACATCAAAATTTACTTTGTGTAAATTTTTGGTACCTTTCGGATAAAGTTCATTTTTTTATGAATAGTGTAAAATGTTGTATTTTAATTCAAAACCTCTTTTTAATCTAAATTATTTATATGATTAGATTATTATTTTAATTGGTTTTAAAGTTAAATTAGAAAATATTTTTACCAGTTAATCCAATGGTGGTCATTGGAATCAATTTCACTTTGAAATTGGACTTAAACTGGTGTCAATCTTTTGATACTTATTGTTTCACAAAAACACGCTATTTGTCATGACAGCGGGAATTAATTATTAAATTAATTAATTTGACTTATATGTTTTGAATTTTGTAAAATGGACTTCATTTTTGAATTCGGAATATCAAATATAGCTTAGGGTGAATTTTTGGTAATTTTCTGAAAAACTTCAATTTTTGATGAATAGTGAAACCACTAAGTGGTAATCAAGCAAACTGATTTTTCAGTTAAATGAAAGTTTACCACTAATGTGTATTGAATTTTGAAAATCCGACATACATGGTTGTCATTAGGAAGTAAAATGTTGTTCAATGAGATTAAAATAATTTTTTGGTGAATAGTAACTTATTAAGTTTTTAAACGCGATTAGTGGTAATTAGTGTAGTTTAAGGTATAAATAATGCTTTAATGATATGAAATGACCTAGACACATGTCCCAACCTTATTCGATGTGTCATGGCCGACCAGGAAAAGCCATGGGTCAACTTGGGGACCCCATGGATCCACTTTGGTTGGGAAATGACATAAATGACATTTTATTTAATGTAAAAGTAAAATTGACACAAACATGATATGTTTTACTAAAACAATTTTTTAAGTGCGGTTAAACAAGTCCAAATTTTGATTATAAATAGTCATTGGAAAGATAAAAAAGATTTCCTACATCATTGTATTTTTTTTATAATTTTTAGACATTAATTAAATTAAATTATTTATGACATAATAATGATGCAGCGATGATATCATTATTTGACGATTTAAATAAAATGGAAAGATAATATAAAATATATGAACTACACATGTCCAAAACTTATTGGATGAGTGGATTTCGAAGCCTTATCACCTTATCCACGACTTATATCAATGTGGGACCTTTTAAAACCGAAACACATTTTCAAATAATGTAATATTTCTTACTTTACAAAAGTGCCCCTCCTCTCCTCTTATAAAAGGCCTCCACCTCTACCTCATTTTACACACCCCTCAAGCCTTTGTCTCGGCCAACCCCTGCCCATTTACTCTCTCCACATCTCTCTCCTAATCCTAGAGGAATCCCTTTGGGCAGAATCCTTTCAATGGAAGCCTTTAGGCTCAAATCAAAAGGAGTTACACTTTTAAAGGTAATTTATTCTCTAATGTTCATTAGTTTTATTTTGCTTCTCCACCCCCCTAAACACTTCTTATTTACTTCTTTTGTAACAACACCAGTATCTTCAATATACTAGGATGTTGTTATAAGATTTATTCGAGCTACACTCTCACACAACTACATCAAATGGTTAAAGAACATACGGTTTCCGTGGATGGCGAAATTGTGCCTCCCGAAATGATGATTGTTCAATACTCATTTAACACCTTCAAAGGTGGCCATTATGATGTCACTATTTTTATATATGATATATAATATGTTTATGTTTTCTTTAAGCTTCTGTATTTTTCATTTTTTGCATACCTTTATGGTTTCCATTATGGGTAAACACGATATCTTCATTTAAGGAAGTGCGGACTACCGCCCCCTAAAAGTGATGTGATTCGTTAATGCCATATGTGGGACGTGTAAAGGATGGATTTAAAGTTATTATATATTATGTTATACTGGAATTATTATATACCTCTATATCATTATTATTTCTTACCATTAAAGTATGAGATAGAAATTAAAGTAGCGTTCATGCGTACGTACGGCTTACTGTCTCCATGAACGGTGCATTTCATTTCTTATCCCCAGATGTAATGTACTATTAAAATTACATGTATATAATGTATATATATAATTAATGATATATCTAAATGATGAATATAATTCTGGAATTAAAATATACATACCACTCATTTAGTTTTAATTCCACTAATATGACAAAGAAATGAAAGTAGCGTTCATGCGTACGTACGGCTTACCGTCTCCATGAACGGTGCATTTCATTTCTTACCTCTAAATTATTATGTAATATTATAAATACATGTATATGCTGGATATATATGATACATATTATATCCAAATCGGGAATTTCATTCTGGATATAAAGAAATTTTGACCACATGAACAACATGTAATTGTAAGAAGTCAACTTTCGACTTAAGAACCAAATATTGACAAAACAAACATTATTAACTTAAATGGTTACATAATGTTTATAACATGGCAATAAGTGATATAAAAAGAATAATGAACTTTAAAAAGGTTCTTAATCAAGTATAAATTAACTCAAGTTTATTATTCAGGACGTTAAAGAACGATCGAGTCAAGTCGGACCCAAGGTAAGTGACTTCGTCTCAATCTCCTTTCATTGAGGCATATTTCGTTTTATACACAACTTTATTTTATACGGTGTATAAACCCCTTTGACTTTTACTTTTATACAAAAGGAATCTTTTTCTACGAAGCGTTTTACTAAACGAAAAAAAGGAATGTTTTTTTAACGTACGCGGTGACAACGACTTTTTCCGCCGCCGCGAGTATTATTTGGTCTGTGGCTTCCTCAACAATCCGTAATGTTTTTAAAATAAAATAAATACCATATACTCTTTTATGTATTTTGGTATTGGAAATGGTTTTGATAAAGGATTCTATTATGATATATTGTGATTGAAATGTGGAAATGTTATCATTCCTTTATATTGGTTTTATGTTTTATGATTTTATATTGGTACTTGGACATTTTAACGGGTGGTTACGTTATAAACCATATGACGGGTGGTGCCGTGAATACCAGGACGGGTGGTTACGTTATAACCTCCAATGCATTGGGTATGGAAGTCGGCCGTATGGCTATTCCATTAAGTATGTATGGAAATTGGCCGTATGGCTATTCCATTAAGTGATATGTGTGGAAGTCAACCGTATGGTTATTCCACTTAAGTATGTTTATGTCCCAAGTTACCTTTATATATTCTATGTGTTCTTTATATGGGTTTTATGGTAATCCTTTGGTTACAAAAAGGTAAGTAATGATACTTTATTCAGTGAAGATTTTTTTACTACTTCTTAAAGGTTAAAAGTATTACCTTGATAAAGTATAGATGGTTTACTATTTTTTTTGATAAACTAACAGTTTTTATTCTTTGTGTATCCCTTACTGATTTTTTATGCTCATCCCAAGTTTTTGAAATGTTTTTCACAGGACTTAGCATGGAATAGGGTCAAGGATGGGATCAAGGGAAAGTCATGCTACCTAAAACATGAAACTAGACATGCTTATTTTTAAGAATTTTTATTTTATGGAAATTTTGTAGAAGAGACTACTTTGTAATCTTTTGAGATTTAATAGTTATGTCCTAATTCTCCAAAACTCTAAACCTGAAAATATCTTCAGTGTGAATTATTCATTTAATTCAATTTTAAGTAAGGTTTAAGGCTGGGGCCTTATAGTTGGTATCAAAGGTCGGTTTAGACAACTTTAGGAGTTAGAAAATTGTTAAATTATAAGTTAATTTATGATATGATTGAAATGATATAGCATTTAAAGATTACCATGTTGCTTCGCCTAAGATATTTCTGTGTTCAGAATGGTTTTCCGCAGAGGAAACAAGCAGCTATGTTGGGACGACATCAGGAGGAAGACAACCTTCCAAATCAGCAACCTGAGATGGTCGGAATTGGAACTGAACAGTTTGTTGCAGTAATGGCACAGTTGACTCAGGATATAAATGGTGGTGGTATCCATGCACGAGATCAGCCAGATCAACCGCAGAGGAACATGTCAGTGGTGGAACATTTCATGAGGCAACATCCCCCATCATTCAGAGGATCATCTGACCCTGTGCAAGCTGAAGGGTGGATTAAAGCACTGGAGATGATTTTTGATGTCATGGGGTGTTCATAACATCAAAAGGTTAGTCTTGTTGTTTACCGTTTTGAAGGTGAAGCTGATCAGTGGTGGTCGATGGTAAAAAATATAAGGGATAGTGATGAGATTGAGGATCTTCACTGGGACGAATTCAAAGGTATGTTTCTTGAGAAATATTTTCCTAAGGTGGTTCATCTTAGGATGGAAAAACAGTTCCTAGAATTGAGGCAGGAGGATGATTCAGTGGCTACTTATGAAGAAAAGTTCACTCGATTGGCAAGGTATGCTCCAAACTTCATACGCGATCTTGATAGTAAAATAAACCGTTTTTACTCAGGGTTAAAGCCAAAGTTTCGAAGGGCTTTAGCTTCTCGTGAGTTCAAAAGTTATGAAAAACTTGTTCGATGTACGGAGAAGGTGGAAATGGAGTTTGCTGATGATCAGGTGTTCTATGACAAACAACAGAATAAGAGATCTAGTTGGCAGAAAAAGGGGAATAATTCATCAAAGAAGCAAGGAGGTAAGAAAACCAAATATCCATCCTGTGAGAAGTGTGGTAAAATGCATCCTGGAGAATGTTTATCCAAGTCTGGTAATTGCTTTCGGTGTGGTAAGTCTGGTCATATTGCTCGTAACTGTAAGGAAGATGATCAAGCAGGAAATGAAAAGCCAACGGTAAGATGTTTTAAGTGTAATGAAATGGGTCATTATGCAAACGAGTGTCCAACGAAGAGCTAAACTGGGGGAAAGCAGTTAGACTACAGGCAGAAAGGGGTGGTAAAATACTTTGCAACAACTTCAGCAGATGTTGGGCCATCGAATGATGTGGTATCAGCTCTAGGGAGCTCAGTATTTTTCGAAGATTGACTTGAGGTCGGGGTACCATTAGTTGAAAGTAAAAGAAGCAGACGTTCCGAAGACTGTGTTCCATACCAGATATGGCCATTATGAATTTGTAGTTATGCCTTTTGGGTTAACCAATGCACCTGCTGTATTCATGGACCTTATGAATAAAATTTTCCATGAGTTCTTGGATAAGTCTGTGTTTGTGTTTTGAGGTTTGTGAAGAGGTTATGTGTGCCT
Source organism: Viscum album (assembly GCA_963277665.1). NCBI lineage: Eukaryota > Viridiplantae > Streptophyta > Magnoliopsida > Santalales > Viscaceae > Viscum > Viscum album. Next base: position 1,473,133,394 of record OY728161.1, read on the forward strand.
TGTGATTCACAGTTGAATAATGAGTTGTTTTTTCATCCTGGCAGCACTAAGATGTACAGAGGTCTGCGGGAGTATTACTGGTGGGATGGAATGAAAAGATATATTGCTGATTTTACTGTGAAGTGTTTGACATGTCAACAGGTTAAAGCAGATCAGCGGTTACCGAAAGGGATGCTTCATCCTTTACCAGTGCCATAGTGGAAATGGGAAAACATATCCATGGACTTTGTTGTGGGATTACCGAGGACATCTCGAGGTAATAATGCAATCTGGGTTATTATTGATCACTTGACCAAATCTGCTCATTTCCTTTCTATACGAGATACTTTCTCTCTAGATCAACTTTCCCGATGTATCTTAAAGAGATAGTCAGGTTACATGGAGTTCCTCTCTCCATTGTATTGGATCGTGAACCCAGGTTTACTTCTAACTTTTGGAAAGGCCCTCAGAAGTCATTGGGTACTGAATTAAAATTTTAGTAGAGCTTTTCATCCTCAATCAAATGGGCAGTCAGAAGGAACAATTCAGACATTGGAGGATATGCTACGAGCTTGTTCTATGGATTATCAGGGAAGTTGGGACCAACATCTTTCTTTGGTTGAGTTTTCTTATAATAACAGTTTTCATTCTAGTATACAGATGGCACCATTTTAGGCATTGTATGGGAAGCGGTGTCGAACTCCAGCTTTCCGGGATGAAGTTGGTGAACGGAAGATGATGGGACCAGAATTGGTAGAAGAGATGGCAGAAAAAGTTCAGTTGATTCAGAAAACACATGAGAACAGCTCAGAGCAGGCAGAAGAGTTATGCGGATAACCGGAGGAAGGATCTATCTTTTGAGGTAGGTGATCATGCTTTTCTCAAGGTTTCTCCTTGGAAAAGTGTGATGAGATTTGGTAAGAAAGGAAAGTTGAGTCCATGGTTGGTTGGACCATACGAAATTCTGGAAAGAGTTGGATCAGTTGCATACCGAGTGGCTTTACCTCCGAGTTTATCTCAGGTACACAATGTTTTTCACGTTTCGATATTGAGAAAGTATATGCCAGATCCATCTCATGTTTTGAGCCCAGAGGTAGTTCAGCTGGAAGAGAACCTATCTTATGAGGAACAACCGGTCCAGATTCTTGACCACAGGGAGCAAGTGTTACGGAATAAGGTGATTCATCAGGTAAAGGTTTTGTGGAAAACCCATGTGATTTAAGAGGCAACGTGGGAATCTGAAAATGCTATGAGGGATAAATACCCCCACTTATTTTGATAAGTGAATAAAATTGCGAGGACGCAATTCCCAAAAGGGGGGAAGGATGTAACATCCCAGGTAAATAAAGAATAAAGAATTTTCATATTTATTAATATTTACGAATTAAATATTAATTTTATTTTAAAGGGGTTGCTATGTTCGATAGCGTACCCGATACGCAACGATGAGTTTCTTTGAAACTTACGTAGCACACTAGTAATAAAATAATATTATTTTAAATGTTAGTTAACAAGTTGTCGTTGTACTGGAGGGAATGGATAGAAATAACGAAAATATGATTAGATATGTTTTTAAATGTTTATACATTTACCCAATAAAATATAAAAGATTAAAATACGGAAAGAGTTCAATTTTACGGGCATATATACTCTAATTTTCACTAAAGGTTCACTTATCACCTTTTAATGGTGAACTGCCATTAAATATATTTTTGATCACTCTTATACTTTATTTTGGACCAAATATAACTCTTCTTTAGAATCGGGACATCAAAATTTACTTTGTGTAAATTTTTGGTACCTTTCTGATAAAGTTCATTTTTTGTATGAATAGTGTAAAATGTTGTATTTTAATTCAAAACCTCTTTTTAATCTAAATTATTTATATGATTAGATTATTATTTTAATTGGTTTTAAAGTTAAATTAGAAAATATTTTTACCAGTTAATCCAATGGTGGTCATTGGAATCAATTTCACTTTGAAATTGGACTTAAACTGGTGTCAATCTTTTGATACTTATTGTTTCACAAAAACACGCTATTTGTCATGACAGCGGGAATTAATTATTAAATTAATTAATTTGACTTATATGTTTTTAATTTTGTAAAATGGACTTCATTTTTGAATTCGGAATATCAAATATAGCTTAGGGTGAATTTTTGGTAATTTTCTGAAAAACTTCAATTTTTGATGAATAGTGAAACCACTAAGTGGTAATCAAGCAAACTGATTTTTCAGTTAAATGAAAGTTTACCACTAATGTGTATTGAATTTTGAAAATCCGACATACATGGTTGTCATTAGGAAGTAAAATGTGGTTCAATGAGATTAAAATAATTTTTTGGTGAATAGTAACTTATTAAGTTTTTAATCGCGATTAGTGGTAATTAGTGTAGTTTAAGGTATAAATAATGCTTTAATGATATGAAATGACCTAGACACATGTCCCAACCTTATTCGTTGTGTCATGGCAGACCAAGAAAAGCCATGGGTCAACTTGGGGACCCCATGGATCCACTTTGGTTGGGAAATGACATAAATAACATTTTATTTAATGTAAAAGTAAAATTGACACAAACATGATATGTTTTACTAAAACAATTTTTTAAGTGGGGTTACACAAGTCCAAATTTTGATTATAAATAGTCATTGGAAAGCTAAAAATATTTCCTACATCATAGTATTTTTTTTATAATTTTTAGACATTAGGTAAATTAAATTATTTATGACATAATAATGATGCAGCGATGACATCATTATTTGACGATTTAAATAAAATGGAAAGATAATGTAAAATCTATGAACTACACATGTCCAAAACTTATTGGATGAGTGGATTTATAAGCCTTATCACCTTATCCACGACTTATATCAATGTGGGACCTTTTAAAACCGAAACACATTTTCCAATAATGTAATATTTCTTACTTTCCAAAAGTGCCCCTCCTCTCCTCTTATAAAAGGCCCCCACCTCTACCTCATTTTACACACTCCTCAAGCCTTTGGCTCGGCCAACCCCTGACCATTTACTCTCTCCACATCTCTCTCCTCATCCTAGAGGATTCCCTTTGGGCAGAATCCTTTCAATGGAAGCCTTTAGGCTCAAATCAAAAGGAGTTACACTTTTAAAGGTAATTTATTCTCTCATGTTCATTTGTTTTATTTTGCTTCTCCACCCCCCCTAAACTCTTATTATTTACTTCTTTTGTAACAAAATCAGTATCTTCAATATACTAGGATGTTGTTATAATATTTATTCGAGCTACACTCTCACACAACTACATCAAATGGTTAAAGAACATACGGTTTCTGTGGATGGTGAAATTGTGCCTCCCGAAACGATGATTGTTCAATACTCATTTAACACCTTCAAAGGTGGCCATTATGATGTCACTATTTTTATATATGATATATAATATGTTTATGTTTTCTTTAAGCTTATGTATTTTTCATTTTTGGCATACCTTTATGGTTTCCATTATGGGTAAACATGATATCTTCATTTAAGGAAGTGCGGACTACCGCCCCCTAAAAGTGATGTGATTCGTTAATGCCATATGTGGGACGTGTAAAGGATGGATTTAAAGTTATTATATATGATATTATACTGGAATTATAATATACCTCTATATCATTATTATTTCTTTCCATTAAATTATGAGATAGAAATGAAAGTAGCGTTCATGCGTACGTACGACTTACCGTCTCCATGAACGGTGCATTTCATTTCTTATCCCCAGATGTAATGTACAATTAAAAATACATGTATATAATGTATATATATAATTAATGATATATCTAAATGATGAATATAATTCTGGAATTAAAATATACATACCTCTCATTTAGTTTTAATTCCACTAATATGACAAAGAAATGAAAGTAGCGTTCATGCGTACGTACGGCTTACCGTCTCCATGAACGGTGCATTTCATTTCTTACCTCTAAATGATTATGTAATATTATAAATACATGTATATTCTGGATATATATGATACATATTATATCCAAATCGGGAATTTCATTCTGGATATAAAGAACTTTTGACCACATGAACAACATGTAATTGTAAGAAGTCAACTTTCGACATAAGAACCAAATATTGACAAAACAAAAATTATTAACTTAAATGGTTACATAATGTTTATAACATGGCAATAAGTGATATAAAAAGAATAATGAACTTTAAAAAGGTTCTTAATCAAGTATAAATTAACTCAAGTTTATTAATCAGGACGTTAAAGAACGATCGAGTCAAGTCGGACCCAAGTTAAGGGACTTCGTCTCAATCTCCTTTCATTGAGGCATATTTCGTTTTATACAAAACTTTATTTTATACGGTGTATAAACCCCTTTGACTTTTATTTTTATACAAAAGGAATCTTTTTCTACGAAGCGTTTTACTAAACGACAAAAAGGAATGTTTTTTTAACGTACGCGGTGACAACGACTTTTTCCGCCGCCGCGAGTATTATTTGGTCTTTGGCTTCCTCAACAAGCCGTAATGTTTTTAAAATAGAATAAATACCATATACTCTTTTATGTATTTTGGTATTCGAAATGTTTTTGATAAAGTATTCTATTATGATATATTGGGATTGAAATGTGGAAATGTTATCATTCCTTTATATTGGTTTTATGTTTTATGATTTTATATTGGTACTTGGACATTTTAACGGGTGGTTACGTTATAAACCATATGACGGGTGGTTCCGTGAATACCAGGACGGGTGGTTACGTTATAACCTCCAATTCATTGGGTATGGAAGTCGGCCGTATGGCTATTCCATTAAGTATGTATGGAAATTGGCCGTATGGCTATTCCATTAAGTGATATGTGTGGAAGTAAACCGTATGGTTATTCCACTTAAGTATGTTTATGTCCCAAGTTACCATTATATATTCTATGTGTTCTTTATATGGGTTTTATTGTAATCCTTTGGTTACAAAAAGGTAAGTAATGATACATTATTCAGTGAAGATTTTTTTTACTACTTCTTAAAGGTGAAAAGTATTACCTTGATAAAGTATAGATGGTTTACTATTTTTTTGATAAACTAACAGTTTTTATTCTTTGTGTATCCCTTACTGAGTTTTTATGCTCATCCCACGTTTTTGAAATGTTTTTCACAGGACTTAGCATGGAATAGGGTCAAGGATGGGATCAAGGGAAAGTCATGCTACCTAAAACATGAAACTAGACATGCTTCTTTTTAAGAATTTTTATTTTATGGAAATTTAGTAGAAGAGACTACTTTTTAATCTTTTGAGATGTAATAGTTATGTCCTAATTCTCTAAAACTCTAAACCTGAAAAGATCCTCAATGTGAATTATTCATTTAATTCAATTTTAAGTAAGGTTTAAGGCTGGGGCCTTATATGAGGTAAGTAAAATTTACATTAAATAATAAATATTATATCATAAATAAAATATTATTTAGTTATAAATACTCTTATATATTATTCTTGTGATTTTGTGATGAAAAAATAAGAATCTCATCACTTTAAATAGGCGGTAGTTCCCAAATCCACAAACGAAATTATCAATTTTTCAGTGTGGGAAATGGTAAGAGACAAAGTGATATATTAGACTTTCCGAATTATAATTATGTACTTTATGTCATATATATTTCATTTATATTACATATATTTATTAAACCCATCCTTAATATATTTTATGTAAATCTTGAACAAATCACATCGCTTTATGGAGGAGGTAGTCCACACATCAACCAAACGATGTTATCATATACCCAAAAATTAAATCATAAAGGTATGGCTTATATATTAATTCAAAAAGGATAAATAAATCATAAATATAATATATATCATATGAAAATATTATTTCCATCATTATTCCTAACCTTGAGAGGTGTTAATGGAAGAACAAATGACATTAGTTTGTGAGGCGGTTGTCTACCAAACACACGAGCAAAGATTGTGTATCCCATTCGATGAAAGTGTATAAATTTGTAGATCATTACCTAAAAACATATCAATATATTTAATATACTATTTTAATTATATAATTATTATATAAAAAAACAATTTATGGGGTTTAATAATGAATGAAAATAAAAGTTCTCATTGAAGAATGCTACCTCTTCTTCAGGTAACTTCTTTTGGTTTGCATCAAATAAATTCATTGGTTTTCATTATTTTTAATTTAATGATTCTAGGATGATGGTAGGGATGTTTTGATTTTATTTTTAAATTTCTTTTACAATCCAAAATTCATGATATGTATGAATAAGTGGGCAGGTTAATTCCCTTTTACAATGGAGGATGAGTGTAATTCTTGTAAATACAAAAAGGTAAACACTATTATGAGGTATCCCTTACACCATGTTCCTAAAATAATGGATAAAAATCTATAAAATTCAGGATATGGTCAAAATATTTCCATAACATGTGTTTTTTACAAGTTACTAGGTCATTTGGCCCTTCATGATTAAAGTTTAATATATAATTAAACTCATTTATAACTTAATCGTCTTAATTAATTTTATCATCTTTCACCAATATTTTTTTTACCAAAGATATTTGAAATATCTAGATATTATAAATAATTAGAATTTAAAATATTTAAAATATTTTGACAAATTGAAATCATATTAGTGGTAAAATTTAACTTAAAATCATTATTGCATATGGGAAGAGAAATCACATTTTTTAAGAATGAAGTTCAAAAGGTTGAAATTTTTTTATCTGATGTTAATGTAAAATAAAATCTAATGAAATAAATTGGATTTATTTGTTTATTATTGAACTAATTTTACTTTTAAACTAATTAAATATATAGTATAACTATATAAAGATTTACAATAAAAAAATATTTTTCAATTAAAATTCAGTATTATTCATTATTCATCAAAATTTGAAAGTTCTTAGAAAAATACCAGAAATTCACTCAAAGTAAATTTTGATATTATTAACTAAAAATTTATTTTATTTTGGAATATTTAAATTATGAAAATAACTGAATTTATTTTTAAAATAAATCATCCATTCAAAGGTGGAAAAAAATCTTCTTATAAAAATTCATTTTTTATGCATAAAATTTGATTTATTATTATTTTATGACCATAAAACGTTTTAGATCAATTAAAAAAAATTATGTTGGATAAATAAAATATAAATTTATTTTTGATATTTAATTAATATGATTAATTTAATTTATTAAGATAAAATTTCTTTTTGGTTATAAAAAAGTTTCTCCTAAAAAATCATCCTTTATATTCAATTGGTTTTATTTACATTTATAATTAATTAGAAAGAATTAATTATATAAAAATGTGTAAACTATATTCTTGTAATTTAGTTAATATCATTCATTACCTCCATTCCAAATTCTGTGTGATAACTATCACATTAAATATTAATATTATGTTATTGTTTCATAAGACCTGGTCTTGCATGTAACATACATTATTGAAGATATTTATGTTGAGTGCAATGAGAGGTAAACTTTGTGTTAACTATAACACAAGATAAAATATCAATTTCTTATAACTCTAGTTACTATGGAATTTAAATTAATTTTAATGAATATATTTCTTAAAATCTTGGGAAGTTACCTTGACCAAGGTAAATGACCTTGGAATTGAGGTAAAATGGTTGTTTTAGACCCACTAAGAATTTTTGCATGACAATTCAATGAAATCATGGTCTTGGTCAATAGGGATACAAAGCTAAATGCACATTCCTGGCCATACATACCTTGGGCATCATGATATTATTTTTTAACAATGGTGATAAATAGGAAAAACACATCTTCCATCGTGGTGTCCTCTTTCCCATGGTTTTGATTTGAACATTGAATCTCCACTCCATGTCACAAGAACCCATAAAACACATCCCAAAACCAAAATACACATATTAAGGAAATAATTTATAGAACATAAACCAATGATTTTATATATAGATTACTTTTGGTGTATATATTTTGTCCCCATTACTTAGTTATTTCATATTTAACATTGTTGATTTGTTTTTATTTAACTTTGTCCACTTTTATATTAATATTAAAAGATTTTATTTTAAATAATTTTTTATTTTATTTTAAATAAAAATAATAATTTATATTTAATTTTTTTTATTATCGTGAGAGAAAATCATTCCCCACAGATTATGTTTCTTCACCTTTCATTTTTTACTATCCCTGGTTGATTGAAGAATTACATTAATGTTATATAGTAATATGAATCATGTCCATAGGTTTTAATATTTGGGTTGGTTCAATAGAAAACGATCTATATCTACCACGTTAATTTATTATAGAATTCTAGTAAAATTATAAATTCGGCCTCATAAATGAAAATTTGAATTTAGTTTTTTTTTTATAATGAAATATTTTCTCCCAAAATGATGAGAAAGAGTTTTCCTATATATGAATGAAATTTTTTATGGAATTTAGAATATGATTAATTGTTTTTATATATTAAAAATGGATTTTTTTAGTTTGTAACATTATTGATATGATGGGAATAATTAATTATTTTAATTACACATTCCATTGGAACTATCACCTAGGTTATATAAAGGGGAAAGACATCCAAAATCCCATAAATATGGGAAAAATAAATTATTTTCTAATGAATATCATTATAAATTTGAATCATATATTATATACATGATGACAAAATCCCTTCTTAATAAAAAAGTATAAATATTTAATTTAGCACTAAATATAATTCATATTGATTTACAAATATTTGGATCACCCAAATTAGTAATAGTTATAAATACATCATAATTTTTACTAAATATTTAGTTATTGTGTTTATGAGTTTCGTATAAATCAAAAGACTGTAACCATTGAAAATTTTAAAAGACTCAATAAGTAAGTACACAATTAACATCACAATGGTATTCAAAAAATTTCAATATGATTGAGGAAGAAAATAATCAATTTAGGAAGTAGTGATCATTTATGTGAATGACTGCTTGAAAACTCACTCCTTTACTTATTCTAGGATATAATCAAAACAAAAAATTAGGAATTATTCCTCTTTAGGTATAGTTTTATCAATGACTAATCTATATAACCTTTCTATATTATACGTAGGTTATGTTATTGAAATCAAACATTAAAAATTATCCATATTGTATCTAAATCCATTTATAAGTCTCTATATGACTTATAGACTGGGACAGATTCTATTATACCTTACATAGAAATGTGAGGTAAAAAAAATATACAAGAAAATTAATATCTATATAATTTGATCTTAAAATGAATAAATTATAATTATTTTGATATCCCATGTAATTTTGGGGTTCTAATTATTAAATTTATTTACTTTCTAACTTTTTAATAGCTCAATTAGGTATATTTCATGAGGAATCAGTTTTGTCACTACCCGCCTTCACCAAAAGGAGGGAAGGGTCAGCAGATTGCCAGGCCCTTCCTTCTTTATGTTGAAGGAGAGATAATGACCCCTGAAACCCGCCTTCAATAGGTCCCGGAGTGGCAAATAGCACCAAGGGTATAGAAAATTCTCGCAAATGGAAGGCATTACCCTTTTTATTTTATAGGATCGAAAGATAAGGAGAATAAAACCCAACAACACCAAGGTAGAAAGAATGTAAAGCCAAAATTAAACCATTCCCACATGCATGTTTCAAAAGAGAAAGCCACAAAGTGAAAAAAGGTGACTACAAGGTAAGTACCAAAAAGAAAAAGAAATAAAACTGCAACTGCTCCAAAAGTCCGAGCTAGTAAGGTCCTGCGTGATCCCCGAAGTCCTCCTGGAAACCTAAAAGCAGTTTTATATACGTAGGGTGAGTATACAAGTACACTCAGTAGGGAAAACCAAGACTCTCGTGCACAAGTGGGGGAACGTACTAAAGTCCCGTGAGAAAAGGAGTAAACCAAACACCTAACAAGGCAAACTATCCATCCCAGGCCTCACCAAGGCTCACTCCCCAAATAACGCAAGTCAAGTAATATATATAATAAGAGCACATCTATGTTTGGGTACCCCGCGCCACATTCCCACTGGTTATTGAGACATCCTACGCATCGGACCAATCCCGCCATTCTTACCGCAGTCCCACTGCCACACCCGCCCGCACACACCTGGGCCACAACCACACGCAGTCCCACTGCCGAAACCCCGCCCGCACACACCTGGGCCTCAACCACACGCAGTCCCACTGCCGAATCCTGCCCGCACAAACCTGGGCCACAACTGTCACATGTAACCATGCCTGCAAACACCTAGGCCAGAACAACCACCGCCACGCCCGAAGACACCTGGGCCTCATCCCGAAGACACTTGGGAAACCACCTGCCGCACACACCTGGCCAACCACCACAACACCCCGCCCGATGGTTCTTGGGATAATAATGGACTTCAGGCCATCAAAGCCTGCCCGAAGGTAATTGGGCTATCCGGGAAAGGGAGCAGAAAAGGAGCTAATAACCAGCCACTAAGGATAGTGTTGGGAAAAACACCCTTCCCCCATAAATGGGGGTGTTCGGCACTGAGTGCTCAACTTGGGTGGGGCGCGAATAAGAAACACAAAGCTACAAGTATAGATATAGGTAACAAACACTCACCCAAAGATTAGGTTTTCCTAGCCAACCTACAGAACACAACACCACTGCGTCCGAGTCACAGTTCACGACCCATGCCCACAAAACCATTTGTCCCATTCTTGTTTCACATTCAGTTAAAATTTTCAATTAATTCTAAGAACTACTGGGCAACTACCATAAGTATGACCAAGGAAAGCGTCAAAAGAAAGGGTCAACCAAAACACTCACACCCGGTTCTGTTAACAGAGGATCTCTCCCCAATTTGTGATATCTCAAGTAACCACTCGGATTTAAAACTCACAACCACCGAATCCATACCAACAGGAGATCCCATCCCCAAATTCACACAACCACCGAGAGTATAAAAGATCAGGGGATCCCATCCCCTCCCACATTTCCAGCAATCGGCCCGGAAGGAAAACAACCAACCACCACTACCAACACAAGTCAGGGATTTTCAGATTTAAATGACTTAACACACTCCATGATTTAAAATTCCGTGTGTTCTAACCGGGAGTTATCACAGAAGGGATGATCCTGGTGCTTTCAATTATTCAGCCGGATATACGTGATTAACCAATTTCACAGCAGGAGTTCACAATTTCAGCAACCCATTTAAAACATCACGAGGGGATTCATCAGTGCACATACAACGACCACCAACGACCTCAATTTCCAGAAACATAAACCAGCACAACAAAAAGGGATGATCACAAGATAAAGAATAAACAACGATCACAACCCCTTCCCCTTCTTTCTTTAGAACTTCGTTTATTATCTTCATTAAGGTTCGGTTCAACCAATTCCATAAGAACAAAAATAACGCCCACCCCGCATGATACACAAAAGTGAGAGATGAAAGAAATTCCCTACTTGTTGATAGAAGATCGACGTTTAGGCCGGGGGAACGGAACTTTACTGATAACGATGCGGCGGTCCCGATGCACCAGAAGAGCCACGATCGAAGAAGGGGGAAACCATGGCCTAACCCTTAATTTATAAGAGCCGGGGACGGTTGAGGTGAAAACGCGAAACCGCGTAAGACGTGGAAGTCGTGGGTTGACCACGCGGCTTGACTCATCATTAAAGGTGCTGAGTGGTTTAAACCGACTCATGAGCCGATTCAGTATTTAATTAAACTTGTGTGCGCGTTATGGGAACAACTTGGCAAGGCCGGGTGACGTCGGCCGGTTCCGCCGATCAGTCACACCGATCGGTCTCACCGATCGGTCGCACCGATCGGTCTCACCGATCGGTCGCACCGATCGGTCTCACCGATCGGTCTCACCGATCCGTCTCACCGATCGGTCTCACCGATCGGTCTCACCGATCGGTCTCACCGATCCGTCTCACCGATCGGTCTCACCGATCTGTCTCACCGATCAGTCTCACCGATCCGTCTCACTGATCCGTCTCACCGATCGGTCTCACCGATCGGTCGCACCGATCCGTCTCACCGATCGGTCTCACCGATCCGTCTCACCGATCGGTCTCACCGATCGGTCGCACCGATCCGTACCCCTTAAGGATCCGGATTTTGTAAAAGGAAGGGACCAAGGGGGGTCTGGGTCATCACATCAGATACCTCTTAAACGATTCTTGTCCTCGAGAATCACAACAAACCAGAAGGAAAGAGAGGGTCTGAACAACCATCTTCGAAAGATACCTCTTAGGAGTGAACCTCTGCTAACTAAAAACACTCTCCTGTCAAGAACTAAGCAACATACCACACCAAACAGCCCGGTCATGTGGGTTTGGGGAGTTTCCCTCACCCATGTCAAGATATTATCCGCTTCGGGCGGCACTGACTCGCCCGCACGGGTTCAATCGCATCCACCTTAATGCGTCTTGATTAGGGGTCGGGTTACCTCTTCCCTTTAGTCGGGGCTTTTCACACACAACAGAGGAAATAAACCATTACATTTCATAGCCAAAAGTCAAATGTTCTACCACAACAGGTACAAAAGGAACAAATCTCAAAACAACTCGGGGTATTGGGCACGCATCTGTGCTTCCCTCTCCCACGTACTCTCTTCGAGCCCGCCATGTCTCCACAACACACGAACCAAGGGAATGGCTCGCCCACGAAGAACCTTCTCCTTGCGATCCTCGATCATCACTGGTTTTTCCACAAAGGTTACGTCATCCTCGATGTCCAGTTCACCCCAATCAAGGACGTGTGAATCATCGTGCAGATAACGACGGAGCTGGGATACATGAAAGACATCATGTATCCTTAGCAGCGGCGGAGGTAACGCTAGCTGATAAGCCACTTCGCCGACCCACCATAACACTTCGAAGGGTCCGACGAATCTGGGGGAAAGCTTACCCCCTTTCCGAACCTCCGTTGCCCACGCCGCGGGGAGACCTTCAAGAACACGTGGTCTCCAACCTCAAACTCCAAGGTCCTTCTCCTGGTATCAGCATACGACTTCTGCCGGTACGGGGCCGCCTTCATCCTTTCCCGTATGAGCTGAATTTTCTCTGTCGTGTTCTGCACCACCTCCGGGCCAAGGATGCCTTCCTCTCCTACTTCGTTCCAACACACAGGTGAGAGGCATGGCCTCCCGTACAAGGCCTCAAATGGGGCCATACCGATGGTAGAGTGGTAGCTATTATTTTAGGAAAACTCTACTAGAGGCAAGTATCGTACCCATGACTCTCCTGAGTCCAGAACACATGTCCGTAGCATATCCTCCAAGGTCTGGATGGTGCGCTCTGTTTGTCCATCTGTCTGGGGATGGAAAACAGTGCTATGGCGTAACTGGGTGCCAAACGCATGCTGCAATCCTCTCCAGATTCGCGAGGTAAACCGTGCATCCCTATCCGAGACTATAGACCTCGGAACTCCATGAAACCGCACCACATCATTTACGTACTTTCGTGCCAATGCATCCACAGTACTTGACTCCCTGATTGCTAGAAAGTGAGCCGATTTCGTCAACCTGTCCACCACCACCCAGATGGCGTCGCACCCTCCTTGCACATTGGGTAGTCCCGTGATGAAATCCATTGAGATGTCGTCCCACTTCCACTCGGGAACAGCTAAAGGCTGCAGTAGGCCTCCTGGAACCCGGTGTTCAGCCTTCACTTGCTGACATACTAAGCATTTAGCCACAAATTCTGCCACCGCTCGCTTAACTCCGGGCCACCAGAACTGCCTTTTCAGCCCCTGGTACATCTTGGTAACTCTTGGGTGCACCGCTAGGGGTGAGTTGTGGAACTCACTGAGAACCTTTCCACGCATCACTCTTGGAACAAACAACCTTTTCTGGAAAAGCATCTGGTGCTGACCGTCCTCTGTCCATTCTCTCGGAGCATCGCCCTGGTCAACCCGATCACGCATCACTTCGCACTCGGGGTCTCCCCACTGAGACTCCTCCACTTGTCGAAACAGAGATGACTGCACTACCATCTGATATAGGCAGCCTCTGCCACTATCCATCTTCGCATCCAGGTGTAAGGCAACCAACTCCTCCATTGCCTTCCAGGAATTTGCCGACTCTCGGACCGCATCCTTCTGCATCCTCCTGCTCAAGGCATCGGCCACCACATTGCCCTTTCCCTCAGTATAAGAGATTTTAAAGTCGTATTCCTAGAGGAACTCCACCCATCTCCGTTGTCGCAAGTTCAAGTCCCGCTGGGAGAAGATATACTTTAAGCTTTTGTGATCTGTGAAGACCACAAAGCATTCCCCGATGAGGTAGTGCCACCATAACTTTAGCGCAAAAACGACCGCTGCAAGCTCCGGGTCATGGGTGGCATAGTTACGCTCATGGGGGCGTAGCTGCCTGGACCCATAAGAGATCACCCCTTGTTGCTGCATCAACACGCATCCCAGGCCATGTCCTGAAGCATCACAAAATACCTCATAGGCCATCCCTTCTTCTGGTAATCTCAACACTGGGGCACTAACCAGCCTTTCTTTTAGGTAGCTGAAGGACGACTCGCATTGCTCGCTCCACATGAAAACCTGGTCTTTCTTGGTCAAATCTATCAAAGGGGATGCTACTCGGGAGAAGTTGGGTACGAATCTCCGGTAGTAACCTTCCAGTCCGAGGAAACTCCGGACTTCCACCACATTCTTGGGTGCTGCCCAAGAAACAACTGCCTCAACCTTTGATGGGTCGACTGCTACCCCCTGCTCAGACACTACGTGCCCGAGGAAGTGCACTTCTCGTGTCCAGAACTTGCACTTTGACAACTTCCCATAGAGCTGGTGATGTCGGAGGACTTCCAAAACTGTCCTCAGGTGTTCTGCATGGTCCTTTTCTGACCTTGAATAGATCAGGATATCATCGATGAATACCACCACAAATCGATCCAGGTACTCCCGGAAGATGGAGTTCATAAGCCCCATGAACACGGACGGGGCGTTCGTAACACCAAAGTGCATGACCACGAACTCGAAGTGCCCATACCTGCACTTGAACGCCGTCTTTGGGACGTCGCTATCCTTTACCCTCAACTGGTGGTATCCAGACCGCAGGTCGATCTTCGAGAACCATCCTGCCCCATTCAGCTGGTCAAAAAGATCATTTATCCTCGGAAGAGGGTAGAGATTCTTGATCGTTACCTGATTCAACCTCATATAGTCGATGCAAAACCTGAGGCCACCATCCGCCTTCCTTGCGAACAAGACTGGAGCACCCCACGGTGACGCACTCGGACGAACATAACCCCTCTTCATCAGATCGTCAATCTGTATCCGCAACTCCCGTAGCTCTGAAGGTGCCATCCGGTAAGGAGCCATCGAGATTGGTCGAGAGCCGGGCTGCAGGTCTATCCCGAACTCGATATCACGTCGAGGGGGCAGAGTCGTCACCTCCTCAGGAAAGACGTCCATAAACTCACGGACGATCTCTGGCACTTCCACCATTTCTGCATCTATTGATTCTACCGTCAGTTCGGTCAACAAGGAGAGTAGAGGTTCCTCCCTCCTGTTTCCCTTCGGATAGCTTCGCTCGCCGGTGAAGGTAACACGCTGGCCGTCCAAACCTGAGAACACCACCCTTCTTTGGAAACAGTCGATGATGGCGCACACAAGAAAATAGCCAGTCGATGCCTAGGATGACATCGTACGGCTGAATCTATAGCAGAAGGAGATCCCTAACCGACTGATTTGGCCCTAACATCAGTCTACATTCCCGAAAAACGAACAGCAAGTCGGTCTGACCTCCAACTGGTGTGCTCAACACCAGGGGCACTGGAAGTCTCTCGGCATCTAGACCCAAGGCACGGGCTAGACTGGGTGCAATAAAGGAGTGCGAAGCTCCGGTATCGAACAAAGCATAAGAAAGAGTGCTAAACACATTGACAGTACCTCGAACAACCTCTAGCCCTGTTGGAACTGTTGCCTCTGTGGCGTGTAGCTGTCCACGCCCAGCTCCCCTTCCCCTCGGCTGTCGGCCACCTCCCCGACCATGCCCTGGTCGAGGTCCCTGGGGAGCGCCCTGGGGTCGGCCTCCTCCTCCTATGTCTGCCTGCGGAGGAGCGGGAGCTCGCTGTCCCTGCTGCTGCTGCCGGAAGGGTCTGGCTGGAAACTGCTGCTGCGGCGGATGCTGGGGATGACTGCCACTGCTGTACTGCACCCGATCGGGGCACTGACTCCAGAGATGTCCAGGGCTCCCGCAGGTGAAGCACCGTGGTCCCGAGCCTGAAGGGAAAGAACGTGGGCCAGGGGATCGAAACTGAAACTGCTGCGGTCTGCTCCCTGCGGGTCGGAACCTGGAGGGCCCCGATGCTGGAGGCCTGGTGCTGACGGCCTTCCCCTTCGATGGTCCCAGCTGGATCCCTTCTCGTGACACTCCTCCCAGAGCATGCATCCTTTCCACCACTTCGGCCTTCTTCTGGACCTCTAAGTATGTCGGAAGGGTAAAGGGGGTAACAGCATACTGGAGGGAGGGTCAGAGCGCCTCCTCCAAACGTCTTGCCCGAGACTCCTCATCGGGAAAGAGGTCCGGAGAAAAACGTAGGAGGTCCTTGAACTTGATTCCAAGTTCCCTCACGGACATGCTCCCCTGCTGGAGGGATAGTAGCTCCTGCCTCTTCCCCGCCTTCATTGTCGAGGAGAGGAACTCCGCCCGGAACTCCTTCTCGAAATCCGCCCAAGCAACCTCAGACTCTTTCCTATTCCCCAGGTGAAGCATCCACCACTGACGTGCCGCTCCTCGCATCTGGCTAACAGCCAGAGGAACCCAGTACTCGGTCGGGGCCCGAATCAGGCCGAAGGCTATAACTAGCTCCTCTAGCCAGCCTTCCGTCTTCATATCGGAGGTGTTACCCTCATACTTCTCGAGGGCCTGTCGCTGGAAGGCTCGAAGAGTCTTCTGCCACTAGTCTTCCTCTTCCTCTCGATCAGCTCTCTGCCGATTGGCCAGAGTAGTCTCAGGGGCCTCGATCGCCTGTACCACACGTGGTCGCCTTCCAGGTGCCATAGCTGCAAGGTAAACAAGGAATTCCTAAGCCGAAGTAGTGCAGAATATCGTTCTTAAAACTTCTTATGATTTAATTTATTCTTAATTCCCAACACATCCTAGAAACACAAGAACACAAGGCATTATGATGCATGTACCTTTCCTAGGGTCTCTACCCTGCAATCAGTGTGGCCTCACTTGGTCGTTCGGTAGGTCCAGAGTCCTTGCATCGGATCATGGGGGGCCCTAAAATCCCATGTCCTAGCCGGTCTTCCCTGGCCTAATTCATGCTCCAAGGTCACCCAACACTGTTGCCTTACCATCCCATGCAATCCTCACTGTTCCTAACTCTAGACTCCGTCCTATCTCTCAACCATCACCTTTGATACCATTCTGTCACGACCCGCCTTCACCAAAAGGAGGGAAGGGTCAGCAGATTGCCAGGCCCTTCCTTCTTTAAGTTGAAGGAGAGATAATGACCCCCGAAACCCGCCATCAATAGGTCCCGGAGTGGCGACTAGCACCAAGGGTATAGAAAATTATCGCAAATGGAAGGCATTACCCTTTTTATTTTATAGGATCGAAAGATAAGGAGAAGAAAACCCAACAACACCAAGGTAGAAAGAAAGTAAAGCCAAAAGTAAACCATTCCCACATGCATGTTTCAAAAGAGAAAGCCACAAAGTGCAAAAAGGTGATTACAAGGTAAGTACCAAAAAGAAAAAGAAAAACAACTGCAACTGCTCCAAAAGTCTGAGCTAGTAAGGTCCTGCGTGATCCCCGAAGTCCTCCTGGAAACCTAAAAGAAGTTTTATATACGTAGGGTGAGTATACAAGTACACTCAGTAGGGAAAACCAAGACTCTCGTGCACAAGTGGGGGAACGTACTAAAGTCCCGTGAGAAAAGGAGTAAACCAAACACCTAACAAGGCAAACTATCCATCCCAAGCCTCACCAAGGCTCACTCCCCAAATAACGCAAGTCAAGTAATATATATAATAAGAGAACATCGATGTTTGGGTACCCCGCGCCACTTTCCCACTGGTTATTGAGACATCCTACGCATCGGACCAATCCCGCCATTCTTACCGCAGTCCCACTGCCACACCCGCCGGCACACACCTGGGCCACAACCACACGCAGTCCCACTACCGAAACCCCGCCCGCACACACCTGGGCCTCAACCACACGCAGTCCCACTGCCGAATCCTGCCCACACACACCTGGGCCACAACTGTCACATGTAACCATGCCTGCAAACACCTAGTCCAGAACAACCACCGCCACGCCCGGAGACACCTGGGCCTCATCCCGAAGACACTTGGGAAACCACCTGCCGCACACACCTGGCCAACCACCACAACACCCCGCCCGATGGTTCTTGGGCTAATAATGGAATTCAGGCCATCACAGCCTGCCCGAAGGTACTTGGGCTATCCGGGAAAGGGAGCAGAAAAGGAGCTAATAACCAGCCACTAAGGATAGTGTTGGCAAAAACACCCTTCCCTCATAAATGGGGGTGTTCGGCACTGAGTTCTCAACTTGGGTGGGGCGCGAATAAGAAACACAAAGCTACAAGTATAGATATAGGTAACAAACACTCATCCAAAGCTTAGGTTTTCCTAGCCAACCTACAGAACACAACACCATTGCGTCCGAGTCACAGTTCACGACCCTTGCCCACAAAACCATTTGTCCCATTCTTGTTTCACGTTCAGTTAAAATGTTCAATTAATTCTAAGCACTACTGGGCAACTACCATAAGCATGACCAAGGAATGCGTCAAAAGCAAGGGTCAACCAAAACACTCACACCCGGTTCTGTTAACAGAGGATCTCTCCCCAATTTGTGATATCTCAAGTAACCACTCAGATTTAAAACTCACAACCACCGAATCCATACCAACAGGAGATCCCATCCCCAAATTCACACAACCACCGAGAGTATAAAAGATCAGGGGATCCCATCCCCTCCCACATTTCCAGCAATCGGCCCGGAAGGAAAACAACCAACCACCACTACCACCACAAGTCAGGGATTTTCATATTTAAACGACTTAACACACTCCATGATTTCAAATTCCGTGTGTTCTAACCGGGAGTTATCACAGAAGGGCTGATCCTGGTGCTTTCAATTTTTCAGCCGAATATACATGATTAACCAATTTCACAGCAGGAGTTCACAATTTCAGCAACCCATTTAAAACATCACGAGGGGATTCATCAGTGCACATACAACGACCACCAACGGCCTCAATTTTCAGAAACATAAACCAGCACAACAAAAAGGGATGATCACAAGATAAAGCATAAACAACGATCACAACCCCTTCCCCTTCTTTCTTTAGAACTTCATTTATTATCTTCATTAAGGTTCAGTTCATCCAATTCCATAAGAACAAAAATAACGCCCACCCCTCATGATACACAAAAGTGAGAGACGAAAGAAATTTCCTACTTGTTGATAGAAGAACGACGTTTAGGCCGGGGGCGCGGAACTTTACGGATAACGATGCGGTGGTCCCGATGCACCAGAAGAGCCACGATCGAAGAAGGGGGAAACCACGGCCTAACCCTTAATTTATAAGAGTCGGGGACGGTTGAGGTCAAAACGTGAAACCGCGTAAGACGTGGAAGTCGTGGGTTGACCACGCGGCTTGAATCATCATTAAAGGTGCTGAGTGGTTTAAACCGACTCATGAGCCGATTCAGTATTTAATTAAACTTTTGTGCGCGTTACTGGAACAACTTTGCAAGGACGGGTGACGTCGGCCGGTTCCGCCGATCGGTCACACCGATCGGTCTCACCGATCGGTCGCACCGATCGGTCTCACCGATCGGTCTCACCGATCCGTCTCACCGATCGGTCTCACCGATCGGTCTCACCGATCGGTCTCACCGATCGGTCTCACCGATCGGTCTCACCGATCCGTCTCACCGATCCGTCTCACCGATCGGTCTCACCGATCCGTCTCACCGATCAGTCTCACCGATCTGTCTCACCGATCGGTCTCACCGATCCGTCTAACCGATCGGTCTCACCGATCGGTCTCACCGATCGGTCTCACCGATCGGTCTCACCGATCCGTCTTACCGATCGGTCTCACCGATCCGTCTCACCGATCGGTCTCACCGATCGGTCTCACCGATCCGTCTCACCGATCGGTCTCACCGATCCGTCTCACCGATCGGTCTCACCGATCGGTCTCACTGATCGGTCGCACCGATCCGTCTCACCGATCGGTCTCACCGATCGGTCGCACCGATCTGTACCCCTTAAGGATCCGGATTTTGGCAAAGGAAGGGACCAAGGGGGGTCTGGGTCATCACGTGTTTGATGGTTATTGAAAACAATGAGGTTCAAGACAAACATAAAAAATTATTTCATGATACGGAATATAATATAGTTCCATATATTTTTTTATAAAAAAAATCATCTCTTGTAATATTTAATTGTGGAAGTTCTAAGAGTATTTTACATGATAAAAAGAGATGAGGTTTTACTATAGTGAATAATAATGATGTTGATTTTATAAAATTTAGACCTACAACTTATCAATATGAAATTGAGTGTTTATATTAAATTAAATATTTAAAGGTCATAAAATATAAAATGGACAATCAGTATAAAAATCATTTTAAAAACTGGTTTTTCCAACTAATGATTTAGACCAATAGTTTGTAATTTTATTTTTTAAAATAAACATGACATGGTTGGTATAGTTATTTCTTAAAATTATGAATTATTTGTTAATGGAAAAAATCATTGTATTTACTATGAATAAACCCTCTCTCCATTATCCATGATAAATTATATTGATATTTTTAGTGCTACTAAAACATTATATGATTATAAATTTACAAAATGTATATAAAAAACATTTCTCCTAAATAAAATTAGGATGTAAATGTATCTGAAAAAAATTATTGTTTTAAGGAATAAAATGGTGTTATAAATTTATTTAATATTCAATAATAATTTATTAGAATAAATAAAATGTATTTGAATTGAAATATGAAATTATATTATAGAATTAACATGTGTTATTTTATCTTGAACAAAATTGAATCCTAAATACACAATATTCCCAATTATGAGAAATTTTAATTTATTGTTATATATGTTGAAGAAAACAAATCATTGGAAATGATATACAGAATTTCAATTATATATAAATTTTTTTTGTAATGTGTTATAATAAAATATGTAGAAAATGTAACTTACATACTGGTTAAAAATATCTATAGGTATATATCAATAATGTTTTCTATATTTATTCAAAATATATATATTGGTAATTTGATAAATATGTCTAACAATGAGTACTACTGGAAGGATCCATTAATACCATTACATGGATCATTTATTATTATGTCTCAATTTCATTCCAAAAATATATAAATGAAATGGATCTATACAATACTATACACTTTTGAAATGTAATGTATCATTTACTCCATGTTACGTATTCATCTATATGACTCTTTATCTTATAAAGGGAATGTTTTTATCAACCATATCTAAGTGAAATTCACTAAATATACATTACGGATATCCTTATATATGTAAGAATAATCAATTACATATTCTTATTATTTGGAGTTTTATACTATCTAATTTTACATTCTTATAATCATTTTAGATAAAAAAATAATAAAATGATTATTGATCTGAATATACATTTAAGTATAAACAAAATTGTTCATTAGTAAGATATAATACTCTAAACACCCTAAATTGGATGATTCTATCATATATGTAGCAAATATCTATTGTTAAAATATAATAAATAAAAATTTGTGTATCTAGATGTTTGTTACTATAATAGATATTTTTTCTAGTATATTAAAACTTTTATAACAATATTGTAACTACTATAAGATTATCGTATAATTTAAGTACCCATGGTTAATGAAAATATTTGACAAAAAAATCTAGTAAAATATAATTAAGGAACCTATTGAGAGGGGTGATCAAAATTTCATTGAAGTGGATACCGAAGATAATTTTACACATAAATTGATAGAACCATTTTCAAAAAAATAATGGCATATAAATTCCTCCTGCATTGGATATATTACAGATTTAATTTTATAAAATATGTTTTTTTTCTAGAATATTTTTATTATAATTTAAATCATTTTACTTTATAATATATCATTATATTATAAATAATTAAAATATTCTCAATCATTCACTCATTTATGACTAATTCTTTAAATAAAATTTTATTGATATATAACCTATTATAAAAACACAAATATTTCTCTAATCAGTGATAATTATGGAATATATTGAGTTAAGATGAAATGTTATGATAAGTATGGGAAGGATCTCATATATAGATACAATTTCTAATCTATAGAGACATTTATAAATCCTTGTTAAGAATGAGTTCCTTGGGGTATAATATATAAAATTTTATCAAAACTATTTCACTCTAGATATAAAATTAACATAGGAGACATAAATATTAATTAGTGTTTATAATTCATGGTGTTATTAATAACTAATGTTTAAATTTTTTTTTGTGAACCTTCATAATTTTATTATTTTTTTGATAATTATAAATATTTAGCATATAAAGGAGTTGTTTGGTGTGTTGTTGATCATGTAGTTGGTATTTAATAATTATGAATTTATTTTTCCTCTTGTATGACTTATTTAAATTTTGGGATGTCAATTGAGATACAGAAAATAGATAAATGTATATACTTAGCTGAGTGACTTGTGAAATTATCATTTACATTATTGACTAATGTGTAATTTGTTCAACTTGATTGGTCAATCTACTTTAGAGAATTAAGAACACTTGTGACTATAATTGATATCTTCAGTAAATATATTAAAATGTTATACATATAATGTTCATTAATAATTCTGGTGGATATACTAATATAAAGGTACATGTTGTTAATAGAGATCATCTAAGATTCATTTATATCATTAGCAGTAATTAAATTTTTTTTATATTCAAACATTTTTTATGGTTATGAATTTGAAATTCAAAATCATTTATAATGATATAAAGGCATGCATGATAATAGGTATGAATTTAAAATTAATGACTTTTTTATGTAAAAAATTTGAAAATGACTATAATGTATTCTATGATAGTTTAATCCAACAGAATTTGGGTAATGGCTCTCATGTATTTCGGAGTGAGGGGAGATGAGCATCACTTATATAAAAATAATATCATTTCAGATAAATATTCAATACATCCTATGATAATACATGGCCAAAAACCATAAATGTTTTGTTTATTTGTTGAATAGATACATAATGAACATATTTCATTAAATATATTAAATGTCTTGGACAACTTTTTCCCCCAAAAAATTCCTTATTAGATAACCCCTGCAAAAACCACTGATAATAACCTAGTGAAACGAAAAATAATAATAGGTGAGATTAGATGCTCAGTATGGGTAAACATAAAAGATTTGAATAAATAATCATGGCCTAGAACTATACAAGCATAATGATATGAAAACCAAATAAAACCATATGATAACATACTAAACAAATCAAAACCCAAAAAACATGATTCATTGAAGAAGTCATTGTCATTTCTATAGGCATGAGTTATGTAAGTGTGGAATCATAAATATTTAATTATGATACATGTGAGCAAATAAAAATCATGAGTCGTAATTTTTTGGCTTAAAGTTGTAGCATAAACATAATAATATATAATACATTCCTTAGTCAACAATCACTGATAATACAATCATAGTATAAAGATTCCCTAATGGATTGGGTTCATGTCCCATTATCATAAACATGGAAATTAAATTTCAAGGATATTCACAATGACAATAATTACATAATAGAATTGGACTAACTACTCATGTACCTTCAAAGGAATTATCCAACTGCTTATATTCCCTTTATGGATTGTGATGACCTCTCATATACCCTTGGTCATGGGAAAACCTATTGTGTACGGTTTGGGATCATGACATATAAAACATTATCTATAACATACCATAATTTTAGTGTGTAAATTCCATTTATATAAATGTTACAATATGAGTCTTGAAAACTCAAATTATAATGGGGTACATTTTATTAAAAATAATACAGTAACTAAGAACGCGATAAAAGAACAAATATTTACACCATAGGACTCTACAACTAATTAAGCTGAAATTAATCTTTTAATAATCATTAGAAAGAGGATAACCTCTAAAAAACATAATAAAACCAAGCTTATAGAATGAACCATTAAGATCATCCATATGTAAGAATATTCCAAAGGGAATTAGAGTTACGATGCATAGTAGCTGAAAAATATGTTTTATCCTTTTGAGTGAGGAAACTAGAATAAATAGAGTTCATTTTTGTTTAAATTTCTCGTATTTTATGTAACGCCCCGACCCTAGTTACCTAGAGTCGGTGCATTATTTCATAACATTGGCATGATCACGAGAAGGATCAAGTCTCGAAAGACCGATTCGTTTAGTAGCCTTGGAATAACTAGATACATCCATAATTTTTTACATTACATCATAAAAAAACATATTGTCTTCATATCCCCTCATACTATCCCTGCAGGTCATTCATAAATTACTTCTTCATAATCCTGGGAAAAATAAAACATTGAAAGGGGTGAGCTCAGATGCTCAGTAAGGATAACATTATAGCAGAAGCTTTCATAAATAAGCATAAACACTTAAGGCAATTTATAACTAAAACAAAAGCCTTTTAAACTTGAACTTCAGAATAAAATGGCAAAGGTAAAATGAAATAATGCCATTTACTTACTCACATGGATATTCTACTAGTCGAATGATCACATTAAATATCAATATCCACTTTCATAATGTTGGAATGCATAATTCCAGACTATCATAACCACTTAGCCAAGGCCTCGTGCCAAGACTACAAATAAGATTTTGTCAAGGCCTTGTGCCAAGACACTAGTTTGTCTCATGAGACCTACCGATGCATCGAGGAGCTATAGCGGGCTCCACCCGTCAATTATTAAGTCCAATGCATTCCTCATATGAACATGTTTAAACATAACATAAACATTCGTATTAAAACTAGCATACGAAATGTCAATACTTTTACCACAAACCATGAATGGTATAAAAACAGCGCATCCACAGTCAAACATGACTCATTCGATACAATATGGAAGATTGTATTGTATCACATTAACCTCAATCAAGAATAATGAATGATGTTGACATAAATGAAAATAATCATCAAATCTATTTGAGAGAATTATCCCCCTTTTCTTGAAAACATTTAAAAGTCACACTATTTGTCAAGAAGCCATTTAAAAGTAGATTTTTGAATCAAAGTGTCCCATACCACTTTGAAACTTTTTAAAAGGAGTTTTAATTTCTAAAACTTTAATGTCCATATAAATAAATCCATAAAACCATTTTTAAAACATGGACATTAATGAGCAAGATTTAGAAGAATAAGTCTTTAAAACATTTAAAAATTGTATTTTAGTTAGAGATTCTAACCAAAAGAGACACTTGAATACAAATAATTGAGGTAATCAAAACTTTGTAATATCATGAGAATAAAGGGATTCATGATATACTATGTCAAATTACATTATATACACCACATAAAAGTGATTTGGTGTATATCAACAAAGAAGTCTCAATGGAATGTAAATTGAGATGAAATCTCTCATAAAGGCCGTATCCTTAGGTTAAGGATAAATCAATGACATAATTATGTGTGAAAAATATAAATACACTAAATATGATTGGATATTCAGTGTAAAACAATCAAAGGATATTCACACATATTCTTGTAAAAACAACACCAACGAATTGGATGTTTAACTCAACAAATGGTGAATGAGTTAAAATTACTCTTATCAAATTCATAACAATGACTTGAGAATTACCAATGAGTGATTATGTGTATCAAAATTATATCCACAGGAAGGGGAGTGGAAATTATGACATAATCAAATGAATAGTGATTCCACACATAATCATGGAGTAATATAATCAATGAAATATGCGTAAAGCCAAATGAGTGGGAATTGAAATCTCAAATTCCCTTACCGATTAGGTAACATACGAAACATACACCCATGAAAGAAGTATCATACCATGATGATGTAAATACACATAAATTAAAGTATATTACACAATGAATACAATCATGGGTAGTACACATACACCACATGCAATAATTAAGTGGTGATCAATGGAAATCTCACGAAATTAAAAGTGAGATAAGAAACCCCTTACCACGTTAATCAACTGAGTCGTATGGCCAAAAGTTAATAACCACCAAATTATTTACAGAATAAAATTAATATAAATAGAATCATGAATATATATCAAATGGTAGTACAAAATACACCACTTTCAATAATTTTGTGGTGAAAAATGGAAATCTCACGGAATTGAAAGTGAGATAAGAAAATCCCTTACTTTGTACTTTTTCCTTGGTCGATGGTAGGTTTACCTCCTGTATAATGGTGAAATAATTGTTATTGAATTATAAAAGAATCATTTACTTTAATATGATATCCTATATGATCTTTTAACATTGATTTGTTAATAATATCTTAGAATTATCATCATTTCGGGTGTTAACGGGTTCATTTTACTTTATATTCTTTGTTATGTGAGCCATATTCGTTATTAATGGGATGTATATTATTCATATCCAGAATGATATCAAGTACTTAGATACCATTTTTAAATCATCAAATTATAATTATACTTTAATGGATATGATGGACAATGAATCTCATCGCGTTCGTGGAGACGGTAGTCCGTACATACGCACGAGCGACAATATCATTCTTTTGATATTAAAATAATATATAATTGGATTTTATATAATATATACAGAATCATTATCATGTTATATTTATTATTTACATGAGTTACACATCATTATTATACCCATCAAAATAATAATATATTGAATAACAATTACACCACGACGTGGAGACGGTAAGCCGTACGTACGCACGTATGGTGACATGTTATTCAAAGGATGGATAGAATACTGAATATGGTTGTACCATATTTATAATAGCATCACAGTATATATATGATACTGGAGTTATTATTTTATAATGGAAATAACAAAGAAAGAGGAAGTGGAAGAAGAAAGGAACTTGAAAAGGGGTGGTGAAAACATTACCTCTTCTTCGGGTTCTTCCTTTTGATTTGATCAAAAGGGCTCCTTAGGTTGCCTTTCTGATCAAACTAAGGCCTCTAGGTTGTATTTAGGGAAGTTGAGATAGTATTTGGGAAGGGTTTGGCCGAACCAAAGGGCTTTGAAGGTGTGAAGAAATGAGAAGAAGGAGTTCCCTTTTATAAGAGGGGTGAGGGGCATCTTTGGAAAAGCTAGAGATATTAGTTTATAATAAATTCATATTCGGTTTCCAATGGCTCCAAAGTTGACTATTAAAAGTTTAAGGTTGGGATGGGTCGAAAACAACTCAACCAATAGAATTTAGACAGGTTTGGGTACTTATATTAACCTTATCTTTAAGTATTAACTTTAAGTTAATTTGTTTCACTTTTACAATGTCTCTTTGTATTTTTATATTATATGGTTAATAAACTTACCATATACATACAAGCGACCCCCAAGTGGTCCATTAATGATACACCTATCATGATATAAGTCTCTTGGCCGAACCTTAGATTTTTAGGAATTTAATATCAATTAATAATATAATATTTGTTTTAAAAATTCTTTTATGTCAATTTTGACACTATTCAATAGTTGATTTTTTTGAAAATCATAACAGATTGATTACTTCGAAAAAACTCAAATAAATCAATACTAATATATCATATTATCCTATAAAATTATTTTAATTCATTAAAAGTTTCATATTATATTTATTTGGGTATTTTTAATATCAATTATTTTGATTTTTCACTATTATAGTAATTACTGCATCATCATTGTGTCATTAATAAAATAAATTATTTAATGTCTAAAAATTATAAATAAACTATAATTATGTATGAAATCTTTTTATCTTTCTAATGAATATTTATAATATTAAATCCAACATATATAACCTTATGTAACAATTGTTTTTCTAAATGATATATGCTTGTGTCATTTTTGTATTCATTTTAACTTAATTAAAATAAAGTGTCATTATCACTTACAAGTGGATCCATGAGGTCCCAAAATCGACCCAAAGATTCCCATGGTCGACCATGTATCAAAAAATAGGGTTAAGACACGTTTTAGGGTAATTTAGTGTTATTATAATATTATTTGTTAACCCTTATTTACCGGATTTACCCTTAACCATGGTAAATAAAATATTTACCGCAGTAATTATTCAAAATGACTAAAAATAAAAGTTACCTATTTACAAAATTTGAACATACTGATTCCAAATATGGAATCCATTTTCCTAAATTCAAAACACAGACGTGGCAGAAATTAATTTAAAATTAATTCCCGCTGTCAAAACAAAAAGCGTGTTTTTAAGAGATAATAACTATCAAAAGATTGACACTTGTTTATGTTCGGTTTAATTGTAAAATTATGTCCAATGACCAACATTATATTAAATGGTAAAAATATATTCTAAATATACTTTAAAACTACTAAAATTCATAATTTATCACTATTAATTTTTTTGATTAAAAAAGTTGTTTTTAATTAAAATTTAGTAATTTTCACTATTCATCAAAATATGAAAGTTATCCAAAAGTACCAAAATTTCACCCTAGGCTAATTTCGATATTACGAATCCAAAAATGAAGTCCATTTTGAGATATAGAATTTATAAAATTTCAAAAAGTAGGTATTACTATTCATAACAGCTAGTTTGATTGGTTATGGTGTGTTAAAATCTCGAAGTTGTGTACAATGCACGCCATTGCATTATTCGAAAGGAAACATACCGAGGAAACTTGGGGTGTTACATTCTCCCCTCCTTCAATAAATTGCGTCCTCGCAATTTTTAAAATTTTTCTTGGGAATATAATGGAATGTCCCACATCGGAAAAAGAGCCAATAAAACTATCACTTTAAAAGAAAGAAAGAGAGGTATAACGGTCATCCAAGATAACCCATACTAGGATTCCATGTAAGAAAACATGGATATGGATGATAAACTAAGTGTCAAGTTCTGATGGAGAGGGATAGAAATCATAATCAGGAGAAAGTTAGCAATGAGAAAACCACAAACTTGTGTTGGGACAAACGACCATTAGTCTCCTAGTAGGAAAGTAAACGGACAATTTTTTTTTTAAAGTTACATTACATAAGGAAGAGGACTTCATTTATGATATTGACTAAGAACATTATGAGATATACTTACATTTTAAGTAAATTTTCATTCTTTAATAAATTTCCACCACTAACTCAATTTTTTTTAAACGATGAGTATTCAAGAAGACTTGGTCACACTGGAAGAGCTAGAATAAACTTCTATAGAATCACATGATCCATGCAGGATAAACCATATATTTACATTGTCTTTGAAGATTAATAAAAACCAAAATGGTTAGTGAATGATCTAATGATCCCCCGAAAGGATATTCATTGAGATAAATATGTACTAATCTTAATTTCTAAAATTAAACCAACAATACCCCAAAGTTAAATAGATACCATTCAATAACCAATTGTCCTTAAAATCATTTAATATAATCCAAACTAATATTGAAACCCAAATCATAGAAGAATTTTATTATGTAGTCTCCCATGTTACATTGTATCTCCAAATGACATCAAATACTCTTAAAGTCACATACTTAAAAGTAATTAACATCATCACATATTCTCTGTTATAGGTTAATAATTTCCATAAATAACCCAAATCACTATAAATCAACAATAAAAACGTAGATAAAAATCCACCATTACTCTACAAATGAAACCCCATTGTATTCTATTTTCCTTGGGTATATAGTGTTTCCAACAAATCGAACATCTTCCAAAATAACATTTATCACTTAATCACCAAATCATTTTCCTATACCAAGGGTATTCATTTGATAAGACATAAGAACCCAAATCATCTTATTATTGATCAATAAAATCATTTAACAAAAAAAATAGTCACATTAACCAGGGACTTCACGTAGTCCAGTGGTAGGCGATAAATCCCAATCGCACTTTGGTTGTGGGTTCGATTCCCACAGCTTTGTCCGACGCGACGGGTTGTCACACGGTCTACGCGTTGTCCATTTTCAAAAACTATATTTTATAATATTACCAAAATGAGATAAATTCCTCAAAATAAAATAATTTAATCACAAGTGTTATATCATACTTTTCATTTTTATCCCAAATTATAATAACTTATAATTTTCTCAAACCCCAATGATCATATAAAACCAAATGGTTATTTATACCTATATCCACAAGAGAATAGACAATTCTTCTTCAAATATCATTCTCACATGGCAAACCGCGGGGTTACAAATACAAGAGAAAATTATTCCAAAGTACCCATCAACAAGGAGTGCTAATACTTTTTAAGTTTTTCTCCAACCATTTATTTCCACATATCTTCTTCTTTGACCAAGAAAATATACTATAGAATAGGACATTCACTCGGGTAATGGCCAGGTCCACTACATTTACGGCAAATGACTGTAAATGGACTCTTGGGACCATTTTTATCTTCTTCCATAGTACTCTTCATTTTTCATCGGCAATTCTTCACTTTATGTCCTTCCTTCCCGCACGTAAAACATTTCGTTGTCCCATTGAGACACTTTCCTAGGTGTCTCTTTCCACATTTCCTGCATGATGAAAATTGAGGTTTCTTTTCTCCATGGTCTCCATTGCTGGAGATCTTATCATTTATCACCTTTCTCTTCCTTGTTGAGTCTTGGAGTTGGTTAATATATATGTTGTTGATCATATTTTTGGAAAACTGATTTGGCATAAAGACGACATCTTTTACGCCTATCAACATTACATTTTGTTGCTCATTTACACCACCGTTCCCACCTTGTACATCATTCTCAAAGTCACTATGACTTCCTTGAAATCCAGCCATTGACTAAAACCAGAAAGCATTGTGTGAGTAATAGTAGTCTTAAAATCATTTAGAGATTAAAATGTCACCATATTCTCAATTTGAAACATATTAGGATTAACCAAGGTCATTTACTCTCATCTTATGTATATATTATTTAAATCGGTTTGTAAAGAAAATGTAAATTATCCTAAGCATATCCACCGGGAGTGTCGTAACCAAGAGTGCAGCAAGGCCCGTTGTCGTGCACCAGTTCCCGTTCGAGTCTAGCTCAAAGCGGTGTTTTCGGGTTTTACCCCTAGGTACATCTGTGCCAGAGCCGCCTCTACCTGCTCATATCCAGACAGGGATGTATTGCTCGGAAAACTCACAAAATCTCTACAATACCAAAATTCTCGGAAGTTCTTTTATACTAATCCTCAAAGTTCATCTTAGTTCTACGTGCTCTAATCAGAGTTTATCTAAATCTAGCTTCCAAGGTTTGTACTAAACTTCCTCTGATACCAACTGTAACGCCTCGACCCTAGTTACCTAGAGTCGGTGCATTATTACATAACATTTGCATGATCACGAGAAAGATCAAGTCTCGAAAGATCGATTAGTTTAGTAGCCTTGGAATAACTAGATACATCTATAATTTTTTACATTACATCATAAGAAAACATATTGTCTTCATATCCCCTCATATTATCCCTACAGGTCATTCATAAATTACTACTTCATAATCCTAGGAAAAATAAAATATTGAAAGGGGTGAGCTCAGATGCTCAGTAAGGATAACATTATAGCAGAAGCTTTCATAAATAAGCATAAACACTTAAGGAAATTTATAACTAAAACAAAAGCCTTTTAAACTTGTACTTCAGAATAAAATGGCAAAGGTAAAATGAAATAATGCCATTTACTTACTCACATGGATATTCTAATAGTCGAATGATCACATGCAATATCAATATCCACTTTCATAATGTTGGAATGCATAATGCCAGACTATCATAACCACTTAGCCAAGGCCTCGTGCCAAGACTACAAATAAGATTTTGTCAAGGCCTTGTGCCAAGACACTAGTTTGTCTCATGAGACCTACCGATGCATCGAGGAGCTATAGCGGGCTCCACCCGTCACTTATTAAGTCCAATGCATTCCTCATATGAACATGTTTAAACATAACATAAACATTCGTATTAAAACTAGCATACAAAATGTCAATACTTTTACCACAAACCATGAATGGTATAAAAACAGCGCATCCACAGTCAAACATGACTCATTCGATACAGTATGGAAGATTGTATTGTATCACATTAACTTCAATCAAGAATAATGAATGATGTTGACATAAATGAAAATAATCATCAAAACTATTTGACAGAATTATCCCCCTTTTCTTGAAAACATTTAAAAGTCACACTATTTGTCAAGAATCCATTTAAAAGTAGATTTTTGAATCAAAGTGTCCCATACCACTTTGAAACTTTTTAAAAGGAGTATTAATTTCTAAAACTTTAATGTCCATATAAATAAATCCTTAAAACCATTTTTAAAACATGGACATTAATGAGAATGATTTAGAAGAATAAGTCTTTAAAACATTTAAAAATGGTATTTTAGTTAGAGATTCTAACCAAAAGAGACACTTGAATACAAATAATTGAGGTAATCAAAACTTTGTAATATCATGAGAATAAAGGGATTCATGATATACTATGTCAAATTAAATTATATACACCACATAAAAGTGATTTGGTGTATATCAACAAAGAAGTCTCAATGGAATGTAAATTGAGATGAAATCTCTCATAAAGGCCGTATCCTTAGGTTAAGGATAAATCAATGACATAATTATGTTTGACAAATATAAATAAACTAAATATGATTGGATATTCAATGTAAAACAATCAAAGGATATTCACACATATTCTTGTAAAAACAACACCAACGAATTGGATGTTTATCTCAACAAATGGTGAATGAGTTAAAATTACTCTTATCAAATTCATATCAATGACTTGAGAATTACCAATGAGTGATTATGTGTATCAAACTTATATCCACAGGAAGGGGAGTGGAAATTATGACATAATCAAATGAATAGGGATTCCACACATAATCATGGAGTAATATAATCAATGAAATATGCGTAAAGCCAAATGAGTGGGAATTGAAATCTCAAATTCCCTTACCGATTAGGTAACATACGAAACATACACCCATGAAATAAGTATCATACAATGATGATGTAAATACCCATAAATTAAAGTATATTACACAATTAATACAATCATGGGTAGTACACATACACCACATGCAATAATTAAGTGGTGATCAATGGAAATCTCACGAAATTAAAAGTGAGATAAGAAACCCCTTACCACGTTAATCAACTGAGTCGTATGGCCAAAAGTTAACAACCACCAAATGATTTACAGAATAACATGAATATAAATAGAATCATGAATATATATCAAATGGCAGTACACAATACACCACTTTCAATAATTTAGTGGCGAAAAATGGAAATCTCACGGAATTGAAAGTGAGATAAGAAAATCCCTTACTTTGTACTTTTTCCTTGGTCGATGGTAGGTTTACCTCCGGTATAATGGTGAAATAATTGTTATTGAATTATACAAGAATCATTTACTTTATTATGATATCATATATGATCTTTTAACATTGATTTGTTAATAATATCTTAGAATTATCGTCATTTCGGGTGTTAACGGGTTCATTTTACTTTATATTCTTTGTTATGTGAGCCATATTCGTTATTAATGGGATGTATATTATTCATATCCAGAATGATATCAAGTACTTAGATACCATTTTTAAATCATCAAATGATAATTATACTTGAATGGATATTATGGACAATGAATCTCATCGCGTTCGTGGAGACGGTAGTCCGTACATACGCACGAGCGACAATATCATTCTTTTGATATTAAAATAATATATAATTGGATTTTATATCATATATACAGAATAATTATCATGTTATATTTATTATTTACATGAGTTACACATCATTATTATACCCATCCAAATAATAATATATTGAATAACAATTACACCACGACGTGGAGACGGTAAGCCGTACGTACGCACGTATGGTGACATGTTATTCAAAGGATGGATAGAATACTGAATATGGTTGTACCATATTTATAATAACATCACATTATATATATGATACTGGATTTATTATTTTATAATGTAAATAACAAAGAAAGAGGAAGTGGAAGAAGAAAGGAACTTGAAAAGGGGTGGTGAACACATTACCTCTTCTTCGGGTTCTTCCTTTTGATTTGATCAAAAGGGCTCCTTAGGTTGGATTTCTGATCAAACTAAGGCCTCTAGGTTGTAGTGAGGGAAGTTGAGATAGTATTTGGGCAGGGTTTGGCCGAACCAAAGGGCTTTGAAGGCGTGAAGAAATGAGAAGAAGGAGTTCCCTTTTATAAGAGGGGTGAGGGGCACCTTTGGAAAAGCTAGAGATATTAGTTTATAATAAATTCATATTAGGTTTCCAATGGCTCCAAAGTTGACTATTCAAAGTTTAAGGTGGGGATGGGTCGAAAACAACTCAACCAATATAATTTAGACAGGTTTGGGTACTTATATTAACCTTATCTTTAAGTATTAACTTTAAGTTAATTAGTTTCACTTTTACAATGACTCTTTGTATTTTTATATTATATGGTTAATAAACTTACAATATACATACAAGCGACCCCCAAGTGGTCCATTAATGATACAACTATCATGATATAAGTCTCTTGGCCGAACCTTAGATATTTAGAAATTTAATATCAATTAATAATATAATATTTTTTTAAAAAATTCTTTTATGTCAATTTTGACACTATTCAATAGTTGATTTTTTTGAAACTCATAACAGATTGATTACTTCAAAAAAAGTCAATTAAATCAATACTAATATATCATATTATCCTAGTAAATTATTTTAATTCATTAAAAGTTTCATATTATATTTATTTGGGTATTTTTAATATCAATTATTTTTATTTTTCACTATTATAGTAATTACTGCATCATCATTGTGTCATTAATAAAATAAATTATTTAATGTCTAAAAATTATAAATAAAATATCATTATGTATGAAATCGTTTTATCTTTCTAATGAATATTTATAATCTAGAATCCAACTTATATAACCCTATGTAACAATTGTTTTGCTAAAAGATATATGCTTGTGTCATTTTTGTATTCATTTTAACTTAATTAAAATAAAGTGTCATTATCACTTACAAGTGGATCCATGGGGTCCCAAAATCGACCCAAAGATGCCCATGGTCGACCATGTATCAACCAATAGGGTTAATACACGTTTTAGGATAATTTAGTATTATTATAATATTATTGTTTAACCCTTATTTACCGGATTTACCCTTAACCATGGTAAATAAAATATTTACCGCAGTAATTATTCAAAATGTCTAAAAATAAAAGTTACCTATTTACACAATTTGAAAATCCTGATTCCAAATATGGAATCCATTTTCCTAAATTCAAAACACAGAAGTGGCAGAAATTAATTTAAAATTAATTCCCGCTGTCAAAACAAAAAGCGTGTTTTTAAGGGATAATAACTATCAAAAGATTGACACTTGTTTATGTTCGGTTTAATTGTAAAATTATGTCCAATGACCAACATTATATTAAATGGTAAAAATTTATTCTAAATATACTTTAAAACTACTAAAATTAATAATTTATCACTATTAATTATTTTGATTAAAAAAGTTGTTTTTAATTAAAATTTAGTAATTTTCACTATTCATCAAAATATGAAAGTTATCCAAAAAGTACCAAAATTTCACCCTAGGCTAATTTCGATATTACGAATCCAAAAATGAAGTCCATTTTGAGAGATAGAATTTATAAAATTTCAAAAAGTAGGTATTACTATTCATAACGGCTAGTTTGATTGGTTATGGTGTGTTAAAATCTCGAAGTTGTGTACAATGCACGCCATTGCATTATTCGAAAGGAAACATACCGAGGAAACTTGGGGTGTTACATTTTAGGAATTAATAGAACATGAATATTAATTTTGGTAAAAATTTTCCATTAAAAACATTTTAATAAATAACATAAAACCCAAAATAAAATATTTATAAGACTTAAAAAAATTGTACATTTTTTATGTGATAATCATTTAGTAATAAAATTTTACATTGATAAAGTTGGTATTAATATTTTTTATAAACAATAAATTAGATAATTTTAATTGGAATCAAAGATATTATAAGGAAGAAATAAATATATTAATATAATGTAAATAATATATAAATATAGTGTTTATTTTAGAATTATTTGAATTAAAAATTAATTAGATAATAGTTAAGAAATGTTTAGGTGAAATAATTTAAAATTTAAAATAGGCATTTAAAATACATCACCAACGATTCAAGATAGCTATGTCCGACTCGATCAACCAATGATAAAGAAATATAAACCATGGCGAGTTCCCATTAGGGCCATCCTAAATATGGTATGAGGATCGCATATCACCCACATAGCATGCTTGGATTACCACAAGGGTACCCAATAGACCATGAAATTATGTGGTGTGGCCATATTCAATCTCTTGAATAACAAAAACAATTCTGTAACCATATTCTTCATCTACTTGTGAAGCTGGTTTCAAATAAAACCACTTGTTAGTGGTCTAAATTGATCTCATACCTCTATTTTCATATTCTATCAGTGAAAAACTCAAATTTATCATATTGGAAAGCAATTAAACTCATCAATTGAGTACCTCATGGCCTACACCATCAATATGTGACTCTTTCCCACAATATAAATCAGAAAAACATAATAACCATTTACACCAATATGAAAGAATTCAATTTTTGATCTTTTAAATCAACAAAAATATGTTATAAGTTCAAATATATATATATATATATATATATATATAGGTTTTTTCTTCTTCTAGGGGAAATTCTCAAGAAATCTCAATGGAAATCTATTTAATGAGATAGATAAATACATATAAGTCAATGTAACAGTCATATTTAAACAGAAGATCATCCCAATTTATTTTAAAATTTCACAGATTCAACATATTCTCCTCATCATCACTCCATTAATAGTAATTATGTATATAAAAATTATTATATATTAATATGAATACATAATGTAATTATTATCATTAAATCTTGGAGATAATTAATTTTGAGATCTGGTCATGGATATTTTTCTTTTATATATGTAAATATATAACCATTGGTATTAAATCATGAATATATATATTTCTTGTCTAACACCACAGGGCAAATAAAACCATACCTCCCAATAACATCAATTTTTTGAGGCTTTTACAATATTAAATTAATAAAATCCAAACACAAATCTTGGAAAGTATATTTTATGAAAATAAAATTATAAAAGGATTTCATGAAATATTTTATTCTACCTGGAAAATTATTTCTCCTTTCATAACCATATTACTTAAATGAACATAAATAGTGAATATAATACTATATAAGGACCTTTTTTCTTTTAGTTTTGAAAAAAGTACATGGTTCTAAAGACAGACAGAGATAGTCTGAAAGTAGAAGACTTGATCAGAAATGATGAAATTATCAATATTTTTAAAGTAATGTAAACTCTATTTTCACCAAGATTATATTATTTTCGATACCCTTATTCTATACTATATTTCTACTTTAGAAAGATTATATTTTCATGAATATGATTCTATTTTCAAAAAAACTTTTCAATATTTTTATTCAAAATAATTATGGGAAATGATAAACTATTTGCAAACCTCGGGTCATTTATCTTGAACATAAATAAATTATGAAAAACACTTTTGAGTATGGAAAATTATGTCTAATAAATCCTATTTTTGTTTTCCAGAACCCTAGCCAGGGAGATATGTTTTATTTTATTTTCAAATCTATTGTATATAAAGATATTATTTGAATAATTTTAATTCATTTTTAAAATATTATCATTTTATTTATAAAATATTCTTTTAAATATATGGATGATAATCATTATATTAGATATTTTCATATTTATAGTTGTAAACAACATTTCATGCATGTATTTGAAAAAAATAGGATTAATTTTACAAGAACTGTTTATAAATGTTGGTATTCAATTTAGGGTATTCATTGTAATACAAGTATTTTTTCTTAAAGGAAACTTATGATAATGGTTTTTCATCTTCATTTTGGAAGGTAGTTTTAATGGAATTAGGAGAAGACAGATAGACTTGGAAAAACAAATTATTGTAAATTCATCACTTGGGTGTCATTTGAGATAATGATGAATGGTTAGTAAATACAAA
The DNA here is from genome assembly GCA_963277665.1 of Viscum album. Classification (NCBI taxonomy): domain Eukaryota; kingdom Viridiplantae; phylum Streptophyta; class Magnoliopsida; order Santalales; family Viscaceae; genus Viscum; species Viscum album. The sequence goes on from OY728161.1 coordinate 1,473,171,634, forward strand.
CCTTAAATGGGATGTTATCTGAAAATTTATACTGCTATTGGGATAATGTAATTTTTTAGAATTTTCTAAAATATTGATTTTCAATGAATAATGAAAAACTAATTTTAATTAAAATTTTTAATTATTTATTAAACGATTTCTAAATTATTTAAAATTATCATTCGGTTCTATTAAAAGTTATTATTTTAAAATTAATATTTCAAATTCATCAAGAATAAACCCAAATATATTTCAAAGTTATTATATTTTGAAATGATATGGATTTAAAAAATGATAAGTATTTTTTAATGATTTTTAACATTATTTCCTATTGATATTATTAAATCAATTTATTCATATTTTAGAAAATTATTTATCAAATGATTTATATTTGATAAGACATAATATTTTTTCAAAAGTGTTTATAAAGAGTATTCATATATCTATTTTATTCTTAGTTTTAAAACCCATTATAGATATAATAATGAGTATTATTAATTTGAAAATTATTTTCATAGGATTATTATATGTTTTGAAGTTGTTTGGTATTATTTAAGAACATAGCTTGAGTGAAGCTGAACAATTATTTATAGAATTTTTATAAAAAATAATATTTTTGAAATATTTTTCATAATCCTACATAACTTATTACAAAAATAACCTATGGTATGTAATGAATTGTATATTTTTCAGTAATTTTTTATAAAAATATATACATCATATTTTTAGCACCGGATCCATGAGTTTTTGTTTTTGGTTGGGTCATTTGATATTAGTTAATGGATAAGAAAACATTTGAAATTTGGATGTTTAGTTAGAAAATTTTTGGGATTTAATATCCTTATAGTAAATCCTTTATTAATTACGTATTGGTTTAGAAATAGATAAAAGATGATAATGAAAAATTATTTTATCCATTCTAGATGATCTTATTACAAAAAAAACATTCTAAATTAATGTTTAGATGACTTTGAGACCTTCTCAAATAATAAAATTACTTTTCTGAAATTCTATAACATAGAAAAAAATTCGACCATTCCCAGAATCTTTCAAGGGTAAGTGTATTTTTGTTGAAACAATTGTGCACACTCAAAGTTTTTATCATACAGAGCCTAGAAGGTATAACTAAATTCTTTTCAAATTGTTCACGTTAACTAAAACATACTATATAGTTGGATTTTTTAGAGATATGGAATAGTGTGACATTCACATATCATATGATTTTCTGTTAATGGGATTTATACCTTTTGGAAATATCAAATATTATTATGAAACTTTTCTAGATGACTCCATATGGATACTTTATTGAAATCAAGTTCAAGAATATTATTTTGAATATTATACTCAAAACATAACTTTCCCAAAAATATATTGGTGTAAGCATCAATTTAATCAAAAATTCACATGAATCATTTGGAAAAGATAAATAATAGATTTTGAAAAAACCCTAAGGTTCCATAATGTCTTTTGGGTCTTTTATCTTTACTAGTGGATCAAAAATTGGATTAATTGATAATGATATGATTAATTTAAATAAAATTATTAAATAAAATCTTAATGATTAGTGATAATAATGAATTTATTTTTATGTATAGAGAAACTAAATAATAAAACTAGAAAAGTGGTAATTTTGATTTCCCATTGTATAAAAAGAATTGTGAAGGACAAATTGCTTCTATTAGTGAGAATGAACATCCCAAAATTTTAGTCTTTAAATTCCATTGAACTAGGTGTTATAAAATTTTCATGAAAACTAAAATGAAAATAGTGTCAATTTTATTGGAAATAATACACTATATCCTGATCTGATATAGGAACACTTCAATAAGTTACTATATTTTATAAGTAATTAAGATGAAATTAAACATATAACAATAATTAGTAATAAAAGGGGAAATCCTCTAACAAAAAACACCAATATTATGGATAGAATCACTAGAATTTTCCATATATAAGAATACAACAAATAGAACAAGAGTTTGAATGTATAATATCAAAAAAAATAAGAACCATCCTTGAATGTGAGAAAAATTGAATAGGTAGAGTTCAGTTTATTTATAACTTTCTTAAATGGGGTATTTATAGAACAATAATATGACCACTGAAAGAATGTACTAATTAAAATATTATTTTGAAATCCCATAGAAACTAATTTATCATATGTAAAATCTTTATTTAAATTTTTAATTTTTAATGATTTATAATACTTTAGTGTTAAAATTTAACATTAATATAGTTATTATAAATATATTTTATAAAAAAATTAGTTAATTAATATGAGATAAAAATTATTAGTAGGATGAAATAAATATGTGCATATTCTTAAAATATTATATTAATATAGCATGTATTTTAGAATTCATTTTAGTAAAATTTACGTAATATATTATTATAAATTATTTTAAGTAAATAATTTTAAATTGGACTTAGGTATTTAAAACCCATAGCCAACTATGAAATCTTAATAAGGCTATATCGATCAATCCATATGGGGAAAAGATAAACCAAAGTGAGAGTTATCCTCATCCATCCTACAGTGAAATATGAAGTGTGGATAGTACCCATATAGTTTGGTCAGAGGTTTGAATGGGTACCCAGGGGACTGTAAAATAAGGTGTCGTAACCATTGTGGGTTTTGTGTGTGGGTATTTTAGGTTTACATCCCCCACTGCCTTGGAATGATCTGTTAATAATATCATTCATTATATATAAAAAATATTATCCAGATGAATTCTTGATATGGTTTTTAGAAACACAAGCACAATATCACTATCTAAAAACTTATTTTTTTAACATAGGCATGAAATCAATTTCATATGAGTTGTCTGATCATCTTATATATCGTCTTCACTCACATGACTAAGCTATGAAATTATGATCCATTTCTTTTTTTTATCATTTTGACATTGGTTTCTTCCTCAACCATTCATGGATAGCCCAAATCAGTATCCTTCTACCATTTTTGTCTTCCTTTAATGAAAAAACTAAAGTTGTCATATTAAAAAACCGTGAAACTCAACATATGAGAACCTCTCAGCTGGTCATATCCATCGAAGACTTATTCCCTCGGTATATAGTGATGAACGAGATTCACCATTTACATCAACATCACAAAATTTAATGCATGATCCTTTCAAGAAACCGAAATTTAATTTAAGGTTAATAATATCTATGGTCGTTATCTTGGTCCTAGAGAGCTTATTGATAAATTTTTATGGAACTATCCATATTGATTTAAATATATATATAACATAATGTAATAATATTATTTAAACCATTGATCGTCAATATTTTATTTGAAATATCCCAACTTCATCATCTTCTCCCCGTGATTACACTAGTTTTCAGAACTATATGTGTATATATACTATATTTTGCATCAATATACATAAACAATGCATTTTTTATGACTGAATCATTCATATAATTGAATTTTAGATATGGTAAATTATAATTTCCATTATTATTTTTATATCTATAATCATAGGTATAAAGGATTTCGAATTTTTATTTATTGGTTTACACCACAATCCAGTCAAATCGTGAACCCCTATGAATTCAATGTTTGGAAATTTTTTTAATATTAAATCAATAAAATCCAAACACATGTCTAGAAAATATAAATTTAAAAAATCTATCTTGAAATCTATTTCTTCAAAACTCTGATTTTACATGGTGTAGGATTCTTCATTTTATATCATTATTATTTAAAGGCAAATGAATAGTTAATACAATGCTATATGAAGATATTTGTTTCGTTTGATTTTCTCATAATCACCCAGTTCAAGAGATAGATAGATATAGTCTATAATTATAAGCCTTCGACAAAAAATAATAAATTTTCTATTGTTTTACGGTATGTGAAATTCTATTTTAATCAAGATTATATTATTTTCAATAAAAATTTATAAAAATTTATTTTTATTTAATTGAGATTATATTTTCAATAAAAACCTTCTATTTTCAAAATGTATATTTTATGTTTATTTCCAAAATCCCTCTGTAATGAGAAGAACTATTTTAAAGCATCTAATTTCATTTTTTTCATGAACAGAAAAATATTTATTAAAACACCTATAATTAATTAAAATTGTGTTTAATAACATCTACTTTTATTTTACAGAAACCCTTTTCATGGTAAAACATTTTATTTAAATTTCAATTCCTTTTTTCTAAGAATAGTTTATTTAATAATTTTTCTACAAGTCTCAAGAATTATAATATTATTCATTAAGTTGTCATTTAAATATATTTATGGTAGTCATTATTAAAAATATATCCATATACTATTGTTTTCATTAACATTACACGCATGTTTTTTAAAATCATTTGTTTAATATTAATTTTTATAGAACTATTTAAAAATTATTCCTTTCATAGTATAGATTTCTTTTAGAATTAAGTATTTTTTCTGTAAAATACACTTATGATAAATTTTATTTTACTTCATCTTAAAAATATATATCATTACATTTTTTTCAGTATTAGTTTTAATAAAATTATAATGATAAAAAAAATTTAAACTATATTATATTAAAAATATTATAATTGGGTATCATATGATTTAATGAGGAATAATGAGTGAAGCCACAACCTCATCGGTAAATTGTACTAAAATTTATATTTCTAGGGGCCTTATGAATTTCCTATTTTTTTCTAATTATCATTAGACTCTATTAAAAAGTTTTATTTTCAATGTATAGTTTTAATGTTTTAAAGTGGAAAACCAAATTTATTTCGATGTAATTATATTTTTAAATAATATAAATTTTTAAAATGATATGAATTTTAAAAGTTTTTGAAAATTATTGTCAATATATATTTTTTAAAACCCAAGATTAATATGTTGGAGAATTTTTTATCAAATGTTTTGAATTTGATATAAATATAAATGTTTTCATAAGGGTTTTTTATATTATTTATAAAAATATTTTTCTCTAGGTTTGAAAACCCCTCAGTTGGAAAATTTATTCTCACCCTATATTATAAAATGATTTTTTTAAGATTATTAAAAGTTCCAAAGATATTTGGATAAATTTTGGGATCTATATTGAGTCAAGATCCATATCCTTTAAAATATTTTTTGAAAAAATATAATATATATTAATTATTTTTCCAAATCCTCCCAAATCTATACCAAACATTTCATTTTGTGTGTAAAGGAATATAAATTTTTCCGTTACATTTTATAAAACAAAGTATTTCATATTCTTTAAAATTGAATCTGTAATTTCATGTCTCAATTAGTCTCATTACCCAGTTCATTGGATCGACATAAAAAACCACCTATCACATTAAAATAAACCATTTATATATATTTCATAAAAATATATGTCCATTCATCATCCCATCAAAGTGTAATTACCCCATGATAAATAAATAGGACTCATGATATATAATTAAAACAACATAATCCAAAGGAATAAATGAAATGAATCAGATGGTATCATAAGATAATATCATTAGTGAGTCTTATTAATCATTAAATGAAATTTCCATAGCTGAAAAATGTATTTATAAATGAATTAGAAATATGCTTTAAAAAACTAGAGAAACATCCTTGTATTTTTGTAACATTAATAAATAATCATTCCCAAAAAAGGGAAAAATATTTTATTTTAGAAAATTTCATACTTATGAAGGATACTTTTTTATTATGAGAGTAAATGAGGATATTAAAATACATTCTTGATGTATACATTTATTAAATAAATTTACACCTTTTTAAAAAAATCAAAAAGAGTGATAAAAAATTGAAAGTTTTACATTTGAAAAATTAAAAATTAAACAAAAATAGAAAATTAACTTAATAAAAAAATATTTGTAGTTACAAAAATTTATAAAATAATTATTAGAACATGAGCATGGAGTTGAATGATTTCCAAAAAAAATCCTATATTTCAGGTCATCTTTTCTTATAAAATTCCCTTGATATTTTTTGGTAAAAAAGAGGGAGTAATAGAAAAATATTCTTTAATAAATCAGGAATGAATATATAATGAGATAATACTTGGAGTCTAAAATTAAAATATATTATTTTTCCCCACAAAGGGAATTGAAACAAAAATTAATCAAAATAAAAATTAAAACTGTAACAAAAACTCGTACAAAAAGTCTCAAATTTCATCATACACGCTAGAAGATAATGTATAATAAATTATGATTTATTTTTCATCTATATAAGGACCATATTCATGCATATATTACATTACATTATTCATTCCTAATTTTTAATAACCCATTTATTAATAATTGTTAACTAAAATTAAATTTTGTCTGTCAAGTGTCTCATTTTTCATGCATGTTTTTGTTTAACGATTCATGTCCTCACACCATGTTCATGATTTCATCATCTCAAAATATATATCATTTAATAAATATCAAATTTATAAATTATATAATATCAATGCAACTGAGTGATGAATAATTAATTACATCACTTCATAGAGGTGTTTTCCTGCATGTACACACAATGTGATGTTTCCATTTTCCAATTTTTGGAATGAATGGTTGGTAAACAATTATTTACCTTTATATAATCGTAAATATATCATAAATAATATATATATTCATTAAATAAATCAAAATTATTATTTAAGTGAGGGACTGATGAGAAATAAAACACAATGTTACATGGAGATGTCAGTTTCTATGTACGCATGAACCACACATTCATTTACCATTACATAAATAAATTAGATTATAATATGGTGTGAAAATAATATTTGGAGGAAGTGGAATAAAAATGGAAGTGTAAATAGATTTATAAATACAACTACATATCCTATAAATATTTTATTTTGGTGTACACATTAAAATTATTTGGAAGGTTTTGTGGGGATACAAAGACCTATAGAACACGGGTGGAAATTTTTTTGAGACATTTATTCTAGTATCTCATGATCTAGAATTCATTCAATATGTAATGATGTGAGAATAGGCGTTTCCCTTTTATTAGTGATGTGAGTAGTACCCTTGTAAATATTAAGATCATTAAAATATAATAATGTCATTCTCATGGGAATGGGGCTCAAAAATATCGAATTTTGGTAGATAAGGTGGTGGAGGTCAAAATAAAATTATTCAATGTAATTTAAGTGATTTTTTATTCACATAAATATTTTTTCTCTTTTTATTTTAATAATTTAAACCCATTTTAACATTTTATGTGATTAAAAACATTTTATAAATGTAAAATATTATTAAAAAAATCGAAATTAACTTTATAAATTTTTTTATATGATGGTTAAAAATATTTAATCCCTTTTATAATATTTAATTTTTATGGATGGAAGATATTAACGATAATATATTCACAAAAAAGACAAAAAAACCTTAAATAGAGAAAATATATTTTAAGAATTAAACAGTAGTTAATCTCATTCAATCCATAGAAAAATCCATTAGATGGATGATAATATATTTTATTGAATATGTTCTCTAAAAATTTCACTTCTACAGTTTATTATTAAAGATCAATTTAATTTATATAAAAAAAATCATTGCATATATAAGAACTATTTTTTAAAATATTTATACCATCATAGCCTCTATTGATTCCATGTTCATTTATAACCATTTTGTAATCATAATATTAATGACCAATATTTTTATTTAATGACCAAAAAATTCATTTCACTTAATTATAAGACTAAAAATAATAAAAAAAATTATCTTTTTAAAGAACATATATAATAAACAAATTGAAAACAAAAAATTACGTATTTAGCCAGGAAAAACTATAATAACATAACATTTCATTTTTCTAATATCTATTGAATATAACTAAATGATTTTATTACATTAATTTTGTCAATTTAACTTAAATATCTATTAATTTAATTAATTTAAAATTTTAATAAGTAATTATTCACTTATAATTAATATTGTATGCATCACAAACTATCAAACACATTAAATTTATTAAAGAAAAATTTATTCTAAACTCTTATAGTGTTAAATTATAATCACATTATAAGAATTAAATCCTAAAAAATCAATTTCACTAATCAAAATAAATATTTATACTAGTACCTCATTATATCCTTCAGTTCATACATAGCTTATTCAAATTTTTGGTTTTACTAAAAAACTTTCACTAGGTGTGTGTTATTATTCTGTAACACTTTGTCTATATAATCCCTAATTTATATTGGTAATTTATTATAATAAACATCATGATTTATTAGTACAACAGATCAATAATTTATATGATAAGGATCAAGTATGTACTTCATCAAAAGAAAGATATAGAACACACCCTAGTCTTGGGAGTGGTTTTTTGGAACTACCATGTGATATGCTTTAATGTTGATATAATCAAGAATCTAATAAGAAATGATATATTTTGGGATCATCTTCTAATTTTTTCCAAATCACATAGTATTTTTGATGTATATATTCATTATAGTAACTTATTTACCTATTATAAGTCTATATCTTTGTGATGATTATTCGCATAACATTTCAATTGACCCTGAGATTCCCTTATTTGTAGTTGAATGGATCTAACATTATCTACAACTTCCTAAGTTACCTCCGGTACCAATATAATTTATTCTTCAACATCGTACACACATCTTGGAGTCTTTCACTTCTTTCCATAGGTTTCTTTACAAGGGACCATTTGAATGCTTGAATGAAATATTTTGTTGTAAGAGAATTTTAGGAGAGGATGATTATGATCCATGAAACATTTGAAATCCACAGATAATCTATAAACATAAATTATAGGGTTTTAATATTGTTCTAAAATTGACCACCTATATAAGGATTATATATAGTTATTAATATTTACTCTATTTTCAATTATTTTTTATGAAATTTCTTGATCATTGACGTAAGCATAATATCTTGATCTAATATGATTGAGAGTTTCACTCCATAAAACTGTATTGACTCATTAATGTATATCTTGGGAATTTGGTACTGAGATAAATTTTATCTTATAGAAATATAATTTTTGGAACTAAAAATTATATCTAATACAACCCAATTAACATTATGGTATTTAGATGTCTTTTGGAGTCCTATGATGTAATCGATTGGGTCGTTTTCCTATTTTCATATAGGTATGGGTAATTTTTTCATCATTTTCTTATAATTTAAGAGTCTATCTATAACATTATAATGCTCTAGTAATCAATATATATAATCCATTTAACAACCTGAACTTCTAAAAGAATAATGTTTTATTCTATATCATATATGACACACAACACCAAGTTTAAACAACCAACAAAATATATTTCATTAAATGTAATGTATTTAATAGCTTATAGTACATTCTACCCTGAGTCTAAATGAAATATAATCTGGTATACCATTATAACACAAAAATTATGTTTTAGGGTATAAATAGTAATAAATAAATTATAAAAAATATTATTATATATTGATTATAAATAAAATTAGAATCAATTAAAAAAGAAATGATTTCTGCAAAAAAAAATGTTATTTTTTCTAAAATATGGTTTAATTTCTTCTTTCAAACATAATTTAAAAATACTTTATACCACTTAAAGAATTTTTATTTGAGAATATAAAATTAATTTATAAAATCAAAATATTAATATTATCTTTGGGTTAATCATTTTAATTTCTCTGAATTGTTTCATTTTTCAACGAATAGATAAAATAGTGAAATTAAATTAAAATTTTCTCTTTCATTTAAATTATTTATAATATTAAATTATATTTTCAGTTATAATTAAAGTAAAAATATTTATATTATATATATATATATTCAATTCATTTCATTGGATTAATTTTTATACATAATTTTTATATAAAAACTTTGTAAACATTTGAACATTTTCTATTTGAAAACTCGCTTTCTCGTCGTGTCTGTGGGATTAATTTTCAATTAAAAATTTTAAATTCTGAAAATATAATTTTAAAAATTGTATTCAAAATTTTTAAAAATAATAATTTATATAAATAATATTTTTAAATGAATTTTTTAGAAAAATTAATAGTGAAATTTGTAAAAATTATTTACCTTGGTTAAGGTAAAAATGAGTTTACCATGGGTTAATCTTAAAAGATAAGAGATAAAATGGACTAAAAATATATATATAATTATTTTTATATGAACATTTGGATCCTATAATTTATAGGTATAAATAATACAATATTTTCTACCATTGTTTCATGTAAAAAAATTAGGTACACCTTTTTCTTTTCAAAAATTACAAGTGTGCCACTCACCTCACTTATAAAGGGAAACCCTTTCTCATATTTTATTCATAGATTAAAACCCTTTGGGATAAGACAATAAATTCGTAAATTACTTCCCATAATCCATAACCTCGTCCAAAAATCCTTATTTTGGGCATAAATCCAACCTAGGAAGGATTTTGGTTCAAACCTAGGGAGGTCATCCGAAGAAGAGGCAACGTTCTTTAATGATAATTTTTATTTTATTTCTTCTTCCAGCTCCTTCAATTCTTATAATACCATGATAATATAATAAACTCATTTTATTCTATAGAATTAAATTTTTTATGCTATGTTAATTACCTACAATCGTCTCCACTTCCATAAAATGGGTTATGAAATCATCATTCAAATGTATGAAGGACTAACACCTCAAGAATCAAAGTCATTCATTTGTCCACTACCAAATATCCTAGTTTGGTATGGTAATGGATATAAAGTATATATATGTTATTTATAACATACTTATACATCTGGATTCATTTTATCATATATAACTTTTTGAATTTCTATTCTTTAGGGGAGTTGATAACGTCGCTCGTGCTTATGGTGGGAAACCACCTTACGAAGCGATGTGATTTCACTTTAACTAACGCATAAAATGGAGGTGATAGTGATAAAGTTAAGGAATATATGTTATATAAATTAAGTAATTATTACATTCCAGACATATTAATCATTATTAAAAGATAATATATCATCTTATTTCTTTAACTAAAAAATTATAACATCATTTGTGTATGTGTAAACTACTGCCTTCACAAAGAGTTGTGAGTCTTTTTCATCACCAAACCACATGGATGATATATATATATATATATAATGGGTAATTTATGATATTATTATCATTCTATAAATAGGAAATATTACATTCATTCGTTCCATAATGACAGTAGAAAAATGGAAATCTTACACATGTTTGTGTATGGAATACCCTATCCATGATCTTAACATAATTCATTTATAAAACCATCTATCCAGATTGGTATTAAAGGTATTATTGACATATAAATATGAAAATTATTTAAAAATTATTATTCAGGATTATATGTAACTATATAATATTTTCAAGAACTAAAACATTCATAAAAATCACAAATGAGAAAACAAGGATATTAACACCAAAAACAATAAAAATAATGAAATATTATTAACAAAGAAGTGGTAATATGTTATAATAAGATAATATATGATATTATAAATATTATTATGGTTCTAGTAAAACATTTTAACATGTTTAGAATAGTAATAATGATGTTTAAAGAAAATTTATCTACAGGAAATCATGATGTAAGGGACTTCATCTCAATTTCCCTTCATCGAGGCATATTGTAATGTTGTGGAAATAATTTATTTTATATGGTACATATACTAACCCTTTGAAATGTAATATAATTATTAGTTCATACTAAAATGTATTTTTTGTTTTAATTTGTATCATTTCATCCAAGGGGATTTGATTTGAAAATTACTATTTGGAAAGAGTTATTGAATAATCTCACTTGCTTTTGTGATTGTAATCCTTCTCTTGAATAAATCACTTCTTTTGATTATTTTTCATTATATATTACTTTTTAATTCAATATCCATATTATTATTTGGTTTATATGATTATTTCCTGAACCATATACCATTTTTACATAATTTATTTAATTTGAATGACATTTGATTAACTGGGGAAATATTAACAAATTTATATTCTTTAATCAATATGGATATTTTATGATAAGGCATATTGATTCATGAATTAGATCGATTATTTTATATTTGAGGAAGTATTTCTAATTACATTGATAGGTTCGAATTATAACACCTCTAGATTTTATGAGATATATTCTTTTTAAGTTCATTTATGTCTTGTGTTGTGCGCTACACCAAGATTAGCTTGTGTTATACACAACACCTTATTAGCTAGTAGTATGCACAATGCTGTACTTGGCTGGTGTTACACACTTTTTCAAGTTAATTTAATATAATTTATTTCACAAAAAAATTAGTATAGATTTTTTTCAATATATAAAATAACTATGATTGGATTATGATATATATAACACCAAATGAATCTTGTAGTAAACGCAACACTGACTTGGCATGCATTACACATAAGAGTGACCTTCTTGTATAGCTTGTGATGTATACAATACCGAGTTTCACTAAACAACGATATATTATTTAAATATTATAATATAATTGGATATAAAATAGTGTTTATGAATAGTATTAACCACATTTTAAATCTTATATAACATTAACATTCATCTAATATATTTTCTAGACATGACATAAGAACAAATTCAACTTTTCGGATAAAAGTATTTTAAAAAAAATGTAGTTTTGCTACCTTTGGATGGAACAAACATTTTAAATTTAGTTTTTAACACTCTTATGTATTATATTTGACAAAATAAACTTCTTCATTATAAGAGAATCATAAAAATTTAATTTTTTCTAATTTTAAGCATTTTTCTAATAAAATTCATATTTTCAGGAATAGTGAAAAATAATGCATTTTAATTCAGAACTGCATTTTCATATAATTTAATTATATATATATATTATCTATTTAATTTGTTTTAAAGTTTAATAGGATTATGTTTCTATCATTTAATAAAAAAAATTCATTAGAAATAATTTTACATTTAAATTGGATAAAAACACATGACAATCTTTTGATAAGTTTTTACATATTAAAACCTGATTTTTTTGTTTTAACATCGGGAATTGATTTTAAATTAATTTATGCCAATTATTTATTTGGAATTATGAAAACTTGACTCCTTATTAAGAATAAATGGGTACAAAATATGTTCATAGGTTACTATTATTTTTGGGAATTATGAATAATAATTTTAGTAATTATTTTTATTATCATGGTTAAAGGTAAATCAGGTAATTAATGGTAAAACTAATTTTATAAAATTACCTTAACACATATCAAAATAATTTTGGATGAATAAATCAGACCCTTATCATCTATGGTTTGAAATAGAATCACTTATTGGTCACTTTCACATTAATATGACATGAATGTAAAAAAATAATGAAAGTGACAAAATGTCACACTCTAATTTTATATAACTATATTAATTTTAATTTAGGCATTAATAGGGAATAAAATCGACTATAAGTAGTCTATAGAAATATAAAATAATTAACTACATAATAGAAATTTATTTATAATTTTTATAGATTAAATAATTATCACTAATGATTACTCAATAGTGATGTGGATATTATTTTATTAATAGAAATATCAAATGAATGATATAAAAAATACTAAAATAAATATAATTTGAGTTAATTAATGTCATCCACTAATTTCATGGATTACATTAACATGTTATTTATGGTATGAAGTAGTTTTTTTGAACATATAACTATGTTATAATATTTCTAAAAAGTCAACCAATGAATAGTGTCAAAATTGACCCTATTGATATTTTAAAGAGATAATATTTTATTAAATGATTTTTTTTTCATAAAAATGAGATAGATGGAAACTCCTGAAGAGATGAGTAGTGAAAACCCTAGACCTAGGTAGGGAGACATTGATACAGCAGGGAAGGTTGATATTGAATTGAAAGATGAAGATCTGATAGGGCATCGTGATCTCTTCAGTCTCTGTGCGAAGCGGAAATCAGAGAAATTGGTCAGCCAAGACAATTTAATTAAAGGGAAACGATTCGCTGATCTGCCCACGCAAAATGGTGGTTTTTCCTTCATGGATTGTGAAGCGGAAAACTCAGGAAGTATTTTCAGAAAAGGGTGTGTCGCACACGTCTTTGCTAATCAGGCCGTGGTTGAGGAGCGAGTTAGGTTATGTAAAGTTTCTATTATTTCCTGGGTGATTATACCAAAAGGTGTTAGACCATGGAAATTTCATGAGCTTACCAATAGGATTATAGAGATATGGGGATTTAGTGATAGGAATATGACTGTCATGGGGAAGGGGTTATATCATATTGTCTTCCCCTCTGATGAATGCAAGCGGCGTGCATAGATCCTGGGGTATGTCTCTCTTAATCCTAGATTTCTTTGGATTCATGAGTGGGATAGGAACCTTGATACTAGATCTGTAAGGAACTCCTTTACACAGGTATGGATACATATCTATAAACTGATCTGGTTATATTGGCATCCTCAAATTCTATGGGATATTGCCTCTTCTGTAGGGAATTATATTAGGCTGGATAAGAAGACTGAAAATCCCAATTTTGGGAATTATGCAAGAATATTGGTGGAGGTTGACATGGCTAACATTTTATTTAAGGAATTTGGCTTCACCACTAGAGATGATAGCATCAACCTTGAGATTGGTTATGATAGGAAACCCAAATCTTGATGCAATTACCGTGTTTTTGGGAATATCCTCAAAGAATGTAATAGGAACAAATTTTGCTCAATCTGTAATATCAAGGGTCTTGATGATTTACACTTCTGAAGGAAAGAAAAGGATCAGGGAACTAACCCCGAGGTTCCTGTGAAGGAGGCAGTGAATGGAATCTCGGAGTCTCAGGAGAATCCACTGAAAGTCAGTGGTGTTGGTGTCAATGAGCATGATGATCACAACGGTTTGGATCCATCCAATGATAGGAATGATGAGGAAGATTAGGGCAAGGATGATATTGGGAATATGCTAAATGATGAACAGGACTCTAGAATAGCCAATAAAGATGTTGCTGTTATACAAGGCTCAACAAAGGATAATCTGGTACATGATACTTCACAAGGGCCTCCATAAGTTCAAGATGATAATAAGCTACATGTTGGTAATAAGGGATCTCCCAGTTTTCAGGAGCGTGAAAAATAGGCTCTGAAAGTCCCTGACAATATTTTACTACACATTGAGAAGCCAACATAGGAGGATGATGAGATGGGTGGGGAATTATCACAAGTACAAGCCTCGAAGGTTACAAAGAGGATTCTTCCTCCCACCTTAATGGGACAAATTAATTCGGAGAATAGGTTCACTTCCTTATCCACTGATGATGATGCTCATGAATCTGCTGGAGGATCTTCATTTGATACAGAAGGGGAAAACCTTGCAGAATCAGAGAAATTCATAGTAACAGGCTATGTTGTCCCCTGTAATAGGCAGTGGTCCTCTCATCAATGAAAGTTCTATTTTGGAATTTCCAGGGTATTGGGAACTCTCCCACGGTCAAAGACCTGAAGGATATCATTTTGACCAATAAACCAATGTTAATTGGCATTGCTAAACCCAAAATGAAATTTTATAGGTGGATGGCCTTTAATTGGTCTGCTTTGGGGTATTCTTTCGTTTCATCCAATCAAATGGGTAATGAATTGGAATCCTTATGGGTTCTGAAGCACAGTACTGTGACAGTTGAGTCCTTACAAAGTGATCAGCAGTCTGTCTCCATGATCTGTTTCTTTCAATATAATCCTTTGTGTGTTACCTTTGTTTATGCATTCAATCAGTATTTAAGAAGAATAATCTTTTGGGGGAATCTCTTGGAAAGAGCTGAGAACAATGACTAGATATGGATGGTACTTGTTGATTTTAATATAATTCTAATACCAAAAGAAAAAACTAGAAGCAACTTATGTAGAGCATCAGCCAGAGAGTTTTCCTTATATATTGATCAATGCAGAAAGAATGAAGTGTCTATCTTAGGTGCTGATTTTACCAGGAGTAGATGCATCATCAATGGCAGGCAAGAGAGTAAACTTGACAGGTTCCTGGTGCAGATGGGTGGGAAAATTGAGGAAATGGAAGTGTCTGGCATGACCCTTTCTAGATTGCACTCTGATCATCATCCCATATTAATAGATATATGTTTTGGAAGTCTAATATCAGCTCCACTGCCTTTTAAATTTAACAATTCATTGCTAGTTGTGCCAGGTTGTAGAGAGAATATTATAGAAGTACAGAAAGAGGTTGCTCGAGGTTGTTCTTTGCATATCCTCACTAGTAAATTGAAAATTGTTAAAGCCAGATTAAAGGAGTAGAGTAAAAATTATTTCTCCAGCCTTGATCATGATATTAAAGAGACTGACTCACTTTTGTCTGAGTTACAACAATGTAATATCCTTCAGGACCACCCATCTCAAGAGGAGATAAAGGCAGCCTCAAGGCTTGATAATCTCTTGTCTCTTAATTAAAACCTGGCTCATAATTAGTTCAATGTGATATGGGTGAAGGAAGGGGATAGGAATTCCAGTTTCTTCCATTGCATGCACGGGGAGAGGAAAGTAAGAAGGAGTCTCAAGGCTTTAAAAATTGATGATAGCATTTTTACCTCTGATAATGACATTTCTAACTCTATGACATGTTATTTGGAAAATATTTACTCTGATTCTAGGGTGGACAACTCAGATAAAATCATTAGATGCATTGAGCCTAGCTTGGATGATGCACAGATCAAAATACTTACTGATATCCCCTCCATCAAGGAAATTCATGATTCACTTTTCTCTTTAAACATGGATAGTGTTGCTGGGCCAGATGGATTTTCCAACAAGTTCTTTATATTTTATTGGGACATCCTACATAATGAGGTGACTAAAGAAGTATGGGAATTCTTTCATCATTCCTACATTCCATTTGGGATGAACTCAAACTTCATTTCTATGATTCCCAAGAAGGAGAATGCTTTGGATATTAAGGATTTCCGGCTTGTTGCTATTGGGAACACTATAACAATACTCATTAGTAAAATCACGGAAATTAGGCTAGGTGAGATTGCAAGGTCAATTATTTCGTTTAATCGGTTTGGGTTTGTTCTTGTTCGGAGCATAAAAAATTGTATATTCACTACTTCAGAGTGTGTTAACATTATGAGAACTAAAGTCAGGGACGAGAATATGGCCCTAAATGTTGACATATAAAAATCCTTTGACACCATCATATGGGATTTCATCTTCAAAGTCTTGAGAATGCCTGGCCTCTCAGATAAACTTATTGGTATGGTGCGCTGCATTTTGGAAAGTGCTAGATTATCTATTCTGGTCAATGGATCACCCAGGGGATTTTTTCAATGCTCTCGGGTGTTAGGCAAGGTGACACTCTATCTGGGTTGTTGTTCTCTTTGGCTTAATACTACCTGAGAACATTCCTTCATGATCTTGTCAATTCTTGGATCTATCAGAGGATGACATATGGGAGGAATTGTTTTACCCCTTCTCACTTATTCTACGCTGATGATATTCTTCTCTTCTCCAAAGCTGACAGGAAAACCATCTCTAGTATAAAAGCTATTTTCAATCATTATGAGGAAGTGGCAGGCCAGATCATAAGTTAGACAAAATCTTTTGTTGTATTTGGGGATGGAATTCGAATAGTGAAGAAAAATAGGATAGCTATAAGTCTTGGTGTTAAGAGAGGTGCACTTCCCTTTAACTACCATAGGATGCCTTTGTTTTGGGGAAGAGTGAAAAGAGTCTACATGGAGGGTATTGCACTTAAAATCATAAATAAGTTAGCCAGTTGGAAAGGGAATACCATGTCTCAAGCTAGTAGGATATGTCTTGTGAATTCTGTTATCACTTCAATGTTTTTTTAATCGTTTTCACAATATAAATGGCCAACTGCTCTACTTAGGGAACTTAGTGGTATGGTCAGAAATTTCATTTGGACTGGTTCGATACAATAGAGGAAACTAATAACCGTGGAATGTAAGGACTGTATGGAGCATGTGGCAATGGGAGGAATGGGGGTGAAAGATGTCAGGATATACTGATTCAAAACAACACCTAGAGACTTTTGTCTGGAACTGACTCTTCCCTGGAATTTCTGCCTAGCAGATTTGGTGGCAGGTTATAGAAGAATTTGATTGTGTATTTAAAATCCTCTATTTGGTCTTCAGTCAGAAATGCATGAACCTACATTATGACACAAGCTAAAAGGATGGTTTGTGTAGATTCTCAAATAAATTGCTGGAGCACTCAATGACTATCCTCCCCAATTAATCATTATACTAGTATTCCTTTGTCTTTAAAGAGTATTTCTATTTCTAATCTGTAGTGAAATTTAGAGGCTCATGCCATTATACCTATTCACCTTCAGACAGAGGTCTCTAAGTATGAATATGTCGACTATGACATCCTCATATGGAAACTGGCGCCTAGTGGATGCTTCTCTAGTCGTGACTCCCATAATCTTCAATGTGGAAATTCTCCTAGAGTACCTGCATGGGTGGAGGGAATGAGGAGGCATTACATCTTACCTTCTGATGTACTTCAAATTTGGAGCATATGGAAGCAGTGGCTGCCAACCAAATCTGCATTGGAGCGAACCGAAATTACTATTGCACCGGTATGATTCCTCTGATTGGTTGTAGATGAAACTGTTACTCATGTGTTTATTTTTTTCCCTTCTGTAGCTCGATTATGGAGATATTTCAATGGCATTTTCCATTGTCAATTAGCCTCTCATTTTGTTAATGCATTGATAAACTCGTCCATTCATGTTGATCGTAGTGAGCAGGTCAAATCCCTGCTAATTGCTGCTATTGTTTCTCTTATATCATACATCTGGAAGGCCCGCAACAATATTGTTTTCAATAATGGAAGTCCCTCCTTCAAGGAGGGTATCATGATGATGCACCGATGCATTAAGTATGCTTCGTAATATCTATCTGGTTCAATGAATAATGAAATTTCTGATTTCCTTCTGTTGAGATCTCTCGATGTAAGTGGCAGGGAGAGGAGGCCCAAAGTGGTGAAATATATCAGGTGGATTCCGCTAATAATTGATTGGCTAAAGGTGAATGTGGATGGGGCAGCCACTGATGTGCCTGGACCTGCTGGCATGGTGGAGTGTTTAGGACGTATCGAGGATTTGTCAAAGGATGCTTCTTTCTTTATATAGAAAATGGTAATGAAATCGAGGCTGAATTATGAGCAATGATAAAGGCGATTAGATATACATCTCATTATGGTTTGCGGAAGCTTTGGCTCGAATTGGAATCTTCTGTTGCAACACAGATTATGAAGGAACGGTCCATGAATGTGCCATGGAAGATGCTTGCTGCCTGGGTAAATTCTCTAAACCTTGTTGAGTTGATTTCCCTGGATGTGTCTCATGTATATAGAGAGGAAAATCAGGTGGCAGACGCTCTCTCAAAAAGATCAATTATGGAGGCTAGCTCAAGTTGTTCATTTGTACTTCCTGAATACTGCAATGATCTTTTCCACAATGATAGGATTTGCACTGTGTACACAAGGCTGTCTAAGGACCCCCTTTTCTGAGTGTCTTGTACTGTTTACTCTTATATATATTTTTTATTAAGAGAAGGTTCCCACCTGGCTCTCAGACTTTTTGGCTATTTTATTAAATTATATAAAATTCATAAAAATATAAAATTTGACCAGATAATTTTTATGAAGTTACATATGTCACCATTCGTCCATTTATGGATCCTTTGGAATTGTATAGTGACTATATTAACCCTTAATTAATAAAAAGACATGTTGTCATGGTTAGAGTAAAAGAAATTAAGTAAGGGAAAATCAAAATTATAAGGTTTAAAATAAAACCAAAACATGTCCAAAGAATTGTTGGGTGAATAATATTAAATAACTATCAAAATATTACTTATTTTTAGTAGTTTAATGGACACTTTTACATGAAAATAAATTATATATTATTTCAATCAATGATAGTTATAAAATATCACTATATTGTATTTTAATATCATTTATGTGTCCACGTAGGGCCAAAATCAATATATGAATGAATATAAAGGTCTAAGTTTATATACATGAAACCATTTTAATTATATAAATTTATTTTGAATTTTTATAAGTTATATAATTACCATAAGGGTCTCTTCAATTCTAGAACAGTATTTATTCAATTAACATAAAAATAGAATAACTGAATTTAATAATATTAATTATGTTGTATTTTGGAGTATTTAATGTTTATAAAAAATTTCAGGATATATAAGACATATTATTGATGTTTTAAATCATTATATTATAATTCCCACTTTTTTGTATTCGATTTTAAGTCAAATTAAATGAATAGAATTAAATTTGGCAATAATAATATCTTATAGAATTAATTTATTAATAAATTATTTAAACATCATAAATAATGATAAATTATTACAGGGCGATAATATATGGTCTAACATGTATTATAAATTTCATTTATGGTCCATTTTTAATAATTTATATCTAGAATAGTCTTATTATATTTTAATATTTTGAGAGTTTCTTAAAGTGCCCCTCTCCTCTTTTATAAAAAGAAATCTCCTCCAACTTTTCCTCACTCCTCATTGAGCCTTATAGATCTATGAAAACCTACCCAGATATCATATAAACATTATTAGTTTACTTCTATAGGTCATGGTTTTCCAAAAATCCCACCCTTAGTGTCCCTAAGAAGATATCCAAAGGAAGTTCAACGAAGAAGAGGTAATGGCTTTACGAATTCAATTAAATTTCCTTCAATCTTCTAGTTTCTATTTCTATGTTGATTCCATATTAAATAAATAAATCTCGTATATTATACATGATAAGATTTTATTTTAATTATGGTACAACCTTATACCTCCTTTTATCAATCATATAAATAACAATATAACCATGTGTGTGTACGTACAGCTTACGATCTCCACGTTGTGGTGTTATTTTTTTCATAAATACTTTATTAGGATTCATATAACGATGATTATAATGGATTTAAATAATTAATATAACATTATATTGATTATTTATAAATAATATACCATCCAATTACATACCATGTAACCATCAAGAGAATGATATCGTCGCTCGTGCGTGCGTATGACCAACCATCTCCAGGACGCGGTGAAATTCGTTCACCATATTATCAATTGAAGAATGATTATAAAATTTATATAATGATTTAATATTATAATAATAAACTTAATTTCATGAATAAAATACATCTAATTCATAAGAAAGATAACTTACATGAGAAAATATAACTGGGAATATGAAGCAATTAACAACTGAAATAATGGTAATATTGAAATACTATTAAAAAAAATTATATAATAGGATCATATTTGATATAATAAATATAGAAATTTTTTTGGAATAATTAAATAAATTGATTTATCCACTATAAAGGAGGTTATCACACCCCTAACTAACAAAAAGTAAAAGTAAGGGATAATTTTTCAATCTCATTTTTTCTCCGAGATTGTTTATACTTAAGTATTTATTGAAGTATATTTATCATCCAAATCCATGTCTCCTAATTATTTAATATCATTTTTATTCTTCTAAAATTATTTAAAGTTAATTTTACCCTTTTTTAAATTTTTATTAAAACGGTATGAAAGGAATCTCTTTTCATTATTCTATTTATGTTAATTTATGAATTTTCCAGCAAAAATACGTAGAGAATTTTTTTAACTTATATGGAATGAATTGATTTTTACGGTTTGATAACACCTTATTTCCATGTATCTTACTCTATATGATTTCAAAATTATTTCTAACTAAATTCTTTTCTTATAAAATTTTGTGGCATTTTTAGAAAAGAAAACGTTTTTGAAAAAGAATTTATATTTTCCTTCGGAATAAATATCAAGTGTTTCTTCAAAATTATTTCTCATATAAGATGACATATGGTTATGTTTCCATTCCTATTATTACATTGATTTGATTTTGTTTATTATGGAATTATTTTTATGAAAAACATTTATTTTAAATGGATTATGGTGGAATGATGTTTAAGAAAACCATTTTATTTCATGGGTTATGTTATGATAAATGATTTATGTTGTTGTGGCACACATAATAATGGTTCTATTATCAGATGGGTGGGACCTATATTTCCCTCCAATGCATTGGGTAGAAATTTATATCTCTTGAGATAGACATGACTAGAATGAAAAGTAAATCTGGTTTAGTAATATAGATTTTGAACGGAAAGTAAATCTAGTTCAGTAATATATGGATGGAACGATATGTAAAACCAATTCAGTAATCGAGTTTATCCACTATGATGGTCTTGGAAACAATGTCTTGTATACTATGTACATAATATTATTTTCATAAATTTTTTCCATAATTCTAGGTTTTATTCTATTTTTATTTTACCATGGTTAATGTTCCTTTATGATCTATGCCTTACGAACTGCCAAGATTTATTTCATGACTCATGATTATGATATCGAAACTTTATGTTCATGTTTTTACATTATTATGTTTATGGTTTATTTTATGTTCTCCATTTTTACCCTTACTAATCATTTGAGCTCACAATTTTTTATTTTTTCTTTTCCGTATGATATAAGGAAAGGTTTTAGGTAGAAAAATGAAAGGGGAAGATCTTTATGGGAGATGTTGAAGATCTATCACCAAGTTAGAAGATTATGTTCCATGTTTCCAAATATACTAAACTAATATGGTCTGTGGGCATATTTTTTTCTTGTATTTAGTATTCCAAAAAAGTAATGTAATAACCATGTATGTTAAGATTTGGTTATTAGAGTTGGTATTAGAGTGATGTTTTAGTCAACCTTTGGAAACTAGGATGCGAAAAATTTAGTGAGTTCACTAGAGATATTTCTAAGGTATGTCTCGGTATATCTTTAAGGTTATGTATAAGTATATGTTATATTCCTAAAATTATGGAAATTATCATGAATATCCTA
The DNA here is from genome assembly GCA_963277665.1 of Viscum album. NCBI lineage: Eukaryota > Viridiplantae > Streptophyta > Magnoliopsida > Santalales > Viscaceae > Viscum > Viscum album. Next base: position 1,473,194,433 of record OY728161.1, read on the forward strand.
GGATTAAATCTAGGATGTTCGATATTGAAAGTACTCCTCCTTGATTATGTCATTTTCCTTGTCTGATTTTTTCCACTCACACTGTTATTTTTGGGTTTTAGATAATGGATGGAACATGAAGGAACTGTGTTAATGATCAATACACAAGGAAATGAAATTATTTTCCACCTAAAAAACCAAATGTTTTGGTGATGGAATGAAAAATTTTATTGATATACTTACACAAGCTATGAATTATTCTAAACTTCCAACTGAACAGAGAAGGGAACAATATTCTATTGATTCCTTCTTAAGGAAACTTCCACCTTCCTTTAGTGGGTCTTTTGATCCACTTGTTACTAAAAAATGGATCAGTACCATTGAAATGATATTTTAAATCATTCATTGTTCAGAACATGAAAAATTCATTTTGGATATTTATCATGTATAAGATGAAGAAGACCAGTGGTGGACTCTAATTAAGAATACTAGGAAACAAGATAAAATTGAATCTATGGAATGGGATGAGTTCAATAACTTGTTCTTCAATATGTAAATCCCTTTTATTCTTATAACAAAGATGGAAAATGAGTTCCTTGAGCTTATGAAAAAAGATGATGAAAATGTTGGTACATATGAGGCAAATTTTACAAGACATTATAGGTATGCTTTTGTTTTTATAATCCAACAAGAAAGTAAATTTGATCAATTCTTAAATGTCTTAAAACTAAATCTTAGAATGGAATTATCTATAGGAGAATTTAGTAGCTATGAAGAGATTGTGTGTTGTGCAATCAAGGTAGAACTGGAAGTTGGTGTTACATAACCATCTAACGGTTTTAACAAGAAATGAAATATGGAGTTCATGGGAAAATCTCAAAGTAAAGATGAAAAGAATGTGAATGTTTCCTTATTCTCAAAGTGTGGAAGGAAGCATAGTGTATATTTTCATGAATAGACTAGAAAATTTTTTATGTATGGAAAATAAGTTCATTGAGAATTTGAGTGCCAATGTAATGGGAAAAAAGGTTGATAATGATGTGAATAGAGAAAATACTACAAGGAACGCACCGCCCACACTTAAAATATACAAGTGAAAGTAATTGGAGCATTATTCTAACCAATACCCTAATCTAAGTGTTAATCCAAAGATAAAGGAAAATTACATGTGATCACTATTGGTGAAGTTGAGTAAGAAAATGAAATTGTTAAATGATTATGTGTTTATGTAATGGTATTCAAAAATAGCTTTATAGGATCACTTTTATAGTGTTATGGAATATTGTAATACTTATGTATTGGTACATTGTGGTTTTCCATAATTATATGGTACTGGTAACCATGAAAAGTGATTGAAATATTTTTGGAAAGCACATGATTTGTGTATAATGAATGGATAAAGTGGTAATGATTTTTTTGATAGTATTAATGACCTCATGACTGATATAAGGACAAGGAGATATCATGGTTTGAGTATAAATTTTTTTTGAAATTTTTGGTGTGTGGAAAGAGTAAATTTTTATAGAATACATTTTTTCAATAATTTTATATGGTAATTCGTTTTATTACCATGTTTCAAGATAATTCATGGTCAAGTTATTCACATGTTTAGAATGTGACAAAAATAACTGCCAAATGTGATATGGGATATAAATGTTAATTTTATTTAGTTCACCTATTTATAAAGTTCTAAATTTTAAAATTTTTGAATGATTGTAATGTTATCCATTTCTGGATAGTATAAGTTATATTCCGGTTGAAGTTTGTTAGATTAATATATTATCTCACTGGAGGTGTACTTGTGCATATTTGATAACCTGTTATAACCTTTTTGTTGAGATAGATGGAATGACCTATCATTATATTTCATGATCTTGTAACACTACATAAATTAAAAATTCAACTTCATTTATTTAAATAATAGATGAAGTGGAAATTTTTCAGGGAATGACCAACAATGATATTGTATGGAAATAAATCAATTATTTCTACTCATGCAAAAAAATCATCAACTATAGGAAAAGGATCATGAAACCAAAAATGTCATCACAGTACCTTCTTATCTGATGAATCATATTGTACATTAAATAATCACATATTTATGGCTTTCATGTATTTGTCTTTCTACAAACCTTATTCTCTCTCACTATCTATCATAAATTGATTGTTAGATTTCCCTTCCATATCCATGTTTTCACTTCCCACATATATTCTTCTATGTGGAAACCCAATGATGTGTTAAATTATTTAACTGTTATGTTTCTAAATTTCCTTTTTAAAATGATGTATTATGTTACATTTTCATGATGTGGGTTTCTATGAAATAAACTATCAAATAGTAAACCTTTTATAACCCCAACAAATTTCGAGGGCGAAATTCATTTTAAGGGAGGTATAATATAACACCTTCAGATTTTATGAGATATATTTATTTTAATTTATATGATGTCTTTTTTTGTTCCCTACCCCATTATTAGAATTTGTTATATGAAATACTGTATTATCTTGCATTATGTGCATTGCTATATTTTGTTTGTGTTACCCACAATTTCATGTTCTTTTGATAGAATTCATTTCACGCAATACTGGGTATAGATTTTTTTTAATGTATAAAACAAAAATTTTTGGATTATGTTATATGAAATAAGAAAGTAATCTTTTACTAAATGCAACACTAACTTGTCTTGAATTACCCGTAAGAGCAACCTTCCTCGATAGCTTGTGTTGATCATTATACCGAGTTTCACTAAACAACAATATATTATTAAAATATTATTATTTAATGGGATATAAAATAGCCATTTTGAATAGTATTAACCACATTTTGAATTTTATATAACATTAAAATTCATCTCATGTATTTTATATACATGATATAAGAATAAATTGAATTTTTAAGATAAAAGAAGTATTTTTCAAAAAATATAGTTTTGCTGCCTTTTGATGGCGCACCAATTTTAAATTTAGTTTTTCACACTTTTATATACTTTGTTTGACAAAATAAACTTATTATTTGGAATCGTAACATAAAAATTTTATTTTGTTTAAGTTTTTTGTATATTTCTAATAATATTCAAAATTTAATGAATAGTGAAAAATATATCATTTTAATTAGAAACTGCTTTTTCATCTAATTTATTTATATAGTTAGATTATATTTTTAATTGTTTTAAAGTTTAATTATATTATTATATTATAATTTAACCCAATTTTGGTTATTATAAGTAATTTTACTTTTAAATTGGACATAAATGTAAGGCAATCTTTTGATAAGTTCTTACATCTTAAAAACTATGTTTTTGATTTTTACAATAGAAATTAATTTTAAATTAATTTCGTCCAACTGTATATAATGAATTATAAAAATTTTATTCCATATTTGTAATTAGTGGGTCCAAATTATGATAATATGATTCTTTTTTGGGATTATGAATATTAACTTTAATAATTATTTTTATTACCATGGTTAAAGGTATACCAGGTAATTAAAGGTAAAAATAATATTATAATAGTACCTTAACCCCTGTCAAAATCCTATTAGATTAATAAATTAAACCTTTATCATATTGTTTTTAAATGTAATCACTTAATGGACACTTTCCCATTAATATGACATGAATATAAAAAACATTAATGAATGTGACAAAATCTCACACTTTCATTTTATAGAAGTATATTAATATTAATTAATGGATTACCACTGAATAAAAGCGTCTATATGTAGTCTATGGAGAAATAATATAATTACCTACATTATTTAAATTTATTATAATTTTTAGAGATTAAATAATTATCATTAACGATGACTTGATAGTGATGGATAAATTATTTTATTATTAGAAATTTGAAATAAATGATATAAAAAATATTAAAATTAATATAATATGAGTTAATTAATGTCATAAAATAATTTTATGGATTAATTTGAAATTTTTATGATTTAAATGAGTTTTTTTTAAGATATCTCTATGTTATGACATTTCTAAAACGTCAACTAATGAATAGTGTCAAAATTGACACTATTGATATTTTAAATAAATAATATTTTATTAAATTATACAAATTTCATAAAAATATGAACATTCGACAAACTAATTTGGATGAAGATAACTATGTCCCATATGGTCCATTTATATCTCATTTTTAATTTTAGAGTGACTATATTAACCCTTGATAAATAAAAAGACATGTTTCCATCGTAAGAGTTAAAGGAATTAATTAAGGATAAATCAAATTTATAATGTTTAAAATAAAACCAAAACATGTCCCAAAAAATTATCTGATGAATAATATTAAATAATAATCACAATATGATTGATTTTGATTTTTTTAATGGACACATGTACTTGAAAATAAATTATATATTATTTAAATCAACAATAGTTACAAAATATCACTATCTTGTATTTTAGTATCTTTTATGTGTCCATATGTAGAACAAATCAAGATATGAACGAATATACATGTCTATTTTGATATAAATGAATCCATTTTTATTATATTAATTTATTTTTAATATTTAGAAGTTCTATATTTACCATAAATTTCTTTTTAATTCTAAAACAATATTTATTCAATTAACATAAAAATAGAAAAAATGAGTTTAATATTATTAATTTGGTTATATTTTGGATTAGTTAATGTTTATAATAAATTTAAAAGATATATATAATATATTATATATTTATTAAGGAATTGTATTCGAATTCTCAGGTTTTCTTATTGTATTTTTAGTCTAATTAAACGAATAGTACTAAATTTGGAAATTATAATATCTTATTGAATAAATTATTATTAAATTATTAAAAAATTGTTAAATAATCACAAGGGGATACTATACGGTCGACCATGTATTATATATTTCTTTTATAGGACTTTTTAATTATTTAGATCTGTAATAGCCTTATTATATGTTAATATTTTGAAAATTTCCTATAGTGCCTCTCTCCTCTCATATAAAAAGGAATCTACTCCCACATTTCCTCACACCTTTATGAGCCTTATATATCAACTAAAACCTTCCAAGTTATCCTATAAACATTCTTATTTAACTTTTATAGGTCCTTGTCTTCCAAAAATCCCACCCTTATTGTCCCTAAGAAGAGATCCAAATGAAGTTCAACGAAGAAGAGGTAATTTCATTACCAATTCAATTCAATTTCTTTTCTTCTTATACCTTCTATTTATTTTTTGATTCTATACTAATGTAATAACTCCATTATATTATACATTTTTATTTGATATTATAATTATTTTACAACCTTATACCTCTTTTTATTTGTCCTACAAATAACAATATCACCATGCGTACGTATGTACGACTTACTGTCTCCGCATCATGATGTAATTTATTATTCAAAAATAATTTATTATGATGGGTATTATGATGAGTATAATGTATTAAATAATGAGTATAAAAATATAATGATTTATTATAATTAATTTACCATCTAATTATAACCCATTTATCTATCAGGAGATTGATAGTGTCGCTTGTACGTGCGTACGACCTACCAACTTCACGACGCTGTGAGATTAATTATCCAAATTAAAAATTAAAGAATGATTATAAAATTTATATGATGAGTGAAAATAATAATTATGAACAAAATTTCATGAATAAAATAAATACAATTCAGAAAAAACATGAATTACATGGAAAAACAAGAATGGGAAAACAAAGAAGTTAACGCCCGAAATAATGGTAATATTGAAATACTATTAAAAAAAGATATAATAAGATCATATAAGATATGATTAATATATATATGGTCCTAGTATAAATTAATAAAATGATTTAAACATTATACATGAGGTGAAAACACCCTCCACTAATAAAAAGTACAAGGTAAGGGATAATTTTACAATCTCATTTTTATCCATGATTGTTTATACGTAAGTATTTACTAGGGTATATTTATCTTACACATCCATGTTTCCTAATTTTATAATATTATTTCTATTCATTTATAAATTTTTAAGTTAATTTTTCCCGTTTGGTGAATTTTTATTAAACGGTATGAAATGAATATTTTTCAGTTATTCGATTTGAGGTTTTTTTTACTTTTCTGGCAAAAGTATGAAAAGAATGTTTTTTTAACTTATACATCATGAAGGGAATTTTATAGTTTCATGACACCATATTTTCAAGATGATTCCTATACACTATTTTAAGATAATTTTCAACTAAATTCTACTCTTCTTAAATTTTTTGGAATTTTGAAAAAATAAAACCTTTTTGAAAAAGAAAGGATATTTTCCTCATGAATAAAGTTCAAGTGTTTTATCAAAATTATTTCCCATATAAAATGAAATAGGGTTATCATTCCATCCCAATTATTACTTTGATTTGATTGTGTTTATTACAGAATAATTTTTCATAAATAAATTTATTTTAAATGGATTATGATATAATGATGATTAAGAAACCCATTTTATTTCATGGGTTATGCTATGAGAAATGATTTATGTTTTTGTGGGACACATAATAATGGAATAATTATGAGATGGGTGTGACTTATATCTCCCTCCAATTAATTTAGTAAATATTTATATCTCATGAGATAGACATGACTATAAAGACAAGTAAATTTGGTTTTGTAATATTGGGATGGAATGAAAAGTAAATCTGGTTCAGTAATACATGGATGGAACTGTATGTAAAATCGATTCAGTAATGGACTTTTTCCACTATGATGGTCTTGTAAAAAATTCCTTGGATACTATGTAAATCATTTTATGTGATTAATTTCTTTCCATAGTTCTTTGTTTTTTTTACAATGCTATTTTATCGTTCTTAATGTTCTTTTATGATATATGCCTTAGGAACTACCAAGATTTATTTCAAGACTCATGATTGTGATATTAAAACTTTATGTTCATGTTTTTACATTCTTATGTCCATGGTTTGTTTTATGACCTCCATTTTTACTATTACTGCGCATTTGAGCTCACACTTTTTTATGTTTTATTTTCCCCATGATATAAATAAAGTTTTTAGGTAGTAAAACTAAATGGAAAGATCTTTATGGGAGATTATTATGATATTTCACCAAGTAAGATGATTATGTTCCACATTTCCAAAGACACTAAACTAATATAGTCATTGTCTGTCTATTTTTTTCAAGTATTATGTATTCTGAACAATAAATGTAATGACCATGTAAATCAATATTGGGTTTTTAGAGGCATGATATTATATAGCCTCTTTATGTATTAGTAAGTCTCATTATACAAATAAATTGACCAAATTAAATGTTTTTCTATATGTTGTTTAAAATATCTAGTGAATGGTCTTTATAGTAGAGGTATGATGATTTATATGATCAAGGAGTCCAAAAACTAAGAATTTAATTCATTGATAATTTATTTATTATTATCATCCATCATATTTTCACAATTATATAATCTTTATATTTATTTCATTCTCATATTACCGATTAAATGTGATATGTGTTCAATTATTTACTTTGATATACTGATTATTCATTTTCTATTCATGAAGTTATATTATTTGAATGGATTGTGTGTGCAGTTATTTACTTTTACATTTTGATTATGTTTAATTATTAATGTTGTCATCTGTTCTAATTAAACCATACTGAGAGTTTAAGAAAATCATTATTTTGTTTTTTTCCCTTGGATATGATAAAGAATTATTGTAATGGGTTTTTAAAGAGTATCTTTCAATTCATTTTGTTATCTATTAGGATTTATTGTCTATTACTAATGTAAAATGTGTAAATATTTGTATAAAATTCTCCAAAACTTCTAAAATGATCATTCCATTTGGATTTGACCCATTTTATCTATGACAATGAAATAAAGTAAGGAACTTCCTCTAGGTTACATAGGTCATGGTCATTACTGTTGGTATCATATGATATTTAGTAGAATTTTTAGGAACTAGATTAAGGAAAACATTGAATAGAAAACATAACCCCATTATAGTCTTCCAGGATAAGTACAAAATAAAATCCTAATGTTTTGGTAAGTAAGATAATTTGTTATTTTTCAAGGAAATACATCCATGTATATATACTACACGTGGACGTTGTTTTGGAACATAGGTACCTAGGGGTAATAACTCTGAAAAGGGTGCATTAGGCTTGACCCTATCATCACCTGGTGCATGAAAATGGGCCCTAATGAGCACCTATTTTGACACTCTATGGGAAAATATTTAGTATAATACAAATTTCACATAAAAACATTATGAACGATTCAAAAATAAATATATCCCTAAAGAAATCATGTTTTTAATGCATAATTTTTTTTAATTTTTTCTAAGTGTTCCAAATTATTTAAAATTATACATTATTATATAAAATTAATAATTTAGTGATATAATCCAACATATTCAATTGTTTAGATATGGATCCTAGAATTTTAAATGGTATCAATACTCGTGTCAAATGTAGATACATTCCTTGTGAAGAAGACAAAAAACTTGTATTGCAACTATGAAAATATTTCTATATTAGGGAATCTAAGCCATGTTATGAACAGTAAACTTTCTGGGATAGATAAACCTATTCTAAAGTGATATTTTCCTATATTAGGATGCTTTATGTGAAAAAATCCCTCATCAATTGGTGGGAATACTAATCCAATGATAGTAGAACAATGGATTAAGTCTCTCGAAGGGATATTTTTGGTGTTGGGATATGGTGAAGAGAAAATGGTTACACTTGTAGTGTTTTATCTCAATGGTGATTATGATAAATGGTGGTTATTTATCCAAAATACTATGTAGGAAGAAGAAATAAAACTCATGGAATGGAATGAATTTAAGGATAAATTCTTCAAAAAATATTCCCCTTGTTTGCAACCAAATAACATAAAGTTAATGTTCTAGGTCCTAAATAAAAAATAATAAGAAAGTGTTATAGATTTTAAAGATATGTTACAATTAATTCTAGGTATCATATATATTAAATATGCAACATGGTGTAAAATATTGACAATTAATTTTAACGGATTAATCCATGTCTCAAAATGACACTGTTATTTCAAACATTTTCTTCAAACGATGAAATATTTTTATGTGATATTAAGAAAGAGAAGGAATTATAAAAATCTTATGGATAAGAATTAAAGAAATAGAATGATAGGGAAGAAAATAATAAAATTTATAAATTTCATAAAGGAATGAATTATTTTAGAACATTAGATAGTTTTGGAATGAAACACCCTGGTACTTTGTTGAATGAGACTAGAGTTATCTACATGTGTGGAGAGAAAATACTCCATTCTCATGATTAAAAAGGAAATAAATAAATTTTTTATTTGTGATTATTTCACTATAGAGATATAGGGTAGTAAAAAAATAATTTCTCCTACATCAAGAAAATACCTCAGATGAAGCTAAGGTATCAAGGTTAGTCTTATGATATTAATACAAATCGAGTGGAATAATTAATCTATTTGTGTATTTGGGTGTAATAAATATAGTGTAAAATTATTTTTAAAATATATTAATGTTATAAGAATAATCAAATTTATGATGATTTCATTTTAGTACTATTTCTTAATGGATTCGAATGCATTTGTTATGTGGTACAAAGAAAAGTGATTTTGTAGGAAGTTAATTTTTTTTGAAAACATGTGATTAAGGAATGTTAAACCTTAATATGTGAACTATGTTTAGATAATATTGAAAATTATTTTTTATGGAATAGTATTAGTGACTATGAAATTGGTTATTTATTTGATGGTTTTTTGTCTTCCTTAGAGTTTACTATATGTTTGGATCTATGGAATGAATCTAACAACCTGGGATTTTATCTTTAGAAGCATGTATGTTTTAATTACGTTTTTATGGTGATAATTGTATTTTCATATTTTGAATGTTTAATTAACAGAAAAATTATATTTTTTAGGGAATATGATGTTCATTTAGTCACCTCCCTTAGAAATTTTGTTTGACATATTTTTTATGATACTTAAGGTTAACTATTTTTGGAACTTATTATGTCAGAATTTTGGTGTTATCTTATTTTTTTAATCATTTTGGTTTTAGTAAATATAGGAGTAATATCTTTTTACTATAGATCTTATGAAACATTAAAATTTAATTTCAATTCTCTAGGAATAAAAACTCTTTTTGGATATTCATTTCTTGGTGTAAGATAGAAAGTGGAAATTGATCGAAGAAAAAATAAAGGATGGAATTTTCCCAATTAAATATAAATATATTAAGTATATTTCCATATATTATTAGAGAGATAAATAACTCCTCGACTAAATGAAAATTATCATAGAAAAAAATTACATGTTACCATTATTTTATATGATATTAGGGACCTTTCTCACACCTCTTTGGTTTATAGTTTTGTGGTAGTTATCCTTCCCTATGGAAACCACTTTCTTGTGATCAATTACCTTTATCACTCTTCATTAATACCTACGTGTTAGTTTTGTCTTCAATGTCCTTATTTTCACTTTTCACTTACAATATCCTATTTGGAAACCTAGTTATGTGTTATTTCATATCAACATTATTCTCCCCTTTCCCTCTTATTAAGATGATATTTTTATTATCTCTTATTAAGGGGTGGGTTTAAAAAAATGATATTTTCAAATGAAAAACCCTTCATTGTCAAATCAATATTATATTGAGATGATGAAATTTATTTAAGGTGGGAAGAATTATGAACCCCAAAATTATAAAAGAATTAAATTTCATTTTATAGAATATTTTACAGGAATAATAATTCTAAAACAATCCATAAAATACATTTTTTAAATTTAATCACTTTGATAGATTGTTGAATACACAACTCCAATTATAAATTAACAGTAATATTGAATATTATTATAAAGAAACTATTATATTAATGGTTATGAATATTAAAAACTAAATTATTAAAATTTTCGATATTTGTCGATTAAAATGAAATAAGAATCATTCAAAAAAATAAATGTTTTCTTATGAAAATGTATTTTATCTAAAATATGGTTTAGTCGCTCAATAAATAGATAATTTAAAATTAATTTTTACAAATTTTAGACAATTTATTCGATAAAATAAATATATTTTTTGAATTTATCATATCAAAATTATCTTAGGATGATTTTTTTGATTTTTTTGAAATGTTTCCTTTTGTGATGAATAGTGAAAAATACTGAATTTTAATTAAAATTTGTTTTTCCATTTAAATGATTTATAATGTTAAATTTTATTTTTAATTTATTATAATGTAAAAATAGTTTAAATATATATTTCAATTAATGTTTTTTATTTCATTTTAATAATATTCATAATTAATTTTGATATAAAAACATTTAAAACATTTGATCATTTTCCCTTTAAAACCCAACTTTCTCATGCATCAGTGGGATTATTTTTGAATTTAAATTTTTGAATTATGAAAATATAATTCTAATAAATGAAATAAAAACATGGAATAAAAATAATTTATATTATATAATAATTTCAACTTAATGTTTTACCAAAATAAATAGTGAAAACATAAACATTATTTCTCATTGTTAAAATAAAAATGGATTTACCTGTGATCAATCAAAATATATGATAGTTAAAATGGCTTATAAATTAGTTTAAAATATATTTTCTCAGCATATTCATACCATATAATTTTTATTTCTTGATGATAATCCATTTTGGACCCTTGTGCCTTGTGAATAACATGGTACACCTTTTTCTTTTCAAAAATTAAAATTGTGCCACTCACCTCACTTATAAAGGGAAGCCCCCTCTCCTCTCTTCTTTACAAATTCACTCCATTTTGGTTTAGAAAATAACCACCCAAATCACATTCCAACATACATAAACACATATTATAAGAATTATTTTGGGCATAAATCTAAAATACGAAGGATCTTGGTACAACTATAAACAGGTTGCCTGAATAAGAGGTATATTTCTTCAACCAGCATTTTTATTATTTTTCTTCCACCATGTCCATCAATTTTTATTAATAAATGACTATTTAATAAAAAAAATTATTCCACATATTGAGATGGTTTTATTTGTTTTATTTACTTACAAACATATCCACTTTCATGAAATGGGTTATAAAATCCTTATTTGTGTGTACATAAGACTACCACCTCAAGAACCTATGTCTTTCATGTTTCCATTACCACCTATCACGGCTGGGTATGATGATGTATATAATTAATATATATAATATTTATAACATAATATTACCTATGTATTCAGTTTATCATATATACTATTTAAATTTAAATTCATTAGGGGTTATGATAATGTTGCTCGTGTGTACGGTGCACTACTACCTCATGAAGTGATGTGATTTATCTTTCACTAATTCATAACATAGAAGGTAATAATGATAAATATATTGAATATATGTGTTATAAGTGATATAAATATTATATTCATGAAATTTTCATCATTATAAAAAGATAATATATCATTATTTCTTCTACTAAAAAATTATAACATCTTTCGTGTATGTGTGGACAACCGCCTTCACCAAGTGATGTGACTCTCTTTTCATCACCCCAAAACATGGATTATATATATATAAGTATATTTAAAGAAATAAAATATTATTTATTATATTTTTATTATTATTTAAATATATAATATTACTTACATCTTTTTTGTAATGATCATTGAAAAATGGAAACATTACTCATGTGTACATATGCCTTACCATCTTTATGATCGTAACATACTTCATTTCAAAAACCCATTTTCATGATTAGTTTTAAAAGTATTATTTACATGTAAATATGATAATTATTTTATTATTATTATTATTTAGTTGATGTAACTTTATAATATTCACAATAAAACGAACATTCATAAAAAATAATGAATGAGAAAACAAGGCGATTAACCCCTAAAATAATGAAAACAATTAAATATTATTAATAAATAAGTGCTAAAAAGTTATAAGAGTATCATGTATGATTTAAAAAATATAGTTATGGTTATTTTATAAATATATAACATGATTAAAGCCATCATATAGTAGTTTATAGAACGTTCAATTAAATGAAATCATGAGGTAAGGGACTTCATCTAAATTTCCTTTCATTGAGGAATATTGTAATGTTATAAACCTAATTTATATTATTTGGTGTATATAATACCCCTAAAATAATTAATATCATAAATAATTAATTATTAATGGAATTTTAGGTTTTAATTTTTATTATTTCATCAAAGAGGATTGGACTAGAGAAACAACAAGTGGTAAAAGTTATTGAAGAATATCATCTTTTTTATTATTAATATTCCTATAAAACAATCACTTCCTCAGGATCGTTTATCCTTAGGCATTAAATTTATATTAAATATTCAATTTATTTTATGATATATATGATTATTTCATAAATCATATTGCATTTCTATATTTGGTGTTCTGTTTTAATGTTATTTGATTAACTAGGGAATATTGATAAATATGTGTCCTTTTGTAAATACAAATATTTATTGATAAAAAATATTTATTCATGAATTATATAAATTATATTATATATGAAAAATTATTTTTAAATATATTAATGGTTGAGTCCTCATATTAAATATCCACTTGATTCATCATTAAGTCTCATAAGATAAATAAATTGAACAAATTAAATGGGTTTTTACCAATAGTTTAAACTGTATTTTGAAAGTTATTGACAATATAAGTTTCATGAAGAATGAGATCATTACATTAAATAATTAAGCATTCCCTTATTTTAGATTTCATTTATTATTATTATCTATGATATTTTCATAATGATATTATCTATGGATTCATTTCATTCTCATATTGTTAAATAAATAGATTCTGGATTTAGTTATTTACCTTGCCATATTGATTATTCCTTACCAATTTATATTGTAAATTTCTGTTAATGGAATGTTTGTTTAGTTATAAAACATCCTATGTTGATTATTATTATTGATTCATGGTATCTTTAATGTACATAATACATATTTTGAATTTGAGATCATCCTTATTTAGGTTATTTCCCCATGATATGAAGAAGAATTATTGGAACATGTTTTCAAGGTTGAAGTTCATTTAATTTTTTTATTTATTATGTTTTATTTTATATTACCAATAAAAAAAGGGAATAATTTATGTATCTAGTTATCCAAAAAAAATAATCTTATTGGTCCTTTTGGATTTGTCACTTTTGTTTATTCCAATGTAATAAAGTTGGGAACCATCTCTGTCTTACTGAGGCCAGGTTTGTTCTACTCCACAATATTCATCTTCATGTTATCCCACTAGATATGTTATTTCATATCTCTATGCATTGTTTTTTTCTTAATATGGATAGAGAATAATGAGATATGTACTTTATAAAAAAATCTTTCATACATTATAGTATTGATGACACATGAAAACAGTTCACAAGCCTGATGGTCGCATCACTATCATAGTTAAACATAGAAACAACCCTTACCACATATTCTAAATTCCAATCCACTATTTGTGCATATTTAATATTCATATAAATTAATGGTTAAACATTCCTCTAAGAAATAATGGATTTATCTCATTCCATTCTGATTTCATGACCTAAACTCTAAAAATGAATAAATGTTATATATATTTTAATACTCATCATGGAAAAGCTAACATATCCTATAAAAATAATAGAATTACTCACTTTGTTTTTCTTCCCAAGGTGGAAATGTATAGAGTAGTAAAAATCTTTCATCATTATTAACTATCTCTATTGCTTCATATTAAAATATTTAGATGTGAATATATACCTTATGATTTTATAATCAAAATATATATAACAACCTTCACCATAACTATATTGTAACCATATATTCAATGAAAAAAATAATTACTATGTGTTACAGATAATGATTTGGATAAATTTAATCATAAAAATTCAATTAGTGTGAGGTATAAAATAAGTAATTGGCCTTATAAATTAAATAATTTAGTGTTTTAAGTCAATAATTTACTATCTTATTTTTTTAAGATCTCTTTGGTTTATAGTTTATGGTAATTATGTCATAACTCTTTCATATAAAACCCAAACAGTACATGTTTGAAAAATAATATTAGTATCCATTTTTTCACAACATAAAACTTTTAAAACTAAAAAATTCTTGTTTTGAGAAAAAAAATTTATGATTTTCATCATGAATTATTGTTTCTTCTTAATCATCCTTATATACTTTAAAAATACTTTTAAAAAGTTGGATGAGAATAAACATCTCTATAAGAAAAACTAAAATAGAAAGAAAATTATTTATCTGTTTATAAATTGTGAGATCATAAAATATATTTTTTTCATTAATGTAATAATCTATGACCAAAAATAAACACCTACATACAAATAAAATCATCTTTAAATCCAATTATTTTAAACAAAACATTTTATAGTAAATCAAAAAGGAAAATTAAAAATCATTGGGGTTCTTTTGGAAACATGATAATACCTAAAAAATTGTCTTAAAACATATCATTTCTAGATAAAAGGGAATAATCCTTCCTTCAAACTTAATATTATTACCTTACTTTTCTTAAATCGAATTATTTCATTGAAAACTCATTAGAATGAATAGAAAACTCATATAGGTTCCTTAGGAAATCATCACTATAGAACCCTTAAAATAACCCTTATAAGAACCCTTAAAAGTGGTATAAGGAATATAGTCAACTTCCAACATAATTATATGAAGAAAATAATCATTACAAAATTCATTAGATAACTATATTGTTCTCACCAATTATCATTTGTTATATTAGGATCACCCATCATTATGAGCTATATTGGGAAAACTTGTTATTATAAACAATGAAAAAGGACTATAACATGCACCAAAAACATAAAATAATACATTTCAATCGTCACTCTCATAATAATATCCTTTAAAACTGATAATTAAAACATTTTTTAATATTTATATATCTTATCCCTTTAAAACCTAGTTTTCAGTACAAAAAACCAAGAAAATGGGGAAAGGATTTTCTTTTTCAGAAAACATGGAAACATATAATGTAATTAAACATAAAATATTCGATTATGGTGATATGAAAATATTTTCATTCTTTATACATTAAAATTGAAAATTCCTTCTGCCTTTTTTAAATAATGAAAAAATATTTTATAATAAATATGTAAAAGGATTCCTTTTGAAAACCATTGAAGAAAAGTCAAAAATGACATAATGTTTCCTTAATAATTATTAATTTCTATCTAAATACATCTATAAAATTATTCTATAAATAATTATATGGAATAAATATATTTAGATAATAAATCATAAAAACATATAAAATGTGGTTTTTAATATAAGTTTCCCTTACCAGAAGATGGACTCATAATGTACATTATATATCAACCTAAAAAATAATTGTGTTAATTATTTACAAGTTTAATAACCTTTTTCTTCTTTATCATCCAATATATTTTATTTTTTACAATTTATATACAATTACATAATTAATTAAGTTTACATTATATGTTTTGATGATATTTGACTCATATGTCCAAAATGGCTTCAAAAATTTCACTATGGTCAAAGAAGTAATTATTCAATCATATATAGAATAAAAAATAATTGAATTATTATTATTTATATATTTAACTTAATACATTTAAAAAATCATTATGTTTTTTCATGAAAAATGAACAATGCCACAATCATTGAGTCGGACGCTCATACATTAGTATGAGTACTGTTTCAACTTGTCAAATAACCTAATGGAAATAAGGTAAGAATTATTTTATCATTTTATAATGATTATTATATGAAAAATTTCAAATAATTTCTTTAAAAACACTTACATATAGAAACCATGGGATATGGTCATGAAAAATTGATCACATCACTTCGTGGAGGTGGTAATCAACCCATACGCATGAATGATGTTATAATTATTAAACAGATGGAAATGAAATAATGTAGATGATATATTTTATTTCATTAATGATAAGTATATTTTTTTGAAATAGATAGAGATATGATTTCGATTCCCAACCCACACCCCCAAAAATTTATTAAATAAAAATTAGCGTATAATGTACATAAGAGGTGTAATGAGATTAAATCATCTCAAGAAAATGAAATGAAAACTTCAATGCACAATGTTCAAAAATTTAAAAAAAAATCATCCTCTAGAATATGACGATAATTCATTGTAATCTTGATATGAATGTTCTTTATACCAACCACCCCATTATTAGATCAAATTTCTAGACTTCAAAATCATTATCCAACAACATTATAAATCTTCTTGAGAAATATGTATTCGAATAGGTGGAATCTAAATAGTATTGGGGAATCTTATACAACACTCTTGCTAAGGTTAATCTAGACTTTAATTTCTTGCATCCTCCTTAGATAGCCTTTACACAATTAACAATCATTATTAAAATTAACCTCCCAGTGTAACATTGAATCCCCATATAATATCATTAGATTAAGGACATTATATATAAGTCTACTTGTGTAGGATAAATCTCTTAAATCCAGTTTGCTAGCGTCTAATCTATAAATTAGAAACCAGTTCACTCAGAATAGAAAATAATCACCATTAATATTTCAACTAATGAAGAGGAATATAACAGTATCTGTTTAAAAAATAAAAATCACTTCAATAATACCTTCTTGTAAATCTAAAATCTCTCTATATCTCATGATAGTTCCTATAGTTTACCACACTGACCTCAAAGCATAATCTAATATATTATCCCAAAAAACCATCCCAAATTTCAGCTAGCAGGAGATCAGGAAGATAACTCCAAAAATTGTATACCTTAAAATTAATTAATCTTTAGATACAAGGCATCACATTCACATCATAATTTCATAGCAGTATTTATTAGATGTAATAGATATTTATCATTAGAGTTCTTAAAGTAACTATTTTCACAAAATCCATCTACTACCATCATTAGATTCCAAGTAAAACACCAAGATGCTCGAGTTTAACAGAATTTTTTTGATAAATATGTGATATGACATCTTAAGGAACACTGATACCTCAGACCTTGGAATCCATTTAGACCGTTCCATCAGGACTTCAAAGAACAAATAGAAATTCTCTATAAATAAAAAAATACAGATTCATCAAATAGGTATCCTACCAAATCTAAAAATTCAAAATATCATTTAGTATATGGACCCTGTCATTAAATCAAAAACAATACAATATCGATGGTTCCATTAGATAAATCCAAAAATTTCATAAATCATTTTGTAAAATTTGATCTAATTGTTCTTAAAAAAACTCTAAGAAGTTTATCTCAAAAGAGCATTAGGTGATTATGTTACATCCCTTAACAGTGATCTAGACGTCATCATATATATCAAAAACATGGAGGCTTTACATACTAGTAGGTTCTATTAGGGGCCAACCAAATTTCCATTACAATAATGAGGGACAATCACAAAACTCTAAAATTCTTAAAAACTAAGTCAACTTCAAATAACAAGTCATGATTACAACAATAGATAAAATTTTAAAGAAATATAGAATCAATCTGAAAATTAATCAAGGGATTATTTTTGAGTAATTTAATTAAAATTAAAATCAGTATTTCATTTATATTTTTCCTTCATCTGAATAAATATTCATTTTCTGATTTGAAGATAATTTTACATGGTAATTTCACCATATATTTACTTCTGATGTGAAATTTCATCTTACTCATCCATCCAAAAGTCTATTTCTTCTCCCAAATCCTCTATAATATGATAAGTGACTTTGTGTATAGTTTTATCCTAATAATTTTTTTCTCTTTCCACTAATCAATTTCAGTTGATTCATAAAGATGTTCAATAACAACAGGTTTTGGTGGAATTTAATTTTTTCATTTCTAGAGGCTTTAAGTGATCTAGAAACAATTTTTCTCTCCAAATTAGAGTATTCTATACATTTTATAATTTTTATGGGATTCGGTGTAATAACTCCATATGCATCCACAATTGGATTTTTTCCACTCCTAGAACTCGACATTAACTAAGCATCCTCATTCTGAACATATTATTCATAAGCATCTTGTGAGGATTCACGAGACTCAGAGTGGAAATTTTTTTACCTCTTCATATAAGGTCTGAGTTGTTCCTGGGATAGAGGGATCATTCTTATTAATGCTCTTCTTGAATTCATTTATTGCCTGAGCATTATGAATAGTATACACAATACCAAATAGATCAAGAGGAGAGGGCTGAGAATTATAAGGTCCATCCATAATTTTTATTATCATCATTATCTATAGGATTTATATAAGGGACAATAAATGATCCCTTATTCACTACTTTTTCATCCCAAATAGAATTATAACATATAAGGGTGCATGTAGCATAAAATCTATTTCCAAATTCCTTTTTTTTACTTATTTTAAATCATTTCCTATAATAAGTTGGAAAATGTTCAATGACATCTTTATCTAGAAAACTAGAGTCACTATTTTGTGTCCATTTGTGTGGTTGCAGAGGTTGGGATATGTCAATTTCCACAAAAATTCTAGTGATGGAAGGATAGCCATATTTTTTTGTAGTAGATCCATGTTTGAGGGATTGACCAATAATGAAAGAAATATAGAAGAGGAAATCCTACTTAAATTGATGTTGTGGAAAACAAAGAAACCCAAGACAAATAGATGAAATTGGAGGCTCAAAGTCAGTGTTAAAATCTTAAGAGAATTTAAGGGATTTCATTGAACACCCATCGAAGGACAACGAAACTCTTATCCAAAGCCGATAATAATCATTTCCATATGTGAAATGGAAAATCACATGTGAATCATTTAGTAGGACATCATGGAAATAGAAAAAACCACGCACTTCCAAAGTCTTTCTTTAAAAGAGAATAGAGGACACACTATGAAATTTTTAAAATTGATAACTATATTAATGTGTTAAGAAAAAAAGACTCAAAATAAGAAAATAAAAAATTTTATATGATATCAGAACAAAATATTGATATACAATTATATTTATTCAAGTTTTTAAGACATTTTAACCCTTGTCGCTTATTTTTTACCCCAAGTAAACCTGATTTAACCTTAAACATAGTAACACATTATTTACTATTTTAACTATTCAATATAACTAAAAATAAAAAAAAACTTATTGGAAAATATTAATAATGTTAATAAAAATATGGAATATTTTTTTTCAAATTAAATTTAATGATGTGTAAGAACTTAAATTTAAATTAAACATTCAAAAAGTGATAAAATTGAATTTTCATAAATACTCTTGTAATTTATAACAATATTTTATTTACCAAATTCATCTATAAAATTCATTAAAAAGGACATAATTGATTACTAAAAATATAATATAACTAATTTTACTTTGAAACCATTAAAAAAAAGGAATTATATAAATTCTTGAATCTAAAATATAGTTTCCAATAAATATAAGTACTTTTCAATATTCATTGAAAAATTAAAATTTTTATAAAATTCAAGAAAAAATTCATTCTAAAATTTTTTGACATGTATAATTCAGAAATAATATTCTTTTTCTAAAATTATAATTCAATAATTTTGAAATAAATCACATAAATAAAACCATACAGTGCATGAAAAACCAATTCGTTTTGAAATAAATCTTTTTTCCATTTGACAAGAAAATTACATTATTTTCTAACAATGAATATAACCCTATAAAATATAATTAATGAATATTTATAAGTTATGAAGATAAATTATCTTAAAATTACCTTTGTTTTTTTAATTTTCCCCTATTTTGTAAATTTCATCTCCACATATTTATAAATCATTTAAACAAGTGAAGAAATACTTCCCTCATAGCACTTTAAAATTATCATGTTGTGTCATCAATAATATGGGTTTTCTACCAAACATTGACTTAGGGAAACACCTTATTCTATAAGACCTTAACTCCCTAGTAATGAATCTGAATAGTAATTTCCTTATATAAATGGATTTATTCTAACTGAACTTCTTTAGGGATCTAAAGAAGAGATGTATCTAGAACATATTTCCTAACAATGAAACATGAAATCTATCATGTGTCTAAGATATACATAAGGAAAGGCCACTCAGCAAGAAGCTAATCAAACATTATTAGGAAGATTCATATGGTATAATGTATAATAGACTAAAATTTCCATTTAAAAAAACTCATACAACGGTTCCTTGTAAATACATTAATTCAAAAATAGTCACCTACCTCGAAAGAAATATATTTTCTCTAGTTCTATGCCTAGATATTGGGAATACATTGAGTTATTCCCATATTTTAATTAATCATATTCACATTTTCAACAATTTATGCTACTAAATTTAGTTCTAAAAACAACATTTTACCCACTTCATCCCAAAAATGTAGTGTATGACATTTCTTTCCATATAATTCTCTAAATGGTTCCCTCAAAATACTAAATCGAAAAATACTAATATAAGTGAAATAAAATAATGAAAGATGATGATATCAAGTTACCTACTAATATATTGAACAATATTGAATAATTTATTCAAATGTATAAATCATTCTCCTAGATAATGCATCATATAGTGCTTAATAATCCTTATTGAAATTCAATTCCATATAAAATGACTTCTTATGGCCTTTCTAAAAATTATAGGTAAATCCGAGAACATGTTCAGATATAATGGAGAGAAGAAATCCATGTAAAATTAATATCTCCTTGATTTATTATTGTGAAATATTATCTAAATTCACAATATATTTAATGTGATGGAAATATGTTGATTTAGTTTGTTTATCAAAAATAACCCAAATCACATTATTATATTGAGATGTCTTCAGAAATCCGACAATGAAATCCCTGGATATATTTTCTCATTTCCACGATGGATCTGGAAAATGCTAAACAACCCCTTTATTAATTGTTTTTTTATTTACCATTCTAAAAATTCAAACATTTCATTGTGAATTCAATAATGTATCTTTCCATTCCATCCCAATAATAATACACCCGAAGGTATCTATACATCTTAATGCTTCTTGGATGAATGGAAAATGCGTAAATATGATATTTATTTAATAATTCTAACTTCAAATATAGATCATAAGTAGCATAAAATCTTTTTCCAACTCTAATTGGACGATAATCATTAATATTAAACTCTAAAAACAAAATAATCAAAATGGATTATATCTTTTTCACTAAAACATGATATTACCTTCTTTAAATAATTATTTATGATAGGGATGATTATAATGAAACCTAATATAAAATACATAATGTTCATATATGCACAATTTTTAGGCCAAAATTTGTCAAATCATTAAATAATGGGTGATGTTGTAAGGTAACATGGTTAATATAAAATTGTCTTTTTTATTCAAATTGAAAACTACCTTTCTTTATTTTCTAGAATGGTAACGAATCATGTAGTAATCAAAGTTAATCATATACCTCCATATTTTATTCCTTATTTTCATCTATTTATCATTGAATATTTATTTAAATCCCTTTCTATTAGTATATATTTCATACTTTAATCCATATTAATGATGCCCTAAAACTGTAAATGCAAAAACTGTAGTAGCCATTTCTTGGTCATTTTTTAGATAATTCAGCATATGGTCTTTCAATTATAGTGAAAATATGTAATTACCAGACCAATCAGTATTAAACATCAATATAATACCTTCAATAAAGCATCAATATAGATAACAGGGTCACCATTTGGGGATGGATGGTCCAAACTATAGTATTAACTATTCATCATTTCAATTCTTAGAAAGAATCTTCACACTCCTTTATCCAAGGTTATTTATCTCGTTTTCATGTTAACATATTATATGGTATAGATAATTATGAAATTTATACATCATATTTCATGTACTATCCTACTAATCATTGAAAAAACAATATCGGTCACATATTTAATTTTATCCATTATTCAAAAACATTAGTTTTAACAAGGTCAAGAGTTATTCCATCATTTTAGTAATAATCATGAGGAAAGAAATTTCTTTCAATTGAAATGAAAACATGATAAATATTCTATATAACTTCTTTTCATTCATGTTTTTCAAAACAATCATTTTTTTTCTCTCACAGTCCTTAAAAATCATAGAATCTACTAATATATCATTAAAAAACACAATTACACTCTTATTTAAATAGTCATAGAAAAATATATTTATAAGATCCATGAAAAAAGAAGGTTTATTAGAAAAATAAAATGGAATCTCAATAAAATCATAATTATTTTATCTAATATGAAACATTTTATTTGAAATATATTTATTATTCACTTTCAATTGAGGGTATCTTGACCTGAGATCAATATTAAAAATATACTATGCTGACTAGAGCTGATCGATAAAATCATCGATATAAGTAAAATGCTTTTTTTAATATTGATGTTATTTCTAGATTTATATTCAATGAAATTTTTCATTGAACCATTTTTTTTAAAATATATGTTCACTCCATGGTGAGGTATTAAGAAGAATGAAACCTCTATCTAGAAACTCTTAAAACAACTTTTTCAACTCCAAAAGTTCTATTTGTTCTATTCGATAAGGGGTGTTTTGAAATTAGCTTAGAGTCCTCAACATTCTAATCAAGTATAATTCCATATACCTCATCAGGAAATACGTCCATATAATCATTTACTAAAGGGACACTATTGACATGAATTGTTCCCCTCTTTATTGAAATATGTGCAAGATAACTCTAATTCAATATTTTAACCATTTCTCAACATCTTGATATATTATAAAAGGTATGAATTAATTATTTTTTATAGAGTAAAATGATTTTTGAAAAAAATAGTTTTATAGTATATCTCAGCATTATAAACTGAAATCCAATTCATACCAAGAATAACATCAAACTCTACAATTGAAAAGACAAAAAAATGATCATAATTACTTTCCATATAAAACATTGTGAATATTATTATAATTTATTTTTTCAATAGTAATTCCCCATATGTTTTTTTACCAAAAGTGGTGTATTTATTTCTTAAAATGATATTTCCAATTTATCAAATAATTTCCCAGATATGAAACAATGTTTAAACCCTAAATCTAATAAGACATTGGCACAATCTATAAAAACAATTAATGTACTTGAAAATACATCATTGGATGGTTCAACATTTTTCAAAGATTTCAAAACATATTTGTCCATTTATTTTCCTTTTTGATAATGGAAGTTTTTATCCTTCATTCATATATTTGGGAATGTACTCACATAATGATCCCACACATTATAATTAAATCATCTTACCTCCATCTATTCATTATTTTTATGATAATTATATTTTTTATCATGGCCTACATGACCAAAAATTTCCATATCAGTAATACATCCAAGATTTTATAATATAATCCTATTTTTATCTTTACCAAACTTATAAAAATATGGGAACATGATTTTCTTGGCTTTATGTTTATTTAATTTATGGTTCCCCAGTAACATCTATCTGGACATTTTCTCTTCTTATTTTCATGAAATAAAGGGTCATTTTAAAACTCTATCTCAACCTTCTTGGAATATCAAACAATATTTCCCCGAATTTGGAATTTTTAGGAAGGAAATAACATTCTATATGTTAAATATCTTTATGATTAAAACTGGTTAATTTTACTATCAATATCTCAGTTAAAATTTTTATATAAATT
This sequence comes from Viscum album, assembly GCA_963277665.1. Classification (NCBI taxonomy): domain Eukaryota; kingdom Viridiplantae; phylum Streptophyta; class Magnoliopsida; order Santalales; family Viscaceae; genus Viscum; species Viscum album. The sequence goes on from OY728161.1 coordinate 1,473,218,962, forward strand.
TAAAATCAATAAACTTTTATTTCATACATGACCATTTAATTGTCATTTTTTTCCTCGGTTCAATGAAATAATTTTACATCCTATATCAATCAACCATATAAAAATAATTTTCAATGATAAAAATCTATAAATGTGTCTCATTCCAGGGTTTCAATCTCTTTTCTTTATTTATTATTCTTATCCATCATCTACCATTTATCGACATCACCTTAAAACTGGTAAATAAAGCGAGTTAATTTTATTGGATCTGGAAAAGACTACAATCAGAATATCTTCTCCATTCCATTATCCCATCCGGTAGTTTCCATAGGGTCATTTGATACATTTAATGCTATAGGGTGTTGTTTTATGAAATTTTCACTATATACAGGTTCTTATATAATGAACATAGATTCCTTGTCACATTCATACCACCAGCATTTATATCCTATCAAAATCAATCCCTCAAAAAAATGCGTTGTGCAAATTCCTACCATTCTAGATTACTGATTTGGATGGATATTATCCTCATGGTTCTTTCTAAAGTTATCTTTCATGTTTCCTATATAGAAACCTATTACAAATAGGCATTTTTAAGTGAAAAAACTTGATAATATTAAAATCCAATATTATATCAATCACAACTCCAATAACCCGAAGACAATGTCTACTTTAGTATAGTGGAATAAGATATAAGTAATTGAATCCTGAAGGACTAAATAATTTAGCTGACTTGGAAAATTTTATATATACATGATTTCAAAAATACATTTCAATATAAAATTTACAGTATAATATTTTTGAGAATATCATTATTCCCTCTAGAATATCCTTGAATATCATTCATCGTAAACATCCTGGATTATTGGGAATAGAAAAAAACATAGAGCTAAAATTATCAATAATAGTTACTTAAAGTAGAAGATATCATGAGTAGATATATAATTATCATTATGGAAAGGTATATATTTAAATACATATTCCATTTAAATAACTTGACCTTCATGAATAGATAAGTAATAATAAATATGGAAAGGTAAATAATTAAACCCACTATATATTTAAATAACATGACTCTCATTAATAGATAAGGAATTATCAATATGTAAAGGTTAATAACATAATACACATGCCATTAAAATAACATTATTATCATGAATAGATTAGTAATAATCAATATAGCATGGTTAATAATGGAAAAAATATTCTATTTAATGAATTACTAAGAATTAAATGAATTGAGAGATAATATCATTGTGAAAATATCATGGATAATAATAACAAAATTTTTAATAAATTTAGTGATTAATTATTGGACATCATTTTCTCATGAATCATGATACCTCTACTATCAAGACCTCTCACAAGTTAGTTTAAGGATATGGGTAAAAATCCATTTAATTATAGCTTAGAGATTCCCCCCAGGAGACTATCAATTCATTGAGGGGATATATAATTCTAGGCTCCACCATTCACATCATTTCCAAATCATTCTTCATATATATATTAATCAATTTAATTCATCAACAATTCTCCTTATCGTAAAATATCCATATTTAGTAAAGAATAAAGATTAATCAATATATCTTATATAAACAAAAAAACATTCAACGTAGAAAATTGTTTGTAGAAATGAAATATATTTTATGAAATAAACATATTCATGATAAATAATATGGATATTTAGTGGAAATTTAATTTGAAATTATCATTAGAAATTTAATATTTTAATGGATAAAATGAGATTATCAAATAAACCCTTAAAATTATCATAAGGTTAATGTGACAGTTAAATAATGAATCGATTAAGTGAGTAAAATTAAAATCCACCTAAAAAATAGATGTACAATATAATATATGAAATATTAAATATATAATTAATTAAATAATATCAAAGACAGTGAATAAGTAATATATCATAATGAGAATAAACTGAGTTGTGAAATGTTTTACCACTTGGTCAATTCAAGTAAAATTACCTTAGATAAAATAATTCAAATTAATTCTATAAATAACATTAATTATTAATTAATCAAGATATTACATTTTATATTGATATCATATACACTATTTAAAAAAATTAGTTGCATAACATTACAATATAGCTCAGTGAATGGAAATTGAGAACAAGTCCCTTACCTCAAGCTCTTATTTGGTTGAACATTGTTTAACCTCCTGTAAAATGGATTGAATCATATTATTAAGTTATTTTAGATTCATATTAATATTTATAATATCCTAAATTAACCACTTATAACATCATATCACTCGTTCCGTAATAATATTTTATTATTCTCATTGTCTCTGGTGTTAATTACCACGTTTTCAAATGGGTAATTTTTCAGGGATTTTCAGTTTCTTGTATGTAATATAAATGTTTATAATATCCCAAATTATATAAATGTAATAAATATAATTTTTTTCATTAGAAAAAATTTTAGAATCATTTTTGAAATTTGAACACGGATATTGGATAACATCGCTTCATGGAAATAGTGGAATGTACCTACGCATGAGTAACATTTTCATTTCCATAATGGGTAAAAGGGTAAGAATTTTTTGGATATATTAATCTATTATATTAAATATCATGTCATATATATATCATAATATCACTAAATTTATCATTATTACCTTCCATGTAAAGTGTCCTTAAAACCAGAGTCACGTCATTTTGAGGGAGGTAGTTTTTCATACATGTGAGCGATGCTATAATATTTTAAAAGGAAGTGATCATAAGAATATGTGTGTGATATTAAAATTTAGTAAGTATAAAAATATCATATATATCATATATATTTTTTAAATCCATAATTATATTCATTCTTTAAAGGTGGTGAAAGAAAACAAATTTTATCTATTCGCGAGGAGGTATTTCGTCATACACATGATCGACGGTTTCATTTCCCATATGATGGAAGATGAGATGGTTATAGGTCATGCACAAAATATAATAACCTATAATTATATGTATGATACTATGTTTATTATATAATCTTGGTTTAATCTGATATTAAGAAGGTGGAAAATCAAAAAAATGTGCATTTAAGAACATTTCCCCTTCTTGGGAAAACATCTTTAGGTTTTCACCAAAACCCTTCATAGGTTGGATTTATAATAAAAAAGGTTCACTAGTATTTTGTTAAGGGATTAGTTCAGTGATTTGGGATGTTATTACATGGCCCAAAGGGATTTCGTAGTGTCAATATGTGAGAATATTTTTTCTCCTCTTATAAGTGTGGGGGATTACATACATGGAATACATGAAAATATTCAATTAATAATACATATTTTTTATGGAAAATCCTTATAAATAGGTCATTGTCAAATATTATATGTTATATGGTCTCCATTTGGCTAGAAAATGGGTTTTTGACAATTGGGTAGGTCATTTTAACCCTAATCCTTTTTGTTTAACCCATATTAATATATTTATTTCCTTAACTGTAGTAATTAGTTTTCTTCTGATTTTACCATTAAAAATGGTTATAAATTTAGTTGAAATTTTTAGATAATATAAATTATTCTGATTGAAAATTTTTAATCCATTTTCTAAAATCTAATTCAGATAAGTGGTAGAATCCAATTTAAAACTATACTCAAAGAGGCAATAAAAAGGTGTGTCTATAAACAGAAAATTCACAAAACTTTAAATGCTATTAATATCAAATTTTAATATAAAATAGATTTCAAAAACCTAGATTACTAAAAATACAACATAATTTAACTATTTTTACTTTAAACCCAATTTAAAAAATAATTAAACCTTAAAAAATGCTTAAAAGAAAATGAATATTTCAATATATATTAATATTTTCACTATTAATTGAAAAATAAAACTTTTTAGAAAACAAATCACCCTTAATTAATTTTTATATTCAAATTTAAAAATATTAATTATTTTTGTAAAATATATTTTCAATAATTTTTAAAAAATAATAATAATTTTATTTAGAAAAGACTACGAAACCAATTTTTTTAAAAATATATATTTTTAGAAATAAAATTCATTTATAATTATTTTATTTATAATAAATAAGTAAAAATATTTTTCATAATATATGTATTACAATTCATAAATTCTAATTTAACATCTATTTAGGCTTGGAGTTCCGTATTCCACAAGCTATCAAACTGATTAAATTTATGGAAATAAATTTCATTGGTTTTTTAAGCTCAGTGTTGCATGTATCATATGATGACGAATAAAATGTTTATAATTTATAATTTTGGGTGGTAATAATCTCCCAACCATTAATAAATTTCTCTCTCACAATTTGAATCTTGCGCTTAGAAATCAAGGGTTTTATTTTTGAAAATTATTTTCTTGAGAACCCAAAATCACAAAATAAAAACTTATAAAAACATCCTATTAATATGAAAAAAAGGAATGTAAAAATTTCATATGGTATAAGAAATAACTTGATTTATAAGTAGGAGAACATTTGTCTAATGTGAATATATGAACATGAATGAAAAGTGTAATTAATTATAGAGTGATATATATCATTGATCATAAGAAATTGAATGATAATTGGAATGTTAAGGACATCAAATTCATAGATATGTGATGATTTAAAATACACTTTGATTCATTAGATATGAAGCAAATTAGATAACATCTTTGTTTTAAGACACATTTACTAATTTTTTATAATTCATTTACTATCAATGAATAAAAGGATATATACTTACATTATATCATTCAATTTCATAAGAATGATTTCATACTTTGGTTGTGCCTTGATGAATTTCTAATTCAATGAAAACTCTTACGAATAAATATATAAAAAATAATTTTTTATTCCTTGAGATCAAAAATTATCTTTTAACAGATCGAAATCCCATAAAAGATTGAAAAGTCATTATATATATCTATAACTATATTCTAGAAACAATATGGTCAACATAATTTATCAAATATAATATATTAATCTTTAACCCTAAACAATAGAACCACCAGTTCAAAATAATATTTATCCATATCATCATTTATACAATAATAATCATATATTAACTAAAATAGAACATAGTCCAGTGGTAGAAACAACAACCTAATTTACCTTCAGTTGTGGGTTTAAGCCTCACGACCTTGCTTGATATGATGGGTTGTCACCCTGCATGTAGGTTTTCCTTTTTAGAAAAAAATATTAATATCATCCCTATCATGTTCCCAAATTGTAATCACCTATTTTACCACACAAAAAAATATAATATAAAACTTAATAGTTAACAATACCCTTAATCTTATGTACACAAAATATAAAGTGGTTCTTCTAGAAACAACATTACATATTCTAAACTGATGGGTTATATTGGAAAAAAAATGTCTCTGAATATATATTTAATAATATTTAATTCCCATCACATAAAACCTCAAAATGGGTATTTAATATATTAAAATTATGATCAAACAAACACTTATCAATCTTTGAAAATTTAAGTATGATCACCATCATTCATGTTCATCATCTATTTAAATAATTCATAATTATTTGTGAATAAAATATAAATTTTCCAAAATCATGTCCCCTTGGAGTGTCAAATTAGGTGTGCAATAAGGCTCATTGCTATCTACCATGTAATTTTAGATTCAATACCAATGTGCATTTTTCAGTATTATTACCCTAGGTATATCTATTCCATAACTACATCCACATGAAGTATCTATATATGGGTATTTTTACAGGAAAAACCCTATAATATTTACCTTACAAAAAAATTAGTATTATCTTATTTACTTACCCTAAAATTCTATCATATTTTTATGTTCCCTAGTATATGTTTTCCTAAATCTAGTTCCCAAAGTTTATACTAAACTTTTTCTGATATCAATTCTTGTGACTCTGACTCCAATAACCCAAAGTCAGTGTTTTCTTTGCTAAATTGGCATAAGATACTTGGAATTACATATCAATGGAACAAAATTTTTCTTATTCTTCATAAACTAGATACATACATGATTCCTATATTATATTTTAATATAGAAATTACAATATAAATTTTTTCAAGAATATAATTATTCCATCTACCATAACCTTGAATATCATTCATAGTACATTTCATGGATTCCTGGGGTAGGAAACATATGAGTGACCTCAAATAATCAGAAATATTTATGTAAATTGTAATCAATCATGATTAAATAAATAATAATAAATATCTAAATATAAATATCTGAACACGCATTCTATTTAAAGAACATTACTATCATGAATAGATAATGAATAATAAATATGGAATTATAAAATATTACAAAAACATTTCGTTTAAATAACATTATTGTCCTAAATATATAGGGGATAGTAAATATGGAAAGGTAAATAACTAATCATACATTCCATGTAAAAAAGATGATTATTTTTAATATATAAAAAATAAATATTATGGAAAGGTAAATAAAATAAATCACATTCCATTTATACAATAACTGAAAATGAAATTCATCCATATATGAAAAAGTTGTGAGAATATAATGGACAATAACAATTGAATTATTAATGAAGGAAATTCTTTTTTATTGGATGTCATGTTATTAGGCATCATGATACATCAAATATCAATATTGTTCATAAAACAATTTAAAACTATGTGTCCCATTTTAATACTATTTTGTTGATATTCCTCATAAAACTACCAATGAATGGTGGGGATATATAATTTTTGTTCCTCACATTTCATTGAATGTCCAAATAATTCTACAAATATCTAATAAAAAATTAATTCCTGACTAATCTTTCTTGTCAAAATATGTCTATATTGAGTATAGAATAAGTATTTACCAATATTTTCTCAAATATAAAAATAATATTAAATTGATAACATCATATGTATAAATGATATATGTTTTATGAAATAAATATATCAATGATAATAAATATGGATATGCAGTGGATGTTTAAGGTATACTGATCACAGGAAAGGGAATTTTTTAAAGGAATGTTAATAACAACAAAAAGGAATCAATAAAGTGGTCATAAATAATTTACATAGTCAAAATTATGCTAAACTATCCATATATGGAATAATTATAGTATCAATAAAATATATACCCATTGTAATATAATTAAAATAAATGTTTGTTTCCATTGATGAATAGAAACACCATAAAAATGTCATTCAAAACATGCATGATGAAAATATATATGTTTTAGGTGTTAATTTCTTTGTTTTCTCATTAATTTTTTGTCAGGAATGTTTTGTTTCTTTTGTGTATTATATATTTACATCATATCCATAATCATATTAATTTTATTAATATAATTTATTAATTAGATAATTTTTATATAAATTATTAAAATTATTACAAGGAAATTGGATCACATCGCTTCGTGGAGATAGTAGGTCATATGTACACAAGGGTGACATTATCATTTCCTTAATGGATAAAAGGGTAAGGAGGTGGGTGATATGTTAAATTTATCAAATCAATTTAATATCATATATATCACATATATTATATTAATTCATCCTTATTAAGCTTTATGTAAATTATATGTGAAAAATGAATTGTATCGCTTCACGAGGTGGTATTCTTCCATACACACAAGCGACATTATAATTTTTTAAAATAAATTGAATATAAGTAAGTATTTTTTATACTAAAATTATAGAAGATTAATAATATAATAAATATCACATAAATCTATTAAATATATAAATATACTCATCCTTTAAATTTGTTGATAGAAAAATAATTATATCAGTTTGTCAGGCGGGGGTCTTTCGTACACACTATCGACTGTTTTATTTCCCATTTTATTGAAGAGGATATGGATATAGGTAATTCCCTTGACATAATAAAATTTAAATATATTAAAGATATTGTGGATATTATATAATCACAATTTAATAATATTTTAAGGATGTGGAATAATAAAAAAATTAAAAACAGTTTTTTTAGAACATTGCCTCTTTTTCACACAACTTATTTATATTTGCATCAAAATCCATCCTAGGATAGATTTTGGGTCTAACCAAGGGAACTAGGATGTTGGGAGGGAAGTATGAATGTGATTTTGGTAGGTATTGGATGAAAAATGGTTTTTTATGTTTGAATATGGGTTGAGAGGGGGTGGCCTTTTATAAGTGGGGGATTGAAACAAATTGATTTTTTGAAAAGATTCAGTTATACTCTCCTTTTTATCATCAAAAAACAAACAATAATGATTCATTATCAATATTTATAGTCTATAAGTCAATATATGGAAATAAACTTAGTTTCATATATTTCTTTAGGTCATTTTAACTCTTATCTTTTTAGTTTAACCCCCCAAAAAATCAGTTCATACCATAATTGCAATAATTAATTATAACTAATTTTAATATTAATAGTGGTAAAAATTACATTAAACTAATTAGATAACATAAAATATTCTAAATAAAAAATTTATCTATTTTTTAAAATTTAATTCATGAAAGTGGTAGAATCCAATTTAAAATTATACCTGAAAATGTTATGAAAAAAAGGGTTTCTAAAAAAAATCTCATAATTATAGAAGGTTTGAATATCAAAATTTAATATGAATTGATTTAAATGAACTAAATTAGTTAAACTATTATACTATTTAAATTATTTTTTTTAGAATATATTTAAAATATAATTTCAATTTTTAAATTATTTAAATGAAAAGGCAGTTTTCAATGGTTATCAGTATTTTTCACTATTCAACGAAAAATGAAACCGTTCAAAAAAATCCCAAAAAAATCACCATAAGATAATTCTGATATTATCATTTCAAAAATAAATTCAAATTTTTTAAGATAAAATTTATATAAGTGGAAACTATTAATTTTATATTATATGTCTAAAGTGAAACTATATCATTTTTTAAAAAGGATTGGTTTTTTCTAAAAAAATTATTTTATTTTTGATAATTATTATTTTTTTCTATAAAAAATAGATAACGAAAGTTTTCATAATTAATTTATTAATATTCATCAAAACTAAATTAAATTATTTGTTATAACATTATACTGTATTATGGTTCATTTAGGCTTGGGGTGTCTTGGTCCTCAAGCTATCAAAGAGATTAAATTTAAATAAATAAATTTCATGGGTTGTTTAAGCTTAGTTTTTCAGGTCACATGCACTATTGGATATAATTTTATTCTTTTATAATTTTTTTTATTAAAAATATCAAGTTAACAATAAATTATAATATGTTATGTGTATTTTTTCCATAATAGTAACCACTAAAATTATCTAAATCTTCCCTCTCATACAAACTATAGGGACCAGACCTTAAAAATTACATAATAATGTGTTTGAAGTCAATATTTCACTCTTCTATATTTTTATGACCTTATTGGTTTAGAGTTGTATATAATTAGTTCATAAACTTTATATGAAAAAATGAAACATTACAAGTTGGAAAATTTCTCTTACTATCCATTTCTCCTATAATATAATACTTATAAAATATTAATTTAACTTTTTTCAGGAAAAATATTTATGATATTTATATAGAATTATTATTTTCTCTTACTGATCCTTAAAATATAATAAAAACATCTGAAAACTGGGATGATCACAAAAAAACAAAAAGGGTATAGAAATTTTGAAAGAAACAATTATTCCATTTAGAAAACATGAGATCATAAAAGTGATTTTACCTTTAACATAATAAAGATTCATCTCAAAAAAGAATTTATATACACATGATATCATCTTAATTCCCATATTTTTTCATAAAACACTTTATATGAAAACATAAAGGTAAAAACATAATCATGAGGGTTTCTTAAAAAACATGTGATCCCGTGGAAAAAAAATTCTAAAAAATAATTATTTTTCTCTAAAAGGGATTAACCCTTATATAAAAATAATATTATTACCTTACATATTGAAAAAAAAAATATTTCAATGAAATATCTTTATAAATCATATAAAATTAATATAGGTTCCTATGGAAATCATCTTCATAACCCTTATATAAACCCTTCCATGTGGAATTACCAATATGTTCAAATTCCAACATAATTCTCAAGAGAATGTAATCATTACCCAATGCCTTGGACAACCATTGTAATGACATTGGTTTTATTGGATTTTTTCTTTTAATATATATATATATATATATATACTTAGTCATTTATCCTATGAGTTGACATGGTTTTTGGGTGTCTTGGGATCCAATAATTAATATGTTATTAATATATTCTTATGCACATGCATGCATAGTTTTAGTGTTTTTTCCCATTTTTCAGTTCCCGAGATGGGTAATACATGACCAATGTTGATTCTAGAAATTATTTTTTTCCTTGGTGTGACATAAGTTTAGTTAGAATTAGAATAATAGTAGAGTCTGTTATTTCCCATGCCTTTAATTATTTTTATTTTTTTATTTTTTTATTTTATTTTAAATGATTGAGCCAAATTTGTTCTATAAGTGAATCATTAAGAATTTATCCAGGGTTAGTTGGATAAATTTTTTCATATTAAATAATATTTTTCTTTATTATAAAATTGAGAGAAAATTACAGTAGGTAGTTGGATCGAGGTGTATCCAGAGGTACAGAACACAACATGACTTCCTCATCACTGGATAATGTGTTCTTCACTATTTATTAATCCAAAACATGGTAGGAGTCATCATTCGTGGGTTTCAACATTTTTTAAATATTGAGCATGGATACATATTGCTTTCCTTTATATGGTTATTTTAAATCTTTATATGATCCCTCCCACACTTATGATTAATGATTCGGTAAAATTATTTTGTTTTGATTTCTACCATACCCTAAGAAATCCTTGATTTTGTGATCATTGGATGAGAATGCTAAGAAAATGATGAGTTTCATCTTGATTAGTTTATTTTCCCCTTATCTATCCACATAATTCACTATATACCCATAGTATCATAGCTCAAAATTGTTGGGGTGGTTTTGATAATGATCGAACCCCCAGAATCATGTTGAGCATGAGAATAATAAAAAGAATGGTGATTTATGGATAGACCTGTATGGTTCATGGGTTATTCATCATGGATATGAGATATAGAATTCAAATGAACTATAAATGGTTCAAAGGATCCATGGTATCTCATTGAAGGAATATCAGATTATATTTTTCATCCATGAGGGGCTAAGAAATGATGGTTAGAGCTGTTAACCTTCGATTATTGACTATAAAAGAGTGAATTTAGAGGTGGAGAATGTTGATTATGAATAAAAAATATGATGACTCTATTAAAAACATTAATATACCATAGGTAGTGAGTATTTCATTTACTTCATTTTATAAGTAAACTAGTGTTTTCAACCAAGCTAAGTATCTCACATCATATTGTTGGGTTCATATGCCATGTGACCCTACCCATATTTCCAAGCCATATTCAAGGTGTATATTCCCAAGACCCTGGGAGGTTATACATGAGTTATGACCATGAGGATGTGTAGTTTGGATGAACTTGGCCAACCAAGTCATGTTTCATGTCTACACGCCTTGGACATTAGGCAGACATACATGCCATATTCTACTGGGACGTCTGATATTGTATGAGATTGATTTATGTGGTGTGTCCAAGGGGAACTTGATCAAGCTATGTTGTGGGGAAACATTTCCATGTGGACCCCCATACACATTTTATACTTATCCGATAAATTTCATCCTCTCATATCTCCTTCTATAAGACTCATATTTTGTTTCATCAGTAGCTTGAGATAAGTTTTTCTTCAAGTAGAACATGATCATGTCCTTTATTGTGGAATATGAGATATGATTTGAGGTGTTCTATGAATGAAACTTCTTTAGTTGACTCTAGATTATGGAATTTATTGGGAAAGATCATCATAGAGATATTGTGGGTCTAACTCCCCTATCACACTAGAGAACAGGTCCCCCATACTCTTTATAAATGTAGATTTGGTACTCCCGTAAACTATGAGTGATTCCTATATCTACAAAGTGTTAATCACTTGTATTTGATATCTAGAAGGGTGTGGGTCTGCCAAAATAGTTGTGTATCGCTTGGATTTGGAGCATAGTATCAAGGAGTAGGACCCTCCAAAAATATTATGTTGAGGTTTCATTTGATTCTTCGCATCAATGATGGAATTTTGGAGTTGCATGGTGACTCATTGACTCTGGTTTGGCTATAAGATATAGGTAAACCATTCTATCTCTACTAGTTTTCTCAATGAGAATATATATATATATTTTTTATTATTTCCCTCTATATATGGGTTTATATGACCTTTGTTTTATATTTCCATTTTCTGCTTTCTGGTTTTTAGGGTGTCCTACTGGGTATGTTTATACTCACCCATGTATAGAATTTTCTAACATGTTTTACTTCATATTAAGATGATGAATTGATTTATAGGGACTTTGATGGATCATAGTAATACTTGGGTGTGTTGAACACTTATATTGGCCAAACTTAGTGATCAGGAGTAAATATCTCACAGTTTTCCTTTTTCTAGTTGTAATCAATTTGGGACACCATTTATTATTGGGAAATTATTTTTCCCCTTATATGATTTGGTTTATTCTTATGTAATCTGATGTATTTCCTAGAGTTTAGTTCTTGTGTGGTTTTACATGATATGTTTTATGATTTATTATATTCCCCAAAACATTTTCATGGAGTTGTTTTTTGTGCATAAAAGTACATAAGTTAAGGCCTCCATTTTTATTTACATCTTTTTAGTGTTTATCACCAAACACTAGCCTATTAGGGGTGATCTTGGGGTTGTGGTAACTCATCCTTATGTCAGACAAGTGGGAACCATTTTCTAAGGTATTTATAGAGTGGTATTAGAGTAGGTCATTCTTTGGGATGGTGTTTAGAGTTTTCCCCCTTTTGAGGATCGGTTCAGACCTAGGGAAATGATGTTAGAGTGTCTCTGGTGTATATTTTAGGCAATGAATACACATGTTGTTTCTATGGAATGAATATCCATTCACATGGACTCTGAATAACTTCTTATCAAATCATCATACCAAGAAACTAGTTTTAGGGAAAACTGGTACATGCATCATAAAGGATAGAGTCCTTTGATTTTCTTTATGGAGTTTTATCACCCTATATTTATTATCATCTATCCAGAATATATGTTGATCACTTTTAGGATGGCTTTGTGAAAACTGCCAAATATGATACTGATATATAATAGTTATGTTGATACATTGAATGGTGAGGACTAACTTCAGAGGTTATCTCATAAGGAGTTTCCTATAGTTGGATTGGGTGCAGCACCACCTTCTTCTGAGTAGCAGATAGTACTAGTAGTTCAGGCTAATGATGCATATAGTATTAGAATAATTTTGGAGTTCAATAAGAAGAGACTATTATGGGTCTATAGTAAACCATATCCCCATTAAGTGGAGTATTGTCTTGATTCATTGATATGAGTCTTCAGGATCTTGTGAGCCCTATCTAATCAAATGGTTGTTCTAGCGTCCAATCTATTCCATGGGGAAGAAGGAAACTAGAGGAGTCTGGTCATGAAAACTCATGATGAGAATATTCTCTCAAGTTTTTAATTACATTATTTGATTCATGAGGAGTATTACCCCTCATTCTTGTGTTTGGTTTAGAATTCTGAACTTATTGATATGTATTAAGGTGATACGGCAGTGTTTGTCTATGTCATGGGGTTCACATACCACATTTTATAATTTCTAGATATGATATACAATCAATTATTTTTTGTCACTAATTTCAAGAAGGGTATCCATTGAGACATCTATTCAAGTGTGGCATTCTAATGTATTCATCCTTCTGTGGGAATACTATAGTGGGCTCTAGTGACTGTGAGATTACTAGAAAAGGGATTTTGGATGGTCAGATCCCATGGTGTGAATCTTTTAGATGAGTTATCAAAAGTCATTAGCAGGCATCACATGTCAAGTTCTATTTAGATGAGGAATTATCATTCTCATACATATATGAATGGATATGTGGATCACAGATCGCAAAGAGGATCCATACACTCATGTGAGAGATGATGTAATTCCTATGATGGTTGGGGTCACATGGAACATGATTTCCCACCACTTGAGGATGATAAGGATATGTAGATTGTGGATGTGCTATCAGGGTAGAGGTAACACCATGATCAGGGATCTTCTAGGAAAGGTTAGGGTTCCCTAGGGAGGCAGTGCTGGTTGTGGAGTTGGTGGAACTTTTGAGGGAGGAGTTGATGGTGGAGGAATACTCTATGAGTTAATTCCACCACAACCACTAGATATCCCACACTAGGCTCTCGAAACTATCAATAAAGGCTACAGACAACTGTATGCTTTGTATGTTTATGACTAGGATATTCACAAGATGATTTGAGATAAGATTTATCTCTTTTATAATATTTCTCAATACCTATAGACGTGTTATTTTGTCATAACTTTATTTTATTATACATTATGTGAGAACTAGATCTCCTAATTGTGACTTTATCCCCCTAAATACTACTGGAGGTTTCTATAGAGACCAATTCTTCAATATGGCATGTCTTCTGTATGTGAGAGTCAACGGTCAGTGGAGAGATTTTCTTGTTGAACCTCTTAGTCATTGCAATGAAACCTTATGACATAATCATTAGTATAGATTATTTTCCTATGGTTTGCACCCAAATTTTCGGTCATCACATATGATTAAGAAACCATGGAACATATTGCATGATATTCTCCTTTACCATTGAGATAGATCTCATGATATAACAAGTTAGTCTTGCGGAAAAGAAGATGTAACCCATCACTCATTTATTAGTGAGTGTATCCCTTAGTGTAGTGGTATCCTAATGTATCTAGATTCTTTTATTTGTGGTGGAATATATATAATTATTCCTTGAGAAGTTTCTAGTAATATGTCTAAGGTGAGAGATGTTCTTCTAAATTTACTTTCACCCTAGGACCACAATGATATTTTCTATGACATATCGGATGACCCCTACTGAGCTTCATGAGCTAAGGGTGAAGTGAAAGGACCTTTAAGAGAAGGAAATTACCATACCCAATGTGTTACACATGGAATCCCTAGTCTTATTCAAGAAAAAGTTGGATTATGTCTTGAGGCTATGCATTTATTATCATCGCCTAAACAAGGAAATGATAAAAAAACAAGTGCCCATTTTTAAATATTGTTGTCCACATTAACCATTTGCATTGAATGTGTTGGTTTTCTAAGAATGATCTCATGTATAGCTACCAAAAGTTATGGGTTTTCAAGGTTAATATTACAACGATAACATTATGATTTCATTATAGATATTATGAGTTCCTAGTGATGGATTTCAGTGTGGTGAATTCCCCCACTATTCCTATAGATCTTATGAATCATATCCTCCAGCCATACATGGACTGATTTGTTGTTGTCTTCAGAGATGACATACTTATTTACTTGGTGTTAGTGGAGGGACACACAAATATTCTAAGGATGGTCATATACTTACTCTTGGAAACCCATATTTATGGTAATATCAAAAATTTCTAGTTTAGGATCCACGAGGATCTCAATTTAAAGCATTTCATGATTGATCTTGTTTTATTTATCATCGTAGAACATATTGATGAAATTATTTCTTAGGACCCCCCCCCCCACCCAAAATAGTGTGTTAGAGGTGAAAATTTTTCATTTACATGTAGTGTAATACAATAGGTTTTTGGAATACATCCTTAGAACTTTAACCCATTTAGCTGCTCTTATTCGAAAAATGCAGGCCACTTATCTACACTGAGTAGTGTTAGATATCCTTCACGGAGTTGAGGCTGAGGATAAATAGTGCTCCTATGGTGAGGCTTCCAGAGGAAGTCATGGAGTACATAGTGTTTTTTGATGCCTATGTAATTGGTCTAAGTTCTGTGTTGATGCAGAGGTAGACACTGATCACATATGTTTTGGGGAAGTCGATACCCCATGAGAAAAAAATACATAAATTCTGACATGGAGTTAGATGTGTTAGTCTTCATTGGGAAGATGTGGAGGCGCTATCTTTTGTGTGATCACATTATTATACACTCATACCACCATAGTCTTAGGTACATTTTTAGATAGATAAATCCTAAACATAGTCTATGATTTGTTTGGTATTCCTACAAGATAGTGAATTCAATAGATTCTATACTCTTGGGAAGGTCGTCTTAGTGTTAGATGACCTTAGTAGAAAGTCGCATTATCGATTGGTAGAGGAGGCATATGGGAATCTAGATTCTTTATAGTTGGACCCAATATAAGATATGGATGAATATTTTCATAAATAGATGTTATTGACTCATCCACTCCTTCAATGTGTGAGAGATGATAAGTTGGGAGATATCGACTATGAAGTTCTACATGACCAGATATCCTAAAAAGAAATGCCGCATGGATTTTTGAAGGTGGGGTGAAAATCATCCTTTTCTAGGGATAGATGGTATTTCCAGCCACATTATGTGAGGAGGAGATGATAGTGTTTTTGATATCCACCTTGTTTACATATCCAGGTGTGGTAACTATGTAAAATGATCATTAGGGATATCTTTGGTGGGAAGGAAAGAGGTGTAGTGTGGCCATGAACCTCTCTTAGTGTCTTATACATCAGTAGGTGACACTTGGGAATGTGTTTTTGACTATTTTTACATAGTCTATTGAGATCTTATGGTGGGAATGGGGTGTATTATCTATGGATTTTGTGATAATGCATCTTAATACAGAAAGAGTTCATAATTCTATCTAGGTTATTATTGACCGACTTAAGAATTCGATGAACTTAATTTAAATTAAGGAGTAGAGTTATACTGAGAGTTTGTGAAAGTTGTTCATGTGGGATATCATCTATATTCATGGGGTATATTTTATAATCCTCTTTAAGCATGATTCTTATTTCACAACATAGTTGTAGAGAGGACTACCTGATTATTTCAGGAACCTACTGAATATGAGTTTCATGTTTCACCCCAAAACAGATGGGTAAACTGAGATAACTATTAAGGTATTGGAGGATATGATGAGGAATTTTTTTCTGAATTTATACAAATCTAAGAGGATCACTTTCCATTGATGGAGTTTTCATATAACAATATCTATCACTCTACTATTGGAATTGAAAATTTCAAGTCCCTATATTGGAGACCCTAAAAGTCACCCATATAATGGAAAGATATTGGTGTGGAATATCATGTTGGGATATATATGGTGCAGGCGAGGATGGAGAAGTTATAAGGTGTCAATGAGTATATGAAGATAGCCTAGATAAGAAAAAAATATTATGCAGATCAATTTCATGGTCCCTTGGATTTTGATTAGAGAGGCCATGAGTTCCTGATAGTCTCCACATGATGATAATTACAATGTTTTTGTAATGGATACATGTTAACCCTGATGTTCATCAGACTATTCGAGATCCCATTACGGGTTAGTGAGGTATCTTGCTACTTAGCCTTAACACCATAGTCAGACTAGATACATGACATCATCCATGTGTCACAACTATAGAGATACATGCACAAACCTAAAAACATGACTAACTAGGGAGAGATGTATATTAAGGATTAATCCACCTTCATAGAGTAACCAATGAATATCAAGGACTCATATGATAGGATTTTGTGTTGATTTCATATTCATTTAATTCATGTGATTTTGAATCTTAGGAGTGTGAAGGGGAGCTCTTAGGAGATTGAAAGTTATATTTGGGCTTAGTACCCCCAAATTTTTATTTTGCATGTGATTTTTGTATTGGAAATCCATGAAAGAGATGATAGTATAAAGAATCTGGTTTTATTGAATTTTCCCTTTCAATATATATATATATATGTGTGTGTGTGTGTGTATATATGTGTGGATTTATCCTTATAGTCATGGAAGTGTCTGGATGTCCTGGGAACCCATAATTAATTAATTAAATATATTAATATATTTTGATGGATGAACACACATAATTTTGTTTTTTTTTCATTTTCCAATTATTCAGGACCTCAAATGGAAAATATAACACCATATTTGATTCTAAAACATGGGTTTTACCCTAGGTGTTGCCTACGGATAATTAGTTTTAAGCATCATTTAGAGGCAGTCGTTGGCGGTGTGTTTAACTAAAATAACAGATTAATTTTTTTTTATTTTATTTCAAATGACCCAACTTAATTCCATCTATAAGTATGTAATTACAAAATTTATCTAGAAAATTTATCTCAATTTGGATAGAATATGAGTTTTTGACAATTGGGTAGGTCATTTTAACCCTAAACCTCTTTGTTTAATCCATATTAATATAGTTATTACCTTAACTGCGGTAATTAGTTTTTTCTGATTTTAACATTCAAAATTCTTATAAATTTAGTTATAATTATTAGATAATATAAATTATTCTAATTGAAAATTTGTAATCCATTTTCCTAAATCTAATTAAGATAAGTGGTAGAATCCAATTGAAAACTATACTCGTAGAGGCAATGAAAAAGCGTGCCTGTAAATAGATAATTCACATAAGTTTAAATGCTATTAATATCAAATCTTAATATGAAATAGATTCCAATAACCTAGATTACTAAAAATATAACATAATTTAACTATTTTTACTTTAAATCCAATTTAAAAAATAATTTAACATTATAAATATTTTAAATGAAAATGAATATTTCAATATATTTTAGTATTTTCACTATTAATTAAAAAATAAAATTTTTTGAAAAAAAACCACCCTTAAATAATTTTTATATTCAAATTAAAAAAAAATGTAATTATTTTTGTAAAATATATTTTCAATAAATTTTAAAAAATAATAATAACTTTTATTAGAAAAGGCTACTAAACCAATTTTTTGAAAAATATATTTTTTTAGAAATAAATTTTTTTTATAATTATTTTATTTATAATCAATAGATAAAAATGTTTTTCATAATATATTTATTACTATTCATAAATTCTAATTTTACATCTCTTTAGGCTCGGGGTTCTGTGTTCCACAAGCTATCGAACTGATTAAATTTATGGAAATAAATTTCTTTGGTTGTTTAAGCTCAGTGTTGCATGTATCATGTGATAACGAATAAAATGTAATTAATTTATAATTTTGGGTCGTCATTATCCCCCTACCATTAATAAATTTCTCTCTCAAAATTTAAATCTTGCGCTTAGAAATCAAGGGTTTAATATTTGAAAATTATTTTCTTGAGAACCCAAATCACAAAATAAAAAGTTAACAAAACATCCTATTAATATAACAGAAAGGAATGTAAAAATGTCATATGGTATAAGAAATAACTAGATTTTTAAGTAGGAGAACATTGGTCAAATGTGAATATATGAACATGAATAAAAAGTGTAAATAATTATAGATTGATATATATCATTGATCATAAAAAAGTGAATGATAAATGGAATGTTAAGGAAATCAAATTCACAAATATGTGATGATTTAAAAGAAACTTTGATTCATTAGATATGAAGGAAATTGGATAACCTCTTTGTTTCAAGAAACAATTACTAATTTTTTAGAATTCATTTACTATCATAGAATATAAGGATATATAATTACATTATATCATTTAATTTCATAAGCATGATTTCATCCTTTGGCTATGCCTTGATCAATTTAGAATTCAATGCTAATTCTTACAAATAAATATACAAAAATTAATTTTTTATTCCTTGAGAACAAAAATTATCTTTTAACAGATTGTAAGTCCCATAAAAGTTTGAAAAGTCTTTATATATATCTATAACTATATTCTAGAAACAATATGGTGAACATAAGTTATCAAATATAATATATTAATCTTTAACCCTAGACAATAGCACCACCAGTTCAAAATAATATTTATCCATATGATCATTTATACAATAATAATCATATATTAACTAAAATAGAACATAGTCCAGTGGTAGGAACAACACCCTCATCGCCCTTCGGTTGTGGGTTTAAGCCTCACGCCCATGCTTGATATGATGGGTTGTCAACCAGCATGCAGGTTTTCCTTTTTAGAAAACTATATTAATATAATCCCTATAATGTTCCGAAATAGTAATCACCCATTTTTACACACACAAAAATATAATATAAAACATAATAGTTAACAACACCCTTAATCTTATGTACACAAAATATAAATTTTTTCTTCCTGAAACAACATTTCATATTCTAAACAGATGGGTTGTATTGGAAAAAAAATGTCTCTGAATGTATATAATATTATTTAACTCCAATCACATAAAACCTCAAAATGGTTATTTGATCTAGTAAAATTGTGATCAAACAAACACTTATCAACCTATGAAACTTAATGTTTGATCACCATAATTCATTATCATCATCTATTTAAATAATCCATAATTATTTGTTAAGAAAATATAAATTTTCCAAATCATGTCCCCTCATAGTGTCAAATTAGTTGTACAATATAGCTCATTGCAATCTACCATGTAATTCTTGATTCAATACCAATGCGTCGTTTTCAGTGTTAATACCCTAGGTATATCTATTCCAGAACTACATCCACATGAAGTATCTATATATGGATATTTTTACAGGAAAAACCTTTTAATATATACCTTACTACAACTTTAGGATTATCTTATTTACTTACCCTAAAATTCTATCATAGTTTTATGTTCCTTAGTATATTTTTTACTAAATCTAGTTCCCAGAGTTTATACTAAAATTTTTCTGATATCAATTTTTGTGACTCTGACTCCAATAACCCAGAGTCATTGTTTTCATTACCACATTGGCATGAGATACTTGGAATTACATCTCAATAGAACAAATATTTTATTAGTCTTCATAAACTGGATACATACATGATTCCTATATTATATTTTAATATAGAAATTAAAAAAAATTCAAGAATATAATTATTCCCTCTACCATAACCTTGAATATCATTCATAGTACATTTCATGGATTCCTGGGGTAGGAAAAAGATGAGTGAGCTCAAATGATCAGTAAGAATTATGTAAATTGTAATAAATCATTATTAAATAAATAATCATCAATATTTTAAGGTAAATATCTGAACATGCATTCCATTTAAAAAACATTACTATCATGAATAGATAATGAATAATAAATATAGAATAATAAAATATTAAACAAACATTCCGTTTAAATAACTTTACTGTCCTGAATATATAGGGGATAATATATATGGAAAGGTAAATTACTGATCATACATTCCATTTAAAAAAGATGAATATTGTTAATATATAACGAATAAATAATATGGAAAGGTAAATAACATAAATCACATTACATTTATACAATAACTGAGAATGAAATTCATCTATATATAATATAGTTGTGAGAATATAATGGATAATAACAACTGAATTATTAATGAAGGAAATTCTTATTTATTGGATGTCATGTTATCTGGCATCATGATACCTCAAATATCATTATTGTTCATAAAAAAAATTAAAACTATTTGTAAAACCCATTTTAATACTAGTTTATTGATATTACTCATAAAACTACCAATGAATTGTGGGGATATATAATTATTGTTCCTCACTTTTCATTACATGTCCAAATCATTCCCCAAATATCTAATAAAAAATGTAATTCATTACTAATATTACTTATCAAAATATGTCTATATTGAGTATTGAATACGGATTTACCAATATTTTTCCAGATATAAAAATAAAATAAAATTTATAACATCATATATATAAATGATATATGGTTTATGAAATAAATATATCAATGATAATAAATATGGATATTCTGTGGAAGTTTAATGTCCACTGATCACAGGAAAGGGAATATTTCAAATGAATGTTAATAACAACAAAAAGGAATCAATTAAGTGATCGTATATAATTTCTATAGTCAAAATTATGATAAAACATCTATATAATTAATAATTATAGTATCAATAAAAAATATACCCGTTGTAATATAATTAAAATAATGTTTTTTTCCATTGATGATTAGAAACTTTATAAAAATTCATTCAAAACATGTAAAACAAAATATCCATTTTCACATTGGAAACATTTTCAAAACTAGTTGATCAAAAAAATTAGTTTTTTTTTTGAAAATAACCTTTGAATATTTTTAAGGAATATTAAAAAAAATTAGTGGTCATGATGGAACTAAATTTTGTACATTTCGTGATATTTTAAACAATGATTCAATTCACATTTTCTATAAAAGACAAATGTTCCTTGTTTGGAAAATGATATGATTATTCCCTTGACATATTTTTGTAAAATTTAAAACATGGTTAAATATTTCATTAATAAATAATTTTTAAAACTTATTAAACAAATTTGGAAATAATTTATGAATACATGGGTTTGAAAGAAAAACGATTTTTGACCGAAGAGAGAAATGATGTCGGATTTTATTAAAAACATTTTCTCATTATATATAAGTAAAAAATAGTGGTAAAGTTGTAATATTACTTTAGATATTCAAGAATAACTATATGAAAATAAAATGTAATGGGTTTATTGGAAAATTATCAAATAATTTTCTTGAGTGTAAATTCAAGTGTAATCAATCCCGATTAAAATGAGATTGTGAAATAAACTCTTACAATGTTAATAAGTTTAAATTAAAAATAACCAATGAATCAATTATGTGTATAAATTTTAAATTAAAATTAAAAATTTAGATATGTAACATAACATAATTTAAGGTAAAAACACACATATCTATAAATTATAAAATACAATGAAGAAGTAACATCGCCCAATGAAAAGAAAAGGATTTATGAAATTCCTTACCACTTAGTGATTTTCAAGTAAAATCCCCAAGGATGAAATAACTAAAATTAATAAATAAAATAAATTGTGTGAAAAATATTACATGTAAAAGTGGAATTATATACACCTTATAAAATAAATCAGGTGCACAACATTACAATATTCCTCAATGAAGGAATATTGAAATGAAGTCCCTTACCTTACACTACCTTTTGGTTAAAAATGACTCAAACTCTTATATAATGGTTTTAATAATGTTATAAATTTATAATAACACAAAAATAAGATTTAAAATTTCATATATGATACCATTATAACATCTTATCACTCATTAGTTAATAATATTTCATTGTTTCCAGTGTTTTAGATGTTAATTTCCTTGATTTATCATGAATGTTTAGTCATGAATGTTTTGTTTCTTGTGTGTATTATATATTTACATCATATCCATAATCACATTGATTTTATTAATTAATTTTTTCATTAGATAATTTTTTATATAAATTATTGTAATTAGTACAAGTACAATGGATCACATCACTTCGTAGAGATTGTAGGTCAAACGTTCACAAGAGTGACATTATCATTTCCATAATGGATAAAAGGGTAAGGAGGTGGGTGATTTCTTAATTTTAACAAATCAATATAATATCATATATATCACATATATTATATTAATTTATCCTTATTAAGATTCATGTAAATTATATGTGAAAAATGAATTTTATCACTTCACGAGGCGGTATTCTTCAATACGCACAAGTGACGTTATCATTTTTTAAAATAAATGGAATGTAAGTAAGTATTTTTTTATACTGAAATTATAGAAGTTTAATAATATAATAAATATCAAATAAATAAATTAAATATATAAATATATTCATTCCTAAATGTGTTGATAGAAAAATAATTATATCAGTTTGTCGGGCGGGGGTCTGTCTTACACACTATTGGAGATTTTATTACCCATTTGATTGAAGAGGATATGGATATAGGTAATTACATTAACATAATAAAATTTAAATACATTAAAGATATTTTGGATATTATATAATCACAATTTAATAATATTTTAAGGATTTGGAAGAAGAAACCAAATAAAAACATTCATTTTAGAACATTGCCTCTTTTTCACACAACTTCATTAAATTTGCATCAAAATCCATCCTAGGATGGATTTTGGGTAAAACCAAGGGAAATAAGATTTTAGGAGGGAAGTATAGATGTGATTTTAGTAGGTATTGGATGAAAAATGGTTATTTATGTTTGAATAGGGGTTGAAAGGGGGTGGCCTTTTATAAGTGGGGGGTATGACACAAATTGATTTTTTGAAAAGATTCAGTTCCACTCTCCTTTTTATCATGAAAAACGAAAAAATAATGTTTTGTTATCGATATTTAGAGTCTATAAGTCAATATATGGAAATAAAATTAGTTTTTTATATTTTTTAGGTCATTTTAACTCTTATCTTTTTAGTTTAACCCCCCAGAAATCAGTTCATACCATAACTGCAATAATTAATTATAACTGATTTTAATATTAATAATGGTCAAAAATTACATTGAAATAATTAGATAATATAAATTATTCTAATTAAAAAAATTATCCATTTTTAAAAATTTAATTTATGAACCTGGTAGAATCCAATTTTAAATTATACCTGAAAATTTTATGAAACAAAGGGTTTCCACAAAGAAAATTCTCATAAATATAGAAGGATTGAATATAAAAATTTAATATGAATTTATTTAAATGAACTAAATTAGTAAAACATTTATACTATTTAAATTATTTTTCATAAAATATATTTAAAATATAATTTCTATTTTTAATTTATTTAAATGAAAATTCATTTTTCAATGGTTATCAGTATTTCTCACTATTCAATAAAAAATGAAACTGTTCAAAAAAATCCCAAAAAATCACCCTAAGTTAATTTTGATATTATGATTTCAAAAATAAATTCAAATTTTTTAAGATAAATATTCTAGAAGTGGAAACTATTAATTTTAGATTATGTTTCTAAAGTGAAACTATATCATTTTTGAAAAAGGATAAGTTTTTTTCTAAAAAAATATTTTCTTTTTGATAATTATTATTCTTTCTATAATATATAGATAACCAAAGTTTTCATAATTAAGTTATTAATATTCATCAAAACGAAATTAAAATTTTTTTTATAACATTATACATTATTATGGTTCATTTAGGATTGGGGTTCCATGGTCCTCAAGCTATCAAAGCGATTAAATTTAAAGAAATAAATTTCATTGGTTGTTTAAGCTTGGTTTTTCAGGTCACATACACTATTTAATATAATTTTATTCTTTTATACTTTTTTATTATTAAAAATATCAAGTTAAAAATAAATTATAATATGTTATGTGTATTTTCTTTCACAATACTAACCTCTAAAATTATTTAAACTTCCCTCTCATACCAACTATAGGGACCGGACCTTAAACATTACATAATCAAGAGTTTGAAGTCGATATTTCACTCTTCAATTTTTTTATGACCTTATTGGTTTAGAGTTCTATAGAATTAGTTCATAAATTTTATATGAAAAAATGAAACATTACAATTTGGAAAATTTCTCTTACTATCTATTTCTCCTATAATTAAATACATAAAAAAATTTAATTTAATTTCTTTCATGAAAAATAATGATGATATTTATATAGAATTATTATTTTCTCCTACTGATCCTTAAAATATATGAAAAACATCTGAACACTAGGATGATCACAAAAAAATCATAAAGGGTATAGAAAATTTGAAAGAAAACAATTATTCCATTTTGAAAACATGAGATCATAAAAGTGGTTTTACATTTAACAAAATAAATATTCATCTCAAAAAATCATATATATACACATAAAAGCATCTTAAATTCAGATATTTTTTCAAAAAACACTTTATATGAAAACATAAAGGCAAAAACATAATCATTAGGGTTTCTTAGAAAACATTGGACCAATGAAAAACATTTTCTAAAAAATAGTAATTTTTTCCTAAAAGGGATTAACCCTTCTATAAAAAAATATTATTACCTTAAATATTGAAAAAAAATTATTTCAATGAAATATCTTTATAAATAATATAAAATTAATATAGGTTCCTAGGTAAATCATCTTCAGAACCCTTATATGAACCCTTCCATGTGGAATTACCAATATGTTCAAATTCAAACATAATTCTCAAGAGAACATAATCATTACCCAATGCCTTTGACAACAATTGTAATGACTTATGTTTTATTGGATTTTTTCTTTGAATATTTATTTGTATATATATATATATATTTATTTATATTTATTCATTTATTCATTTATCCTATGATTCTTCATGGTTTTTGGGTGTCTTGGGATCCTATAATTAATATGTTATTAATATATTTTTATGCACTTTCAAGCATAGTTTTTGTGTTTTTTCCCATTTTTTGGTTCCCGAGATGGGAATTACATGACCAAAGTTAATTATAGAATGTATTTTTTCCCATGGTGTGACATAAGGTTAGTTGGAATAAGAAGTTTCGTAGAGACTGTTATTTCCCATGCATTTAATTAATTTTTTTTTATATTTTTTTTATTTTAAATAAATGAGCCAAATTCCTTCTATAAGTGAATCCTTAAGAATATATCCAGGGTTAGCTGCATAAATTTTTTCATATTATAGAATATTTTTCTTTATTATAAATTGAGAAAAGATAATAGTATGCAGTTGGATCGAGGAGTATCGAGAGGTACAGAACACAACATAACTTCATCATCACTGGATAATGTGTTCTTCACTATTTATTAATCCAAATCATAGTAGGACTCATAATTTGAGGTTTTCACCATTTTTTTAAATATTGAGCATGGATATGTATCTATTTTATTTATACGGTTATTTTAAATCTTCATATGATCCCTACCACACTTCTGATTAGTGATTCGGTAAAATTATTTTGTTTTGATTTCTATCACACCCTAAGAAATCCTTGATTTTGTGATCATTGGATGATAATGCTTATCCAATGATGAGTTTAATCTTGATTATTTTATTTTCCCCTTATATATCCACATTATTCACTATGTACTCATAGTATCATAGCTCAAAAATTTTGGGGTGGTTTTGATAATCATCAAACCCCCAGAATCATGTCGGGCGTGAGAACAATAAAATGAATGGTGATTTATAGACAGACCTATATTGATCATGGGTTATTCATCATGGTTATGGGATATGGAATTAAAATGACTTATAATAGGTTCACATGATCCATGGTATCTCATTTAAGGAAGATCATATTGTACTTTTCATCTAGGAGGGGCGAGGAAATGATGGCTGGAGGTGTTAACCTTCTATTATGGACTGTCAAAGAGTGAATTTAGAGGTGGAGAAGGTGGATTTTGAATAATATATATATATATATATATATATTATTAATCTATTAAAAACATTAATATAACATAGGTAGTGAGTATTTGATGTACTTTGTTTTATAAGGAAACTCGTGTTTTCAACCAAGCTAAGTATCTCACATCATATTGTTGGGTTAATATTCCATGTGACCCGACCCATATTGCCAAGACATGTTCAAGGTGTATATTCCCAAGACTCTAAAAGGTTATAAATGATTTATGACAATGAGGATGTTCAGTGTGGATGCACTTGGCTAACCTAGTCATGTTTCATGTCTACACGCCTTGGACATCTGGCGGACATATATGCCATATTCTACTGGGAAGTCTCATATTGTATGAAATGGATTTATGTGGCATGTCCAGGGGGAACTTTATCAAGCTATGAGGTGGGGACACATGCCATGGGGACCCCCCATACACATTTTTTACTTATCCGATAAATTTCATCCTCTCATATCTCCTTCGATATGACTCAGATTTTATTTCACCAGTTTCTTGAGCTAAGTGTTTCCTCATGTAGAACATGATCATGTCCTTTATTGTGGAATATGAGATATTATTTGAGGTGTTCTAAGAATTAAACTTCTTCGGTTGACACTAGATGATGGAAGTTATTGGGAAGGATCATCATAGAGATATCGGGCATGGAACACCCCTATCACACCGGGGAACAGATACCCCATACTCTTTATAAAGGTAGATTCGGTACTCCCATAAACTATGAGTGATTCCTATATCTAAAGAGTGTTAATCACATGTCTTATAGATCTAGAATGGTGTGGGTCCTCTAAAATAGTTTTGGATCCCTTGGATGTGGAGCATTGTATCATGGAGTAGGTCCCTCCAAAAATATTATGGTGTGGTTTCATTTGATGCTTCCCATCAATGATGGAATTTTGGAGTTGCATGGTGACTCATTGACTCTGGTTTGGATATAAGATATAGGTAACCATTACTCTATCTACTAGTTTTCTCAATTAGAATATATATATGGATATATATACAAATTGTGTTTCATTTCCCTCTATATATGGGTTTATATGACCTTTGTTTTATATTTCTATTTTCCCCT
Source organism: Viscum album (assembly GCA_963277665.1). NCBI lineage: Eukaryota > Viridiplantae > Streptophyta > Magnoliopsida > Santalales > Viscaceae > Viscum > Viscum album. The sequence continues at coordinate 1,473,247,062 of OY728161.1, forward strand.
TTCTTGTTTTCAGGGTGTACTAATCGGTATGTTTATACTCACCCATGTATTGAATTTTCTCACATGTTTTACTTCATATTAAGATGATGGATTGATTTATTGGGACTTTAATGGAGCATATTAATACTTGGGTTTGTTGAACGCATATATTGGTCAAACTTAGTGATAATGAGTCAATCTCTAACAGTTTTCCTTTTCCTAGTTGTAATCAATTTGGGACATCATTTATTGTTTGGAAATTATTTTTTCCCTTTTATGTTTTGGTTTATTCATTTGTACTCTGATGTATTGCATAGAGTTTGGTTCTTGTGTGGTTTTACTTCATATATTTTATACTTTATTATATTCCCCAAAATATTTTGATGGAGCTGTTTTTTGTCCATAAAAGTACTTAAGCTAAGGCATCCCATTTCATTTATTCGTTTTAAGTGTTTATCACCCAACACTAGCTTATTAAGGGAGGGCTTGGGGTTGTGGTAACTCATCCTTATGGAAGACATGTGGGCCCAATTTTATAAGGTATTTATATAGTGCTATTAGAGTAGTTCATTCTTTGGGATGGTTTTTAGAGTTTTCCCCCTTTTGAGGATCGGTTGAGACCAAGGGAAATGATGTTAGAGTTTCTCTGGTGTAGCTTTTCGGCTATGAATCCTAATTTTGTTTCTATGGAAGGAATATCCATTCACATGAACCTTTACTAACTTCTTATCAAATCATCATACCAAGAGACTAGTTTTAGGGAAAAATGGTACATGCATCATAATGGATAGAGTCCTCTGATTTTCTTTGTGGATTTTTATCCCCCTATATATATTATCATCTATCCAGGTTATATGTTGATCACTTTTAGGATGGCTTTGTGAAAATAGCCAAATATGATACTGATATATATAATAGTTACGTAGATACATTGAGTGGTGAGGACTAACTTCATAGGCTATCTCATGAGGAGTTTCCTATAGTTGGATTGGGTGCAGAACCACCTTCTTCTGAGTAGTAGATAGTAATAGTAGATAAGGATAATGATGAATATAGTATTAGCATAATTTTTGAGTTCCATCAGAAGAGAATATTAGGGATCTATAGTAAACCATATCTTCATTAAGTGGATAATTGTCTTGATTCAGTGATATGAGTTTTCTGGATCTTGCGAGCCCTAACTAATCAAATGGTTGTTCTAGAATCCAATCTATTCCATGGGGAAGAAGGATAGTAGAGGAGTCTGGTCATGAAAACTCATGATGATATTATTCTCTCATGTTCTGAATTACATTATTTGATTCATGTGGAGTATTACCCATCATGCTTGTATTTGGATTAGATTTGGGAACTTCTTGAGATGTAGTAAGGTGATATGGCAGTGTTTGTTTATGTCATGGGGTTCACATACCACATTTGATAATTTCTAGATATGGTATTCGATCAATTATTTTGGGTCAGTAATTTCAACAAGTGTATCCATTGAGACATCCATTTAAGTGTGTCCTTATTATATATTCCTCCTTATGTGGGAGTACTATAGTGGGCTCTAGTGACAGTGAGATTACTAGAAAAGAGATTTTGGATGGTCAGATACCATGGTGTGAATCTTTTTGATGAGTTATCAAAATCCATTTGTAGGCATCACATGTCAAGTTCAAGTTAGAGGATAAATTATCATTCTCATACATATATGAAAGGATTTGTGGATCACGGATTGCAAAGAGGATCCAGACACTCATGTGAGAGATGATGTAATGCCTATGATGGGTGGGGTCACATGGAACATGATTTCCAACCACTTCAGGATGAGAAGGATATGTAGATTGTGGATGTTCTATCATGGTATAGGTAACACCATGATCAGGTATCTCCTAGGAAAGGTTAGGGTTTCCCTAGGTAGGTAGTGCTTGTTGTGGAGTTGGTGGAGATTTTGAGGGAGGAGTTGGTGGTGGAGGAATACACTATGAGTTACTGCTACCACAACCAATAGATATCCCACATTAGGCTCTGGTAACTATCAATAAAGGCTACAGACAACTGCATGATATGTATATCTATGACTAGGATATTCAAGAGATGATTTGAGATAAGATTTATCTCTTTTATAATATTTATAAATACCTATAGACATGTTATTTTGTCATAACTTTATTTTATTATACCTTATGTGAGAACTCGATCTTCTAACTGTGACTTTATCCCACTAAATACTGGTGGAGGTTTCTATAGAGACTGATTCTTTGATATGTCTTGTCTCTTATATGTGAGAGTCAGTGGTCAGTAGAGATATTTTCTTGTCGAACCTCTTAGTCATTAAAATGAAACCTTATGACATAATCATTGGTATAGATTATTTTCCCATGGTTCGCACCCAAATTTCTGATCATCACATATGATTAAGAAACCATGGAAAATATTTCGTGAAATTCTCCTTAACCATTGATATATATCTCATGATATAACAAGTTGGACTTGCTAAAAATAAGATGTAACCCATCACTCATTTATTGGTTAGTTTATCCCTTAGTGTAGTGATTTTCTAATGTACCTATATTCTTTTAATTGTGGTGAAATTTATGTACTTATTCTTTGAAAATTTTCTAGTAATATGTCAAATGTGGAAGATGTTCTTCTAAATTAAATTTCTCCCTAGGACCACAATGATATTTTCTATGACATATCGGATGACCCCTACTGAGCTTCAGGAGCTATGGGTGAAGTGAAAGGACCTTGAAGAGAAGGAAATTATCATACCCAATGTGTTACACATGAAATCCCTAGCCTGATTCAAGAAAAAGTTGGATGATGGCTTCAGGATATGCATTTATTATCATCACCTAAAAAAGGAAATGATAAAAAATCAAGTGCCCATTTTTAAATATTGATGTCCACATAGACCATTTGCATGGAATGAGCTTGTTCTCTACGAATTATATCATGTATAGCAACCCCAAGTTACGGGTTTTCAAGGTTAATATTACAAAGATAACATTACGATGTCATTATAGATATTATGAGTTCCTGGTGATGGATTTTAGTGTGGTGAATTCTCCCACTATTCTTATAGATCTTATGAATCATATCTTCCAGCCATACATGGACTGATTTGTTGTTGTCTTCAGAGATGACATACTTATTTACTTGGTGTCTGTGGAGGGACACACAAATCATCTAAGTATGGTCCTTTACATACTCTTGGAAACCCATATTTATGGTATTATCTAAAATTTCTAGTTTAGGATCCATGAGGATCTCAATTTCAGGCATGTCATGATTGAGATTATTTTATTTATCATCCTAGAAAATATTTAGGCAATTATTTCATGGGACCCCCCCCCCCCCCACCCAAAATAGTGTGTTAGAGGTGCAAATATTTCATTTCCATTTAGTGTAAAATAAGATGTTTTTAGAAAAAATCCTCAGAACTTCATCCCATTTAGTGAAAATATTTCATTTCATGGGACCCCCCCCCCCCCACCGAAAATAGTGTGTTACATATCCTTCATGGATTTGGGGAAGGCATGGAGTACATAGTGTAAAACAAGATGTTTTAGAGTCGGATAAGTGCATGGATATCTTCAGAACACATAATTAATTTATTAAATATATTGATATATTTTTTTTCATGAACACACATAATTTTTTTTGTCCATTTTCCCATTATTCAGGACCTAAAATGGGAAATATAACACCATATTTGATTCTGAAATAGGGGGTTTACCCTAGGTGTAGCCTACGGATAATTAGTTCTAATCATCCTTTTGAGGCAGTCATTGGCGGTGTGTTTAATTAAAATAATATATTAAATTTATTTGTTTTATTTCAAATGACCCAACTTAATTCCATCTATATGTATGTAATTATGAAAATTCTCTAGGGTTCTCCACATAAACCAAAGAGGATTAGAGGATATCATTTTTCATTATCGGATCAAGATCTATGAATGATGGGTGATATTATATTTTTGTTCTTTCTATCTTCTGTGGAATTCATTTATTTTGTGATCTTTGGCTAAAAATTCTTGTCCAATAATGAGTTTTACCTTTTTATGTGTTTTTTCCGTTTTTGTGTTATTCACCATTGGTATGTAGGGTCATAGTTCAACATTATCAGGGAGGGTTTAGGAGGATTCGAACACCAAGATTTATGTCTTTCATGTAAAAAATGACTGGAATGGTGATTTTTTGATGGATCTGAATAGATCTTGGGTGATGCTTCATCTATCTAGGATCTGGAGAGGTGATGGATGATGAGAGGAACACTAGAAAGGAAAAAAGGGTTATTAGAAAATGATCAGATTCTATTTTCTAACTATTTTAGGTTGGGAAATGATTGTTGGAGGAGTTATCATTCGATTTTGGGTGACCAAATAGAAGATTTCATTATATGGAAGTCAGATTGTGAAACCATAAGAAGGATATATGGATTCTACAAAAAAACTAACTATAATCCATTTAGTGTCGAAGAACACATGCTATGTACATCATTTTCTATTGTAAATAGTGTTTTTTGCTAAGCTAAAGATCACATTCCATGTGGTTGGGCCCACATGCCATGTGACCATACCCTTGTTTCCAAGCCATATGCCAACTATACACTCTCAGGACCCTGGGTGGTCATACATTCCATGTTCCCTTGAGAACACACTATATGGATTAACTTTTGTAGCTAAACCACGACCCAGGTATACACAATAAGAACCTCATGTGGAAATATGCATCTTGTTCCACTAGGAAACATCATGTTTTATGACATGAATCTCTAAGACGAGTATATAGGAGAAAAAATAGGAAATTTTTCATGGTCATAAGATGTGTGTAACCCAAAAAAACCACATACGTATCCTATATTCGTCTTCCAATAACTATTTCTCTTTTGAGACTTGGATATTGGCCCACGATTAGCGTGTCATGATTTTTTTCTCATGTAAAAAGTTGTGGTGGCCTTTTTTAATGAATATGATATATGTTGTGTGGTATTCCAAGAATGAAACTTATTTAATTGATATTATACAATGGAAGAAAATAGAAGATTTCATGGGGGAGATTCCAAAGTTTGAACTTCTGTATCACACTAGGTAATAGGTCCCTCATTCACATTATAGAGGTAGAGTTTGTGCTCCCCTACATAGGGATTTAGTCCTATATCTACATTGTGGAACTCCCCCATATTCGATATCTAGAGGCATGCAGGTCCTCCACAGGAGTTGTTCATCCCTCGGTTATTGTTCATAATAGAGAGAAGTGGGCTCCTCCACATAGATCCTAGTGAGGTTTCGTTTAATATTGGGCATAGATGATGGAATTTGGATGTTTTTGAAGACACATCGGCTCTAATTTGTCATTGAGAATCAGATACCACTTATTCTAACTACTAGTAATCTTTGTGGGAATATATAAATATATGAATTTGGTTTCATTTAACTCTTGTTATATGTTAATTTGACCCTTGTTGTATTTTTCTACTGCTCCCTTTTCCGTTTTCATGTCATCCTACAAGGTATATATATATAATCACCCTTTTATGGGGTTTTCCCATACATTTCGTGTCTTATACAAACAACATATGGACCGGAAGGTATTTTGTTGGGACATTGTGGTACCTTGGTGTATTGACTGTGTATGGTGGTCGAACATGGAGACTAAGAGACAAGAACTCTTGGTTTTCCTTTTTCTAGTTGTAGTTACGTTGTAACTTTTTTTCTGGGAAGGTGTTTATTTTTCCCCATTTTCTATTTTTTTATTATATTTTAATTTTATATATTCTATAGTCTTTATTGGATTCATGGATATACTCTTTATGTTTCAATAGTTATTATACATCCCTAAAATATTTCATGGATGTGGTTGTGTATGTATATACAAGTATTTTGGATAAGGACTCCTATTTCATTTATTCCTTGTCAAAGCTTTTCCCTAGCCACTATCCAATTATAAGTGATATTGGGTTGCAGTAAATTGACCCACCTCTAGAAAGGAAAGCCTTAGTGGGTCGGGACATTACATTTATATCAGGCTCAGTCATCATAAAGAGTAATATTGGTCTCACCCATCATCATGAGCTATATTATGCTCATTAATCATCATAAAAATGTATCAATACCACAATATGTATGGAAACCATAAAATCATTCATTTTTATAAACAAACTCATTAAAATATACTTTTAAATCAATAATAAATACATTTTAAAATATTGATATAACTCTTTCCTTTAAACCAGAATTTTATTAAATAAAATAAAAATAAAAAGGTGAAGAAGAGCTATAATTGGAAGAAAAAATATAATATTATAAAGAAATAAAAACATAAAAATTTGAACTATTGTATCAAAAAAATACATTAATTCCATATATGTTTAAATAGACTATTAATTTTTTGTTTTGTAATGAGTGTGAAAACATTCTGTATAAAATATGTAAAAATATTCCTTTTTAAAACATTTGAAACAAAGATAAAATTGAGATAAAAATTCTTAATAATTAAAATATAACCATACAAATGAATCTATAAGTCATTTTAAGAATATGTAAAATAAATCAAATTATTAAAAAAATAAATATTTAAGACATTTAAAAAGAGGATTTTAAGGTAAATTGTCTCTTAACACGAAGCTGACTCAACATGTACATGAAATTTTTTCTATTAAAAATTCTTTTTTTATTATTCCTTTTATTTTATTTGTTACAATTTTATATAAAATTACTTAATCAATTATGATGATGTCGTATTTTTTGACGGCATTCAATTCATATGTCTTAAATGACTTTGTATGTTTACTATTGTTAAAGAGGTCAATATTCCATCATATATAGAATAATGATAATGTTATAATTTTTATTTTTCTATATTAATTTATACTTTTAAAACATACCATGAAATATGTTTATGGAAAATACTCTGTTATAATAATATATATGATAGGTTGTACATACACATAAGTAACGTTTCCATTTTTCAATGAACTAGATGGAAATAATAAAAATATTATTTTATCATTATATAACTATAATTATATCATAAATATCATATTATTAATTTAAATACACTTTTATTTAATTTCCATGTTATGTTGTCATGAAAAACTAATCACATCGCTTCTTTGAGGTTGTAATCTGCAAATACACATGAACAACGTTATCAATATAATGACCTGAACTATTATAAATAAAATTCCCTTATGATTTAAGGTATTATTATGTAATATAGTTATAAAAAATTCATGAACTTTTTTTTATTATATCTAATTGGATTCAAAGTATCATTAATAATCTTTACGATTTATAATATAGTCGTTAAACAGTGATCTCATGATTAGTATAAATATATGGATTTAACAAATCAAATTGACACAAAAAAATTAAGTGATAGCCTCATACTATATTATTTTACCCTATGAAGCCCATTTATTATAGTTCCCAAGGGATATAGCATCACTGGGATATTCCCTTGACAAATCACAAGTTGAGGTACAACAACTTAAGCATGAGAGAAACCATTTAAGAGAGAAGTTCAAGCTTATCAAGACCACAGCCCAAACAATGTTTGTCCAACAACCCATGAAAGTATCATAGTCATGAACCTTACTCTTAGAGAATATTTTTGTGTATTAAAGGTATATGTATCAATACCCTAGGAAATTTGTTATCTGCATTATTTTTTAAATAATAATGAATATATTTTAATTTTGAGACTATAAAACATGAATAGTATTTTTCATGTATTATTGAACTTAGTTTAAGAATTCAATTTGATGAATTAATTATTTTTTGAAATAAATAATATTTTAATTATATATAATTGTTAAATTTTTTTATTAAATATAAATGATCATATATTTTTTATGAATTCAAATGTAATGTTTTATTAGGGTTCAAAAATTGTCATTGTCAAAAAACCATCAATTTTAAAAAATATCAGTTATTATTTATAAGAGTGAAAATTAAAATATTTATTAAAAAATTAATATAAAATGAACATTATTTTTGAATTCATGATGTCTAGATTATTGAGTGGAAAATGTTTCATAACTTTATGTGACTATTGAATTTTTGGATAAAAATTAATTATCATATCAATATACAATGTGTTTTGTAACATTATAATGACCCATAATGATGTAATAAATACTATAAATGGTATCTTGGTCCAAATATATGTTTCCCATTTAAATAAAATTTTTTTGTTTTTATTTTATTATTTTTATTATTCTTTTATTAATCCTCAAAAAACAATTAATTTATTTTACAGTTTTCAACTAATTTTTTTAAAAGTATGACTTACCTCCACATAATAAAGAGATTTATTTTAATAATTTCCTCATCTTTAAAAATAAAATAATGAAAACCAATCCCCTTTGGCAGAAACTATGTGCAAAAACCATGGGAAGGTCTGTGGTTTTGAATATTTTATTTTTTAGAGTCCAAAACCTAAATATTAAATAAATCTCACTCTTTTCCAATATAAACTCACCCAAGATCCCATTTATATTTACTAAAAATCATTGTCTCGCTTCTTAAATCTTATGTCCTATGTATAAAATCCTCCCAAGTAACCCCAATCTCTCAATAATCCCCTTTTAAAGCTTTTAGAGTCACGCACTCAAGTAACGGTTCTTTCCTTTCTCCTCTTTATTCATGTTTCTTTATTATGTTATTCCATATACTCTCTATTTCATAATGTTGGGATATGTATTTCCATGTACCTATTAATAAAAATTTAATTTAAAAATTATTATAGTCCCCTTTCACTCTCATCAAATCATTATATGAATTTTAAGTGATTCCATTAAGCCGCCAACATTTCATAAGGGAACCTATCTTTCTCCCCTTTATTAAAGAATTTTTTTCATTTTATACCATTTAATTTTCAATTCCTAATTATGGGGTATGCTATTTAACCATATATATACTATCCTTATTATTTATAAATTATTAGAACCCCATTTCTCTCTCATTAATTCCTTACATGAATATTTATCCTTCCTGTTATGCTGTCAAAATTTCACAGTGGGAATCCGTCTGAAAATAACTGTGTAGTGAATACCATACCAAATTTCTATCATGTATATTAAAATTTATCAACATATATTGATAATTATATTGTATTTATATTTATTTATTCCACACTCTATTTCAATAGAATAAAATATGACGATTAATGAATTCATTTTGTATGATCTATGTGGCACACTTAAGCATGAGATTGAAATGAAAGTGACGGGTGTTCCCAAAATTATATAATGCTCCAATGAATTGGGTAATGTTTGGTATTATGATAGATCATGTTGGGACAAGGATTGAACCTAAACCATTTATGCTAATTTTTCCATTATTATGTCATGGTAGATATCCTAGACCTATTATGTAGTGTTTTATGTTATTTACAAATTCCCATGTTGCCTTTATGTTATCATTCTTTATCATGTGTTATAATTCATGTTTATGATTCATAATAATTTTATTCACCTTAATATTCCCATTATCTGACAGGTTTTACCTTACTCCATGTTTCTTACCTTATCGGGCTTTATATCTCATCCCTTTCTAAAGTATTTCTTCAAGTTATCCCATGCAGTTTTTGGTGAAATCATCTTAAATAAGTTCTTAATAAGGATATTATATTCCATGTTTTAACTTGTAATTTAATGTACCCAATTCCCAAATAAAATATACTTATCAATATTTTGAGTTTAATTAAGTGTAATTTTATGTAATAAAAAATGTGTTAATGTGTAATAATTGGATGATTTGTTATAATCATGTTTCAGTGGATGGAAATGTTTGAATGTAAATGATATATTGACTTCCTATAATGATAAATATTTAATTAATATCATATATATATACATTAAATCCATAATTATAATCAACCTTACTAACTGGTGAAGGAAAACAAATTAAATCAGTTCATGAGGCGATAGTCCACCATATACACAAATGATAGTTTCATTTCCCATTTGATGGAATAAGGGTATTGATATAGGTTATTCCATTGACATAAAAACTTTAAATTATATTGATGATATTGGGGTTATTATTTTATAATTATTGAAGAATATTTAAAGGAGGTAGAAAATTAAATAAAACAAAAACACATGATGATTAACTATACTTATTCTTAGTAGAAAATCATTAGGTTTATACATAAAGCATTATTAGGTAGGTTTTATATGAAAAAATGTACACTTGGACAGGGGGATGGATGTAAGGAGGGAATCTGTATTGTGAATGGGAAAACAAAATGGATCTTGATATGTTGATAAGATATGATTTTGGTTTTTCTTTTATAAATGGGGGAGTGGATACACTTGGGGATTTTAGGTGGGATGGTTGAGCTGTCTCAGTGGGTTCTATAGGGTAGGTGGGACCATCTCGATGTTTTCCTTGGTGGTGGTTGTTCGTGAAACGTAGAATCAAAGGTGAGGTAGTGGCTCGTAGATTTGGCAGTGGTTACTAGAATGCATTCTCAATGTAGTTTGTGATGTCAGTGGTGGATGGTTCCTTCAGGGAGGTGGGATCAGCTTGGTGGGTTCCTTGGTGGTAGTGTGTTTTTTTATGCAAGAGAAGTAGTGTCATGGAGATGAGTAAATCCCCTGAGGTGGAAGGACCTGGTAGGGGTAGTAGAAGGTTATGGGTATGGCTCTCTAGGCCTATTGGGTTTATATTCTCTCTTTGTGCCAGGAAGTGTCATATATGATTATACATTTGTGATGCTACATTGGTATTTTAGGCCATGTTAGGGGCTTCATGTCCACTATGCCTATAGGCCATGTAGTAAAAACATAAGTCTGGATAGTTGGGATATCTTCTTGGGGGATTACGGCCTGCCTCTCTAATATGTACCTGTGTTTTTTGTATTAGTGTTTGAAGTTAATTGTATCCCCACAAACATAATATATTTAATATACATGTTTATAGGCTATTTTAATAGATATCACTTATTTTTAACCTCCAATAAACCTATTTTATCCTTAATTATAGTAACATGCTTCTACTATTTTTACTATATATTATGAAAAACATTAAGTTTAATATATTAAAAAATATTAATTATGATGATAAAAAATTGAATCCATTTTATCAAATTCAATTCATAAAATAAGTATATTTTAATTTGAAAATAAACCCACAAAACTTGATTAAAAATAGATTTTTTCATAAAAAAAACCTTTTATGTATTTTTTTTCTACCAAATATGTGTAAAACATTCATTAAAAAGATCATTATTTTATGAATAATAAAATTTTTGAAATTATTTTATTTTAAAAAAATTAAAACAAAATGTAACATTATAAATTCTGGAAACAAAAAAATAGTTTCCAATAAATATTAGTATTTTTCACTATTAATTAGAAAAACATTATAGAAAATTCTCCAAAATTTATCATTATCGAATTTTTATATGATAAATTAAGAAACAATGTTCAGTTTTTTAAAATTAACATAACCTAATTTTAGACTAAAATTTTTAAATAAAATCATATAATACATGAGAAAACCCAATTATGTCAGAAATAATGGTGTTCCCTTATCACTAAAATATTACCTACTTTATATATAATTAATATAAAATATAAAATATAATTAATTGATGTTTATAATGAATAAAATTATTTTTTATTATTATTACCTTGATTGTTATAGATATTCTTGGACAATGTCATTTTTCTTGAGAGGACATATCTGACCCTTCTTTGATAATCACTATTGATCACTAAAACTTATCCAATGTACAGTAGTTTAAGAATAAGTGTACAAAATAATGTTCTTATTAGTTCCATGAAATTTTATTCCCATTTATTTTTCAAAATTAATAGTACTACCTTACAACCCAACATGGTTATTTTATTTGATATCAATGATAAATTCTTTACAAATAATCAATAGTATCTGACCTATTAATAAAAACTACTAATATTAGTCATCTTGATTGGTCTGAAAAAATATTGAATAAATTATATCCTTTAAGGATCCTCCAATATACCATTTATCATAATTACATAAAAAAATAATGAAAAATTATATTTTTAAAATTCACACTTCTAAATTTGGCATACAACTTCTCCTTTATCATAGTGTTTAACACAATCCTCAAATGATCTCTGTGTTCCCACTTACTCTTGGAATATATAAGAATATCACCTATAAATAATACCACAAAATATCAGGGTAATATTTAAATACTCTACTCTTTTATCTATACTGATATTTTTGGAATTAGTAGTTAAAAAGAAAATCACTATAAATTCATAGTATCCACACCACATAAGGAAGGATGTCTTGGGTATGTCCTCCATTTTAACCATTAATTGATTATATACATATAGAAATTATATTTTGGAAAATTATTGAGCTCATTATATATGATCAATAAATAATCAACATAGGGTAAAATATATTTATTCATTATTTGGATCTTATTAAGATCATGATAATTAATGTAGAGTTGCATTGACCCAAATTTTTTTAATGAATAGTCCATGTACACCTTATAAATAAGGATGTGTATAAAAAATACCATATCTATAATCTTCTAAAGTTTCTTATTCAATTCATAAAAATTAATAAATTTTATTCTATAAGGAGTCATTAAAATTAGTGTTAAACTAGGTATGAGTTCTATGGAAAACTTAACTTTACATTTGATTAGAAGACTATAAATCATTATAAGAAATACATCAATATTTTCCTATATAATATGAATATTTTAAATGTTCAGTTTCTCCTTAACTAAATTTGATAATTACCCCTAAGGAATATGTTTGTACTTATATAATGGATTTAATTTCAACTACTTTTTCATGTTTATCATAACTTATATATATTATCATATATTGAATCAAAATAACCACCATGAATTTTATTCATCATAAATTGTTAAGGTGTCTATTAATAGAGAGTCCATGAATGAACAAAATAACATAAACTAAAACTAAATGGATAATAACCCTTTTTAGTAATAACATTCCCAAAATATTTTTTTAGAAAGGATCTATATACCAGAGATTCAATTGAAGTACCATGAGGAGTTTTCACTGTTAATTCAACATTTATCCATTAAGGTGGTGATTTGATAAAATTATAAAAATAATTAGATATTAAAGATCTGTTAAATACATAGTAAAATAAGACATTTTTAATGAATTGATATTTTACTATTTATTTTTCTTTGAATAAATATTCTTTCTGATGGCTTTCTCTACATGTAATACAGAACATAAATGAAACTTTTGGTACTTTTAGATAAAAAGATAATTATTCTTTAAGACAATTAAAACCTAGTCATATAATAAGTATGTGTTAAATTTATTAAACAAATTTAATTATTATTTTCTTAAATAAAATATATTCAACATTCATTACATATTAAACTCATTTATTATAGATAAAAATAATAATAAAATATTTTTACACCAAAAACTTATTAATTTAAAATATTAAATTTTCATTAATACAAAATATGTATATCAGGATTAAATAATGATAATATATGTTAATTTTATTATAAAAATTTTAACACTAAGTTAATTTATAATTTATATGAAATAAGAATACATAATATTTTAACTTTTAAAAAAATCTATTGTCTTTCATGGATACTTTTATACTATATTTTCAAATTTTATTCAAATATTTAATTTTTAATATATAGAAAATTAATTTCAAAAATATAAGATAATATTAACATTTAATCATAATTATAGAAACAAAATATTTTTTTATCTTTCTACAAATAAATAATTTTAGGAGAATTGTGAAAAATACTATTTTTACAAATAACAATGTATTTATTAAATTATTAGTATATTCATTTGAATTTTAAATAATTAAAAAATATTAGACCAAATATTTATTTTATAATATACTTAATTATTAAAAAAAATTATTTACAATCCCATATTTGATATTTTATACCAAATGTCTTATTTTTTATAAATATTACTTTTAATACATTATACATTTAGTATTTTTAAAATAATTTTTAACACTTATAAAAATTTAGTCAATAAAATTTTATTTAAAATTAATAATCATTAGTTCAAAATTATATAATAAGGATTATTTTATTTATGGTCATAAAGGATAAGTTAACTCGGAAGAAACTGATTTCTTTGTTGAAAATCAAAATGGTACAAATGAGTAACCAAAGAATTAATGGACATAACATGATAAGACATATTTTACATTGAGTTTTTGAGGTTTTCATTGACCTTATATCTTATCCAATCCATTATTTCTCATTTTTGGGTCTATATTTCCTAATAGTGACTTCTAAATATTGGATTTTTTGTCTATTTACAAAACAACCAACCCATGTCACTTATAAAAGGGGTACTCTTCTCCTCACTTCCCCCACCCCCATAGCCTCATATGTTTGAGAAACAACCAACTAAAACCTATTTTAAACACTCATTTCCCCGAAAATATGTTATTATATTCTCAATATACCATCCGTAAATGGTTTTACACCCTTCAGAATTGAGACAATCCAAGTAGTTATGTATAGATTTCTAACAGTTCCTCCCTCTTTTTTATATCATTATGTTCATTTCATCTTCCTAAAATTTCATATCACCCTTATAAAATTATAACATAAGTATCATTAATATAATTTTATTATATTATAATGATGGTATTATAATTAATCATCTTTCTCTTTCCTATTAATAAAAACAATACCGTTATTTGTGCATTGTGCGGGCTACCACCTCTATGACATAATGTGTTTCGTTTTCCTTATCCAACTAACATAGATGGTCCGAAACTGGAATGAACTAAATATTTATGTTATATATATTTATATATATCATATTTTTTCCATATAATGATTTCCCTTGTTACTTATTTCTTCGCCCTTTGAAAAATGAAATCATCATCTATGCGTACATGAGAAATACCATCTCTATGGAACGATGAACTCCATTTTTCACTAATGAAATCATGCCTAGTTTTAGTATGTATATAATTTTTATAATATATATATATTAATTTTCATTAAGGTTTTTATTTTTGCTTAGAACAAATTTTTTTAATTTTTATAAGGTAATCCATTGATATTGGTAAATAACATGAAACTAGTTCATCACTATTTTCATATTCACAAATCATAACTACAACTCTAATGTAATAGAATTATAAAATTACATATCTTTGTGAAACTTCAGTTACATTACCATTAATGGTTTTTAAATGATAATATTTGGGTGAAAAATTAGTATTGGTACCACTTTTAGGAACTTAGTTAAAAGTTTATATGATTTTTCACACCTGGTATTGAAATTAGATTCTAACAATCTAATACATAAGAAGAATTTATATTAATGAAGATTATAAATGGAAATTTATATTAATAAAATTATAATATAGATAATTATTATTTTAATCATAATGATATAGGATGTTATTGAACTAATATGAAATAAAGGGAAATGGTAAGGGACTTTGTAACTCTAACTTATTTCATTTAGTTATATTACTTCTTATTGAACATCATTATTCAAATAATTTCCATTTTGGATAATTATTTCTCTTAATTTCAGGGGATGAAGAGTTTTTTATCCAAACCCATTTCCATGGAAGTTATTATTTTCAATTTGTACAAAATTAATTGTGAATTTAGTAAAAACGGACTCATAACTATGAATTTTACAACAATAAATACAAAAAAAAATAAGAATCTATTTTCATTATTTGGTTTTTATTATATTTTAATTATCATTCAAAAATGGAGTTATGTGTCATGTTTCACTGAATATATTAATTTATTTTGTGTTTTTATTTTATGATAAAGTTTTCAATATCAATAAATTTAATTCATAATGTTATTTTACACTATTTTTATGTTATAGGAAAATCATTTTTTTCATAGATTCATTATAAAAAGTAAATAATTAATAATTACATGACTGATAAACACATTATATTTTCCAAGGATTCCTTAAGATAATATTATTTTTGACTTTATATTGCACACATAATGTATGTAGGATGATGTCATAGGTACTATATCTCCCTAAAATACATTGGTTTATATTTACATCTCATGTGATATTTATGTCCGAACATAATGAGTTTATTTACACAGTCAATTACATGATTGTTTTGCTCACATTTTTATGCTTGATCATAATGATTTTGTTCAAATAATCATGGGAAGAATGGGATAACTCATAATATATTTCTTATAGTTATGGTTTTTCTAAAAGAAATATGTTTTTTCATGTTATTACATGTTTTCAAGTTGCATTTAATTTCATTAAAATTCCATCTTTTCTTTATTACATATTATTTTTATACTATCTCAAACTTTTATATAATGATCTCTAGTTATATGATAATTGAGATGTATTTTTAGCAATTTCATGACTTTAATGAGACTTTGTTAATTTTTTTCTGATTTTATGTTATGATGACCTATTTTTTTATTAGAATATTTGGTTTTATGATCATTTAATATGTTATTTATCCTATTTTTCATGTTTTGATTCATGCTTATATTGTGATACAATATGATATGTTTTCCCCTTAATGATCATCTAAGGTAACCATTTTCATATATTTCCAATCTAAAGGATATGAAGTTATTTATATCATACGAAATACCTTTAAAAGTGTTAATAAAAGCCGGATTATAGAGAAATTTTTATAATTTTTGTAAATTAGGATGCTTATGTAGCTAATCAGAAAGACATTAAGTCGTTCAGTCCTTTGGTTGTGTGATTGTTTGTGTGATGTATTATCTAAATCTTAAAATTGTTGGACTATTTATGTTATTTTTGTGGTGGATTTTATATCATCCATCATAAAATGGTTTATTCAATTTTTAATATTACATTTAATAACTTTAGAAAGGGTTAAGTGAAAGGGATGAGTCTAAGTATAGGACAACATCCTAAAATTTTGGTACGGTTGATATTTTTGTTCCATTAGAAGTTAACCCTCTATCTAGATATATAAGTGGATGTAGGATCTCATATAGATGTACGTTGGGTTAATAAACCCAAAATTGAGTATTTTGTATTAACTTGATCACCATATAGTGTACGACAAAGAGGCCTAACTACGCAGCTCGTTTGAAAATATTGGGTGATAATATTTTTTTAATCGCATTTTTTTACAATACATTATGAATGATTTATTATGTTATGAAATTATGTTAAAGAATATGAGAAAACCTAAAAGAAATAATCGTATATTGAATTAAGGGTGATATATGTTGAACTCAAGGTATCTTATTCTAAAAAATTGTGCCACATACATTCATAAAATGGGCTATTTAAAATTTATATATATTATTACTCATATTCTCTTTTGATACTATTGATGACTCATTATTAACTATTATTTTTTTAATGATGTGAACTAATAGGTATAAAATAAATTTATAAATATATTTTGCAATAATATCATTCAATTATTTTTTTCAATAGATTAGAGGTCTATTATCATGATAGAATGGAGTATATCTCACATGACTCTGATACCCCTCTTGGGTGATTTAATTATAATCATTTTTCCAAAATCTAGTTCACATGATAAAAGTTCATTTTATATAAATAATCTTACAGGTAAGTTATTTTACCACATATAAATTTATCCTCCTATTAATTTCAATTATAATCATACTTTCAAAGCATTTATCCATACATTAGATGTACAACTTTCCCATAGTTCTCACTATTAGAATTACCAATAGGTATATTACCAATATTTTACAATGTCCCAAAAAAAAATAATTCTTACCATGATATATAAAGCTATGTAGGTTGGTGATATTTGGGAAGAATATATCAACCTCATTTTAAAAATTTATGGATTCTTTATACATTTCTGAATCCAATCATGTTTTAAAACATTCCTCTCCGATCATGATCAATGGTTTTAAAGAAAAAAAACTTAAATGACATTTTAAAACTATATATTCTAAATCCATAACTATATAAATCTAATTTCAATTTCTCACACACATTTCAATAAGTGTGTCACCAGTGTTCTTGGGAATATGAATTTTAAGAACTTAGACATCTTTTAATGCATTGTGCCAACTTAATGATGTGACTTGATCCACCTTTGAGGATCCAAAAGTGACAATATAATTTGGCCACTAACTGATCTTAATTCTAAAATAACATTCCTAAATAAAATAATATAACTCATAAACCAATATGGAATCATATTTTTAATTGATAGTTTAAAATCATAATATGTGATTAAAAAAATGGAAAAGATAAGTTTTATATATGTACCAAATATATTTAGGTGATCCCTCGGCCATAAATTTTTCTTGACTTATGAATATCCTTTTGTTACCATTGAATATATTTATTTATGAGTGATGATTAAAAATTTGTGGGATAAAATTTCATTAAGGGGATTAAATGAAATTATTTTTTATTTTAATATGTATTTTAAATAAATAAATATTGTGTTTGATAGTGTAACAACACAGGTATTTATAGAATAATAATTTTCTATATCTATTAATATTTATGAATAAGATATTAATTTTATTTTAAATAGGACATTTTTTTCTTATATCGTACTAAACACAGAATAACATGTTTCCTCAAAATCTTACATTTCCCAAAACGTTGAGTTATACCAAAAAATAATCTAATATTATTATTATTTTAAATGATAGTTAAATCATAGTCGTTGTATTGGAATGAATGAACAAAACTAACAAAAATATAATTATTATATGTTTTTACACATATCAATTAAATTTAGAGGCCTAAAATTATAATGAATTCGATTTTAAGCATGAAAAACTCTAATATTTTTAAAAGGTCGTTTTACTGAATTTTGGTGGGGATCCCTTTTTATATCCAGTTTTTGTCACTTTTATATATTCTATTTAAAAAACTAAAATTATTCTTTAGAATCAGAACATAAAAATTCACTTTGGATGAAATTTTTTTATTTTTCAGATAAAGTTCATTTTTTTTAAATGAATAGTGAAAAAATACTGCATTTTAATTCAAAACTGTATTTTCCTATTATTTATATATATGAATATATTGCCATTTTAAATGGTTTTAATGTTTAATTATATTATATTTTTATCATTTAATCTAATGTTTTTCATTACATGTAATTTTACTTTGAAATTGGACATAAACACATGTTAGTCTTTTGGTAGTTTTTACTTATTATAACACGCTGCATGATTTTGACAATGGGAATTAATTTTAAATTAACTTCTTCAACTTCTGTGTTTTGAATTTAGAGAAATGGATTCCAAATTTGGAATCAGGAGGTCCAAATTGTGTAAATAGTTAACTTTTATTTTAGACATTATGAATAGTAACTTCAATAAATATTTTATTTACCCTAGTTAAAGGGTAAATCCGGTAAATATGGGTAAAAATAATAATATAATAACATTAAGTTACCCTAACACATGTATTAACCCTATTAAATGAAATATGTCATACCATGTGCATCCTTGAGTCGGTTTTAGGACCACATGGAGCTACTTTTGTGTGAAAATGACATTTATTTTTAATTTCAACTAAAGGAGAATATAACCTAAACATATATCTTTTAGTAAAACAATTTTTATATGGGGTTATGTAAGTGATATCTTTGACTATAAATATTCATTTAAAAGATATATATATTTAATACATCATGATATTTTATTTATAATTTTTAGATATTAAATAAATAAATTTAATTAGGACACAATGGTGATGTAGTGATTGCATCATTAATAAAGGATTCAAATAAATTATATTATAAATGTTAAAATAAATGTAATTTTGTTATTTTTATGTCTTCCACAAATTTTTTGGATTCTAGTTACATGTTATATTTTTATTAATAAAAATTATTTGAAGTAGTCAAGTTATCTAGATTTTTAAAAAAGTCATGATATTAATAGTGCCAAATTTGACATAATTAATATTTTTAAATATAAAATATTTTATTAAATATTATAAAATTAAAAAAAATATAAGATTCTATGAAATAGTTATCATAATTTTCATATTGTATTATTAAATCTTTAATTGGATATTTTTCATGTTTTGGTATCTATTTTGATTCTCAACCTGTCATATACTTGATAAAATGGTAAGAGTAAAAAAGTGTTAAATAAAAAAGTTAAAGATTAAAAAATATCCAAAACATGTCTAATTATGATTAGATGATTTTATTTAGACTTATATTTATCTTATATTATAATTTAATGAGTTTTGGAACTTTTTAAACTGAAAATCATTTTATAATAAAATGACACTTTCAAACATTCCTAATGTACCCCTCTTCCCTCTTATAAAAGGCCACAACCTTTAACCGATTACTCACACCTCGCAAGCCCATTTTCTCGTCCAAACTATGATCCAAGAAGTTCCCAACATCCCCCTATTCCTCCTAGAATATTTCCCCTAGGAATAATGAAATTTCAGAAGTCCTTTTAACTTAAATAAAAAGGAGTTACCCGATTTAAGGTAATGTCTTCTCTCAAATTCGTCAAAATTTTTTCCTTCTCCAACCCCCTAAACTCTATTATTTCAGTTATTTTATAAAAAAAATTATATTAAATATACTATGATTTTTTATTATAATTATTCTAACTACACTTCCACACACATTTATCTAATGGATACGAGCATATTGTTTCTGTGTACGGTGAACTACTGCCTCACAAAAAAAATGATTATTCAATTATCTCTTACCACCTCTCATGGTAGCCCTTATGATGAAACTATATTTATATATTGTATATAATATATTTATTTTTTCTCTATTTTTATTTATTTTTCATTTACATTATACCTTTATGCTTTCCATAATGTGTAAATACGATAATTTCATTTAAGGAAGTGCGGACTATCGCCCTCTCAAAGTGATGTGAATCGTTCAGGCTGTACATGGAACATATAATGGATGGAATTAATGAAATTATGAAACAGATATAAAATATTATATTATAATGAAATTATAATATACCTATGTATATATTAGTTTTCATTTATTAAATAATTAAAAATAAATGATAGCAGCATTCATGCATACATACGGCTTATCGTCTCCATGAATGGTGCATTTCATTTTCTTATATCCAACTGTTTGGAATTTTCTAAATACATATATACAGGATATAAATACATATATATGGGATATATATTATATTTAAATCATGAATACAATTATAGAGATAATGGACTTTTGACCTCATGGAAATTTGTAATTATAACAAGTTCATTTAGGACTCATGTATCGAACATCGACAGAAGACCGATATGAAATTGAATAATTATATGATTGTTATATCAATTTAATAAGTGATATAAAATGAATAATAAACTTAAAAAAAAAAATAAGAATTAACTTATGTTTATTATTCCGGGAGATAAAGAACGAACAAGACAAGTCAGACACAGTGTAAGGGAACTTCTTAACCCAAATTCCATTCATAGGGTTGATCTTCTATTTCTTGATTATGTAGTGCTATTATTATGTGAGAAATAAATTTTTATGCCCTATATTTTATATATAGTTTATTTATGTGTATTTATATTGAATACGCATAATCAAACAATTTTATTTACACTATTATCTTTGTAAGGGATCCTTTCACCTTTCTCTCCTAGTCAAAGACTTCTTTTATCTTATTGATTTAAATTTAAATTTTAAAATGTTGGTATATGTTCTTCAATTTTTGTATTGCTGTAAATTTTATTTCCATGTGATGAGAGACCATTTTATCTCTCATCAACTCATTTTTAGAATTTTTATGTGACATCGTTAGGCTGCAGAATCTTCGTAAGGGAACTTCTTAACCCAATTTCCATTCTTTGTGTAAATCTTCTACTTTTAATTATTACATGATATGATTATGTATGAAATATATTTTGATGTAACATATTATAATTTTACATTACATATGTGTACCTATAGTTAATAGACATAATCGATCAATTTTATTTACAAAATGATCTTTGTAAGTGACATCATCTCAATCTTCATTCATTGAGGCATACTTTGATTTATACATGACTTTTCTTTATATGGAATATAAACCCCTTTAACCTGTTCTTTTATTAAAAAGAAATATTTTTTTATGTGAAGAGTTTTACTAAAGGACAAAGAGAATGGGTCTTTTAAAAGTACGCGATGATAATGAACTTTCTGCCACCACAAGCATTATTTGATATTAGTCTTCCTTAACAAGAAGAAAAGTTGTTCAAAGGAAAATAAATACCACATAATATTTGTATGTATTTTGGTATTGAAAATCATTTTGATAATGAATTGATTATGTCAATATTTTGACCTGATATCTTGTGATTGGAAAGTGGACATGTTATCTTTCCTTTATGCTTGTTAATGTGTTAGGATTATGTTATTGTTCTTGGGAATTGTTTACGTATACGGGTGGTTCTATGATAATCCTAGGGTGGGTGAGCCTGAGATAGCTCTCTAATGCATTGGGTAACATGATAGAGGTAAATTGTAATGTTTCTCCTAAGAGATTTAGGGAATATACTATGATAGTTATTCTAAAAGTAACTCTATATGTAGGTATGAAAGCAACAATTTAAGTATGCTTAGGATGCCACAAGTTAGCTTTATGATTTTTGATTACTATGTGTTATTCATAAATATTATGATATCATGATATATTCTAAAGGGCTTATGTTTTTCATGTTTTTATTGACTAATGTTTTCGTTATTTATTTTATAACCCTTACGGACATTTTTATTCTTATCCTATGTTTTAGAAATGTTTTTCACAGGGTATAAGGAAGGTAAGAGAAAGGAAGTATTCAAGAAGCTTTCTGTCAAGAAAAGAACTCTTTTTTATTTATAGAGTTTTATTTTTGTGAAAAATTTGGATAGATTATAAGTTTCTACTTTGTAATATTTTGAGATGTAATGTATTAGTTACATCCTAATTCTCTAAAACCCTAAACCTAGAAAGATATTAAATGTGAATTCTTGACTTAACTCAAGATTATATAATGATTGAGGTTGGGTCCTTATAGTTAGTATCAGAGGTCAGTTTAGAAAAATTTTGGGATTATGAGTTTTTCTTATACACATGGTTAGTCTCTATGTTTATTCTTTAAGTTAAATCATTATTTTTTAACTTTTTCAGATCATGGAAAGTATAATACAAATAGAAGGAGGAGGATCTAAAATGACATTCGTACCTCCTCCTGATGACTTGCTTTCTATAATTAATGAAAATTCATGTCGAGATGATTCTGAAAATTTTTCTATCATAAAACTCACTTGCAAGCAATTTCTTGAGATATCAAACACCTCTTCTATACCTCGATACCATCATGGATCATGGTTTGCAATTAATCAAATACTATTTTCTCAATATTCTCAAATTATCATGAAAGGTAAATATTATCAGGGAATTTTCAAATATTTCACATTATCACAAGATTTTGAAGCATATTATGATTTTGAAAAAGGTTTTAAAGAAGGATACCCTTGAAAAACCTATTTATATTTGATTTTAAATTATATTATTTCTACACATACTAATGGTATATTAAAAGGGATATTGATTGAATGTTTCAACACAAACATGGTCCTACTGTTTTATAAAAAGAATGTTTTATCATATGTTTTGAAATTATATGTCATACATGATTATTTTCCAAAACTATTTTTCTATGACCACCCTTATAACCCAAGTTGTATGAGGTGTATTTGTATAAAGGAAAAAGATGATTTTAAAGGACCTCTAAATAATTTTTTCAATGCATGGACCATCAATCTTTGTGAACAAGATGACAATGAAACCAAGTGGACACCAAGATCAAGGTACACTATTATTTCTTTGGTAATAGCGTTATTTTATGGAGGTAAAAAAAATTAAATATATATAATACTTTATGAATTAATATATTGAGTTCATTATGAGTTGGGGTAAAAATGAGAGGTATAAGACACCCATTGATGTTAAATCATGTGGGAGTTATTTTTGAGTTTTGTAAAAAGGGAAAACATGCATGATGGGGGACAACCTATCATATCTGACAAGGTCATAGGAATCTTACCCACAACTGAATGGTGCCAAGGGCTCATCACCTACCACTGGCCTACATGAATCCATTGGTTAAAATGACTTATTATTTTTAGTTAAATGGATTTATCGATCAAGAATAAGTTGATTTGGGATCTAATATTTTATCAAATGGATATCCTTATTATAAGAAAATGATTTAGTGATTAAGTGATGAAGGTTATTTATAAATATTCTCAATCTTTTGGGAACATTATATGGCTAAGGGAAATAAAATACATTGGGATTTCAATTAATGAGTAATGGTGGAATTTTATTCGGTAAGAATCTATGTTTTTATTATAGACTTATAGAGATTCCGATTATTAATGGAAATGATTAACCTATCTTGGAGAATATGTTATTAGGTTAATTACTTTATAGTATGAGACTTTAAGAGTAACTGATGTTACTTGGAGATAAATATTAAGATTTTTGTGGAAGATTATGTGATCAAAACCTTCTGAATTTTGGATTTCAAACTTAGTTTAGATTATTTTTAGTAATTTTAAGGACAATTGTGTATTGAATGGTCTTTTTTTGTTTTGTGTATTATTTGCTCAATTTTGGAGATTAAGAGTAGTATTTATTTTTTATAAAATATTATCATTTTGGGGATTATCGGATCTTGTACTAACCATTTTGGTTTTGGATAATTTCCAAAGACATGGGAATATATGGTTCATCTTTTATGGATCATAGAAGTTGATTCTAGAAGTTTAGGTGTGGCCAAGTCATCTTGAATACTCATAGTTTTGATAAAAAATGAGTTTTTGGTAGAAACTTATTAAAGGATGAAACTCTACTTGAAAATTATGTATATTTACTTATATTATTAGTCCATATGATAAATAAATTCTCCAAATTTATGAAAGTGAACCTAAAACAAAAAAACGTTTTCTATTTACTTTTCCTATTAAGGAATTAAAGACTGGTTAACCTATCACAATTTTGTGGTTTTTGGGTGGTTAACTTTTTCCTGATAATGTTTTCTACCAATCTCCATCAGAACATGACACTTATTTTTTCTTCTGTAGCCCTGTTTTCATGTAATCCTAGTATATGTTATCTCATGTTACCTTTTTTATTCTATTTATTTATTTTAATGCTATAGTTTGGTTGACTCTATTTTCGAGGTGGGACTTTCAATGAAGTAACCAAGCCTAATTTTAAAATTGTGAGGATGAAATTTCAAAAAGGGGGGAGGATGTAATAACCCATGTATTTATAGAATAATACTTTTCCATATCTATTAATATTTAGGAATAATATATTAAGTTTATTTTAATTAATACACTTTTTCTGATATCGTACTCAACACACAGCAACAGGTTTCTTTGAAAACTTATGTTTCACACAAATTTGAGTTATACCCAAAAAATAATATAATATTATTGTTATTTTAAATGATAGTTAATTCCTGTAATGGCTTGAACCCCCCCCCCCCCCCCCATGTACATTACTTTACCAAAACCACAGTTCCACCATGACGGTGGCACCGTGATGGTGGCACTGGTGACGGTGGCACCGTGACGGAGGCACTGGTCACAGGGGCACCGTGACAGTGGCACCGGTCACGGTGGCACCGTGAAGGTGGCTCCGTGACGGTGGAACCGTGACGGTGGCACCGTGATGGTGGCACCGTGCCCCCTCATCGATCCTTTCGTTCCTTTTTCTAGTACCCGACTTTTCTGCTCCTATAACGTATCTTTTGACATATATTAATCTTAATACCCTTTTTAAAGTCACTTAAATCCCAAAAATGACTCCTAAAATCCCGAGAAACATCCCCTATGGGGGATATTAAATAAATCCTTGATATCATCATGTGTAACTGGCCACCCACGTAGGAAACCACGATCCGTTTTTTCAGGCGTTCAAAATTCCATATCCCGATCTCCTCTTTATATCTTCCACTATAGTTCTTCTTTTCTTCTCGGTTGAATTTCTTTATTCTTCCGGGAGAGCTTGGAGTCCTTCTTCCCATGGCTTATGGTGTGCCTTTGCTAGATCCTTCTGCACATCTTGGAGTCCATGGATTTCCTCCCCTGTAAGCTGTGCATCCCATTTTCCTGGCACGTGGAGAAAAACTTTGATCTTTGATCAATCAGGTAGGTATTTTTTTCCCTTCATCTATCCTTATTGTGTATCATCTGAGGTGGGTGCGCTATTGTTTCTATGGGAATGGGCTAACCAAACCTTAAAAAATATAATAAAAGGGATGTTAAAGGATAACGCGGTGTGTTTGGTTTTCTGCTGTACTCGTTTTAATTTCTATATGTTGTGAACTATATGAATTTATGCCTACTGAAAATCATGGATGTTGGTGGTCTTTATCAGTGCACTAATAAACTCTTTTCTCCTGTGACGATTAAATGGTTTTAACATAGAAATTTTTTAATCACATGAACTCGGTGGATTAAATGGATGCCCTGTAAACATATACCCTTTTTTGGTCACCCTGGTTAACTAACAGAAAGAGGAAATAGATAAATGATGTGCTTGAACATGGAATTTTCTCCACTCTATTTTGGTAGTAGGTGAACTGCTCTGTTTGTTTTCTCATGGGGTGATGTGGGTGAGGATGGGATCATATGCTGTGGCATGGTTGCTAGTTGTGAATTTGGGGTTGTGGTTGCTCTACTTTTATCAAAAATTGGGGTGGAATCCTCTTCTGTTGTGAACCCTTTTATGTCCATAGTTCTGAGGATGTGCGGGTGGTATCTTGGAACCTGCTTTGGTTCCAATACTTGTAGGTATCTCACTTTTATTTGAATTTACAAGAGAACTATGTGTGAATGTTTAAATTGCGGTTGGCTATAACTTTTTCCCCTAGGCTTGTGCTTGTGCCTGTTAGTTTCCTAGTAGTGCATAATTTACATAAACGGGGTCCCTTGAACATGAAAACAAGAATGGATTAATTGGGAAATTGATTCTGAGAATGAGTTGTGACTCAGTTGTGATTAGTATGCTTTCTATGAGTAGTAACTAGGTTGTTCGTGATTGGGTTAGGTGTGGAGCCCTAGGTTGGGTTTAGTGATTATTACCTATATATATAATTGTAGTTCTTTCATTTCTTATTTGTGCCCCACCCAATTTGATCATTTAGTGTCGAACACCCCCATTTCATGGGGGAGTGTGTTTTCCCAACACTCCTATGAGTGGCTGGTTATTAGCTCATGTTTAGCTCCCTTTCCTGAATATCCCAAGACTCTTCGGTCAAGATATGATGGCCTGAATTCCATTATTAGCTGAAGAATCTTTGGGCAGGGTAGTTTTAGTGGTTGGCCCAGGTGTTTGCGGCCAGGTTGTTTCCCAATTTTCCTTGGGATGAGGCCCAGGTGTCATCGAGTGTGACGGTATCTTTCTGGCCAATGTATCTTCAGGCGTGGCAGTAGTTTTCTGGACCAAGTTTTTCAGGGCGTGGTTACGTGTGGTTGTTGTTCCCCATGTGTCTGTGGGTGGGATGGTAGTTGTGGCCCAGGTGTGTGCGGGCAGGTGTGGCAGTGGGACTACGGTGAGAATGGAGGAATTGGTTCGATGCGTAGGATGTCTTCAATAACCAGTGGGAAAGTGGAAATGTGTACCCAAACAGCGACGTGCTATTACTATACCTTACTTGACTTGCATTATTTGGGGAGTGTGCCTTGGTGAGGCTTGGGTGGATAGTTTTTCCTTTCTAGGTGATTTGGTTTTATCCTTTCTCACTGGGCATTAGAATTCCTCCCCACTTGTGCACGAGAGTCTTTGGTTTTCCCTACTAGGTATACTTGTATACTCACCCTAAGTATATAAAACTGATTTTAGGTTTCAAGGAGGACTTTCGGGAACGTCCAGGGTTGTACTACCTCAGTCGTTGGGACCGTTTCAGTTGCTGTTTTTCTTGCTTTTGGTACATTACCTTTGTAGACACCTTTTACTTTCTGGCTTTTACATTTGCATCATGCATATGGGAGTGGTTTTATTTGTATTTACTTTCACTTCCAGTTTTGGCGTTGTTGGGTTTCATCATCTTATATCTTGATCCTATTAAGAAAAGGGTAATGCCTTCCATTTTGTGTGTGATTATATACCCTTGGTGCTAGTCACCACTCCGGGACCTATTGAAGGTGGGTCTAGGGGGTCATTATCTCTCCTTCAACTTGAAGAAGGAAGGGTCTGGAAATCTGCTATCCCTTCCCACATCTTGGTGAAGGCGGGTCGTGACAGAATGGTATCAGAGTTTGGGATAGACTTGCAGTCTGGTGCTCATCCGATTTCGATGCCCCCTACCAGATGGAACCTTCTGAGCTCCAGGAGTTGCGGATTCATATTGACGATCTGATGAAGATTTCTTTTGTTTGACCATGTGCGTCATCATGGGGTGCTCTAGTCTTGTTCATGAAGAAGTCAGATGGTGGTCTCAGGCTGTACATAGACTACATGAGGCTGAATCAGGTGACGGTCAAGAATATCTACCCTTTTCCAAGGATAGAATATCTCTTTGACCAGTTTAAGGGGGATAGATGTTTCTCTAAGATTGATTTTCGGTCATGATATCACCAGTTGAGGGTGAAGGAGGGTGACATCTTGAAGATGTACTTCAGCTGCAGATATGTCCACTTTGAGTTTGTGGTCATGCCGTTTGGCATTACGAATTCTCCAGCCGTGTTCATGGGACTCATGAACTCTATCTTCTAGGAATACCTAGATCGGTTCGTAGTCATGTTTATTGAAGACATCCTGATCTACACAATATCATATGAGGATCACGCCGAGCACCTAAGGACGGTTTTAGACATCCTCTGACAGCACCCTCTCCATGGGAAGTTGTCCATGTGCATGTTCTGGATGCGATAGGTGCACTTCCTTGGGAACTTGGTGTCCAAGCAGGGGAAAGCAGTGGACCCATCGAAGGTTGAGGTAGTTGCTTCTTGGGAAGCACCCAAGAATGTGGGAGAAGTTTGTAGTTTCCTTGGGCTGGCAGGTTAATACCAGAGGTTCGTACCCAACTTCTCCCCTATTGCGGAACCTTTTACGGCTTTGACCAAGAATGACCGGGCTTTTTTGTGGAGTGGGTAGTGTGAGACAGCCTTCAGCTATCTGAAGGAGAAGTTGGTTTGTGCCCTAGTGTTGAGATTGTCAAAAGAATTGGCGGCATATGAGGTGTTCTGTGATGCTTCAGGACAAGGCCTCAGGTGTTTGCTGATGCAACAGTAAGGGGTGATCTCTTATTTTTCTAGGAAGTTACGCCCTCATGAGCATAATTATTCTACCCACGATCTGGAGCTTGTGGCGGCCGTTTTTGCACTAAAGTTGTGGCAGCATTACCTCATCGGGGAGCGCTTTGTCGACTTCACAGATCACAAGAGTTTGAGGTATGTCTTCTCTCAGTGGGACCTGAACTTACGACAAATAAGGTGGATGGATTTCCTTCAGGATTATGACGTCAATATTTCCTACAACTTAGGAAAAGGTAATGTAGTGGCTGATTCCTTGAGCATGAAGTCACAGAAGGATGCGATTTGAGAGTCAGCAGATACTTGGAAGGTGATAGAGGAGTTGGCTGCCCTGCACCTGGACGCAAGGATGGATAGTGGTAGAGGTTGCCTTTATCAGATGACAGTACAATCATATCTTCAATGACAGGTGGAGGAGTCCCAGTGGGGAGACTCAAAAATTTAAGTGATGTGTGACCGGGTTACCCAAGGTGATGCCCCAGAAGGATGGGCGGAGGATAGTCAGAATCAGATGCTTTTTTGAGGGAAGTTGTTCGTTCCAGAGGCGATGAATGAGAGAGTTCTTGGTGAGTTCAAAAACCCGCCCTTGGCGGTGCACCCGAGAGTTTCCAAGATGTATCCGGGCCTGAGGGGACAGTTTTGGTGGCCCGGGGTAAAGCAGGCGGTGGTAGAGTTCTTGGCCAATTGTCTGGTGTGTCAGCAAGTGAATGTTGAACATCGTGTTCTAGGCAGTTTGTTTCAACCGTTAGATGTCCCCGAGTGGAAGTGGGATGACATCTTGATGGATTTTTTCATAGGTCTACCCTGGTTTCAAGGAGGATGCAACGCTATCTAGGTGGTGGTGGACCAGTTGATGGAGTCTGCTCACTTTCTGGCGATCAAGGAGTCGAGTGTAGTGGATGCTTTATCACGGAGATACGTGGATGAGGTAGTGCGATCTCATGGAGTTCTGAGGTCCATAGTATTGGATAGTGATGTATGGTTTACCTCATGATCCTGGAGGGGATTGCAGCATGATTTTGGCACCCAGCTACGTCTTAGCACAGCCTTCCACCCCCAGACAAATGGACAGATAGAGTGTACTATCCAGACCATGGAGGATATGTTGCAGGCATGTGTCCTTGACTTTGGGGGATCATGGGTGCAACACTTGCCTCTAGTAGAGTTCTCCTACAATAATAACTATCACTCTACCATTGGAATAGCTCCATTACAAGCCTTGTACGGAAGGCCATGTCGATCACCCGTGTGCTGGAGATAGGTCGGGGAGGTAGGTGTTCTTGGCCCGGAAGTGGTGCAGAGCATGACGGAGAAGGTTCATCTTATACAAGAGATGATGAAGGTGGCTCAGGACCGGAATAAGTCTTATTCCAATGTTAGGAAGAGACCCGTGTAGTTCTAGGTTTAGGACCATGCATTCTTGAAGGTCTCTTCTCGACGTGGGCAGTGAAGGTTCGGCAGGGGGAGTAAGGTTTTTCCCAGGTTCATCAGACCTTTAGAGGTGTTACAGTAGGTCAGCGAGGTGGCTTATCATCAGGCATTGCCACCACCGATGTAAAGGGTTCATGATTTCTTCCTTGTGTCCCAGCTCCGACGGTATCTGCACGATGATTCACACATCCTCGATTGGGGAGAGCTACACATCAAGGACGATGCAACGTTCGTGGAGTGACCAGTGATGATTGAGGGTCGTAAAGAGAAGGTGCTTTGTGGATGAACCATTCCCTTGGTTCGTGTGCTATGGAGGCATAGTGGTCTTGAGGAGAGTACCTGGGAACGGGAGACGCAGATGTGTGCCCAGTACCCAGAGCTGTTTTGAGTTGTTCTGTTTTGTTTGTACTTGGTTGATGGAATTCTTATTGTGTTTACTATGGAATGTGTGGTTTCCTTTTTCTATGGATGTGTGTTATGTGTCCAGAAATGTGGGGAGGGGAGGACCTGATCCCTAGTTAAGTTGCATTAAATTGGATGCGCTTAAACCCATGCGGGCAAGTTAGTTCCACCCAAAGTGGATAGTATCTTAACATGAAGGAAGGGAAATCTCTCACTGACGTCACCGAACAGTTTGAACCTTTGTTTTGCATGATTGTATGAGGAAGGGGGCATTCCTTGGTAACAAGGAGGTCTAATCCTAATAAGTATCTTTCGAGGTGGTTTTTCGGACCCCTCTCCTTTATTAGGGTTTAGTTTTAATTCTTGAGGGTGAGAATAGTTTGAGAGGTATCTGATGTAATGGTCCGGACCCCCCTGGCCATTACTTTACCAAAAACATGGATCCACCATGACGGTGACATCGTGACGGTGGCACTGGTGACTGTGGTACCGGTCACAGTGGCACCGTGACGGTCGCACCGGTCATGGTAGCACCGTGACGGTGGCGTCGTGACGGTGGCACTGTGAGGGTGACACTGTGACGGGGGCACCGTGTCCCCTTGCCGAGCCTTTCATTTCTTTTTCTAGTACCTGACTTTTCAGCTCCCGTAATGTATCTTTTGACGTAAATTAATCTTAATACTCTTTTTAATGTCATTTAAAGCCCAGAATTGACTCCTAAAAATCCTGAGAAACATCCCCAATGGGGAATATTAAATAAATCTTTGATATCATCGTCTGTAAATTTCCTCCCACGTAGGAAACCACGATCCATTTTTTCAGCTGTTCAAAATTCAATATCCTGATCTCCTCTTTTTATCTCCTTCTAGAGTTCTCATTTTCATCTTGATCGAATTTCTTTCTTCTTTCTGGCGCGCTTGGAGTCCTTCCCTTGGCTTTTGGTGTGCCTCTGCTGGAGCCTTTTGCACGTCTTGGAGTACATGGATTTTCTCCCCTACAAGCTGCACATCCCCTATTCCTAGTGCATGGAGAAAAACTTTGATCTTTGATCAATTAGGTAGGGATTTTTTTCCCTTCATCTCTCCTTGTTGTGTATCATGCAGGGAGGGTGCGCTATTGTTTCTATGGGAATAGGCTAACCAACCCATAACAAAGATAATAAACGGGCTGTTAAAGGATGATGGGGTGTGTTTTGTTTTCTGATTTACTATTTTTAATTACTATATGTTGTGAACTATATGAATTTATGCCTACTAAAAATCATGGTCCTTGGTGGTCTTTCTCTGTGCACTAATAAACTCTTTTCTCATAGGATGATTAAATGGCTATAACATAGAGATTTTTTTATCACGTGAACTCAGTGGATTAAATGGATGCCCTGTAAACCGATACCCTTGTGTGGTCACCCTCGTTAACTAACAGAAAGAGGAAATAGATAAATGATGTGCTTTAACCTGTAAGATTCTCCACTCTGTTTTGGTAGTAGGTTAATTGCTCTATTTGTTTTCTCATGGGGTGATGTGGGTGAGGATGGGATCCTCTGATGTGGCATGGTTGCAGGTTGTGAAACTGGGGTTGTGGATTCTCTACTTATATCACGAATTGGGGTGGAATCCTCTTCTGTTGTGAAACCTTTTTTTATCCATAGTTTTGGGGATGTGGGGGCTGTATCTTGGAACCTGCTTTGGTTCCAATACTTGGATGGATCTCACCTTCATGTGACTTTACAAGATAACTGGGTGTGAATGTTTAAAATTTTGTTAGAAGTAACTTTTCCCCCTAGGCTTGTTCTTGTTCCTATTAGTTTCCCAGTAGTGCAGAATTTATTAAACGGGATCACTTGAACATGAAAATAAGAATGGGTTAATTGGGATGTTGATTCTCGGAATGATTTGTGACTCATTTGTGAGTAGTATGCTTTCTATGAGTAGTGACTAGGTTGTTCGTGCTTGGGTTAGGTGTGGAGCCCTAGGTTGAGTTGAGTGCTTGTTACCTATATATATAATTTTAGTTCTTTAATTTCTTATTCGCGCCCCACCCAAGTTGATCATTTAGTGCTGAACACCACCATTTCATGGGGGAGCATGTTTTTTCCAAAACTCCTACGAGTGGATGGTTATTAGCTCCTTTTTGCAACCTTTCCCGAATATCCCAAGACTCTTGGGGTAGGCTATGGTGGTCTGAAGTCCATTATTAGCCCAAAAATCTTCGGTCAGGGTAGTTGTGGTGGTTGGCACAGGTGTTTGCGGGAAGGTTGTTTCCCAAGTGACTTTGGGATGAGGCCCAGGTGTCTTCGGGCATGACGTTAGCTTTCTGGACCAGGTGTCTTCAGGCGTGGCAGTATTTTTCTGCCCAGGTGTTTGCGGGCGTGGTTATGTGTGGTTGTTGTGGCCCAGGTGTCTGCGGGCGGGATGGTTGTTGTATCCCAGGTGTGTGATAGCGGGTGTGGTAGTGGGACTGTGGTGAGAATGGCAGGATTGGATCGATGTGTAGGATGTATTCAATAACCAGTGGGAAAGTGGTGTGGGGTACCCAAACATCGATGTGCTATTACTATACCTTACTTGACTTGCGTTATTTGGGGAGTGTGACTTGGTGAGGCTTGGGTGGATAGTTTTTACTTACTAGGTTCTTTGGTTATCTTCTTTCTCATAGTGCATTAGAATGTCTCCCCACTTTTTCATGAGAGTCTTTGGTTTTCCCTACTGGGTATACTTGTATACTCACCCTACGTATATAAAACTACTTTCAGGTTTCCAGGAGGACTTCGGGGATCATGCAGGGTTGTACTAGCTTGGGCGTTGGGACCATTCCAGGGGCTGTTTTTCTTTCTTTTGGTACATTACCTTTGTATACACCTGGTACTTTCTGGCTTTTACTTTTGCAGCATGCATATGGGAGTGGTTTTCTTTGCCTTTACATTCACTTCCAGTTTTGGCGTTGTTGGGTTTCATCATCTTATCTCCAAATCCTATTAAAGAAAAGGGAAATGCATTCCATTTTGGGTGTGATTCTATACCCTTGGTGCTAGTCGCCACTCTGGGGCCTATTGAAGTCAGGTTTGGGGGGTCATTATCTCTCCTTCAACTTGAAGAAGAAATGGTCTGGCAATCTATTGTCCCTTCCCTCATCTTGGTGAAGGCGGGTCGTTACAACGTCGAGCCATTTTATTAGATGGAATGAACATAAATAAATAAAATATGATTATTAAATGTATTAAAACTTATCTAATAAATTTTATAGGCTTAAAAAAGAATGAATCTGATTTTAAGCAAAAAAACTCTAATATTTTTAAAAGTTTGTTTTACTGCCTTTGGATGAGGAACCCTTTTTAAATATAATTTTTCTCACTTTTATATGTTTTATTTGAAAAAATAAAATTCTTCTTTAGAATCAGAACATCAAATTTTACTTTGGATGAAATTTTGGTATTTTTCTGATAAATTATATTTTTAATGAATAGTGAAAACACCGCATTTTAATTCAAAATTTCCTTTTCATCTAATTTATTTATACGAATAGATTATCCTTTTAAATAGTTTTAAAGTTAAATTAGATTATATTTTAATCATTTAATACAATTTTAATCTTTGGAATTGATTTCACTTTTAAATTAGATATAAACACATCTCAATCTTTTTTTAGCTTTTACTTCAAAAAACATGCTTTTTGGTTCTGACAATGGGATTTAATATTAAATTAATATATATGACTTCTGTATTTTGAATTTGGAATAATGGATTCCATATTTGGATTCATGAGGTCCATGTTGTGTAAGTATGTAACTTTTATTTTTATACAATACGATTAGTAAATTTAGAAAATATTTTATTTACCATGGTTAAAGGGTAAATCTTGTAAATAAGTGTAAAAAATTATATTATTATAATATTAAATTACACTAACGTAGGTCCCAACCCTATTTTATGAAATATTTCCGACCATGGGAATCTTTGGGTCGATTTTAGGACCCCATTGAGCCACTTGTGTGTGTGAAAATGACATTTAATTACTTTTAATTTAATGTTAAGGAAAATATAACCTGAACATATATTTTTTAGTAAAACAATATTTATATGGGGTTATATAAGGGATATATTAGACTATAAATATTCATTTAAAATATAAAAAGATTTATAACTTAATGGTATTTTATTTATAATTATTATACATTAAATAAACAAATTTAATTATGACACAATGGGGATGCAGTGATATCATTATTAATAAATGATTAAAATGAATGATATTATAAATGTTAAAATAAATATAATTTTGATATTTTGATGTCATCCATGATTTTTTTGGATGATAGATACATGGTATATTTGTATTAATGATGTTTTTTTAATGTAATAAATTTATGGATTTTTAAAAAAGTCATCCTATGAATAGTGTCAAAATTTACATAAATCATATTTTAAAATATAAAACATTTTATTAGATATTATAAATTTTCAAAAAGTAAAAGATTCAGAAACATAGTTATAATAAGTTTAAAATTATATAATTGACTCTTTGATTTTATATATTTCATGTTTTGGAAAATATTTTTATTCTCAAAGTGTTAAATGTTTGACAAAATGGTAAGAGAAAAAAGGGTTTAGTAAAAAAAGATAAGGGTTAAAAAATATGAAAAACCTGACTAATTATTTTTGGATAATTTTATTTCTACTTATATTAATATTATCTTATAATTTCATTAGTTTTCTGCCTTTTGAAACTGAAAATAATTTTATAATGTAATAATACTTTCAAACTTTCATTAATACCCCTCCTCCCTCTCATAAAAGGCCACCACCTCTAACCCATTACTCACACATCACAAGTCCCTTGGCTCATTTAAAATCTTCTCCAAGAAGCTCCAAACATCCCCCTATTTACCCTATAATCATTAACTTAGGCTTAAGTCAATTAAATAAGGTTTTTTATCTTAGATCAAATAGAGTTACCTGATTTGAGGTAATGTCTTCTCTCAAGCATCTTCAATTTATTTTCCTTCTCCAAGCCCCTAAACTCTCTTTATTCCATTCTTTTATAACAAAAAATTATCTAAAATATACTATTATTTTGTTATGAGATTTATTAGAACCTAAATTCCACACACATCTATCTAATAGATACAAACATACTGTTTCTATGGATGGAGAACTACTACCTCACGAAATGATGATCGTTCAATTATTTTCTACCACCTATCATGGTGGCAATTATGATGGTACTATATTTATATATCTTATATAATATAATATTATTGTCTCTATTCTTATGTATTTTTCATTTATATCATACCCTTATTCTTTCTATAATGCGTAAATATGATAATTTAATTTGAGGAAGTGCGGACTACCGCCCCATAAAAGTGATATGACTCATTCATGATATACATGGAACATATAAAGGATGTAATTAATGAACTTATGTAACATATATAAAATATTATATTATACTGAAATTATAGTATACCTATGTATATTTTATTTTTCATTCCTTTATAAATGTAAAAGAAATGAAAGTAGTGTTCATGCGTATGTACGGCTTACCATCTCCATGAATAGTGCATTTCATTTTATTATATCCAATTGTTATAGACTATTATAAATACATATATACTGGATATAAATACATATATACTATATATATATGATATTTAAATCATGAATACTATTCTATAGATAATTGAAATTTGACCACATGGACAATTTGTAATAATAACAAGTTCATTTATGACTCAAGTACCGAACATCGAAAAAAGACTGATATGAACTTGAATAATTATATGAATGTTATAGAAGGGTAATAAGTGATATAAAACGAATAATAAACTTAAAAAAGGTTCTGAATCAAGTATAATTAATTTATGTTTATTTTTTATGGAGATAAAGAAGGAACAAGATAAGTTGGAAACAATGTAAGGGAACTTCTTAACCCAATTTCCATTCTTTGGGTTGATCTTATACTTCTTAATTATGTCATTTTATTTTTATGTGAGAAATAACTTTTTATGTCTTATCTTCTATTTATACTCTATTTATGTGAATTTATACTCAATACACATAATTGATCTAGTTTATTTAAAAAATTATCTTTGTAAGAGAACCTTTCACCTTCCTCTTCCAGTCAAACACTTATTTAATGTTATGTCATTAAATTTAAATTTTTAAATTCAAGGATATATTCTTCTATATGCTAATTTCTATACATTTTATTTCAATGTGATGAGATACCCTTTTCTCTCTCAGCAACTCATTTTCTGAATTTTTAAGTGATGTAGTTAGGCTGTTGAATTTTCATAAAGGAACTTCTTAACCTAATTTCCATTATTTGGGTTGATATTCTACTTTTAATTATTACACGCTATGATTATATTAGAAATAAATTTTGATTTACTATCTTGTATTGTTACATTAATTATGTTTACCTATAGTTAATACACATAATCGATCTATTTTATTTAAATAATGATATTGGTAAGGGACTTCGTGTCAACCTCCATTCATTGAGGTATACTTTGATTTATACATGACATTTCTTTATATGGTGTATAAAACCCTTTGACTTTTAATTTTATTAAAAAGGAATATTTTTCTATATGCAGCGTTTTACTAAATGAAAATAATAATGTGTCTTTTAAACATACGGGATGATAATGACCTTTCTGTCGTCGTGAACATTATTTGATATTTGGATTCCTTAACAAGATGTAATATTTTTAAAATGAAAGTAAATACAACATACCCTTTTTATGTATTTTTCTATTGAAAATGGTTTTGATAATTGATTGATTATATTAATATCTTGAACTGATATCTTGTGATTTCAATGTGTAAATGTTATATATCATTTCTACTTGTTCATGTGTTATGATTATCTTATGGTTTTTTGGAATTGATTATATATACGGGTGGTTCTGTGATAAAACTAGGGTGGGTGATCCTGAGATTTCTCCTTAATGCATTAGGTAACATGAAGTTGGTAAACATTAATATTTCTCCTAAGAGATTTAGGGAATATAATGTGATGGGTATTCTAAACATGACTCCCTATGTAGTTATGAAACCTAAAATGTAAGTATTATATAGATGAGACAAGCTAGCTTTATGATTTGTGATTACTATATGTTATTCATAAATAATATGATTTCATGAGATATGTTAAAGAGATTATGTTGTGTTTGTATTGATGGACTAATGTTTTCTTTATTTATTTTATAACACTGACTGAACTTTTTATGCTCATCCCATGTTTTTGAAATGTTTTTTATAGGGGTTAAGGAAGGGTAAGAGAAAGAAATTATTTAAGATGATTTATATCAAGAAAATAACTCTTTTTTTATTTAAGAAGTTTTACTTTTGTGAAAAAATTAGATAGAGTAGAAGTGTCTACTTTATAATCTTTTGAGATGTAATGTAATAGTTACATCCCAATTCTCTAAAACTCTAATCCTGAAAACATCCTCAAAGTGATTTCTTGACTTAACATAAGATTATGTAATGTTTAAGGATGGTTCTTTATATATAGTTTTCTCAATAATAAATCTTGTACTTAAACTAAAATCATGATGCATTTAGATAAAAGAATTACAATTAAATATGACCCACAAAACCTATTCATTTAATTAAAAGTTATGAATGGGAGTAACCCAAATTTCAAAATTTTTATAAATAAGATAAAGGCCATTTTTCATAAAAATTAAATTAAATTATTATAACTAAATAACTAGTAAAATCAATATGATCTTAAAAATGAATTTTTATAATGTTATATTTTTATTTGAAGAGATTATGACTATCAATATTAAATAATAATAAGATATATTAATAATATTAATATTAAATTAATAATTATTTAATAAGAAATAATAATAAATAATAGTTAACATTTTAAAAAATCTATTTTCTAAAATAAACATGGTTTCTACTATAATATGAAATTATATTTTAATTTTGAATTAAAAAAACATAGAATTTTAATTTTGAAAAAATTTAAATTATTTTCTATTTAATAATAATTTATCACTAAGTATAATTTTATTATTTTTCTAAAAATATTTATTTTTATGTGAATAGTAAATATGTATGAATTAGAAATAGGAAAACTTATTCTGATAAAAATTCTATATTTTCTAAGTGAATTTAAATTTTTTAAATTTCTATTGTTATCATCAAACCAATATTTTATATTTTATATTTTACGTCATATTTTACAAAAAAGAAATTATTTTCAAAACTTTATGCATTTAGTATTTTAAAACAAATTATAAATTTTTTAATTGAATCAGCTAAAATGGATATAGAAGTTGAACTAATTAGGTCCAAGTTATATAATAACAGCCATTTCATTTTTTATTATAATGAATAAATTCTCTGAGAAAAAACTTGTTATATTGTTGAAATACAAAATAGTAAAAATAATACAAATGAGTTAAAGTGACTAACATGTTAAAAAACAAATTCAGATTTGGATGTCTGGATCGACCTTAAATATTCTACACTCCATTATTTATCAATTTTTTATCAACCTTCCTAGTTAGTGACTTCTGATTATTGAACCTTTTCTGGGTATTTAAAAAAAATTATCCCTTTTCAAATATAAAAAGGCCACTCCTCTCTCAACACCCACTCACAACACAACCCACTATTTTCATACTAGAATCTACCCAAACCTCTTTAAAACACTATAATACACTTTAATTATGATTTTTTCTTAACATAATATTATTCCTCAATATTATGACCCCCATTACAAAGGAGATAATCCAAGTAGTGAGGTATACATTTCAAACTGGTCCCCCAACTTTTCTATTTATTTATGTGAATTTATTCAGTATAAAATTTCATTTAAAAATAAAAAAATTATAATATATATTTAATTATAATATTTTTATAATATTTTAATGATTTTCTAATGATTTACCACCTTTACCTTTTCTATTATGGAAAATGACATTGTCGTTTATATGTTGTGTGGACTACCACCTCTAAATCGCAGCATGTTTCATTTTCCATTACCACATAAAATGAATGGTAAAAATAGGAATAAAATAAATACATATGATATATATATGTCTTATTTAACTTCCAATAGTTTTAATCCTTTTTAGTTAATTCTTACACCTTTTTGGAAATGAAATTTCCATCCATGTGTACATACAGACTACCGCCTCCATGAAATGATCAATTCTATTATCCGTATGACCATCAAGGCTGGTATTATATTATATTTTATGATTATATAAAATATATATATATTTAATAATATATATCATTATTATGGTTTTTTATAATACAAAGACAATTTATTGTCATAAGGTAATTCATCGATATTAGTAAATACCAAGAAACTAGTTCGTCGCCATTTTCAACTTCACAAAAGATTACTAAAACTCTAATATAATGGAATTATAAAATTATTTGTATTTATTAAATATCACTTTTAATACCTTTAGTTGTTTTTAATTTATTATAATTGTGATAAAATGTAAGAACTTCACCTCTTTTACAAACCTACTCATAAATTGTCAGGATTATTAACACTTGAAGTATAAAATAGATTATATAAATCTAATACATGAGGGGAATTTTTATTATTGAAGAGTACATATGGAAATTTATATAAATAAAGTTCTAAAATATTTATTTAATATTATTCCCTTTGGGATATTTTGATTTCAAAAAACTTTCATATAAATCAATGGTAAATTTAAGGGAATTGGTAACTCAAACTCCTTTCTTAAATTTATACACTTTCTTATTGAAATTATTTATTCCAACACATTATATTTTGAATTATTTTCTCTATTTACTTCTATAAAAGATATTTATGGATCCGAATTAATTTCTATAAAATGTTTTCTATTAACTTATTATTTTGAAAAAAATGAGTCATTTTGAAAATAGGCTTGTTACTATGACTTTTACATTGATGAATATAAATTTTTTTCAAATATAACATTCCATGATATTGTATTAATTATATTATAATGATATATAATCTTTAGAGTTATTTATCTTGTTTAATCCTATATTTTATTTTATTATATGATTATTTTGTCGTATAATAAAAATTAATTATTGATATTATTTTTATTCCATTTGAATATTTTCTAAAACCCACTTTATTTTTATGACTTATTTATGAAATTTGAATGATTTCTATCTTTATACTTAAGAACCCAATTAATTTTCAATGGGTTAATTTAGATATAATGATGATTAATTTTATATATCACATGTATGTATGGATGATAATGGGTGGGATCCTATATCACCCTTTATTTCATTGGGTTATATTTATATATTAGGAGATAATTAGTAATTGACATAATGAGTTTTTTCACACATTCAAGGGAATGATTGAATTTATGAAATTTCAAAGTGTGGACTTTATGAATCTATTCAAATAGTTTTTTGAATAATGGGTTTTGTCACAATTGTTTTTCTATTATTTTGTTCATTCCACAATTTTATGTTATTTCTCAATTTAAGAAATATTTTAAAGATGCATTTTATTTCCAAGAAATTAAAATTTTTCTTCATTTATCATTATTTTTAATGTATTCCACATTTTTATTTAATGATCACTTCTTATGTAATTATTTATAATTATTTTGATCTATTTCATAACTTTAATGCTTCTTGAATGATCTTTTATAATCTTATGTTTCTCTAACATGTTTGATGATTATCATTTATAGTAGTATGTTCTTTTACTAAAATTTTTATTTTATTCCTCTTATTCTCCTTCATGTTATTGATCTAATCAGTCGTGATATTTTCCCCCGTATTGAGAATTTGATCTCACCCCTTTATTATGATTCTAATAATCATGTTAGTAATATGAATATATTATATAATATATCTATAAAAGGGCTCATAGGGGAGTTATTATAGAGAAATGTTTTCAATTGTTGTAAATTTAGATGTTTATTTAGCTAATATGGAATACACCAATCCTTTAAATCAATGGGTTGTGAGAATTTTCTGGAGATGTATTATCTAAATAATTAAATTGTTGGGTCGCATTAAAATTTTCATCTATAGAGTGGATGATAAATATACCATTGAACACTTATTTCTTATGAACCACTTGGATGGTGGTGATCAAATAATTTATCCCTTTAACTCCTGCAACATGAGGTTCCTAGAACTGATTTCCATTGTCACTCTAAAATTAATGAATAGTTCTACATAATTCATAGAAACTTCAAAAATTATGTAATGAAGTGTGGGTTGTGCATTGATTTTATCATTTTATTTATTTATTTCATTTCAATGACTCTTCATATTCCATTGGAATTTATTTTCCCAATAACCCTTGTAATTTCATGAAATTATAAAATAAGAACATTATATTCAATAGCATGTATGACACACAATACCAAGCATGTGAGGGAATATAATATCTTAAGACATTATAATATATTTATTATTTTAAATAAATTCAATCTATGATATATATTGAAATTAATGCGAAACTAAGTTAGATTGTGTCACACACAACAATGAGTTTCTTCGATACCTTACATTACACGCAAGACTGAGTTTTACATAACAACAATATGTTATTAAAATATTATTATTTAATATAATAATATATAAACCAGTCATTAAATTAGATTTCATAAATAGTATTAAAAATCTTATGATAATATATATATATATATAATCTAATAATTTTTTCTACATTCATCTAATATATTTTATAGTCATACGATAAGAGAAAAACCAATAGTATACACAAAAATCTATATTTTTATAATGGAAATTTTAAATCCTTTTATTGGATAACTTATATTAAATATAAATTTGGAACTTTTATAAATTTTATAAGTCAAAATAAAATTCATTTTTGAAATTGGAACATAAAAATTTTCACAGGGTGAATTTTTTGTTCTTCCAATGAAGTTTAATTTTTTGATGAATAGAGGCCAATATTGAATTTTAATTCAATATTTATCTTTCATATAATTTATTTGTAAGGATATATTATATTTTAAATTGGTTTTAAAGAAAAATTATATCAGTTATACATTAATTAATATTTTTTGGTCATTGGAATCAATATATCATAAAAATTGGATATATACACATCTT
This sequence comes from Viscum album, assembly GCA_963277665.1. NCBI lineage: Eukaryota > Viridiplantae > Streptophyta > Magnoliopsida > Santalales > Viscaceae > Viscum > Viscum album. Next base: position 1,473,290,223 of record OY728161.1, read on the forward strand.
AAACATTTTAATATTTTTACTTTTAAAACCCTCTTTGTTGTCCTGTCTATATGATTAAATTTAAATTAATTTCTACCACATATGTGATTATAATTTTGACAAATTGATTCAATATTTCTAATCACAATAATTTATAATTAATAATAGGTTCAACTTTGTTTTTGACAAAAAATATTTGTGAATGTGATTAAAATTAATTATAGTGATTAAGAGAAAGCTTTGGTTAAGAAAGAAATAAACCCTAAACTTAAGGTAAAAATGACATAGAAACATGTAAAAACACTCTTAGATATAAATATTTAGACCTTATACTCACTTGGATATAATATTACCCATTATTGGAGCCACATTACATTGGAAAAATTTTGGTTGAATTCCCTTTAAAAAATGTACAAGAATCTCACTCCTCATCCACTATAAAAATGCACTCACCCCTCCCACGTTATCACACCTCTCAAGAAACCTTGGATTGAAAAATATCTTCCCAAAGTCTTCCAAATATATGCCTCAATATCTTCTAAGTTTACCTCCCCTAATATAAGAATCCTCACCTAGGGATTAAATAAAACAGAGGAACCCCTTTTGTTAAATCCAAAAAGAGTTACCCGAATAAAAGGTAACATCCTTCCACCAAGCTATTTGTTTTATTTTCATTATATACCCCCTATACTCATCTTATTCCATTATTATATATTGACCTCAGTATCCTAAACATACTTATATGTTTTTATTATATGTTTTTTACCTACACTTACACACAATTCCATCTAATGGGTAACAAACATAACGTTTATGTGTATGGTGAATTGTCACCTCCCAAAACGATGTCATTCATTTTTTCTTTACCAGCTCTCATGGATGGGAATTATTATGGAAGCACTGTTTATATATGATATAAATTATATTTATAATTTCCTTATGCTTCAATAATTTTTATATAACACATACCCTTATGTTTACCATTTTCTATCAATAAAATAACATCGTTTGGGGTCGTGTGAAGTACTGCCTACTCAAAGCAATGTGATTCATTAAAAATATACATAAAATGTTTAAAGAATGATTTTTATTAAAATATGTGAAATATATGACATATAAATTATACTAGAATTATAATATACATATATATTATTAACTTTTCATTCTTTTAAATACAATAAGGAAATAAAAGTAGAATTCAAGCCTACGTACGATCTATCGTCTCCATGAACGGTGCATTTAATTTCATATATTCAAACATTATGGATTATTATAAATACATGTTTTCATAATATATATGATATTTATATAATTGTTTCAATTATAGATATAATGAAACCATAATAGTAAGAACAAGTAACAAGTCAAAACATAATTCAGAATGTAGGCAATTAAATCATGAAATAGTCAAAATAAGGAGAGATTAAAAACAAACGAGTAATAAGATATCATAAGAAGTTAATATATGACATTATAAATATTATTATGGTTTAGGTATAAGTTAGTGACATGTTTAAAACCATTTTATATTAAATTGATGGATGTTCACTAAAAAGAAAATGCTAGGTGAGAGATTCTTGCCTCACTTTTATTTCTATGTGGCATACACCATTATCACTACTTAATTATTTTTTGTGGTGTTTAAACAACCCCTATTTTATATTATATCCTGAACTATTTTATCATTATGGTATTTTTGATGATTAAATATCTTTCCTAATGACTTTTTTACTCCTTTATGTCTTGAAAATCACAAACACATTTTTTTAAGAAAAAATCGCTTTCTCTAAGAAACGTTTTCCTAAGGAATATTTCTATTCTCTAAGAATAGGTTTTGACCATATCTATGATCTTAAATGATTTGTCGAGTGTATTTAAAATGATGTTTAACCATTTTTTCATAATTCAAAATAAGTCAGATCCTTATCTAAACAAGAACCTTATAGTTTCTTAGATTCCATTTTCCCTATAATTGTTACTCTGATTTCTCCAAAAAAAAGGACTCCAAATTCATATGAAATCATACTCTAATTTTTTCTGAAATATGACTTTGGTTTCATTGGATATCAAACTCTGATTTCTTATAAAATCAAATGTCGATTTCTTCTAAAATCATACTATGATTTCTTCAGAAATCTTAATCTGATTCTCTGTTATTTTTTAATCTGATGGTCCATATTTCAATACTCCATTTTTCATTGTCTTAAGATTTTTATCCAATGTTTTTATTATATTTACTGAATATATTTAATGTTACATTTCATTTTAACATATCCTCAATGTTTTATTGTTTCTTAAGTTTGGTGATTTTTATTATAATTTATTATACAAAATGATGTCGTCCAATCTTTTTTAACTTAACTGCTTCATTAGTGCTAAATGTATAGGTCCATCCAAAATTCAAGGAAAATATGACCTCTGTATAAGGAAGTCAACCATTGGAAATATTCCTATAAATACCCATCCATTTGAATGAGATTAGTGCTGGATTTTCAAGAGAGTTGAACTCTTGAATAAAGTGATACTATGTGAGATCTTTGCTCAAATTTTTCTTTCTGTGAACGATATAATCATCTAGTTCAACCATGAACAACATGCTAAACCTTACTAGTGATAATTTGATTTTTGTTGTTATCAATCGAGGGATTCTAGGGATAGGAAGATAGAGGTACTTATCACCTTAGTGATTGAGGGCTTATCGAGATAGAAAGAAAGATATCGATATTTGTATCGAGGTCTTACCCTATTGTGGGTAAGACATACTTTAGTGAATGTATAAGTTAATGGATATTTATCCATGGTTTTTGTATACCTTTATAATTAGGTTAAAATATTTCTTATAATTTTCCTATTTTGTAACAATGTTTAATTCCGCTGAATTTTGTTAATGTTAGGAAATGTAACTTTCTTATAATTTCTTATACTTGAATACTCTGATATAAATAATGTACTATACGGTTTAAGGTATAATATTTCTCTAAGTAAAAATATATTAATTTTCTTTATCATATCCATTTTATTTGATCCTAATAATGTTAGTGTCTTAGTTAGGAACTAAATAGGGCTTGTGAATTTATTTTTTTTAACCTGGTTAAACATATCATTTAATAATGATAAAAATGAACGTTTTTAAACCTATAGTTCACCCCACCTCTTGTTATTTATAAATCTACCAATAAATTTTGATCCTTAAATTGGTATTAGTGCAGGTCTCTAAAATACATATACTTTAATATAATTTTTCTTGCTCAACTTTTCTTTCTTATCTTTACTTGTATAAGTTGTTTTTCTTAAATGTTTTCCTTATAAAATCTTTGTTTATAATCATTAACTATTATTATTTTTTTGAGGAAAAGCTATTTTTTATTTTTTTATAGAATGGAAGGAATTAAAGTTGGATAAATATACAACATAAACCCTACCAAACCACTAATTTTGATAGAAATTAATATGAATACTGGAGAGATATGATGAAGACTTTAATTATCAATACTAGTGTGGATAATTTTTTTATTTTAATTGGAGACTACAAGATTCTATAAAAGGAAATAAGAAAATTCACCAATCAAGAAAATCAAGAGTATCTTCTTAACATCAAGGTACACAATAATTTATTATGTTCAATGAATAAAAATATCAATAGCCATATCTCATCATGTGAAGTTGCTAATAGTATTTGGAAGAAATTAGAAGTTACACATTTTGGCACATCTACGGTTGCTAAAACAAGAAGATATATGCTTATAGGTGAATACCATGGTTTTTTGTTTCCTTATGGAGAACCTATATGCAAAGTTCAAAAAAGGTATATAACTGTTGACAACATCCTTCAGTCTATGGGTGAGAAAGGACTTGATGATGGGATTCTTATGTATAAGATAATATATATTATACCCAGTGAGTGGGAATCCAAAAGATAAATGATTTATGAGAATGGAAAAGGTTTAAACATCACTCTTGATGAGTTATTTGGGACACTTTTACTGCATGAAACTATAATGAAGAGAGATGCGGAGATCAATAAGAAAAAGAATGGTAATAGTAGTGTTTCTTTTACTACAACATCAAATAATATGATAGCCAAGACTCTTAAAAGAGTTACTAGATCAAAATCTAAGAAATATACAGTAATATCTAAATCATGTGATATTGATCATTCTGAGAATAAACATTCAAAAACTTTCTTAAAGAATGAATAGGATTTTGGGAAATAAAGATGTCTGATATAGATACAATAATAAAGATAGAATGAATAAGAATGTTTCAGAATTAAAATATTATTAATGCAAGAAGGAAGATCATATCAAGTCAAATTGTCATATGCTCAAAGAAAAATAAAGGATAGAAATTAAAAAAGAAACAAGAAGAATTACTACAAGCTTAAGTCTAATAAAGTACTAAAAGATAATGACACCTGGAGTGCTAGTGTTGGAGACTCTTCTAATGAATCTTCGGATAGTGAACTTTTTGGACAGAAGAATATTGGTCTCATAGCCCTATTTCCTTTTTAAAATCAATGTTTCCTGTAAAAGGTAAACACTACTAAATATTTAACCAGTATTTCTTTAAATATAAATTTCCCTAATGAGAAGTATTATTAATCCTTAAATGAAGATGTTCATCATCAAAATATAATAATTTATATTCTTTTAAAGAAGTATCTATGTTTGAAATTTTTTTTGAGAATGAATATAAAAAAGACCAATAAAGAAAATTGATAAGGAAAATTCTAGAATTTCTAATTTAAACAAAAGAGTTATCATATATTTCAAAATATCTTAATTAGAAAATTCTTGATTTTGAAAAAGTTTCTTACACCTTGAGGAAGTAAATTCTGAGAAGGATAAACTTTCTAAGGATCCTGAAAATATTATTTCTATGAAAAAAATTAGATACAAACGCAAATTCTAAGAATAAGAGCTATGAGGATGAGAATTTTTTCATAAGACTAAAATATGAAATATTTTCCTTAAATAATTTTTTTTCGAAATTTAATTCTAGAAGAAAATAATTTGATAAAATTTATTCACAACTTAATCTTTTAAGGAATAGTTCTGGGTTTGGTTATTCTCACTAAAAAACAATTTTTAGTCACAATTATTTTGTACCTCAAGTTCCCCTTTTTTGCACTATGTGTCAAAGTGGTGGAAATTAGTTGAAAATTTGTTCTTTATTCAAAATAAAATACTTATGCTTTTATAAATCATAATTTTCTAAACAAATATGGATACCTAGGATTTTACTTTCTAATAATTTCTGATCCAAACAAGTTTGGATTCCGAATGTCTAATTATTTATTTTTCAGGATAGGAAAGTACAAAAAAAACAATATATGGTACAAGGATTATGGATGTTCCCATCACATAACTGGTAACCAAAACTTTTTAGAAAATATTATTAAGTTTAAAGGTCGAAAATAAACTTTTGAAGATAATGTTAAAGGAGAAATTTATGGTATAGGTAACATTTTTCTTCTTGGAAAATCTTTAATTTCAAATGTTTTATTTGTTAAAGTTATTAAGAACAACCTTATATGAAAAATCCAATTATTTGATAGAGATTATATTGTGAATTTAGGGGATGATAAATGTCTAGTACATAATTCCAAGGAAAAGTTTATTTTCTCTTCCCATATGCATGAGAATGTTTAAACACTTAACTTATAAGACCTTAGGATTCAACACATATCTTTCCTTAGTGCAATGTAAGATCAATATAGGTTATGGAATAGAATACATGGGAACTGTAAACATAGGATCTTATATAAAATCTCAAAAAAATACTTGTTAAGGATCTACCAGATCATAGATTTGATTCTGTAAAATTTTTTGATCTTTTTCAATATGGAAAGCAACATAATTCAAGATTTAAATCAATTATTGAAGTCTCAACTTATGATGCATTACAACTAGTTCATATGGATCTTTTCGATCCAACGCGAACTAGAAGTATTTGAGGAAAATACTATGTAATTATTTTAGTTGATGATTGTACTTGATTTACATGGGTCTATTTTCTAGCAAATAAATATCAATCCTTTTCTTATTTAAAATATTTTTCAAAAAAATTTGAAAATTAAAAAAAACATTTCATTGATAACTGTTCATAGTGATTATGGGGGAGAATTTTTAAATTCATATTTTGAAACATTTTTTAGTAAGAAATGAATTAATCATAACTTCTCATCTCCATGAACTCCTCAAAAAAAATTGTGATATTGAAATAAGAAATCATATTATTCAAGTGATAACAAGAACCATGTCGAGTGAATATTATATTAATAAACACTTGTGGGATGAAGATGCATGTACTACTTACTATATGTAAATTGAATTTTAATTAGACCTTTTCTTTATAAAACACCTTGTGAGTTATGGACTGGAAGAAAACCTAATGTTTCATAATTCAATGTATTTGGATGCGAAGTATTCATCTTGAATACTAAGGATAACTAACATAAATTCACACCCAAATCCGATGAAGGATTTTTATTAGGATATTCCAATTTTTTAAGGCTTCTAGAGTCTTTAACAAAAAATCGTGTACTGATGAAGAAATAGTATATGTTAAATTTGATGAAAATTATCCTTTTATTTTTAAACAACCCTACCCAACATATTCAGATGTGTTTTCAAAAACTGATTATCAACTTTTGAGGTAATATTCTTATAATAAAAAAAATACGCAAGAAAATGTTTCAAAAGTATTTAACCCAAAATATTTTATACCATATGTTGATGAACATGTTTTACAAAACCCGAATCAGTTTTTTCTTAAAATTAATCCAAGTGATGGTATCATTGGTGATGTAAATCAACTTGTTCAGACTATAAGTTATTTAAGAAATGAAGTATAGAATTTATCATTTCTTTACCAATTAAAACCTCAAATTACTAATGAAGATTTAGGTGATGATCATTGGATTAATGCAATGAATGATGAACTAGATGAATTTTAAAAGAACGAAGTCTAGACCTTAGTTGAAATACCTATGAAAACTTCTGTAATTGGAGTAAAGTGGGTATTCATAAATAAATTTTATGGAAATGTAATCATTGTAATAAATAAAGAAAAATTAGTGTCAAAAAACTATAATCAACAAGAAGGAAAGACTATAAAAAAACCTATGCTCCAATAGCTAGACTTGAATCTATTTGTATTCTACTAGGCTTTGTAGAATTTTTCAATTTGAAACATTTTCAAATGGATGTAAAGTGTGCTTTCTTTAATGGATTTGTTCAAGAGGAAGTTTATATTAAACAAAATCCTAGTTTTTAAGACACAGAACATCCTGAATATGTTTAATAACTTACCAAAGCATTACTTGGACTTAAACAATCCCATATAGCTTGGTATGATAGAAATACATGATTTTTGTTACAAAACAATTATGATAAGAGAACAGATGATACAACAATTTTTATGAATAAAGATAAGAAAAATGTATTCATTGTTTATGTTTATGTTGATGACATTATTTTTGGATCAACTTAACAGTCCTTAAATCTTTATTTGAAAATCTTATAAAATTTGAGTTTGAAATGAGTGTGATGAGTGAGTTAACATTTTTTCTTGGTTTTAAAAATTCAAAAAAAACCCTAAGGTACTTTTATATATTAGAATAATTATATTAAATATCTTTTTAAGAAGTATGTATATGACATCACTAAAAGTATAAGTACTCCAATTGGTACCTTAAACACTCTTGATCTTGATGGAGCTGGAAAACTAGTAGATCAAACATCTTTTAGAGGTATGATAATAAGCCTATTTTAATTAATATCTAGTCATCCAGACATAATGTTTTTAGTATTATTATGTTCATGATATCAATATAATCCAAAATAGTTCCTTTGAAAATCATTGAAAAGAATTTTTCTCTATTTAAAGAGAACCATGGATTTAGAACTTTTCTATTCTTATAGAAATGATTTTTTATTAAACATTTTTCAGATGCTGACTTCAGTTGATGTAGAATGGATAGGAAAATTACATATAAAACATTAAATTTCATATGAGATTCATTAGTTTATTTGTCATGAATGAAACAACACTCAGTATCACTTTCCACTACTGAAGATGAATATGTAGTGTCTGGAATTTGTTGTGCCCAAGTGTTATGGATGAAACACACACTCATAGATTATGGATTGAGTTTTACCAGAACACATATAATGTCTAATAATACTTGTTCTATTTCCATAATAAAATACCATACATATCACTCTCATGTAAAGAACATAGACATTAGGGATCACTTTCTTAGGGATCACACACTTAAATGAGATATCCATTTTCAATTTATCGAAATAAAATATCAAATTACTGACATATTTACAAAATTTTTACCCTTTTATAGATTAGAATACATTAAAAAAAGTTAGGAAAGATAATTATAAAGTAATAATCCATGTAATTTTTTTTTTTGAAACTATCTCCTAGAATTAAGATACTCCATTTCATAGGGGAAGTACATATGTCCATTCTTTCATGTTTCCTTTTCCCAAAAAAATCCATAACCTAAAATTTTTTAGAACCCAAAAATTTTTATTTACCTAACTAAGATTTTTGGAATATAATTTTTATAAGAGGACCCTTATCAATATTGACAAATATTTTTGAGAATTTTGAAATGTATGTTTTCCTTACTTGTATCATCGTAATTTAATTTTTTGCTTTTGGTATTTTTCAATCGTGTTTTAAGAAAATATTATCTGATTCACTTTCCTTAAATCTAATTTTTTCTTAAAACCTCAAAATATCAAGATCTACAAATTCTTCTCTAACATTGATATCATCTATTTGATCAGATCAAGTAAACCTCAACTATTGGATTAAACTGGTAATATGAACTATCACCGTGAATCCTATTTAAAGGTCCCACTATTCTCATCCCACATCAGTTATTTCTAAGTTTTTATTCCAAAGCCCTATCGCCCTACAAATTTTATATTCATTTTTTCCATTTACCTTAAAATCTGAATGTCTCATGATGTTTCCTCATCGACTCTGATGGCCTCCAACAAGGAATCGAAGGATGGGATAATCTTCAGGGAATGTTTCGTGGATCCAAATTTCATTTCCAAGTATAACCCTCTAATTTCAAAAATCATAAAAAATAATGTATGTGAAATTATCTATGTATCTAAATAGAAGAATCATGGTCTGGTATATGTTGATCTTATTATAGAATTTTATGATATAGTTCATTTTTATGAACAAGGAGGAAATTAAATGTTTTCATTCAAGAGTTATGGAAAGACTTATTCTTTGTCTCTCATGAATGATGAATGTATCTTGTATATACCTTATGAAGGTGAAGAAATATTTTTCTCACACATATTTCCAAGTAAAGAAGGTTATTTTGAGAAGGTAAGGTTGTTGAGTCCCTTGGTCTTAAAGAAGTTAAGACATTGAAGATCACTCATCTTTCAACAAAACATAGATTGGTAGCCCTCTGGATGCAAGGACATAAAATTTTAAGAAAGGGAGACAAGGATTTTTTAAATAAATATGATTTCATTATCATGGATTTATTAGTGAATATAAAGAATATAAATCTAATAAAGTACATTATTTTTACTATCAGCAACATTAAGAATTGAACAATCAAGTCTCATATCATGATGTACCCTGCGATCTTGTCCTAGATCACTATTTTTCGATTAGAATATTTCAAAATACCTAATAAATAAAAGGATAAAACCTTAAAGATAATGTATTTAAGTGATAATTAGTTGAGAATTATGAAGATTGGATTTAGTGTTAAGTCAAGAGAATTATTTGAACTTCCTGATAAGGATGATCAAGCTGTCAGTTAGAAGGGATTATTTGGAGAATGCTCCAAGTCAACCCTAAGAAAAAGAAAAACCAAAAAGGCCAAAACAAAGGAAAAAAGAACCATCTATTGAACCAGTATATGCTCCACCAAAGGCCAAGAAGAAAAAAATGTTTTCTGATGAATTTATTATCAAATGGAGAGAGATGAAAAAGAATAAGAATAAAGGTTATGTGGTTTTTTTATTAGATCATGTTGAGTCTAAGGCCTTAAAATCCAAGGAGATGAAGAGATTTAGAAAAAAGATAAAGAGAATATGTTGATGAAGAAAAATTCGGAATATGAAATTATCCAATACTTTTTAAGAGATGCCCAGAAGGCATCTAAACAAGTCGAGGTTCTAGAATCATTCTTGTAAGAACCCGTTCCAACCGAGACTCCAGAACCAGTTATGGGAAATAAATATATTTCTATATTGGAACCCATAGTTGAAGAAGAATAAGTTCAGTAAGAAGGAGAGGAGGAGGAGTATGAGGAGGATAGTGATGATTTCATAAGAATGGTTGAATAATATTAAGTGAAGGATAGACCTTATGACAAGATATATATAAAAATATCATAAGCATAATCAACCGAGGTTTTTTTAAAAGGATAATGTTTTCCAAAAGATAATGATACTCAGGATGATGTAAACAAAGTCTCTTCAGATGATTAAAGAAGTAATGATGATATTTTTCAATAAGTTTATGAAAAAAATACTAGTAATTAAATTGATAACAAAGAGGCTGATAAATAATTTTATGGTGATGATGATAAAATTTTTCAGGTTTCTGGTAGTGAGCATAAATCTCAGAATGTTGAAAATGAAATCTCTAAGGTTAGAAAAGATAGGAAATTTGATGTTGATTATCCAAAGAAATTTGTTGTTGCAAAAGTTAAAAAGGATGTTTTTGTAACATCAATGAAAAAAGAAGTTGAGTGAGATAAAGTTCCTTCACCAACAAAGGAATCTGTCTCAAAGTCTTCATCTTCCTTAAGACATGATTTTGTGGTTCATTCCTTGATGAATCTTATGACTTCCATTCCTTTCATTCCAAGAATTGATTCTATATGTTAACTAATTCAAGAATCAATAAATTGTATGTCATATTCAATAATAACTCTTATAGAAAATTTTATCAAAATTGAAGTTGGGTTTATGATTTTTTAGATCAGTTATGATGCCAATAGAAGATCTTGAAAATAGATACCAAAGTGGTCAAAGATATTTATTTTTGATCTTAAAATCCTTGATGATTTCACTAATTTAGTCAAATATATATTTGATAAGTCTAATTAAAGGATAAATAACCTTTCAACAAGTATTTTAGAGAAAATGAATCAAGAGAAAGATATTCGTCAACATAAATATATATATCTAATGGGAAACTAAATTCAATTTCTCATAATATGAAAAGGTCAATAGAAATTGGGGAATAGATGGATAAAAAACTCAATGATCTGGAAGAAGTGATAAAAGGAAAAATTATTAAGTCTTAGGAATAGAGAATCAAATATCTCGAAAGGAAAAATTAGGATATGGAATCATTGATCAAGATGTTTGAAGATGATCCTAAATAGTTGAAGAAGTTGAAATCTACCTTAAAAAAGCTAATTCCAAAGAAGAAAAGGAATGATGAATAATATTTTCAAACCCAATATTTTTTCATAAAAACATTTTTAACTTAATGAAATTTTTTATCATTCCATTGTTTTGTTTTGTATATTCCAAACCTTTTGTGTATAATTTGTTTTCCCACTATTACTTTTTGTAAATCACAATGGGGGAGAAAATAATGATCAAAAAGAATGTTAATTTAATGGATGATAATATATAAGTAAGGGGGTATTACATAAAATAGAAATTATTAAGTAAGTAAGAGTTATTTCTCTGTGAAATTCAAGAATAAGATCCTTATGGATTTCATAACCTATGGGGGAGTTAGTCATATTCACCATGAGTTGTAAACAAAAAGAGAGATAAGTATTTATTTTTAATCATAAAAATAAAAACCATAGTTTTTATTTTAAGAACCCGGATCTTATTTTCAAGTAAACTTTTCCTTTTTCTAAAGTTTTTGAGAAAAATGAACTTTCTATAAATTTCTGAAGTACATGCCGTGTACTTTATGAGTACACGTCGTGTACTCTTTTCCCGCTGAAGTCATGTAATGGCAGTGTCCGGGCCACACACACGGTGTATAAGGGTGACATAGAGGCAGATTTTGGCGGAGTAAGGAAAGTACCTAGTACACGTCGTGTACTCTAAAAGTAAATGTCGTGTACTTTCTTTTTTTCATTAAACAGACCAGGGTCGCGCCTGACGCACAGAAGCATCTTCTTCTCCAGGTTTTTTTCATCCGAGAGTGACCGTATAGCCAAATCTTCTCTGATCCATCGTGCCTCCATCCGACCTCCGTTCCAGCCACCGTTGATTGCGTTGGAAGTGCAGCGGTGAGTTCTCCATTCTTCTTTATCCTTGTTTCATGATTTCTCCTCGTTTTCATGTTATCATAGGTTGAGTGTTTTGTGATTTTTCTCAGATCTACATCGTTCTAAGGGAAATTTGTCATCGTGGTTTACATATATCGATCTACTAGGATTGAGGTAGGTGGTATATTTCCTTGCGTTGAATGTCTTTGAGTTTTTAGTGCAAAAGTGTCGGATATCCATGTATCGGGTATCTCGGGTTAGAGTTTTGATCATGTTTTGTTATCTGCCTTAGATTTCTTGTATGATTGAGGTTATCATATGATTAAAAATTGCTTGTTAGCATGTTCGAGGATCACCCCATGGGTGTTTCCCCTTGTTTTGGCTGTTGATTGCCATTTGGCATGGTTTGCTTGTGAGGCAACCCTTTTAGCACATTTCTAGTATACCCGTTGAGTTGATTGCATGTATTGCCTGCTATTTATATGCTTTTGGATTCATTGTAGCTATTATCCAAGTAGTTTTTGAACTTACTTAGGCTGCTAATAGTCGATTACGCACGACTAAACTACTCTGGGCTAAGTGAACCTGGTGTGGTAGACTAAAGGAGGAATTGACGATTAGGGCTTCCCTAGAGAGTCTGTTATAATTCGTATCGATCGCAGGACCTATGGTAATGGGATTTTGTGCTTCCTCATAGTGTCCTTAGTTACATAATGAGACTATAGAGGGAATTAGACGTAAGTTCTTCCTTAGAGAGTTTATATCGTCCGTTGCAATACCACAGGGGAATTGACGGTGAGAGCTACCTAGAGTGATTGTGCCTTTGTACGTCTACTTGACTAGAGGGGTTTGATAGTAGGATCCACCCAGAGAGTCATTGATTTATTTTTTGGTTGGTTGTGATGAGTCCACCAAGCCAAAAAAAAGCTTGGGTTTGTGTTTCTTGCTGTTTAGGTAGACTATTGAGTTTCCTGTTGTGATTATTTGCTTGCATTGGGAGTATAGAGATATTTCTAGGTTCCATGGTTGATAGCTAAATGATTGTACTGAACTAATAAATAACTGTGAATGGAGTTGGTAGGAATGCTTACATTAGTGTACATCTGCTTCTCTGATACATTTACTTCTTTTACTTTTGCTATATTACTCACTGTCTGTAGGGAACGGATCTCATGGTGATTTCCTACTGGGATTAGTCTCACACCCTATTTGGGTATTGCTTTTCGGCCCAAATAGGTTATATGGTTGCAGTTGTGGACAGGGATTTTGGCCTTTCTACTTCGGGTACATGATTGCTGGTTTGAGCTTGAGAGTATAGGACTGAGCTTAGGCTTGCGATGCTGCTGGAGTTGCTATTTACTTCCGTACTTCGTTTTCAGTTGTATTTCAGCACGTTGTTCTATTTGCTGGTTTCCTTAGATACTTGTACTTGCTGCATCATTATCATTATCATTATCATTATGTGTTCATTGCTTCCGCTGTTTAGTTTTAGTGTTGTATGTTGTTTAATGCTTCCACTATTGACTATTGTTTCCTTGCCTTTTATACCTTACCAAATGAGGGCATAGTTTCCCCAATAACTTAGCAAGGCCCTCGCTGCTATTCGGCAGCCTCTGGCATTTTTGGAAATGCGCTTGAGGTCATGTGGCGAACCGGGTATGGGGCACCAGTGCATGGTCTCCAGATTTGGTTCGTTTCATTTATATTATTTTATGAAAATTTGTTTGTGATTTCCAAAAATAGGGATATTTTTTGGTCAATAAGTTTCCTTATGAATTTTCCATTCTTTATGTTTTGAAAATCATAAACACATTTTCTTAAGTTAATTTCTCTTTATCTAAGAAACATTTTTTAAGGAATATTCTCTTTCTCTAAGAATAGTTTTTTGAATTCACCTATGATATTCAATGCTTTATCTAGTGTTTTCTCAATCCAAGTTTAACCATTATTACTTAAGTCAAAAAAACCAAATCCTTCTCTAATCTAGAACCTTATAGTTTCTTAGAATCTGATTTCCCCAGAATTGTGACTCTGATTTCTCCAGAAATCTGACTCCAATTTCTCCTGAAATCAGACACTGATATCTCCTAAAATTAGACTCGTATTTCTCCTTATATAAAACTCTGATTTCTCATAAAATCAGACTATTATTTATTCTGAAATCAGACTTTGATTTCATTTGAAATAAGACTCTGATTTATTGTGAAATAAGACTTCGATTTCTTCTGAAATCATACTCCTAATTCATCTGAAATCAGATTATGATTCTCTATTGTTATAGAATCTAATTGTCAATATTTATATACTCTATTTTTTATTATCTTAAGAATCAGATAAAATGTTTTTCTTATAGTCACTGAATCACCTTAATGTAACATTTCATTTTAATGGATCCCATATTTTCTAAGGTTTCTTAAGTTTAGTAATATTTATCATAATTTGTCATAAAAAAGGATTTCGTCCAATGTGTTTTATCATAACCATTTCTCGAGTGCCACATGTATAGGTTCCTCTAAAATTCAAGGAAAAATATGACCTTTGGAGGAGGAAGTTGACTGTTGGAATCCATGACTATAAATACCCAGCCATTTGAACAAGATCAGTGTTGAATTATTGAGAGATCTGAACTCGGGAATGAAGTGATACTCTGTGAGATCTCCACTCAAATCTACCTTGGGTGAATTATCTGAACATATTGATCATCCATGAACAAATTGTTCAACCTTCCTAGTGAAAATATGATTGTTTCTATTATCAATCGAGGGCTTTCATAGATATGAAGACAAAGGTATCGATCCCCTAAGAAAGTGAGGGCTTGCAGGGATAGCAAGACAGATACCGATCTTCGTATCGAGGTATTAACTAGATGTGGTTGAGATATAATTTCTTGAATACTTAAATCAAGGGACCATTATCCAAGGTTTTTGGATACCCCATCTCTTTGGGTTAACATATTTATTATACTAGTCCTCTTTTGTTACTAGTTTTAATTCAACTGTATTTTTTTAAATTTGATAAGTGAACTTTCTTACACATTTTTATACATGTATACTCTGATATAAATTAGATTTTATAAACTTTAAGGTATAATATTTCCTTAGGTAAACTTGTCTTAAGTTTCTTTATTGGATCTATATTTTTGGATCATAATCATGTTAGTGTCTTTGTTAAGAACTAAAGAGGGATTATGAATTTATCTTGTTTAAATTTGTTAAGCATATATTATCTTAAGGATAAAAAATGAAATTTTTTAAGCATACAATTCACACCCCACATATAATTTCCCTGATCCATATGCCACTAAACCAACGCTCTGATCCGGGTGGTTACATGACCTTAAGTGTGCCTTCCCATATGCCAAACATTTCCTACTAGCAGCGGGGGTCCAAATAGGCAATTGGGAAGATGATACCTATTTTTTATCAGAGTAAGACACAACATAAGATAAAAAATAGAGTAATAATAACCAATAATACAAGATCATTCATAAACAAACATTATCAAATGGGATACTACCAAATCCCATAGTAAATATGCCATGTTTTTCAACAAGTGAAAAGTGAACAAAACCCATAATAAAGAAAAACTAAAAAATACCCAAAATGGCCCGACACCATGTTCGGGTACTTCTCCACATACACACATTCTAATCCAACTATCTAGTAAGAACTCTTGCCCTTTTCTTGACCTTTAAT
Organism: Viscum album; assembly: GCA_963277665.1. Taxonomy (NCBI): domain Eukaryota; kingdom Viridiplantae; phylum Streptophyta; class Magnoliopsida; order Santalales; family Viscaceae; genus Viscum; species Viscum album. Next base: position 1,473,306,147 of record OY728161.1, read on the forward strand.
CAAGAAGTGTATTCAGTTACCCCACGGCGGCCTGAGCATGGTGTGAGTACAACCCAGTAGGCCACCACCAATGGTGCCAACAAAATATCCGGTATAAACAATCATGCATTAAAAAAGAAAAATTAATGATAAATGACAAATAAAATATTAAGTTATCTTATCCAGTTTAGGTTCACTACCAATATTTATTACCACTTCCATAATTTACCATATCATCCAATTTCCCATTACATACCATTTCTAACACATTTATCATGGGTTCTTCACACAACATGTCAAACAAGCTCAATGTGCACAATCACAAACATGAGTAAAACACATTGTTGTCCAATCTCACTAGGAACAACTTCCTCATGTCAACCATAACCTCACCTCGAGGCATCAGTTGAGGTGGATGCCAACCATGTCCTCACGAAGAAGCATTAGTCTGGGTGGATTCAGTCGATATAGAAACAGAGCATCAGTCTTATCCCTACATCATGCATTAGGGGAGGAGTTTCGAGCCTCAATCCAACTCGACCTGTGGGTATAGAACCTTAGTCAATAACCCACACTACCAATGTATGTTAACATTCTATATATATATGTTTCCATTAACCATTCAAACAACATCACAACAATTTCCCAAGGAAACCATAAACCATAGAATAACATGGGAGTTAACACTGTGCCATAACCCATTAACATATTTACCACATTTAAAATTATTTAGTCATTTAGCCCAATTATATTTTTTTATGCTTACCTCACTAAGCATTCATTCACCATGCCTAACTCCCTAGGCTTGTTCATTATGCCTAACTCACTAGGTTTCATTACTATGCTCATAACCCATTGATTTATGGTCTTTAGTCACTTACACATATTAACCCAACATACCTTAGGTTATAACCAAGATTTGGTGCACCGCTTATCTTCTAAAACTACACTAAAAGTTACCACAACATGTTTATCAAGGGATCTAGATGATTACACAAAAATCACACTTATTCGTTCCAAAACCCAAGGTTCAGGAGAGTCGGAACATCCCACGGTGGCCCTAGATTAGTGTCATTACCATCAACACATCCCATGTAGATCGTGAGGGTCCCCATTAACCTTTTTATTAACCATTTTATAAAAACATTCCATGGGTGATCAAAACATACCAAGAGACACCCAAGAACAAAACCACACATCAAAAAATCCTCAAATAAACCATGGGATATAACTTGTATACTAGATACCTCAATACCTTGGGTGAATGCACTCTTAATCAAGCCCTTAGATTCCACTTCAACTAACATTTGAAACTTCAACCTAAAACTCACCCAAGGAGTAGGGTTTTAGAGTTTCAGAAAGAGAGTATAAGAAGATACAAACCCTAAACTCAAAGGAGAGGCAAGGATGGGATTAGCCTTACCCAGAGCTTTGATCTGCAACCAATGGCAACAAAAATTACTCAAAATTGAGGGAGATTGATCTCTTGGAGCTCCTGAAAGATTTTCTTCGTATTTATGGTGGAGAGAGGTGAAATGGGAGAAATTCTCGAGTTTGGGTTAAAAATCCCATAGTTGGAAAACTGTAATTTTTTATTAGTTTCTAGGACGCGAGGTTTACCCGCATGCTTTTCCAACCCGTTCACTAACCTTGAAAAAGCCACTATCCAAAAACACACATCCAGCACGGTTTTTTTGGTTGTCCGAACCGTTAGCACTAACCGTGCGCAGACCGTGCGGCCTACCCAAAAAACCCCTTTTTCCCCACTTTTCCAAGATCCAGGATCTTGCAACCTCCCCAACTTATAATGGCTCATCCTCAAGCCGAGCTCCCAAGCTCCATTAAACATCGAAGGAAAATATATCGGGCCAGTGAGCCTACATATCTGATCCCCAGTCACTAGTTTCTTCCTAAAAATTTTCATACTCCCATAGTACTCAAATCAATGGAACAACCTTTCCCTACAAGACTTTCTCACTAAGATCTGGGACACGAATTGGATGCTCTCAAAAGGAAGCATCAGCATCAAGCACAACATCCTCCACATCCACCACATGACTCAGTTCAGGGTGATATTGTCGAAGTTGTGACATATTAAGGGCATAATGCATCCATCTATACACTTTTGGAAGAGCAAACCTGTATTCCACTAGAATGATCCTCTCCACAATCTCAAACGGGCCCACATACATGGGTGTCAACTTTCCCTGCTTCTGAATCCGTCGGTGACCCAACCTTGGCGACACCAGAAGAAACACACTGTCACCCACCTCGAACTCAAGTGGTCTACGTCTCTAATTTGCATGTGACTTTTGTCTAATTTGTGTCATTTCTATCCATTTCTGAATCAACTAAACCTCCACTGATGTCTCCTACATGGGAATCGTTCCCAACAGCTTGGTTTCACCGGCCTCCAACCAACCCAATGGAGATCTACACGGCCTCCCATAGAGAGCCTCAAACGGTGCCATCTGAACCGTGGATTGAAAACTATTTTTGTAGGAAAATTCAATAAGTGACAAGTGATTTTCCTAGGAACAACCAAAATCTGAGACACAAGACCTCAACATGGCTTTTAACACTTGGATTTTACACTCCCAAATCTCGTCCGTCTGCGAGTGGAAAGTCGTTCTCAAGCCCACCTATGTACCCAGTGCCTTCTTCAACCCCTTCAAAAACTGAGATGTGAAAAATGTATCATGATCTGAAACTATAGTTCGTGGTACACCATGAAACTTTACTATTTCCCAAACATACAACTTACCCAACTGAACAACTGTATAAGTCTCCTGAATCGGTAAGAAATTAGCCACTTTAATTAGCCGATCCAAAACCACCCAGATTGCATCTATAACAACCCAATATTTTAATGAGAGTTATTGTTTTTAATTTCATTGATGTCTTGTGTTGTATGCTACACCAAGATTACCTTGCGCTATACGCAACACCGTATTGGCTTGAAGTATACGTAACACTATTCTTGGATCATGTTACACACAATTTTGATAGTAGTTATTCTACGCAACATTGAGTGTGTGTATATATATATATTCAATTTATAAATGAAATATGGTTGGATTCTGTTATACGAAACAACAAAGGAGTTTTTCAAAACACGCATCCCTGACTTGGCTTTCATTACACGCAATCGCGGCCTTCCTCGATAGCGTGTGTTGTACGCAATATCAGGTTTCACTAAACGATATATTGTTATAATATTATTATGGACAAGACGTTATGAATAGTATTAACTACATTTTGAATTTTATAAAAATATTATTCATCTTACATATTTTCTACAACATGGTATGAGAACAAAATAAATTTTTCAGTAAAATAAGTATTTTTCAAAAAATGCAGTTTTGCCGCCTTTTGATGGCACACCCACATTAAATATAGTTTTTGACATGTTTATAAGTTAAATTTGAAAAAATAAAATTATTCCATGGAATCAGGATATAAAAATTTAATTTTTATAAATTTTTTATATTATTCTGATAACTTTCATATTTTGATGAATAGTAAAAACACGCTATATTTTAATTAAAAACAACTTTTTTCATCGCAATAATTTATATGGATAGATTATCGTTTTAATTGGTTTTAAAGTTTAATTAGAATATATTTTTACCATTTAATCCAATGTTGGTCATTGAATTTAATTTCACTTTGAAATTGGACATAAACAAGTAATGATCTTTTGATAGTTATTGTTTCTTAAAAACACGCTATTTGTTTTGACAACGTGAATTGCTTTTAAAATTAATTAATTCCACTTCTATGTTTTGAATTTGGAAAAATAGACATCATTTTTGAATTAGGAATATAAAATATAGCTTAGGCTGAATTTTTGGTGTTTTTCTGAAAAACTTCAATTTTTGATGAATAGTTAAAACACTGAGTTTTTTGGTTAAAACCGACTTTTTTTTTAAATAACCATTTATTTGATTTAAATTTATTTTACGTCAAAATAGATACAAAATACTTATATAAGTTCAATTAAATTCATTGGAATCATTTTATAATAATTTTAGATTTATAAAAATTGTATTGAAGTTTTCACTATCTTTTACCCACCTCCTAGGAGCTTTTGCAATTGTTCATAAAACATAATTTTACCGCTTCTGTGAGTTGAATTTTGAAAATCTGAGAGACACAGTTAATATCAAGGAGTAAAATATGTTTCAATTAGATAAAAATAATTTTTGTTGAATAGTAACTTTTTACTTTTATTTACAAGGGTTAAAAGTAAATAGGGTAATTCAAGGTTAAAAGAATATTATAATAATTCAAAATTACCTTAACACTTGTCCAAAACTTATTGGATGAGTAATGGCTGACCATGGGAATCCTTGGGTCAATTTTGGGACCCCATGGATCCACTTAGGAAAGACAATGACACATTAGATTAATTAATTTAATGTAAAGACAAAATTGGCATTAACAAAAATCCTTTAGTAATTAATTTTTATAAGGGTATTTATAAATTATCTTTTGAACTATAAATATTTATTGTAAAGATAAAAATATTTCCTTCATGTTGGTATTTCTTTTCATAATTTTTAGACATCAAATAAATTAAATTATTTATGACACAATAATAATGCATTATTTACCTCATTAATAAATGATTTAAATAAATAAGATTATACTGATTAAAATATTATCAAAAACCTGTCCAATTCCTATTGGATGATTTTATTTCGAATATGAGTCATATTATCTTCAACATTAATTTGTTTTTGACCTCTTGAAACCGAAGATAAGTTTATAATAAAATAATGCTTTCACACTTTCCTAAAGAGCCCCTCCTCTCCCTTATAAAAGGAGACCACTTCTATGAAATTCCTCACACCTCTCAAGCCTTTTTTCTCATCTAAACTTTGCCCAACTAAGCTTCCTAAATCCCTCTCCTCTCCCTAGAATCATTAAATTTTGCATAAGGCACTTCAAGAAGTCCTTATCGTTCAAACCAAAGGAAGTTACCCAAATTAAAGGTAATAGTTTCTCTTAAGTTGTTTTCTTTTATTCTACTTCTCCAACCCCTGAACTCTTTTAATCATTTATTTTGTAACAAACCTAGTATCCTAAAAATACTAGGATGTTGTTTTGAGAAGGATTTTAACTACACTTACACACACCTCCATCTAATGAATGAAGAACATAATGTTTCTATGATGGAAAACTAACGCCTGACGAAACGATGATTGTTCAATTTTCTCCTACCGCCTATCATGGTGGACATTATGATAGAACTATATTCATATATGGTATATATTATGTTTATTATTTCTTTATTCTTCTTTACTTCCCAATTATATCAAGCCTTTATGGTTTCCATAGTTGGTAAATTCGAAAATCTCATTTGAGGAAGTGCGGACTACCGCCCCCTCAAAGTGATGTGATTCGTTAATGACTTATGTGGGATGTATAAAGGATGGGGTTAATGATATTATATATGATATTATACTGGAATTATAATATACCTATTCCATTAAAATAATAAATATAAATTCAAGTAGCATTCATGCGTACGTACGGCTTACCATCTCCAAGAACGGTGCATTTTATTTCTTACCTCCATATGTTATGTAATATTATAAATACATGTATATGTTGGATATATAAAAAATATATATGATATATAAATCATTATTTACATTCTGGAAGTAAGTAAATCATGATATAAGTAATACTAACATCAATAACAACAAGTCCAAACACCTACGATAAATAAGATGATTTTACCCAAAACGTTGCTTTAACATGGGATTTACAAAAGAACGGGTAATATAAAGTCATAAGTGAACCATATATGATATAATAACAATGAATATGATTCTTTAATAAGTCAATGACATTATTTAAATCATCATGTAGGAGGTTCGGATATGTATGAAGCATATCGGACCTAAGGTAAGGGATATCTTTTCCAATCTCGTTTTTATCCGATATTGTTTATTCGTAAGTATTTACTGGGGTTATTGTAATCATCCATGTCCATGTTTTCTAGAAATTTTTCCATGGATGTTTAAAGTCCTTTTTACCCATTTTTGACTTTTACTACATGGTATGTAAGGAATCTTTCTTTTGTTTACGTTACGAGGTACTTTTTTACTTTTCCGGAAAAAGTACAAGAAGATTTTTTTTTAACTTATATGGAATAAAAGGATTTTTACGGTTTTATAAAGCCTTATTTTCATGAAGCTTACTACAAAATATTTCATGACTATTTTCAAAGAAATCTCTTTCTTTTAAAATTGCATGGCATTTTGTGAAAAAACTGATTTTCAAGAAGAAAAGATATTTTCCTCAAGAATTCATTTCAAGTGCTTTATCAAAACCAGTTTCCATCTAAGATGAAATTATTTCATATGTGTATGATTCAAGTATAATGTCTCTATGATTTATATGATTTCACTTTTATTATGATGAAATGATATCCATTTGTTTTATATGGATTATGTTATGATGGAATGATGTTTATGAAATTCAATTTATTCTTTGGGTTATGATGAATGATTTATGATTGTTTTGTGGAACACGTAAGAATGATTTCAATATGAGATGGGTGGGACCTATATCTCCCACAAATGCATTTGGTAAAGATTTATATCTCATGAGATAGACATGGCTAGAATTGAAAGTAAATCCGGTTCAGTAATATAGGGCTGGAAGGGCAAGTAAACCCGGTTCAGTAAGGGACTTTGTCCACTAAGATGGTCTTGGCAGCAATGCCTTGGATACTATGGAAATCATATCATGTGCTTAATATTTTTCCACAATTACATGTTTTATTCCAATGCTATTTTATCATAATTAATGTTTATTTATGATCTATGCCTTATGTACTGCCATGTTTTATGTCATTGCTCAAGATTTTGATGTTTAAACATTTTGTTAATGTTTTTAAGTTCAAATGTATATGATTTGTTTTATTTTACCCATCCTTACCCTTACTGAGCATTTGAGCTCACCCTTTATATTTTTTATTTTCCCCAGGATATAAAAGAATGTTTTTAGGTAAGAAAATAAAAAGGGAAGATCTTTATGGGAGATGTTGAAGATCTTTCACCACGATTAGACGATTATATTTCCGAGTTTCCAAAGACACTAAACTATTACGGTCCTTGTGTGTCTGCTTTTGTTATGTATTAATTATTCCGAAAAAGTAATGTAATGTCCATGTACATCAATATTTGGGTCTCTACAGTTGGTATCAGAGAAAAAGGAGGTATGAATGTATCCGATCCTTGGGAACTCTCACATGTGAGCGTTGGACGAAGCATGGCTCTCCTCCCAAGGGCTTCATGAGGAAATGGATGCCACTGGGGATGGTGGTGTGTCCTGCCCAAGGGTTGTAGCCGCCCATGGAGTTCCCTGATAGGTATCAATTATAGTCCACTGGAAGTAATTCCAGATCCTTACAGTTGGTATCAGAGGAAAGGTTTAGTTAACCCTTGGAAACTAGGATACGAAAACTTTAGTGAAATCCCTAGAGATATTTCTAAGGTATGTCAAGGGATGTCCCTAAGGTTAAGTATAAGTATAGGTTATATTCCTAGAATTACGGTAACGATCTAAGAATTAAACCTAAGATGTTAGATATTGAAGTTACTCCCCCTTTATTATGTTGTTTTATCTATCATGATTTTTGCCTCTCACACTATTCTTTTTGGGTTTTAGAAAATGGCTGGAAACAGGAAGATTCACGATAATGGAGAATATGATGGACAAGGTAATAATATTATTCATGATCAAGACAATGAAATGGTATTTGGAAGGCGAAACATCATTATTATTCCAAATCATCAATCTCATAATATGATCAATAATCTCATCTTTGGTAATTTTCCTGACTCAACTAATAAGAGGAAGATGGAGTTTGATGATGATCATAGAGGAAAGAAAGTTCAATTTCCCTCATGTAAGTCATGTGGGAAGAGGCATCAATGAGAATGTTTTAAAAGAACTGGAAGATGCTTTGGGTGTGGAAAAGAAGGACACAAAGCTAGTAATTGTAAAGGAAAAGGTTCAGTTAACACCATGGACAAGGATAATGGTATTGCTAAGACATCAACATTGTTTAAGTGTTTTAAATGTGGAATGTACGGGAATTATTCAAACCAATTCCCTAAGGGAAAATCTCATAAAGAGAATCAGCATGTTCATATGGGTAGTATTTATGTGGATGATGATAAAGATACTAAAAATGGTATGTGAGATGAAAGAATTGTTGAAGCTTGGTGAATGGTTTAAGAAGGTACTGGAATGATTACATGTTTATCAAGAGTAATGTTGTATAAGTAATCTCATGGTACTATGGAATAAAGAGACATCTAAGGATTGTTACACTGTTGTCTTTCCTTAAGTTTTGAAAGTATATAAAAAATGGTACCAGAAACCATGAAAGGTTATTCAGATGTTTTTGGAAAATAGATGATGTGCGCATAATGAAGGGATAAAGAGATAATGAGATGATTGATAGTATCATTGAGCTCATGAATAATATAAGGAAAAAGTGATATCATGGTTTGAGTATATAAAAATTTTGGGATTTTGGTATGTGGAAAGAGTTAACTTTTGATAGCATTCATGTTTTCAACTAAGGTTCTATAGTAATTCATGTTGCAATAGAATACATGATTAAGGAATTCACATGTTTGGAATGTGACCAACAAGATATATCGTATGATAAATGATGTTATTCACGATCTTGTTATGTCACATTTCCACTAATCATTTTCTATATACTATGAGATTGGGCAGATGTATTTTGGATAAGTCTAAAGATTGGAAAGGGTTATGTCGGACATAATATAGTATTGTTTAATGCTAGAACTTTTTTTTCGAAATTATTTTTGTAATTTTATAATAGTGTAGTTTTAGAAAAAAGGACAACCTGCAGGACGGGCGACAACCCATCGCGTCGGACAAGGATGTAGGAATTGAACCCACAACCGAAGTGAGACATGCCTTTATCGGCTACCACTGGACTACAGGAAGTCCTTGGTTAGAAGGAACTAGTTTTATTTTATTAAGCGGTATGATAGATGAAGTATAAGTTCATTTTTGGAATCGTATACGATTAAACTCACCATAGATGGACTTATGTATGTTTGATAACTTTTTCTAACCTTTTTCTTGAAATAGATGGAATGACCCATCATTCTATCACATGATCTTCTAATACTTCACAAATAAAAAATTCAACTTTATTTGTTTAAGAGATGAAGTGTAAGTTGTTCAAGGCACGAACAATAGTGAGATGGTACCAAAATCATGTAAGTATTTCTTTTAATTCATCAAATTTAGGGAAATAATCTTGAAAACATAAAAAATGTTGTCCTAGTGCCCTCATATCCGATGAATCAGATGGTACCTTAGATCATCACAAATTTATGGCTTTGTGATTGATGGCTTTTTCATAGACATGTTCTCTACCACTCTCTATCAGAACTTAATGGTTAGATTTATCCTCCATATCCATATTTTCACCTATGATCTCCTATGTGAAAACCTAGTGATGATTTAATTTGGGTAACCGTTATGTTTCATACTTCAATTTTTAAAATTAAGTTTTAGAATTCCTTTTTACGATGTGGGTTTCTATGAAATAAATTCTCAAGTAACAAACAATTTATAACCCTGACGAATTTTGAGGGGGAAATTCATTTTAAGGGGGGTAGAATATAACAACTAGAGATTTTATGAGAATTATTGTTTTTAATTTTATTGATGTCTTGTTTTGTACACTACACCAAGATTACCTTGCGCTATATGCAACACCGTATTATCTTGAAGTATACGGAACACTATTCTTGGATCATGTTACACACAATTTTGATAGTAGTTATTCTGCGCAACATTGAGTGTATATATATATATATTCAATGTATAAATTTAATATAGTTGGATTTTGTTATACGAAACACTGAAGGAGTCTTTCACAACACGCAATCCTGACTTGGCTTTCATTACACGCAATCGCGACCTTCCTCGATAGCATGTGTTGTACGCAATATCAGGTTTCACTAAACAACGATATATTGTTATAATATTATTATGGACTAGCCGTTATGAATAGTATTAAATACATTTTGAATTTTATAACATTATTATTCATATTCCATATTTTCTAGAACATGGTATGAGAACAAAATAAATTTTTTGGATAAAATAAGTTTTTTTCAAAAAATGCAGTTTTGTCGCCTTTTGATGGAGCACCCACTTTAAATCTAGTTTTTGACAAGTTTATAATTTCAATTTGAAAAAATAAAATTATTCTTTGGAATCAGGATATAAAAATTTAATTTTGATAAATTTTTCATATTATTTTGATAACTTTCATATTTTGATGAATAGTAAAAACATGCTATATTTTAATTAAAAACAACTTTTTTCATCGCAATAATTTATATGGATAGATTATCTTTTTTATTGGTTTTGATGTTTAATTAGAATATATTTTTACCATTTAATCCAATTTTGGTCATTGGAATTAATTTCCCTTTGTAATTGGACATAAACAAGTGATGATCTTTTGATAGTTATTGTTTCTTAAAAACACGCTATTTGTTTTGATAACGGAAATTACTTTTAAAATTAACTAATTCCAATTCTATGTTTTAAATTTGGAAAAACAGACATCATTTTTGAATTCAGAATATCAAATAAATCTTAGGCTGAAGTTTTGGTATTTTTCTGAAAAACTTCAATTTTTGATGAATAGTGAAAACTCTGAGTTTCTTGGTTAAAACCGAATTTTTATTTAAATAACCATTTATTTGATTTAAATTTATTTTAGGTCAAAATATATACATAATACTTATATAAGTTCAATTAAATTCATAGGAATCATTTTATAATAATTTTATATTTAAAAAATTGTATTGAACTTTTCACCGTCTTTTACCCACCTCCTAGGAGCTTTTGCAATTGTTCATAAAACATAATTTTACCGCTTCTGTGAGTTCAATTTCAAAAATATGAGAGACATGGTTAATATCAAGGAGTAAAATGTGGGTCAATTAGACAAAAATAATTTTTGGTGAATAGTATCTTTTTACTTTTATTTACCACGGTTAAAAGTAAATAGGGTAATTCAATGTTAAAAGAATATTATAATAATTCAAAATTACCTTAACACTTTTCCAAACCATATTGGATGAGTAATGTCTGACCATGGTCATCCTTGGGTCTATTTTGGGACCCCATGGAGCCACTTATGAAAGACAATGACAGATTAGATTAATTAATTTAATGTAAAGACAAAATTGGCATTAACAAAAATCCTTTAGTAATTAATTTTTATAATGGGATATATAAATTATCTTTTCGACTATAAATATTAATTGGAAAGATAAAAATATTTCCTACATGTTGGTATTTTTTTATAATTTTTATACATCAAATAAATTAAATTATTTATGACACAATAATGATGCATTATTTACCTCATTAATAAATGATTTAAATAAATAAGATTATAGTGATTAAAATATTATCCAAAACCTATACAATTCCTATTTGATGATTTTATTTCTAATATGAGTCATATTATCGTCGACATTAATGTGTTTTGGACCTCTTGAAACCGAAGATAAGTTTATAATAAAATAATGTTTTCACACTTTCCTAAAGAGCCCCTCCTCTCCCTTATAAAAGGAGACCACTTCTATGCAATTCCTTACACCTCTCAAGCCATTTGGCTCGTCCAAACTCTGCCAAAATAAACTCCCTACATCCCTATCCTCCCCCTAGAAGCCTTAAATTAGGCAGAAGGCACTTCAAGAAGTCCTTTTGGTTCAAACCAAAGGAAGTTACCCAAATTAAAAGTAATAGTTTCTCTTAAGTTGTTTTCTTTTATTCTACTTATCCAACCCATAAACACTTTTAATACTTTATTTTTTAACAACACCAATATCCTAAATATACTAGAATTTTGTTATAAGAAGGATTGAAACTACACTTACACACACCTCCATCTAATGGATGAAGAACATAATGTTTCTGTGATGGAAAACTAACGCCTCACGAAACGATGGTTGTTCGATTTTCTCCTACCGCCTCTCATGGTGGACATTATGATGTAAATGTATTCATATATGATATATATTATGTTTATTATTTCCTTATGCTTCTTTAATTCCCAATTATATCAAGCCTTTATGGTTTCATAGTTGGTAAATACGATAATCTCATTTGATGAAGTGCGGACCACCGCCCCCTCCAAGTGATGTGATTCTTTAATTACTTATATGGGATGTATAAAGGATGGGGTTAATGATATTATATATGATATTATATTGTAATTATAAGATAACTATTCCATTAAAATAATAAATAGAAATGAAATTAACGTTCATGCGTATGTACGACTTACCGTCTCCATGAACGGTGCATTTTATTTCTTACCTCCATATGTTATGTATTATTATAAATACATGTTTATGCTGGATATATAATGAATATATATGATATATAAATCATGATTTACATTATGTAAGTAATTAAATCATGATATAAGTAATACTAACATCAAGAACAACAAGTCCAAACACGAATGATAAATAAGATGATTTTACCCAAAATGTTGCTTTAACATGGGATTTACAAAAGAACGGGTAATATAAAGTCATAAGTGAACCATATATGATATCATAACAATTAATATGATTCTATAATAAGTCAATAACATTGTTTAAATCATTATACAGGAGGTTCAGATACGTACGAAGCATATCAGACCTAAGGTAAGTGATATCTTTTCCATTCTCGTTTTTTGTCCGAGATTGTTTATTCGTAAGTATTTACTAGGGTTATTGTAATCATTAATTTCTAGGTTTTCTAGAAATATTTTCATGTATGTTTAAGGTCCTTTTACCCATTTTTTACTTTTACTCCATGTTATGTAAGGAATCATCCTTTTGTTTACGTTACGAGGTACTTTTTTGATTTTTCCGGCAAAAGTACGAGAAGATTTTTTTTAACTTATACGGCATGAAAGGATTTTTATAGTTTTATAAAGCCTTATTTTCATGAAGGTTACTCCAAAATATTTCGTGAATATTTTCAAAAAAATATCTTTCTTTTAAAATTTCATGGCATTTTGTGAAAAAAAATGATTTTCAAGAAGAAAGGATATTTTCATAAAGAATTCATTTCAAGTGCTTTATCAAAACCATTTTCCATCTAAGATGAAATTATTTAATAAGTATATGTTTCAAGTATAATGTCTCTATGATTTATATGGTTTCACTTTTCTTATGATTAAATGATATCCAGTTGTTTTATATGGATTATGTTATGATGGAATGATTTTTATGAAATCCAATTTATTCTTTGGGTTATGATGAATGATTTATGATTGTTTTGTGGCACACGTAAGAATGATTTCAATATGAGATTGGTGGGACCTATATCTCCCTACAATGCATTGGGTAAAGATTTATATCTCATGAGATAGAAATGGATGGAACGAAAAGTAAATCTGGTTCAGTAATACAGGGCTAGAACGACAAGTAAACCCGGTTCAGTAAGGGACTTTGTCCACTAAGATGGTCTTGGTAGCAATGTCTTGGCTACTATGGAAATCATATCATGTGCTTAATGTTTTTCCACAATTACATGTTTTATTCCCATGATATTTTATCATGATTAATATTTCTTTATGACTTATGCCTTATGTACTACCATGTTTTATGTCATTGCTCAATATTTTGATGTTTAAACATTATGTTCATGTTTTTAAGTTCAAATGTATATGATTTGTTTTATTTTATCCATGCTTACCCTTACTGAGAATTTGAGCTCACCCTTTATATGTTTTCTTTTCCCCAGTATATAAAGAAAGGTTTTAGGTAAGAAAAGAAAAGGGGAAGATCTTTATCAGAGATTTTGAAGATCTTTCACCACAATTAGATGGTTATTTTTCTGAGTTTCCAAAGACACTAAACTATTACGGTCCTTGTGTGTCTGTTTTTGTTATGTATTAAGTATTCCACAAAAGTAATGTAATGTCCATGTACGTCAAGCATTGGGTATCTACAACATCATTTTTTTGAGGAGTCCTCGAAAGACCCACCAAAAAATCTATCATCACATCATCTCACTTTCATTCTGAAATGAGAAATGGGTGTAACAGTCCACCTAAGATTTGATTCTCGGTCTTCACCTACTGATAGGTAAGGCATCGTGCCACAAATCCTGCAACTTCCTTTTTCATTATTGGACACCAAAACTACCTACGAATATCATGATACATCTTGGTAAAACCAGGATGCACTACCCATTTTTATGCATGTAACTCATGCATAAACTCTTTCGGAATGCACACCGGCACAACCAAATGATCATGACCACAAAAAACCATGTCACACTGACGGTCCAACCTGAAGGTGGCTCCCCACCTTTAAGTCCTTCCTTCATAGAAAATCATTCAGAATCATCAATATGACTTCCCTTAACACAGATCAAAAGAGTCAATTAAATAACCACTAAAGTAAGATTCACCTGATCGTTTTCCTCCAGCATCTCCAGGTGCATCTCCGCAAACAAGGCCATCACCTTCCACTCGGTGCTGGATTCCTAGATTACCTAGTTCTGAGCCTTCCTACTCAAAGAATCATGAATAATGTTCCCTTTCCCTGGTTTATAAACCATCTCAATGATTAAATACAACAGATAATAAATCCAACTTCACTGCTGAAAATTCAAATACCACTGTGAAAAGATATACTTTAAACTCTTGTGGTCGATATACACTGTGAACCATTCCCCCAACAAGTAGTTCCACCAACATTTTAAGGCATACACTACTGCATCCAACCCATGATCATGAGTGGGATAATTCCACTCATGGGGTCTCAATTACCTCAAACCATAATCCAAAACCCACTCATCTTGCACCAACACATCCCAAAGACCGATATTGGACATATCAAAAAATAGAATATACTTCCTACCTAGAACAGTTAATATCAAGATCGGTGCAGTCATCAATCGCTTTTTCAACTATTGAAAATCATTTTCATAAGCCTCTAACCATTCAAACCTGATTCCCTTCCTTTTCAAGATCGACAATGGTGCTTCCATGTGAGAGAAATACTAAATTAACCTCCAGTAATATCCGGCTAAAACCAGAAAACTCTGAATGTCTAAAACACTCTTGGGATATACCCAAGACACAACAGCCTTAAATTTCTATGGATCCAATGATACACCTACCTCAGAGATTATGTGCCCCAGAAAATACACTTCTCCAATATAGAACTGACACTTTGACAGCTTAGCAAAATTTTGATGCTCTCTTAGTGTACTCAAGACAATGTAAATATGTTGGGCATGATCATCATGAGTTTTCAAGTACACCATGATGTCTTCAACAAAGAAAACTGAAATCTAATTCTAATAAAGGTGAAAGATTCAGTTCATCAAGACATGAACATCGTCAGTGCATTGGTCTATCCAAAATGCATCACCAGAAACTCAAACTCAAACAACCCGTATCGACTCCTAAAAGCTATCAGTGGTATGTAAGAAGGTCTCGCCCTCAATTGGTGATAACCCAGTCTTAGATCCATCTTAGAAAACAATGATGCACCCCTCAACTGATCAAACAACTCAACAATTCTAGGAAGAGGGAACCGATTTTTCACCATCATCTGATTTAACTTCAGATAATTAACACACATACTTAATGACCTATCAGCCTTCTTTTCAAAATGAATAGGAGAACCCCAAGGAGACGTACTTGGACATATGAACCCCTTGTGTTCCAACTCCTCAAGATGAACCTTTAACTCCTGCAATTTTTCTGGTTCCATTCGGTATGGCAGAATAGAAACTGGATCCACTCCTAGTAGTAACTCAATCCTGAACTCAACATCCCTCTCAGGTGGAAACCCCAAGAAATCCTCAAGAAACACATCCTGAAATTGATCCACTATTTGAGGGAAGAAATATTGTTTCCTTATTTAATCATCAATCATAAGACAAGCAACTTGAGTAGTGAGTCTATCCAACTTCGGGAAAAATGGTCCCGAATGACCTTCTCGAACAATTCACTCTCTACGATGGACATAAGAATCACCCTGAAGTGACATGAAGGATACCTTGCAAGGTTAACAGTATATGTGTGCCCGATACAACACCAACCAGTCCATACCCTAGATCAGGTCAAATTTGGACATCTCAAGAATGAACAAGTCCTATAGGAAACGATACACAACATCTTCTAGAGCACATCCCTTACTCTCCTTGATGTCCTCATTCCACACCCCAAACAGAGTATCAATCGACATAACCCCACACACATTCTCCACAAGAAAACCCAACACTACCACAAGATGATTAGAAACCAAGGAGTGTTTGGAACCAGTGTAAAAAAATACACTATAAAAAGTAGAAGATATAATTATCATACCTCAAACAGCTGATGGCCCACCCTCTCTATCACCAGGTGCATACTGAACTGCATGAAGCTGACCAACCCCTCAACCCTAGGCTTCAACCTGCATGCCTTCCACTACACTACCTTGCTGATATGGGTGATCCTGCCCTGGAGTTCCTTGTTTACCACCCTTGACTGTACGGCCCGTGGAGCTCCAACTACCTTCCTGATATAGAGAAACTGGTCCCTTGCCTCCATTGGTCATTTTCATGTCACCAACATTCATACTCTTCTAATGAGGGTTCCTACAGAACCTCTGCACATATCCCAATTTTCTGCACAACCGTCACTCAACTAGAGGTTAGGAAACTAGCCACACATGTGCATCGTCCTGCCACACTGAAAGCAGAACACTCAATCACCACCCTGAGAGGAGAAACCTTTCTATTGACCACCTTGCAAACTTTTGTCCGGCTAAAAACTTCCAAAACGATGCTTCCGTCCCTCAGATGATCCACAACTTTTCTGCCCAACTGGTACGATAATCCCACTACCTGAAACTCTATTCAAGTTTCCTTATGAGATCAATTCCTAATCCAATACCTCTATAAACCTCTTCAAGAAAAAGATATTCACCTGAGAACTGATCTCTTTCCTCAACCCATCCTGGAAACTCCTCATAACTGCTGCCTCATCCTATGAACACAATAGACCAAAGCATCACAGGTCATTGAAGCGGCCAGCAAACTCTATCACCAACATCGATCCCTGAGTCAGGATCATAAACTCTGCAGCCCGCTCTTACCTCAAAGTCTCTGGGTAAAAATGGTCTAAAAACATTTGCCTGAAATCCTTCTACAACATCCCCTCAGCCTGCTCAGCCTGAGACAAGATGTCCCACCAATGCTTTGCATGTCCTTGTATCATATAGGCTGCCAAATTGACCAGATTCACATCGGGAGTATCTAAATAATCAACTATTGTTTGGATAGACTCTATCCAGAACCCCATTGCCTCTGGCCCACCCTCTCTTGTAATGGTCGGAGGGTGCTGCAAGTGAAACACTCTGGTCAGCTCAAACATACTCAGTGAGACCCACCTTGGGTCCTGATTCATCATCTGGATAAAATGATCCATGTTCTCTCAGAACCGCTCTTCCCCACATTCTTGGATCACCACGTTCTCTTGATCCTCTACTATAGGAGTGTTCTCGTCAACATCCACTTTTTTCCCAACTGGAACTCGACGTCATGGTGGAATTTCTCTGCATTTCCAAACATGAGGTTTATAGCACATACTATAAAAGATTCACAAATTCATAATAAGAAGTCTCTTCAGCAGCCACAACAACCCATGACTTTCTGAAAAGCACCACCCCAACCATCCCTACCACGAGCCATAGTCTAGAAGGGGTAAACAACCATACACCACCAAAAATATTACACAATATATTACAATAACATTTTCAATTCATTACAACCCTTAACTACACATATTTCATTTATTATCACTTATCATTCGTATATCTTCACCCACATGCATTGTTTCGTTTACCACATTTTCCCTTTTCCATTATCAAAGTGCATGGTGTATTATACCTTTCATGTATCACACACCCAACCTATTTGTACCTACCATGACGCATGTCACCTGCCTCTCTAGGTTCCTACAATGATTCATGAATTCACAACCTCATTCCATTGAGACCACAATCCAAATAACATAAAATAATCACATCACACAATATGTGCATCAACCAATGGTGAAATATCATCCACTATGTCATACCACAATCAATAACAACAATTCTCACCCTGTGTGACTTGGGTTTTTCCTCGTACATGGGTTAGTTACTCCCAAACACGAGCTCATTACCAAGGCCAGATATATCCTAACTCACATCTACCATCCCAAATAACATGATTTCATTGAAGGAGAAGAAAGACCTCCTCTGATTCCACTTTTTAATGTCCCTGACCCAGAATCCACTAAACCAGTACTCCGAGTCGGGTGGTTACATGACCTAAATCACCCCTCCCCATATGCCAATGGTTTCCAACTAGCAAAGGGGGTCTAAATAGTCAATTGGGGAGACGATACCTCCTTTCTATCAGAGTAAGCTGCAATAGAAGATAAACAAATAGCATAATAATAAACAATAATTCAAGAGAATGCATAAACAACCATTCTCAAATGGGATACTACCAAGTCTATGAGTAAATATGCCTTGTTTTACTACAAGTGAAAAGTGAACAAAACCCAAAATATGGACAAACTGCAAAATCCCCAAAATGGCCCAACACCAAGTCTGGGTCCTTCTCCATGTACACTTGTGCCAAACCACCTATCTAGAAAGAGTCTTTTCCCTTGTCCTAGCCTGAAAGCATGAAGTCTGCTCGAGTACCCAATGGAAGATCGAGCAAGGTGTGAGTACAACTTAGTAGGCCACCACCAACAGTGCTTACAAAATATCTAGTATAAACAATTGTGCATGTAAAAAATGAAAATGAATGATAAATGAAAAAGAAAACATTAAGTTCCCTTAGCCGGTTTAGGTCCATTACCAACATTTATTACCACTTCAATAACATACCATATCATCCCATTTCCCATTACTTACCATTTTCACCACATTTATCATGGGTTTATCACACAACAAGTTACATGGTCTCAAAGTATAGAATCACAAACATGAGGAAAAACAAACATTTTCCATATCTCACTAGGAACACCATCCTCATGTCAACCATAACCTCACCTCAGAGCATCATTTCTGGTGGATGTCAACCATTTCCTCACCTCAAAGCATCAGTCTGAGTGGATGAAACCGATAGGGAAAAAGAGCATCAGTCCTATTCCTACCCCATGCATTTGGGGAGGAGTTTAGAGCCTCAGTCCAACTCGACCCATGGTCATTGAACCTCAGTCAATACCACACATTACCATGATTTTTGCACATTATATACATATATTTTTTCATTAACCAATCATACAACATCAAAACCATTTCCCAAGGAAACCATAAACCCCACAATAACATGAGAGTTAACACCATGCAATAACCCACTAACACATTTACTACATTTCACATCATGTATACATTTTTTCCAATTCCATTTTATTATTATTATATCACTAAGAATTCATTCACTGTGCCTTAATCACTAGGCTTGTTCATTATTCCTAACTCACTAGGCTTCACTACCATGCTCATAACCCATTCATTTTTTATCTTTAATAACATCCCCATATTAACCCAATATCCCTTAGGTTATTACCAAGATTAGGTGAACCAAATAGCTTCGAACCCAACACTAATTTTCACCCCAACATGTTTATCAAGAGATCTACATGATTACACAATAATATCACTTATTCTTTCCAAATCCCAAGGTTCAGGAGAGTCAAAACATCCCATGGGTGGACCTAGATTAGTGTCATTACCCTCAAATAATCCCATGTGGATCGTGAGAGTATCCATTTACCTTTTTAAAAACCATTTTACCAAAAAATTCCATGGGTGATCAAAATATACCAAAAGACACCGAAGAACAAAATCACACATGCACAAATCCTCAAATAAACCATGGGATATAACATGTAGACCACCTACCTCGATTCTACGGGTGAACACACTCTTAATCAAGACCCTAGATTCCACTTAAACCAACCTTTGAGGCTTCAACCTAAGACTCACCAATGGACTATGGTTTTAGATCTTTGAGAATAGAGGAGAAGAATATACAAACCTTAAACTAAAAAGAGAATCAAGGATGAGATTAGACTCACCTGAAGCGTCGATCCGTAACCAACGGCATAAAAAATACTATAGAAACAAGGGATATTGAACTCTTGGATCTCTTGGAAGATTCATTTTGTCCCTAGGGTGAAGAGAGGACAAATGGGAGGACATCCCAAGTTGGGGTTAAAAATTAAAGAGTGAAAAAATTGAAATATTTTTTGAAGTTTCTGGGCCGCATGGTTTACCCGCACTATTTTCCAAACCGTGTGCAAACCATGCAGATCTTATATCCCAAAAGGCCCCCACACACGATTTACCCTCATAGTATTCCAAACTGTTCATAGACCGTGTAGAAGCCACTGCCCAAAAACAAACATCCTGTATAGTTTCCTGGGCTATCCGCATGGTTAGCAGTAACAGTGTACATACCGTGCGGCCTACCTAGAAAACCCCTTTTTCTCTACTTTTCATGTCTCGAACCCTTGGAACACCCTCGAGCCTCCTCTAGGACTTTGGTAAGCACTTAATTAACCAAAACAAAGGATTAATGCCAAAAACATAAATGAGAAAATACCTTTCCAAGATCATGGATCTTACAACCTCCCCACCTTATAACTGATCATCCTTGTACTGAGCTCCTAAGCTCCATTGCACTTATAAGGAAAAGAGATCGGACCACTGAGCACACATATCTGATTCCCGCTCACAAGTTTCTTCCTGAACATTTCCATGATTTCATAGTACTCGTACCAATAGGATAACCTTACCCCACAAGACATTCTCACTATGATCCACGACACGAACTGGATTCTCCTCAAAGGACGCATCAGCCTCAAGCACAACGTACTCAAAATCCACCATAGGAGTCGGATTAGGGGGATACCGCAGAAGCTGAGACACGTGAAAGACATCATGCATCCCACTTTACCACTGTGGATGAGCCAATTAGTATGCCACCAGCGTGATCCTCTTCACTATCTGAAATAGCCCCACATACCTGGGCGTCAACATTCCCTGCTTCTGAAACCTCCAGTGACCCAACCATGATGACACCTGAAAAGACACACTATCACCCACCTCGAACTCAAGGGGTCTACGTATCTGATTCGCATACAACCTCTACATAATCTGAGTCATTTCCATCCATTTCCAAATCAACTCAAACTTTTCTGATGTCTCTTGCACAAGACTTAGTCCCAAAAACTTAGTTTCACCAGCCACCAACCAATATAGCAAAGATCTACACGGCCTCTCATAGATGGCCTCAAACGGTTCCATCTAAACCATAGATTGAAAATTATTGTTGTAGAAAAATTCAACAAGTGATAAGTGATTTTCCCAAGAACAACTGAAATCCGAGACACAATCCATCAAGATGTCTTCCTACAATTGGATTATACGCTCCGACTACTCATCCATCAGTGGGTGGAAAGTCATACTCAAGAGCACCTGTGTACCCAGTAACTTCTGAAACCCTTTCCTGAAACACGACGTGAAATGAAGATCACAATTTGAAACTATAGTTTGTGGTACACCATGAAATCGTAATATTTCCCGAACATACAACTCACCCAAATGATCAACTGTATAAGTCTCTTGAATCGGTAAGAAATGAGCCACATTCGTTAGACGATCCACAACCACCCAGATTTCATCATTCTTCTGAGGCGTCCTTGGAAGACCCACCACAAATTCCATCATCACATCATCCCACTTCCATTCCATAATGGGCAATGGATGTAACAATCCACTTGGGAGTTGATGCTCTACCTTCACCTGCTGATAGGTAAGGCACCGTGCCACAAAGACCGCAACTTCCTTTTTCATTCCTGTCCACCAAAACTGCCTATGGATATCATGATACATCTTGGTCAAAGTAAGATGGACATAATATTTTGATTCATGGAACACACTCATCAACTCTTCCTACATGCACACTGACACAACCACATGATCATGAACACAAATAAAACCATCCACACCGATGGCCCTACCTGAAGGTGGATCCCCACCTTTAAGTCTTTCCTTCATGGAAAAACATTCAAGATTTTCAAGCTTACTTATCTTAAAATGGCTCAAAAGTGTCGATTAAAAAACCATAGAAGCAATATTCACCTGACCGTTTTCCTCCGAAACCTCCAGGTGCATCTCTGCCAACATGTACATCACCTTCCACTCGGTGCAGGATTCTTGAACCACCAGATTCTGAGCCTTCCTACTCAAAGCATCAGCAACACTGTTCCTTTTCCCTAGTTTATATACCATCTCAAAGTAAAAATACTAGAGATACTCAACCCATATTCACTAACAACAATTCAAATCCTATTTCAAAATGATATACTTTAAACTCTTGTGGTCAATATACACTATGAACCATTCCCCCAACAAGTAGTGCCTCCAGTACTTTAAGGCATACACTACTACAGCAAACTCTAGATCATGAGTGGGATAATTCCACTCATGGGGTCTCAATTGCCTCGACCCATAATCCACAACGCACCCATATTTCATCAACACAACCCCAAGCCCGATACAAGATGCATAACAAAATACAACATACTTTCTACCTGGCTTAGGTAAGATCAAGATCGTTGTGGTCGTCAATCTCTTTTTCAACTTTTGAAAGGAATTATTACAACTCATACCATTCAAACCTAATTCCATTCTTGGTCTAGCCCAACAATGGTGCTTCCATGCGAGATAAGTCCTAAAATAACCTCCGGTAATATCCGGCCAAACCCAAAAAACTCGGAACGTCTGAAATACTCTTCGGATACTCCTAAGACACAACAGCCTGCACTATGTATGGATCCATCGACACACCATCCTCATAGATTATGTGACCTATAAAATTCACTTCTCCAATCCATAATTGACACTTTGACAGCTTAGCATAAAGTCGATTCTCTCTTAGTGTACTCTAGACGATGTCAGGATGGTGGGCTTGTTCATCATGAGTTTTCGAGTACACCAAGATGTTGTCAACAAAGACAACCACAAACTGATCTAGATAAGGATGAAAGATTCGGTTCATCAGTCCATGAACATCGATGGTGCATTGGTCAAGATGAAAGGCATGACCACAAACTCACACTCAAACAACCCGTACTGACACCTGAAATCTATCAGCGGTACGTCAGAAGGCCTCACCCTCAACTGGTGATAACCCGTTCTCAGATCAATCTTAGAAAACACCGATGAACCCCTCAACTGATCAAATCAGTCATCAATTCTAGGAAGAGGTTATCAATTTTTCACTGTCATCTGATTAAACTTATGATAATCAACACATAGCCTTAATGAATCATCCACCTTCTTTGTAAAAATCACAAGATATCCCCAAGGAGACGTTCTAGGAAGTATGAACCCCTTGCATTACAGCTCCTCATGATGAAACATTAACTCCTGGAGTTCTTTTGGTGCCATTTGGTATGGAATAATACAAATTGGATCTGCTCCCGGCAACAACTCGATCGTGAATTCAATATCCCTCTCGAATGGAAACCCTGAGAAATCCTTAGAAAACCCATCCTAAAACTAATCCACTACTGGAGGGAAGACAAAATGATCCCCTCTTTCATCATCAATCCCAAGGAATGCTACTTGATCTATGAGCCTATCCAACTGGCGACAGAATGGTCTCGCATGACCTGCTCAAACATCCCACTCTCCATGATAGATATAAGCATCACCCTCAAGTGACCAGAATGATACCCTAAGACGGTAAAAGTCTATTTGTGCCCGATATAAAAACAACCAGTCCATACCCAAGATTGGGTCAAATCCTGACATCTTGAGAATAAACAAGTCCCACAGTAAACGATACCCACCGACTTCCAGAGCACATCCCTTATACTACCTGATGTTCCCATTCTGCACCCCCAACAGAGTGGCAATCGACATTACCCCACACACATTCTCTACAAGAAAACCCAACACTAACACAAGCTGAGTAGAAAAAAAAAGAGTGTGTGACACTAGTGTTAAATAATGCAATAGAAAGCATAGAAGTTATAATTATCGTACCTAGAAACGTTTTTGGCCAAGCCTCGCCATCACCAGGTGCAGACTGAACTGTATGATTTTGACCAGATCCTCTACCCAAGGCTCCAACCTACGTTCCATGCACTGCACAGCCCTACTGAAGTGGGAAATCTTTCCCTAGAGTTCCATATCCATCGGCCCTACCTTTACAGCTCGTGCAGCTGCAACTGCCTACTAGATATGAAGGAACTGATCCCTAGCCCTTGTTGGGAATCTTCCCTTCACCAACATTCATATGCTCCTAATGAGGGTTCCTATAGAACCTTTACATGTGTCCCAATCTTCCGCACAACCGGTACTCAACAGGAGGTCGAGGAAACTGGCCACGCATGTGCCCCATCCCACCACACTGAAATCAGAACACCCGATCACCACCCTGAGAGGCAGACCCTCTCTTTTGACCACATTTTACACTTTTGTTTTACTAAAAACATCCAAATCGATGCTTTCGGGCCTTGGAAGTTTCACCGCTTGTCTACCCAGCTAGCACGACAATCCCATTACCTAAAACACTCTTCAGGTTCCCTTATGATATAATACCTCATCTGTTATCTTTGTAAACCTCTTCAGGTGAAAGATATTCACCTGAGACCTGATCTTGTGAATCAGCTCGTCCTAGAAATGCCTCACAACTACTGCCTCATCCCCCTCCAATGCTAGAACAAAGCATCACAGGTTAGTGAAGCAACTAACATACTCCATCATTGACATAGATCCTGGAGTCAGAATCATGAACTCTGCATCTCACTCTTGCCTCAATTTCTTTCAGTAAAAATGCTTCAAAAACTTTTCTTCGAAATCCTTTCACAACATCACCTCAGCCTAATCAGTCTGAGCCAGAATGTCCCGCTAATGTTGTGCTTGTCCCTATAGCATATAGGCTGCCATCTTGGCCCACTTTACATCGGTAGTCTCTAAATGATCAAGTATCTTCTTGACAGACTATCCAGAACTCCTCTACCTCTAGCCCACCCTCTCCAGTAAAGGTCATAGGGTGTTGTAGCTGAAACTCTCTAATCAGCTCAAGAAAACTCAGTGCGGCCCACCCTGGGTCCTGATCCATCATCTGCATAAAACGATCCAAGTTCTCTTGGAACCACTCTTACCCACTTTCCTATATCACCATGTTCTCTTGCTCCCCTACTGGAGAATTTTTCTCAGCAACATCCTCTTGTTGTCCAATCGGCGCTTGAGGTTGTGATGGAATTTCTCAAAATTTCCAACACAAGGTTTAGAACATATACCATAAAACTTTCACAACTTCAAAACAAGAACGATCTTCACCAGCCACAATAACCCTTAACATTTAGAAAAGAACCACCCTGACCATCCCTACCGTGGGCCATGGTCCATAAGGGGTAAACAACCATACACCACCACAAAGCTCACACAACATGTTACAACAAAATTTTCAATTCATTACAATACTTAACTACACATATTTCGTTTTTCATCACTTGTCATTCATTTATCTTCACCAACTTTCATTGTTTCGTTTACCACATTATCCCTTTTCAATTATCAAAATGAAAGGTTCATTCTACACATCATGTCTCACACACCCAACTCGTGTGTGTCTACCATGATACATGTCACCTACCTCTCTAGGTGACTACAATGATGAAAGATTGCACAACCTCTTTCCATTGAGGTCACGATCCAAATATCATAAAAAAATAACAGCACACAACATGTGCATCACCCAATGGGGAAATATCATCCACTGTAATATAGAACGATCAAGAACAACAATTACCGCCCTGGGTGACTTGGGTTTTCCCTCGTACATGTGTTAGCTACTACCGAGAATGAGCTCATTACCAAGGCCAGACACATCCTATCTCCTGTCTACCATCTCAAATAAAAAGATTTCAGAGAAGGAGAAGAAATACCTCCTCTTATACCACTTTGTAACATCCCTGACCTGGAATCCACTAAACCAGTACTCCGAGATGGGTGGTTACATGACCTTAAGTGCGCCTCTTCATACATAAATTGTTGTCGACTAGAAGCGGGGGTCCAAATAGTCTATTGGGAAGACTATACCCCCATTTTTGTCGGAGTAATCCACAACATAAGATAAAAAAATAGTAGACCAATAACCAATAATACAAGAGCACGCATAAAAAACCATTCTCAAATGGGATACAACCAAATCCAACAGTTAATATGCCATGTTTTTCTATAAGTGTAAAGTGAAAAAAAACCAAAATAAAGACAAACTGAAAAATCCCAAAAATGGACCAACACCAAGTCTAGGTCCTTCTCCACGTACACTCATGGCCACAGAATTTTCTAGCAAGAGGAATTTCCCTTGTCCTGACCTGCAAGCATGAATTCTTTTTAGGTACCAAATGGCGCCTTGAGCAAGGTGTGGGTACAACTCTGTAGGACACCACCAATGGTGTCTAAAAATTATCTGGTATAAAAAATTGTGTATAACAAAGGAAAATTAATGATAAATGACAAAGAAAATATTATGTGCCCTTAGCCTGTTTAGGTCCATTACCAACATTTATTACCACTTCCATAACTTACCATATTATCCTATTTCCCATTACTTACCATTTCCAACACATTTATCATGGGTTCATCGCACAACAATTTACACGAGCTCAAAGTGCACAATCAAAAACATGAGGAAAAACACACAGTTTTCCTATCTCATTATGAACAAATTCCTCATGTAAACCATAACCTCACCTCAAAGCATCAGTTCAGGGGGATGTCAACCTTGTCCTCACCTAGAAGCATCAGTCTAGGTGGATGCAACCAATAGGGAAACAGAGTATCAGTCCTATCCCTACCTCGTGCATTAGGGGAGGATTTTATATCCTTAGTATAACACGACTCGTGGGCATAGAACCTCCATCAATACCCCATAATACAAAGTTATGTGAACATGTTATACATATTAAGTTTCCATTAACCATTTACACAACATCACCACCATTCCCCAAGAAAACAATAAACCATACAATAACATGAGAGTTAACACAATGCCCTAACCCATTAACATATTTACCACATTTCACATCATTTATCCATTTATACCAATTCCATTTTATTACTCTTATCTCACTAATAATTCAATCACCATGCCTAACTCACTAGTCTTCATTACCATTCTCAAAACCCATTCATTTATGGTCTTTAATCACTTACACATATTAACCCAATATCCCTTAGGTTATTACCAATATTAGGATCACAACCTAGCTTCTAACACAACACTAATATTCATGCCATCATGTTTCAAGGGAAATATATTATTACACCAGAATCTCACTTATTCATTCCAAATCCCAAGGTCAAGGAGAGTCATCACATCCCATGGGTGGCCCAATATTAGTGTCATTACCCTCGACACATCCCATGTAGATTGTGAGGGTCTCCGTTTACCTTTTAATAACCATTTTACCAATACATGCCATGGGTGATCAAAACATACCAAGAGACACCCAAGAAAAAAGCCACACATGTACAAATCCTCAAATAAACCATGTGATATAACCTGTAGACCACCTACCTCTATTCAGGGGGAGAACACACTATTAATCAAGCCCTTAGATTCCACTTCAACCAAACTTTAAAACTTCAACCTTAAACTCACCCAAGGAGTAGGGTTTTTGAGTTTCTAAATGAGTGGAGAAGAATATACAAACCCTAAACTCAAAAGAGAAGCAAGGATGGGACTAGCCTTACTTGGTGATTTGATCTGCAACCAACGGCACCAAAAATTCCTTATAAATGAGGAAGATTGATCTCTTGGAGCTCTTGGAATATTTGGTTCGTCCCTAGGGCAAAGAGAGGATAAATGGGAGGAATTCCCGAGTTGGGGTTAAAAGTCCCAGAGTGGAAAAATTGTAATTTTTTTATAATTTTCTAGGCCGCACGGTTTACCCACACGGTTTTCCAAACCGTGCGCAAACTGTACGAATTATTCTATCCCCAGATGCCCCCCCCCCCGCATGGTTTACATGCACGGTTTTTCAAACTATGTGTAAACCATGTGGAAGCCACTATCCAAAAACACACATCTTGGACAGTTTTCTGGGTTGTCCGCACGATTAGCACTAATCGTGTGCAGACCGTGCGACCTTCCCAAAAAACAACTTTTTCTCCACTTTTCATGTCCCAAACCCTCGGAACACCCCTGATCCTATTCTCGGACTTGGTTAAGAACTTAATTAACCCAAATAAGGGATTCAAGCCAAAAATTAAATGAGAACATACCTTTCCGTGATCCGAGATCTTATCCCCCCCCCCTCTTGTAATTTAGAAATATACATGTACATTTTGATCCTAAATTTTTATTTTCTATTTGAATTATTTAATTTAAGATAATTAAAATTAAAATTTAATAAGTGTTAAATAATTTCATAACCTAATGCCTTTTTATTGGATTATATTACTTCCTCGTTGTCATTAACATTCTAAGATTATATGTGTAATAACTTTTTAATATATACTATTTTATTTTAACATGTTTTGTTTGAATTAAAATTTGACACACATAATCTATTCATTGATTTATTCTCACATTAACATTATGGTCTTTTCAAGGGTTTACTTCACAATTTTATTTTGTTCGGGATTGTTCATACTTGAATTTTCATAATAGTAAATTATTGTATCATTATTTAGTAAACCCATTAATTTTATTATCCTATGGTAATTAATTGACTTTGTTAATTAATAGTACCTTTTTTCCACTATTTTTTACTCATAATGTTACAAAAATATTTTCAAGAAAACCTTACTTCATTTCTATTTTAGTCAAAGAAACTATTTTCTTCTAAAAACAATGTTTTCTAAAAATGTTTTCAAAAATGTTTTTAACCATTAAAAATGATTTATTAAATACATTTTTAACCTTTTTTACTTTTATAAATGTTTTCAAAGGAATATTTTTTTCTTTTTCAAAATAAGCCACTTTTCTAACCTTTTTACCATGCAGAACGAATGTTCTTTTTCACTGTGTACAGAATGTATATATTTACCCACGATCATTTACTCGAAGCTTCCTCTAGAAGTGTGAATGTTTAATTTTTAAAGAAAATGTTTTCAAAACTGAATTTAAAATAAAAGAATTTTCAAAATTCTTTTGAAACTAAAAATCATATTTTCTTCATGAAAATTTTTGAAAGATATTTCTCTAGTATTTCTATTCAACAATGACAAAAACCCTTTAATTTTTACCCCACTTGGGATATACTGTGTTGCTACCATCCTTATTCTTCCCCATGGTGGTTTATGATTTATTTCTCCAAGTATAGTATTGAAATTCACTTCCTTGGTTCACTTTTTAGTAGGCCTAAAATATTAAATTTTCTATGATCACTGAACATTGAACTTACCCAAGTTATTCATATCATTTACCATCGATAAGTTTCTTGACCAAACCATATAACATTTATATATATAGTTTTTTCATTGAAAGATATTTGATTAACTAGGGAAATATTAATAAACCCACATATTTTACTCAATATGGATACATTTTGATAAGGTTCACTACTTTTGAAATAAATTGATTATTTCACTTTATGAGGAATGATTTTGATATGCACTATATGAATTGGGGATAGGTTAATGCAAGACCTAAGGGTTTGGTTTTGGTTAATTCAATCCCTATACGTTGTATATTATTTAAAGTAATCCCCTTAATGCATCGGTAGTCTCATGAGAAAAAATTTGTTAGCGATAAACCCTTAAAAAATTTTTCCAAGAAAAATATGTGGGTTTCTACCCACAGACATAAACCATCTTATGAAAGGTCTTGATAGTAGTGGTTCATGTTCCAGATGTATAATGTTTAATATTTAAGAATTTTCTTAATTTGGAATTTATTTATTATTATTATCCATGAGATTATTATGTTGAAAGATCTATGGATGTGTTTCATTCATAATTTATTGATTAAATGTAATCTGTTTCAGCTTCTTACCTTTCCATATTCATTATCCCTTATCTAGTTATCTTAAATGGTTCGAGCTTTAATTTATCTACTTTTCCATATTTTTTATGCCCTTACATCTCAGTTTATTGATTACATGGAATGTGTCTTTTGTTATTATCTTTCCTTATTAACTATTCTCACTTATTTATTATTTACTTCTCCATATTTTACCCTTACTATGAATATGAGACTAGACTTATTATTGTTTACATTCCCCATGATTCCCTATAGTTCACTAAGAAATGAATGCAAGGTTGCGCTAGATGTAATAATGTTATTATACTCAAAAGAAAAAAATGTTTTAATTAGTGTATTCATTTGTAATATGAGACTCATGTAAGCATATAGATTACTAAGACTACTAAAATGTTTAGTCCTTTCAGACTTCATTTACTTGTATATTATGCTAATGTAATTTTATCACAGCACCGGCACCATGATGTCAAGGTTAGGTTTCTATAGTTGGTATTAGAGCAATTTTATTAAAAACCTTGGTAACTATATTTTGGAAACAAATATATTGGAGAACATAACCCTAAAGCATAATTTGAGGATAAGTATAGAATAAAATCCTAAAGTTTTGGTTAGACATATATTATGTGGTTTTCATATAAATGCATCCCTCTTTTCATACTAAAAGTGGGTTTGGTTCTCGTCCAAATGTACCTAGGGGTAACAAATCCAAAAATGTGTGTCAATCCAGACCCAAGTGTAACCTAGTACATGAAAACAATCCATAATGAGAACCTAGTTTGATACTAATATGAGATATTCTTATAATAATTCACATTTTCATTACAAATCATTATAAAGGATTTAAATGGATAATGAAAATTGAATGACCTAAGTCAAACCAATGGTTTTTTAGATTGAAAACAATATGTCATGATTTAGATATCCTATAAATGATCATATTCTTTTCTCACTATGAATATTTCTGCTCACACTATAATTTTTCATTTTATTAAATTATATCTTTTATAGTATAAACTCTAGACCAAGGAAAGAACTATGTAGAAATAATTGGATTGAGTATTTATATATTGATGTTGTTTTGAAAGCCTTAGTAAAAAAGAAATTTATAGACTAACTTTTAAGGATCCCATCATATTTATTTTGGAAATCATATAAATATGGTTTTAGAAATGGAAAACATGTATATCATGTGATAACCCATCAATTCTCGCTAGTCTGTGGGACTTCAACCTATTACTGAAGGATGGTAAGTGTTTGACACCTACTACTAACCATGTGTTGTCCTAGTAAATGTGAATTTGTTTTTAGTTAAACGATTTAATGAATAAATATTAATAATGAACTAGTAGTGTTACTTTTTAGGATTATATATTAATGTATTAACCATATTAGTTTTTTAAATTATTTTGAGAAAAATAGTTAAACTTGTTACTCTTTATGGGCCTTAATATCTGTTAAAAGATTATTTTAGTGCATCAGGTATCAAAGTTAATTTTTTGGTGAATTGGAAATATATCAAAGCACAATCAAAGGATGAAATTTTGTTTATAGAAATATATCAATTAAATATATTTCATTATATAATTGGTCAATAAAATAATTTCTCAATTTTAGGAAAAGTATCTTAATATAAAATTTTGTCCATAAACCTTAATTATTGTTGAACCAATGGCCTTCTAAATCATCACAGATTTATTAATTTGAGACCATTATCTTTCCATTGATCATTCAATTATTTTTTATTAATGACCTCAATCACTCGCTATAAGTATTTACATTTTTCTCCCATGTACATATCTCCACTTTCCACTAATGTTCTCCTACTTAGAGACCAAGTTAAATATTAGTCAAAGTTACCTTTGTAATTCCCATTATTTCTTTCTAGAGGATTTTTTATGAAGCTTTATCATGATGTGGGATTTCAATATATAAAATATCAAACAATTTATTACCAAGTTTGAGTTAAATTTTAGGGAAATAAATTAATTATTTTGGGGAGAATATAACACCCAAAAATTCTAAAATAAGAACATTGTACCCAATAGGGTGTATGACATGAAACACAAAGCATGTAAAGAAATATAATATCCCAAGTAATTACAATATATTTACTATTTTAATTAAATTCAATCTTTTATATAGCTTTAAATTCACAAAATACTGATTTATCTTATGTCATTGGCAACAAAGAGTTTCTTTTATAGCTTACGTTACATGAAAAACTGAGTTTTGTCGAAAAACAATATGTTATTAAAATATTATTATTTAATATAATAAGGTATAACATAGATTTACAATTGGTTTTTCTGAATAGTATTATCTAACATATGAGAAAATATATATTATATATATAATAAAATATTTTTATATTCATCCAATATATTCTATAGTCCTATGATAAGATCAAATCCAATAGTATCTAGAAAACCATATATTTTTCTAAAATAAATTTTACCTCATTTTAATGGAAATACATTTTTAAATATAAATTTTGGAACTTTTATAAATTTAATATGTAAAAATAAACTTCATTTTGTAAAGAGGAACATACAAATTATCTTACATTGAAATTTTGGTATTTTTCTATGAAGTTTCATTTTTTGATTAATAGTGAAAAATACCAAATTATAATTCAAAAATTATTTTGTTCTAATTTATTTATAATTTTAAATTATATTTTAAATTTGTTTTATAGTAAAATTAAATCAATTATACAAAAATTAATCCAATTTAGTTCATTATAATCAATTTTTCATTTAAATTGGATATAAACAAAACTCGAACTTTTGAACATTTTTACTTTGAAAAACAATTTTTTCGTCCCATATATGTGATTAAATTTAAAATAATTTATACCTGTTATGTGATTTGAATTTTGAAAAATGGATTCCATATTTTTAATCTGAAAAAAATTAAATGCCTAATAAGGTCAACTTAATTTTGATAAAAAAATATTAGTGAGAGTGATTAAAATTAATTATAGTGATTAAGAGATATATTAACATAATAGGGGACTAAACCATAATATTAAGGTCCAAAATGACATAGAAACTTTTCAAAAATCTTTATTATAGACCTATTTTGACCCTATACTCTATTTTATTGAATCAAGTACATTATTATATCCACTTTACATAAAAAATTTGTGGTTGGAATTCCCTTTTCAATAATTTACAATAATGTCACTCCTCCACCACTATAAAAAGGCACTCAACCCTCCCAATTCCTCATACCTCTCAAGAAACCTTGACACAACAAAAATATTCCAAAATAGTTATTCTTAATTACTCCCCTCATCCTAGTTGCCTCACCTTGGTCTAAAATCAAACCAATGAATCCCTTTGGTGCATTCCAAAATGAGTTCCCCAAATAAGAGGTAACATAAATCCTCAAACTCTTTTGTTTTATTTTCCTTCTACACCCCCAAAAATATTATTATTCCATGATTATATAAATACATCAATATCCATAATATATTAAATTGTTTTTTATTCTAAGTATTATACCTAGACTTATATATGAATCCATCTAATGTGTAAAGAACTTGTCATTTATGTGTTTGGTGAACTATCACGTCACAAAACAATATCATTTATTTTTCCTTTACCACCTATAATTTTTAGGATTGAAATGTATATGAATATGGATAAATAAAATTGGGTTGAATTGTATTTTTAGAAACATTCATTTTTAATATTTAAGGAGACATAGTTAACAAGGTTAAACTAATAATATTCAAAAATCCACTTATCTATTTAAATAGTGATCAGATCGGTCCCTTAGTTCTAATGAAAAGAATATCATAATGAAGTTGATTACGATATGTAATCCACTGGTCATAAATATGAATTGATTTAATATTAATAGTTTTTATAATTGTGACCAATATGGAGGTAACATGTTTACTATTTAATCATATTCATAGTAAAAAAATGATTTAATCAGAGTAAACAAAAATAATCATAATAACAATGGTTATGAGAAATCAGATTAAAAACTAATATCTTTTTTTAAGTTTATATAATCATATTCAGATTAAAACAGTTTTATTATAATTAAATCAATTAATATGAACCAATTACAAATATAATGATGAAATAAAATAATCAATTACTATTTAAATGTAGTGGAAAGGAAAGACTTGTAATAGAACAAGTAATATAAAAGAATAAAATTCTTTTCTCCCAAAGATATGGGTGTACAATAACCTTGGATAAAGGTACATTTTTTTATACTTACATGAAATTTTATCTTTCTCTTACTAGAGAAATCCCTTGATCTGGTGATCAGTCTATCTCACTATCCCCATGATCCCTCGAAATGATGATCGAATTTATTGTTTTGCTACCCCAGGAAGCCTTTGATAAGATGATATGCTTTGTCTTTCTATCCCCAAAAGCCCTCGATCAAGAAGGTGATTGGATCCTCAGTGTTCTTATCCTTGTAATACCACAATCATAATCACAACCATTAGACACACAAAGTAAAACGAACTCTAAAAAGTTAAAATCACAAGGAATAAGAAGTTCACTTCTTGTAAACATCATAGATCATGCCCAACTGCAAAATCACCCGTGTCTCTACATGTATCATTTTTATCTCATTTTAAAATCTTCAAATAATCTTGTATTTATAGAAAATCCTTCCAATAGTAATCTTGATTTCAAAACGTCATATTTTCTATAAGATTTCTGGTATGACCTAGACACTTGACACTTAAACGGTCATATTATAAAAGAATACATGACATTATTTTTTTTACACATATTGTATAAGAATGAAAAACATCATTTTGACAGTACACCATCTTAGTGTTAAGAGAAAAATATTCCAATATGATAAAATAGATTTCCATAGTCAATATTGAAATATAAGTCAATCTGATGGATTTACTTATACATGTCATTATGATGAAATCTCTAGATATGAATATGATTGTTATTGATTTCAGTTTATCTGAATATTCATGGTTATAATATGATTGTAATAATCATAATGATTAATATTTTATTTATTCCCCAAATACATTAAAATATATTGAAAGTATGGTAATAGTATATGTTTCCAATAAAAACATTGTAAAAATATTGTGGATATAAAACAATTTGGTATTCAGTATTTAAGAAAGAGTTTCTGATTTCTAAAATAAAAGCGATATAAAATTCATAACGAGACATTTGAATCAAAAATATCCCCCTTTTTTGTAATGCACAAACCAAAATAATTAAATATAAAATGTCTTTTAAAAAATTTAAGTCCCATATTTTTTTTAAGAAAATTTTTACCCATCATTAAACAATAATACTATTCTCCCCCTGAGTTTATAAATCATCTAAGAACAATAGTGAATAATAATAACCCCCCCTTATGATAATAAATACCCTATGAATCTTATAATCTTGTTTGGTAAATAATTCTCCCCCATTATGAATGCATCCCCCCTTACTATGAAATTCTCCCTCTTTATATAAATTTATCCCCCTTTGTTATTTTCAAGAAGGAATATGGAACAGCCTTTTAGTAAATGAAAATGGGTTAGAAAAAAATCTATATGAAACAACAATGTACTTGATAATCTAAAAATGAATAAAATAACATTGAACCAAAAGAATTGGAATACATTAAATCATATTGAATATAGATGAAAAAGTATTTCATTGAAATTTCCAAAACAATAAATAAAGAATAAGAGTTTTTTTAGAAATTAAATCTTTTTTCTGCATAAAATACTTGACCATTGTCTTCATCTTATAAAATTATTT
The DNA here is from genome assembly GCA_963277665.1 of Viscum album. Classification (NCBI taxonomy): domain Eukaryota; kingdom Viridiplantae; phylum Streptophyta; class Magnoliopsida; order Santalales; family Viscaceae; genus Viscum; species Viscum album. The sequence goes on from OY728161.1 coordinate 1,473,342,005, forward strand.
ACTATCATCTTTAACTTTTTCAAACAACATTTACTGAGACATGTTTTTCTTTTCAAGCTCCTGAATCCTTTCCTTATGAATCTGAATTTTTTTCATCATGTTTATTCACCTTTTCTTCTTGACACTAATACTTTTCTACAAAAATTTTAACCTGATATTCTTGGGCATTAATCCTATCAGAGAAAACAACATTCTGATTCTTCAAAATCTACAATCACATCTTTTTATCACTTCAATATTGAAATATCATGAATTTGAATCTCTAATATTGTTTTTAAATCTAATATATCTCCTATCTTATTTTTGAATGTGGTTCTAGAAGTTTCAAAATACTTAATTCTATTAGACATGTATTTGGAATGAATCATGAAAGCACCATCAGATTCATTCAAATACTTCTTGAACTTATCCAAATTATCATCATGAATCTTGATGTCTTCATCAATATCTCAAGACCATTTCAAAACTTTATTACAAATATTTCTATGAGATTCATCACTTTTTTTAAATACCTTGAAATATACTTCCAATATTATCGACCAATTAGTTAGATATTTCACTAAATCCATATCCTTAAATTGGTTGTCAACAACCAAATAAACTTTTTTTAGAGCCATGGAAAATGGAGAATTGTTTTCTCAAATCTATTCAAAGTAAGATAAATGAATTAAATACCTTGAGATATGATTGTATTCAAATATTAAAATTCATATTGATAGTTTGTTTTTCATGTTATGATAACTTCATGAGCCACTTTAGTTGTTTACTTTCTTTGAATATGATTTCTATTTCCCCTCTGAGATTTCAATTGCATCCACAACAACCATTTTACTTTATTCATCCTTTTTGTTCTGATCATGATCATCACAATTGTATGAACATACAATTTATTGAAATGATGGCTTTCACGACCAGTCCTCGGGGCCCGTGTCGTGACTACCCCAAGCCCGCCTTCCATAGGCCATGGGATGGTGACTAGCACCAAATTCGAATCCCTGATAAAAAGGGAAGGAATTTCCTTTAAACCTGTAACACACACAGTCTAAACACAAGCAGTAGAGGAAACAAGTACTAAAATAGAAAATTAAGGTGTGCTGAAAGTAAGTGGGCCAGTATACAAACCCAACTGAACAACAAGTACAAGTAAAAAAGGGAAAACAGCTCCTGGATCGTCCACCAGGAAATCCTACTTGAAGGGTAGGTACATAATTCAAACAAATCATCCCTGCGGTATATCTCGTCTATTCCAACTCCGAGCAGCCTTTCGTCCATCACCCTCAGCCTTGATCACTGTTTTCCCTCGTCTGCACAGAACACAACAAGGTGTGGGTGAAGCCCGTGCAGGGGTGAGTATAACAATACTCAGTAGGGGACCCCGAGACCCATGATGGTATCCCAGAATCCACAAAGGATGAAGCATAGAATAAAGTTACAATCATTAATTATCAACCAACCCTACATAGGTATATTTCCATAAATATACCTAAGTTATCAATCATGGTTTGGCTCCAACTCTCGAGCCCAAGCACAAACCATTCCACAAAGGAAGTAAAGTCAATCACAATAATGATAATGGTTGAAAGACATGACTCAGCCCACACAGGTATACATATTTTGCAGAGAGATAGAGATGATCAGATGTAGTCACTGATTCATCTAAGTTGTCGAAACCACACATGATATAGGACTAGTTAAGCTGTCAGACCCACACAGGATACATGACCATCTATAATTCATCTGAGCTGTCAGACCCACATAGGATATAGTACTAGATAAGCTATCGGATCCACATAGGATACAGAAAAAGTTATACTATCGGACCCACACAGGATCCATGAACAGAATTCAGAACTGTCGGACCCACATAGCATCCCGGTATAGTAGTCATGATTGTCGAACCCACAAATGATTCTGGTACAGAAGTCATCTCAGTCGCAGCCGGCCCTAGGGTTCTCACACACAGCAAGCTCGATTCCAGGAGGGTCGGCTCCTCGAGAAAAGAGTTGACACATAAAATATCACAAATTCTTGAGTTTATTTATCCTGTAGTTTTATCACATCATAAAGAACTCATCGCGACAGACGGCGCGTCAATCGGACACCCGGTCTGAGAGTTATTGGAATTTCTGTTCTAGGGGCCCGGTTGGATTTACGCTCGATCCAAACCCGACTATTTTTTAAAATTGTTTGAAACACACTTATATTATCCCAAAAGTAACTCCTCTTCGTGAGGGTCCTAGTTCCGTAGACGGCGTGTCATTTGGACGTGCAGTCTAGGAGTTATTCGCATTTAAGCGAAGATGGGCACGGCCCGTCAAGCCTAGTGGGCTAGCGGGTCAGCCCGACCTGGCTCGGCAGGTCTGACCCGACTAAGGGTCAGCTCGACCCGGTGAAGTGTGGCCCACCTGTGGACCCATCCCACACTGTGGGTGGCCCGAGCGGCAGTCGGTCCCTCCACGCAGCCAGCACACGGTCTCCACTGCCGCTGCCGCCTCCGGTTTCTGGCGCTGCCGCCTTTTTTGTTCGCTGAGGCCCGTAAGGCCACAGCCCCCTTCCTCTGGTGTGGTGTGACGGCACCACACCCTACCAGCTCTACCTCCTTCATCAACACAATGACAACAACAACCAGGGGGGACGTTTGGACCGTGTTTGTGCGGTCCGAACCCTCCTCGTTAGATTGCTAACATTCTGCATCAAGAGCACAACACACGATGTGGAAAAGAGAGTTTAACTCATACATAAAAAATAATCCAATTTCCCCCTATATCGTCTGTCGTCGTTGAATGTTGTCGAGTCATGGAAGACGAACATCCCGGAAAACGGACGTCGTTCCGTCAACGTCAGAGGAAGTTGAGCTCGGTGAAGATGAGAGGAGTCGATGCCCTCGGTGTACTTCGTGGGTGGCGGTTCTTCCCTTCCTTGCTCCAAGTGAATAAGGAAGAACTTGATGCTTGTTGTTCTTCGGAGATGAGAGGCGTTCTTCGTTAGAGTAGAATGTTTTTCTTCCAATAGTTCTCCAAAGAAAGTTAAGTTAAAAATTATAGAGATAGTTCTCTATTATTTTTATGGCACAACAACTCAAGAGTTTTCCTTCATTAATTGTGACAACACATTTGATTAAATGCGGAGGAATGGATTCAAAATTCAAACCAGGGAGGTGGATAGTTTCAACATTAAATTGGGAGAGTTGTAAGTTTAAGGGACTCTCCTCAATTAAATAAGAGTTACATGGGAGTTAAAGGGGGTTCAAAATACAGTGGGACCCACCTAGTTATATCCTCCCAAGGGAGGTTAGGGTGTGGTGGGACCAACCTCTAACCTCCACTTGGTGATTTTAACCACCAATCAAATAAAATTATGTCACACGTAATTTTTATTTAATTTATTTAGAATATCCAAAAATTAACTTCCAACTTCGATAAAACATAACTACGGTAAAGGTATCCTTAAGCGAATATTGGTGTTGTGATTTCAACAGTGCCCTCGGATTTCAATTCCAAGCACGGAATCAAAAGATATAAAATCCCACACGTATTTTTACTGAACGTACCTAAAGAAAACTTCATAAATTGATTCTGGGCACACCGGGCCTCGGAATCAGGTGCTGCTAGAAACTGCGGACTTGTAAAATTCTCATTTATTTAAGAAAAAAATTTCTACAGGATTTCCAGGTCTTTAAATTCTCTCCACCTTAGGTATCTATGTCCTCGTAAGCTACTACACACACTAAGGGAACAAATGGGGGTACTGAGAACGCATCTAAGCCTCCCTCTCCCTTTTCTCTCCTAGAGTTTCCCGTGCTCCAGCGAATGCGCACCAGATGAATCATCCATCCATGCATGACCTGCTCTCGTTGATCCGCAATCTCCACCGGAACCTCCGTGAATGTCTCCATGTCATCGATGTCCAGCTCCATGTGGTCGATGATGTGGGATGGGTCGTGCACGTATCTCCTCAGCTAAGATACTTGGAAGACATTGTGCACCCGGTGCAACTGAGGTGAAAGAGCCAGGCGGTAAGCCACCTCACCTACTCTACTGAGGACCTGGAATGGTCTGATGAATCACAGAGATAACTTGTCTCATCGTCCAAATATTTGTATACCTCATCGAGGTGAGACCCATAGAAAGACGTGGTCGCCATCCTCGAACTCCCATGGACTCCATCTCCTATCAGCATAGGACTTCTGTCTTCTCTGTACAGTCTTCATCTTCTCCTGGATGATCTGCACCTTCTCTATTGTAGCATGCACCATCTATGGTCCTACAAGTACTGAATCCCCTTGGTCAGTCCAGCACAGAGGTGATTTTCAAGGTCAGCCATACAATGCCTCATAAGGTGCCATCCTAATAGTATAGTGGTAACTGTTGTTATACGAAAACTCTACCAAAGGGAAGTGATCCTCCCATCTATGACCAAAGTCGAGGACACATGCACAGAGCATGTCCTCAAGAGTCTGAATTTTCCTCTTAGTCTAGCCATCCTTCTGAGGATGGAAGGTGGTGCTCAAGCAAATCAGCATCCTGAAAGCCTCCTACAACCCCTTCTATAGCCGAGAAGTGAAACGGGCATCTCGATCGGAGACGATCATCGATGTAACACCACGAAGTCGTACGATCTCATGTACGTAGTGGCATCCCAGGCTCTCTACTGATCCCTGCTCTCTGATCGGTAGGAAGTGGGATGACATGGTGAGTCAGTCTACGATTACCCAGATAGAGTCATGTCCTTTGGATGTACGTGGAAGTCCCGTCACAAAATCTATGGATATCCCATCCCACTTCCACTCTGGGACCTCTAAGTGTTGAACTAATCCTATTGGAACCTGGTGCTCCACCTTCACTTGCTGACAAGTGAGGCATCGTGAGACAAACTCTGCTACCACCTTCTTCATACCCAGCCACCCATGCTGTCGTCTGAGGTCCTGATACATCTTCGCCACTTTGGGATGTACCTCTAGAGGGGAAGTGTGGAACTCCATCAACACCTCCTCTTATAGTGAAACTGGTACCATGGTATGTCCTCAAAAGAGAATGAAGTTCTCCACACCTTCATAAAACCCATTAGGTGTATGCCCTGAGGATATCTGAGCATGTCGCATCTTACAGTCAATGTCCCCACATTGTGCCTCCCTGACTCGCTAAAGAAGTGGAAGAGTGACTGTGAGAGACTGCAGAAAGGTTACTCCATTTCTATCCACAAAGGATATCTACAATGCGGCCAGATACTCTGTCACCTCTCCTAGCAGCCGAATGCCTGATCTCCTAATGAGAGTGTCTGCTATAATTTTCACCTTTCCAGAAGTATATACTATCTCAAAGTCATAGTTCTAGAGGAACTCAAGCCATCGTCGTTGTCTCAGGTTCAGGTCTTTCTGAGAGAATATGTACCTGAGACTCTGGTGGTCAGAGTAGACTGTAAAATGTTCGCCCATAATATAGTGTCTCCAAATCTTCAAAGCGAAGACCACTCCTGCTAACTAAAGGTCATGGGTAGCATAGTTCTGCTCATGTTTTCTCAGCTAACAAGAACCATAATCTATCACTGATCACTCCTACATCAGGACACACCCAATTTCAGTCCCAGATGCATCACAGTAAACTACGTACCCAACACCATCCTCTAGTAGCCTCAATATGGGTGCACTAGTCAATATCTTCCTCAGCTCTTGAAAGCTCTACTGTCATCTCTAAAACCACATGAAGGGTTTCCCCTTCTTCATCAATGCTGAAAGCGATGTTGCAACTCTAGAAAAGTCTGGAACAAATCTCTGATAGTACCCATCCAGTCCTAGAAAACTTTGTACCTCCATCACACTCTTGGGTGGCTCCCAAGCATGTACTGCATCAATATTTGTTGGATCCACTACAACTCCAGCCTCTGAGATGACGTGTCCCAGAAAGGGATCCTCTAGAATCCATAACTGGCACTTCGAGAGCTTACAATAAAGCTGGTGCTCTCAGAGTGCGTCCAATACTACCCACAAATGGTAGGCATTCTCCTCCTTAGTAATCGAGTATATCAGTATTTCGTCGATGAAGACTACGAAAAAGTGATATAGGTAAGGCTGGAAGATCTTTTTCATGAGACTCATGCACACTGATGGAGTGTTGGTTACACCAAAGGGCATTACCAAGAACTCATAGTGGCCATACCAACATCTAAAGACCGTCTTCTGCACATCCTCATCCCGAACTCTGATCTGGTGATAGCCTAACCTGAGTTCTATCTTCAAGAACCATCATGATCCCTTGATCTGGTCAAAGAGGTCGTCAATCCTCTTAAGATCTCATCCGCTATCTTGGCGAACAAAATCAGGGATGCCTAGGGTGAAACACTTGGTCGGATAAATCCCTTCCCCAACAAATCCTATAGTTGTACCCGCAGCTCACGAAGCTCAGTGGGATCCATCCGACATTCTTGAGTAGATATCAGTATCATCCCAGGGTACAGGTCAATATAGAAGTCTAACTCTCTACGAGGAGGTAGTACTGGAACGTCTTCCGAGAAAAAATTCGTGTACTGATCCTCCATAATAGAAAAACTCGGACTCCGCACATAAATGGATCCAAGGATGAGACTATCTAACTGATGTGTGATCAGATATCTCCTCCTATGTGTAAGTCCATCCTGTGCTGCAAAGGCTCCCTTCTCACCGGTGAAGGTGAATCTGGTCCCATCTGTGTAGATACACCACACTTTGTGCCTAATATAGACAATCTGAGCATGAACTGTGGATAACTAGTCCATTCCCAAGATGAAGTCGTAAGGCCTCGACGCCACTACGAGGAGATCCCAGCCGAAGCTCTCACCTCCTAGTGTAAGATCACACTGCCAGCACCAGTGCGTAATCATTAACCCTACTCCCGTAGGAGTCTCTAGCCATAAGAATCGAGCCAACAGCTCCGTCAGAATCTCTGAGCTCCGAAAGAGGGCAGTGGAAATAAAAGAATGACTCGCAGCTCTGTCTATAAGTACTACAGAAAGGTTCGAGTAGACACAGATAGTACCTCGAATCATCTCAGGTGTGCCATAGTCATAGGCCTCGACTGCCTGGAGCTAATCCCGCCTCTGTCTGCCAGCTCCCTTTGGTCGGGGTGGACCTCTTTGTGGTGGTGGTTGTAGAGCCTCGAAACGTCGTCCACCACCCGCTGCTCGGCCATCTCCCCTACCACGTCTACCTTCTCCCGATGGACCTCCACGGTCTAACCTCTTCATCTACATGGGATGTACCTCTACTTTCTACTTCTCATCTTCATGGTGAGTCGGGTAGCCTCGAGCCATGTGGCCCTGCCCGCCGCATGCATAGAACTACCTGCTCCTTGTATAGCCGACTCTGTCTCATGTTCCCCGTACAACCGAACCTGTATCCTAGGGCCACCCACCTGATGGCCTGGTCCGCTTGGACCTCTACGACATCTGTCTACAGCCAGCTGCAGAATTCTTCGCTACGTGTCGCCATGTGGTGAGTCTCTTTGTTGGTGACTTTTCTGCGACAAAACTCTCTACTAGAAGGGATTTCTCTAGCACCCTCTCCTGCGTTGGGATGCTGAGGGGAATCATCAAAGCCCTGATCTCATGCATTAGTCCCTTATCAAAGTTCTGGGCACTGAAGAAGGGGTCCCTTACCATATCTGTGGAGTATCGTGAGAGGTTGGTGAACCACACTAAGTACTAAGCTACTGTCATGTTTCCCTACTGCAGATGAAGTAACTCCTGAATCTGCAATGCACAAATGGTGGCTGGAACAAACTCTTAAAAGAAGAGACTCTCGAAGTCTATTCAGAGCAATGATGCCTTTTCATGCACTTGGAGCATCAGGCTCCACCATCTACCTGCTGCTGCATGTAGGAGACTCGCGGAAAGGATCACCATGAGGTCGGCTGGTGTCCCAACCAATCTGAAAACTCTCACGAAAGCCTCCAGCCAATCCTCAAATTCCTGTGGGTCCATCTATCCCCGGAACCTAGGCATCTTCTGGTGCTAGAACTCGTGCAACACACTCAGGCAGCGTGCACTCTCTGCTGCTGGAGCTGGTGGTATCGGTGGCCCTGTGGGTAGTGGTACTGCTAGTACCTCTGCTGTGATGGGGCCCTGCACCGAGGCCTCATTGCTCAGTGGGCTACCATCTCGTACGTAACTCGGAACCCTAGTTGGATTCATTTGTGGGGCCATCCTGAAAAGAAACAGGTGCGCCAAGGTTAAAACAGTATACCTAGTGAGCTAACACAAAGTAATCACGAAGAAATATTTTTAAAGGGAACTCACACGCAGTCAGTGTTTTCGTGCACTAAGTTAGTAATCAGAAGTCATAGTCTTAGTGTATGGATACGTCGGCCGCCGCACTAACACCGGCTTCCCTAAACTAATAACCACACCCAAAACACTTAACACTATTTCCATTAAAAGAATCAGAGTCAAAGTTATGCGGTAGAACCGTCTCCTATGATACCAATTTTTCATGACACATCCTCGGGGCCCATTTCGTGACTACCCCAATCTCACCTTCCATAGGCCAGGGGCTGGTGACTAGCACCAAAGGCGAATCCCTGATAAAAAGGGAAGGCATTTCCTTTAAACCTGAAACACACACAGTCTAAACCCAAGAAGTAGAGGCAACAAGTACTAAAATAGAAAATTAAGGTGTGCTGAAAGTAAGTGGGCCAGTATACAAACCCAACTGAACAACAAGTACAAGTAAAAAGTAAAAACAGCTCCGGGATCGTCCACCCAGAAATCCTACATGAAAGGTAGGTACAGAACTCGAAAACATTGTCCATACGGTACGTCCCGTATAGTCCAGCTCTGATCAGCCCCCGTCTGTCACCCTCAACCTCGATCAATGTTGTCCTTCATCTGTACAGAACACAACAAGGTGCGGGCGAAGCCCATGTAGGGGTCAGTATAACAATACTTAGTAGGCGACCCCGAGGCCCCTGAAGGTCTCCCAGAATCCACAACAGATAAACCACAGAAGAAAGATAAAATCACGAAGTATCAACGAACCCTACTTAGGTATATGCCCATACATATACCTAAGTTATCAATCACAGTTCGACTCCCACTCTCGATCCCAAGCACAAACCATTCCACAAAGGAAGTAAATTCAATCACCACGATGATAATGGTTGAAAGACATGACTCATCTCACACATGTATACATATTTTGTAGAGAGAGAGATGATCAGATGTAGTCACTGATTCATATAAGTTGTCGGAACCATAAATGATACAGGACCAGCTAAGTTGTTGGACCCACACTGGATACAGGACCAGCAATTTCATCTAAGCTGTCGGACCCACACAGAATACAGGACATGCTATAATTCATCTGAGTTGTCGGACCCACACAGGATACAGGACCAGATATTTTATCGGACCCACACAGGATCCCAGAACAGAAGTCAGAATTGTCGGACCCACAGAGGATCCCAGAACAGTAGTCATCATTGTCGAACCCATGGAGGATTCCGGTATAGAAGTCATCTCAGTCGCAGCCATCCCTAGGGTTCTCGCACACATCAAGCTCGATTCCAGTATGGTCTGCTCCTCGAGCCAAGAGTTGATACATAAAATATCACAAATTCTTGTGTTTATGTATCTCGTAGTTTCGTCTCATCATAAGGTACTCATCGCAACAGACGGCGCGTCAATCGGACGCCCAGTCTGAGAGTTTTTGGCATTTTTGTTCCAGGGTCCCAGTTGGATTTATGCTCTATACAAACCCGGCCATTTTCCAAAATTTTTTGAAACTCACTTAGAGTATCCCAAAAGTACCACCTCATCGCGAGGGTCCCATTTCTTCAGACGGCGCATCATTCAGACACGCGGTCTAGGTGTTATTCGCATTTAAGCGAAGATGGGCCCGGCCCGTCAAGCCTAGTGGGCTGGCGGGTTGGCCCGACCCGGATTGGCGGGTCCGAACCTGCTAGGGGTCAGCCTGGCCCGGTGGGGCGCGACCCACCTCCAGACCGAGCCCGTACTGCGGGCTGGTCTGGTTCGCCCGGCGGCGCCGCCTCCTCCTCTGCCCGGCCGGCCGTAGCCAGCCGGTTCAGACGGGCACACGCGGCCCTGCACATGCGGACCACGGACGTGGGCCGCGGTTCTCCTCACGCAGTGCCTGCGGGTGTCTTGGTTCTCCTTCTCGTACGACACGCGGCCGGTCGGTTCGCCCAGCCGAGCGGCCCAAGGACGCGGGCTTCATCCTCTTCCACATGGCGCCTTGTGTGTCGCGTTCTTCCAGCGGGCCGACCAGATCGGCTGGCCAGTCGTCTCACGAATTGGGTAGCCCGAGCGGCCGCCGGTCCCTCTACGCAGTCGGTGTGTGGCCGCCGCTTCAGCCGCCGCCTACGGTTTCTGGCGCCATTTCCTTTTCCCTCCTCTGCGGCCCGCATGGCCATGACCCCCTTTCTCCGGCGTGGTGCAACGACACCGCGCCCTACAGGCTATGCCTTCGTCATCAACACAATGAGAACAACTACAAAGGGGGGAGGGTTGGACCATGTCCGTGCAGTCCGAACCTGCCTCATTACGTTGTTAACATTCAACATAAATATCACAACACACGATGAGGAAAGGATAGTTTAACTCGTACATAAAAAATAATCCAATTCCCCCTACCTCATATTTTTTCGTTGAATGTTGTCGAGTTGTGGAAGAAGAACGTCGCGGAAAACGGACGACATTCCATCAATGTCGGAGGAGGTAGATCTCGGTGAAGACAAGTCGATTCGATGCCCTTGGAGTACTTCGTGGGTGGCGGTGCTTCCCTTCCTTGCTCTGGGTGAGGAAGGAAGAACTTGATGCTTGTTGTTCTTCGGAGATGAGAGGTGTTCTAAGTTGGAGTAGAATGGTGTTCTTCCAAGAGTTCTTCAAAGAATGTTAAGCCAAAAATAATAGAGATATTTCTCTATTATTTTTCTGGAAAAACAACTCAAGATTTCTCCTTCATTAATTGTGACAACACGTTTGATTAAATTAATAGGAATGGATTAAAAATTCAAACAAGGGAGGTGGAGAGTTTCAACATTAAATTGGGAGAGTTTGATGTTTAAGGGACTCTCCTCAATTAAATGACAGTTACATGGGAGTTAAAGGGGGTTCAAACTATAGTGGGCCCCACCTTGTTATATCCTCTCAAGGGAGGTTAGGATGTGATGGGCCCCACCTATAACCTCCACTTGGTTATTTCAACCACCAATCAAATAAAATTATGTTACGCATAATTTTTATTTAATTTATTAATAGTCTCTAAAAATTAACTTTCAACATCGATAAAACGCAACTGCGGTAAAGGTCCCTTTAAGAGAATATCGACGCTGTGAGTTCAACAGTGCCCTCGGATTTCAATTCCAAGCACCGCTTCAAAAGATATAAAATCTTGCACGTACGTTTACTGAACGTACCCAGACAAAACATCAGAAATTGACTCCTAGAACACTGGGCCTCATAATTAGGCACCCTTAGAAACTTCAGACTCGTAAATTCCCTTGTATTTAAGAAAAAAATTCACAGGATTTCCGGGACTTTACAATGGAAATTTTATTTCTCTTGACTAATTTACTTTTCTTTCTTATTTAACAATGAAGATAACTATTTTCATGAGGCTTGAGATGTCCTCAAATAAATATTTTTTCAATGATTCTCCTCAACTTTTTCATTGGGTTATGATTCATCTTTTTTTTACTTCCATGGATTAATTTTTGTCTTTTTATTATTCTTTTTATTATTCATATTTATCTTACTCAACTTCATGATAGTTTTCTATTTATTGGAACACATTTCCTTATTCAATAATTTAACTTGTTCCTTCTTTCAAAATATTATGATGGAATGACTCTTATCTCATATCACTTTTTCCTATATAAATCAATTTGTTTCCAATAATAACTTCTTTTCCTTTATCAATAGTATATGGAGAATCATCACTAAAAAAATTTAATTCTTGAATTTCATAATTGGTTGCAGGTGGTAAAACAATCTTCATAGAAGCTAATTTTAAACCTTTCAAAAAAAATAGAGATCCGCATTTTTGTTTATTATCCATTTCATTTTTTTAGTCTTTATCTAATTATTATTCACCTTGTAGTATCAAAGTAAGAGCTTTAGATAAGTCATGTCCTATTTGGGGATCTCTTTCTTTTCTTCCATCTTTCTTCCTTCTCTATATTTCAATAATTTTTTTGAGTATTTATTTTGTTTATTTTCTTTTTTCGGAGAAAGAGAATAAGATTTTCTATTTAAATATTTCTAGGTTTATTTTCCTTTTTAGAAGGTTATTCTTCTAATGAAGAATCCTAATTAATTTTCACAAAAAAATTTATTCCAAATAAAAAATGTACTTTATTCTTATGATTATATCTTTAGAGATAAACAAAGTCTTTTTCCTTACAGGTTCATACTTGATTGTAATATTGAAGTGTGTTGTGATATTTTTAATCATTTTACTAATCAATCTAGGGAAAATTATCATCTAAGAATTTATTGACTTAATTTATATTCTTAACATTAAAGATAATAAAACTAGTGATATTTATCTTCCTCATATTCCCAAGATAATCTTATATGAAGATATAAAATATCTTTGGATTATCTCTATCACCCTTTATCATAATGAGAAAACATTTCATCCAAATTGTTAACACTATGTGATCTGGTATTAAATGAGTAAATTTTCTTGGATATTTATATTGTGCATTCATAAACAATGAATTTTATTCTATTATTCTTTCAAATGTTCTTTTATAATTTGGATGTTTGTGAGACAGGCAAAAAGAATCTCCCTCTTCTGAAACACTAAGAAAACTTTCCAAATTCTGTAGGAGATATCTTATAAAATTTATCAAAAATATGAAAAGAAAACATATCTTCTACGTCCTCCTGGAAAAACCTAACATAATCATAGAAATCCTGAAATAAATCCGAATAGAATAAGTTATAATTTGGATATGACTGTTCTATGGATAAGAATTTTTATCCTTAAAATAGTACCATTCTTCCCAACGGTGAATCATACTTCTCATAAAATGATCTAGAAACTAACCTTTCATGAAAGAATATACACTTTTTGTAATACTTTGTTTGTTCCGTTGTATTTGGGATAGATACAGAAGAACCAGACACGAATAGTATCAGACTTGGAGTCTTAAACCGAGAAGCACTTCACATCTTGAAAATAGAGAAAACTGATGTGGTTCCCAAGGGGATTCCATTTTTATAGGTTAAATTGAGTGAAAGTTCATATTCCAAACAGATCTAATGGCTGGAATTCAAACTCTCTAATCTAATAGTTGAGATTGGATCTGAAGAATGTTTTTTTAATATAAACCATACATGTATTATAAAACATTTATCATATTGGGTGAATATGATTGTGAAAGTAAAAAAATTTGGAAATAACACATTTAGAATAACAAAAAAGAAGAAAAAACTATTTATAATGGAATAGTTTTTAAATTATAATTGAAATAAAAATATCATTCTTTGTGAAGAAATTCATATCATAATTAGTTATTTTTTATAACAGCTTACAATATTTGAAAAATAAAAAAATAGTTGAAAATAACACAACATAATTAAGATTAGATTATGATAAGTTTTCAAATAAAAAATTTGAAAATGAAGAATTTTAAAATCCTATAAAAAATTAATATGAAAACATTCAAAATTAGATTTCAATATCAAATATTCAAACTTTTCAATTTCAATAGAAAAACTAAAATACCATTATTTTTTCAAATCTAATTCGAAATTCAAATATAATTATTTTGGAAAATATTATTGAAAAGTAGAATAAAAAAATAAAAAAATAAAATAAAATATGATTTCATAACAAACTCGGGTCCAAAAGACTCATTTTGAAGATTTGTGGTAAAATTGAAATTTTCAAAGATTAAAAGTTTAGTAAAATCAATCATATGTACTCCCCCTATGAAAATGAGTATCTTAATGTAAAGTGATATTTTAAAAAATAAGTATATATGAATTATTACATTACAATGATCATTCTAAGATTTTTTTAATGTATTCAAATATATCATAAAGTAATGGTTTTGTAAAGATATATGTATGTTGTTCTTGAATTCCAATGAATTGTAAAATGATATCTCCTTTTTGTGTGTGATCCCAAAGAGAGTGATTCTCAATATCTATCTTGTTTTCACTAGATTGATGTGAAGGGTTTTTACTTAAAGAAATGGCACTAGTGTTATTAATAGTATTTTAGTTTTAGTAAAACTCATGCCCTAATATGTTAGTGTGTGTTGCATCCCAAACACTTGAGCGTAACATCTTCTAGCTGCCACCTAATCTGCTTTAGAAATGAAAATTAAAACTGAGTGTTTTTCCTTACAAGACCAAGAAACTAATGAATCTTCTATGAAATGAAAAGTTCTGGAATTACTTTTTTATCCATTCTAAAACCACCAAAGTCAGTATCCAAAAATAATAATTAATAATCATTTCTAGAATAATATATTATTTTTAAATCAATAGTTCCCTTTATATATCAAAAATATAATTTTATAGATTTTAAATGGGATTATTTTGGATTATCCTGATATCTTTCACATAATAAAACAGAAATCATTAAGTGTTGGTGACTGGTTATTAAGTATTGTAAACTTTCTAGCATGCCTCTGAAAGTTGTTTGATCAACTGGTTTCCCAGCTTCATCAATATCAAGTGTATTTGAGGTAGTTATTGGAGTACTAATAGTTTTATTATTGTCGTATCCATACTTTTTATGAAGATATTTCATATACTTATATTAATATATGTAAGTACCTTCTGGTTTTTGGGATATTTGAAAATGAATAAAAATGATAACTTACCAATCATATTCATTTCAAACTCAAAATTCATAATATTGACACATGAATCTATTAATTATTGTTGATTTGATATGAATATAATGTCTTCAACATATATTTAAACAATCATAATTTTTTTTACATTCTTTTTAAAAATAGTCGGATCTTTAGTTCCCTTAACATATTTTTTTTGTAAGAAAAATCATGTTAATCTATCATACTATGCTCTATGGTCTTGTTTATGTCTATATAAAACATTGGAACGTTTATAAATGAACTCAAGATGTTTTTTGTATTCAAAACTAGGGATTTTTTTACCAAAACATTTCTCTTATACATATCCATTAAAAAAATAACACTTCCCATCCATTTGAAATTTTTAAAATTTGCGAAATGTTGTAAAGGATAATAGAATATGAATAGATTCAAGTCTAGATACTGGTACATATGTTTCTTCATAATCTAATACCTCTTCTATATTATAATATTTATAAACAAGTATTTATTTAATTCTAATGATAATTCCATTTTCATCACATTTGTTTCTAAAAACCCATTTTTATCAAATTACTGATGTTTCTTTAGGTATTTCAACCAAGGTATACACTTTATTCCTTTCAAATCAATTTATCTCATCTTTCATTGATTTTATCTAATCATTTCCACCTAAATACTCATTAGTTTTTTTATGTTTGAAATGGAAAAGAAAAGAAAGATGTTCTATTTAAATTCTCAAAGAACTTCTGGTTCTAACTAGTTGATTAACATCTCCAACGATACTATCACTATTATAATTCCTAAGAAACAATTGACTTGGGTTTTGTAAGGTTTATTCATTAACATAAGATATAAAGTATTCTTGAGTAAATATTTCAAAAGAATTACCATTTTTCTTATTAGAATATTTTTATATCAAAGTTTGGGGATAAGTTTTGGAAAACACATCTGAGTATATTGGTTGGGTTTGCTTAAAAACAAAAGGATCTATTTCATCAAATTTAACATATATTATTTCCTTAATATTATAATAATTTATATTAAAAGACTCTATATGCCTTAGAATTACTATAGTAACCTAGGAATATACCTTCATCATATTTGGGTTCAAATTTCTGTAAGTTTCCTTTCGTATTCAGAATGAATACTTTACAACCAAATTCTCTAATGTATGAAACTTTGTTATTTTATCCTATCCACAACACTTAAGGATTTTTATTAATAAAGTGTCGAATTAAAACTTTATTTATAGTATAACAACTTTTACTAACTTCTTTGACCAAAAAAATTATAAATTGAGTACTCACTCAACATAGTTCTTGTTATTTCTTAAAGAATATGATTTCTTATTTAAATAACATAATTTTTAGAAGGAGTTCTAGGTGGTGAGAATTTATTTTCAATTCCTTTCATAATAAAAAGTGTTTCAAAATCAAAATTTATAAATTATTCACCATGATCACAATGAATAGTTATTAAGGGAATGTTTTTCTCATTTTCAACTTTAGCTAAAAAAAATTTAAAATAAAAAAACTTCATATTTATTTTCTGGGAAAAATACTCATGTATATCTTGTGTAGTCATCAACTAAAAAAATTCATAGTACTAGCCTCCAATAAATCTAGTATCTATAGGACCGAATAAATCCATGTTCCCTAACTATAAATTATCAAAAGTTGAGACTTAACTAATATATTTAAAACTTGACTTATGTTACTTACCATATTGAGCGGTTCACAAATTATTTGAAGAATCAAATATAAACTAGGGTAGGTACTTTTCAAGCCCTTTATTAGTTAACGTATTTATGTTTCTAAGGTTACAATGTCCTAACCTTCTATGTCATGACCAAGATTGATCTTCCATTTTAATAAGTCGAGGTAAGTCTTAGCTCGTAATGCCTTCTATGTTTAGTGTGTATACATTCTCATGCCAATGGGAAGAAAGAATGAATTTATCCTTGGAATTGTGTACTATACATTTTTCATTCCTAAAATTTACAATGTAACCTTCAATGCGTAATTGACTTATGATTATAAGGGTGTGATTAAGACCTTTTACAAATGAAACATTGGAAATTAAGGCTTTTTGAAGAAGAACAATATTACTTATACCGATAATTTCTCCATGAGAATTGTCTCTAAAGGTAACCTTTCCACCTTTCATCTTTATAATCATTTCATAGAAATATTTATGTCTAGTCATATTTCTAGAACACCAAAAATCCTTTTACAATTTATTCTTATTTTTTGTACTTTCTTTATTTTCATAAAAACAAAATAATTAGGCTTTTAGAACCCTAGATTTTCTGGATCCAGAATTATTAGTTAGTAAAAATTTTGTAATCCACATTTTTTTCTGAAAAATAGGATTGACCGAGCCCTATATATTGAATTTTATTAGGGGAAAATTCTTTTTCCACTGTCATGTACTTTAATTTTTTTTGAAAAGGGGTCATTTTTAGGAACAATGAATTTATTATTAAAACCATGTTTTCTACGAGTATATCTCATTCCTAAACTAGTACCATCTGAACGATGTTGTTTGTACATTTTATCAAACCGTTCCTTACTAGAAGTAATGTTTGATAAAAGTTTCACTAGTGAAACATTTTTAGACTTTTTTTATAACTAAATTCTTATCCACATCTGTATTATTTTTGTAATTTATTTTCTCAAAATTATTTTGTAAACTATTCTTTTCCGAAAGTACTTTCTATAAATCTTTAGAAATAATATCTTTTTTAGAAATGGATTTATCAATATCTTTTGATAGATATGATATTTCATTGTATAAAACATAAATTCATGAATTGTCTTTTGCATGCTTTGCATTGTCCTTGTCACGATATTTACATACTTTATAATTTTCATTTTCAAATGTTTTACAAAGTGAGAAACTTCTTCAAAAGAAGGAAATTTATTATCATTACTGGAAGATTAGTATTATTCATTCTAAGATATAGAATTATTATCATTATTATAATTTCAATTTAAATACATATTAGTTAAATAATTGGACGTATGTACCTTATCCAAAAATAATTGATTTTCAAAAGGTATTCTGTCATAGAGATCAATATTCCTTTGTTTGTAATTTTTGTTATCAGAAAAATATCTGAAGAGTCTCTTCCACTAACACTCTAGGAACATTGGAATTCAAAACTTTCTTTCCTTTTTTACTTGTAATGCCTTTTCTAATTTCTATCTTAATTCATTTTCTTTCTGTATTTCCTTTTGATCTTTGTAAAATCAGGTCTTATGTGTCCAAATATCTTACATTCATAATAGGTAACTTCAGAATCTTTCTTTTCATTCATATCCTAGTTACATTTGATGTAATGATACTCAAAATCCTTTTTACCAACAATATTATTCACTCTTTGAGCAAGATTAGCTAACTCATTCTTAGAATGTTTAAAATCACTTGAATCAGATTGAATAGAAACTTTTTTCTTTCTTAATCTAACAACCTTATCAGCAGTTCGATATTTTATTAAATTTAATTTAGTTATAAAAGAAACTCCATAATTTCTTTTCATTAATTTCTCATCACATCTTTTTATCCTACCTTGATACTATAAAAGAGTTCCAAATAAATCATTAAGAGTTATATTTGTAATCTTCATAGTTTCTTCAATAATTGTTCTCTTTGATTCCCACTCGTTAGGCATGATAGAAATAATCTTTTCAACAATTATTTCATCCACTAATCCTTTTTCACCCATATCATGTAAACTTTCAACAATTTTCATAAAATTTATTTTACCTTTACAATATGTTTCCCATAAGGTAATTCAAAATGCATGATAATTATCTCTAAGAATTGTTCTTCTAGTTTCAACAACTTTTGATGTTCTAAAACGTGTAATTTCTATTTACATCCAAAATATATTATATTATAAATAAGAAAAAATCTGACTCTATTTATTTATTTTCATGGAACATAGAAAGGTATTCCTTACCTTATAATTCAGCTGATATTCCTTCTTTTCTTGATTTATAAAATTTTTAACATCTTTATCAAGAATTTTGTAATCACTAGTATACATAACAAACATTTAAACTTATGTGTTGATAAAAAAGTTCTACATTCTATATCTCCAATATTCGTAGTTATTACTAAGAAATATTTCTGGTCTACTAGGATTTAGATTATCTGTAGATATGAAATTTAGTTCTACCATGTTTGAAAAATAGATACGAACAAAATCATTTCCAGAATAAACGTTAATGTAATATATGTTTATAAAAAAATTATAACAAAAAAAATACTAACTTGAATTTGTATGTAAATAACAGAATCATCAAGTATTTTATTAGTGTAATCCTCCTCTAATACAAAATGTATGTATTAATAAAATAGATACATGACTCTGATACCAATTGTTGGATCGGAATGTATATGATGGTGAATAAATACAAGAGGGTGAATTGTAAGTTTCAAAACTTTCATATTTTAATATTAAATGAATCATTGTTTAATAATGTTAATCTAATTATGTTCATAAAGCCACTTATGTATTTAAACAGTGGTCATATTGGGCTCATAGTTTTGATGAAAAGAATATCGCAATCAAGTTGATTCTGATATGTAATCTACAAGTCATAAAGATGAATTGATTATATCTAAAAAATTTATGGAATCGTAATCAATATGGTGGAAACATAATTTCTATTTAATCATATTCAGAGTAGAAAATTATTTAATCATAGAAAACAAGAAAAATCATAATCACAATGGTTGTGACAAATCAGAGTAAAATAGAATTTATTGATTCTATCTTAAAGCATATAGAATCTTATTTATAGTAAAACAATTGTATCGTAATTAAATCTATTATAATAAAAAAATTAAAAATATAAGTATTAAATAAAAGAATCACTTTCTTTTTCAATGTATCAGAAATTAAAGGCTAGAAATAAAACAAGTAATACAGAAGAATACCATTCTTTTATATAAAAGATAATGGTTTTCAGTAACCTTAGATAAAGGTCCCTTATTCTTTAATTTCAAGAAATTATGTCTTTCTTATATGATAGAATGATTTAAATATGATGAACATTTTGTCTCACTATACCCATGAGCCCTCGATATGATGATCGACTTTATTATCTTCTTATCCCCGACATCCCTTGATACAATGATCATCTCTATCTTGTTTTCCCTACAAGACCTCAATCAAGAATGTGATCTGATCCTTTTTCTTTCTATCCTTAGAATCCCTCAATCATAAGCACAACAATCAGACACAAAAATAAAAATTAACTCTAAAAATTTATAAGTATAAGTAATAAGCAGTTGATTTCTTGGGAACATCAGAGCACTCATACAGCATCAAAATCACTAGACTATCTCTACATGTGTCATTTTCCTCTCATTTAGATATATTCAAATGACGTTGTATTTATAGGAAATCCATACAATAGTAATATTTATTTCCAACATTCATATTTTTTCCATGATTTTCTAGAGGACCTAGACACCTTTCACGTCATCGATCATACTATAACAGAATACACAACATCATTTTTCTTTACACATATTGTAATAGACTGCACAACATCATTTTGGCAATACACCATCGTATTTTAAGGGTAAAATATTTCAATATAATAATTTTTTTTCCATATTATAGATTAAAACATAAGTCAAGCTGATGGATTTACTTATACACTTCATTATGATGGACAATAAGGATAAGAATCTGATTGTTATCGCTTTCAATCAATCTGATTATTATTAGTTCTAGGATAATTATGATAATATATATTGTTAAATATTGTTTTTTATTCAAAATAATTTATGACTTTTTCAATTTATAGTAAATGTATATGTTTTCAATAAAATAATTTTAAAAATACTCTGGACTTAAAGGAGTTGGGTATCATGTATTTAAGAAAGAGTTTGTGATTTCCTAAACAAAAGGGATGGAAAAGTCATAAAGAATCTTTTGACTCAATGTTGTGGTTGGTAATTATGATGTACATTATGTTTATATATGATATATATAATATTTATAATTTATTTATGTTTCTGAAATTTTTATATAACACATGCCCTTATGCTTTCCATTCTCTATAAATACGATAACATCATTTGTGGACGTCTGGACTACTGCTTCCTCAGAGCGATGTGATTTATTCACACTATACATGGAATGTATAAAAGATAGTTTTATTAAAAATATGTGATATATATGACATAAATATTATAATTTAATTAAAATACACATATATATCATTTAATTTTCATTATTTTAAATATGACAAGGAAATGGAAGTAGCATTAATGTATACATGCGGCATATCATCTCCATGGATGGTGCATTTCATTTCCTATCTCTAAACGTTATGGATTATTAGAAATACATATATACTAAATATATATATAATATTTTAATCATGGTTTACATTATTGAGATAATGAAACCATGACAGGAACAAAAATTAACAAGTAAAGTTATACTTGACAAACTACGCAGTTAACACATGAAATAGTGAAAATAATGAAAGATTACTAAAAAATGGGTAATAAGATATTATAAGAAGTTAATAAATGATATTATAAATATGATTATGGTTATAGAATAAGTTAGTGACACGTTTAAAAACATTATATATGAATTCAAAGTATGTTCACCATAAAGGAAATACAAGGTAGGGGATTCTTATCTCGCTTTTATTTTAATGAGGCATACTCTATTTTCACCACTTAATTATTTTTTGAGGTGTATATATAACCCTTATTTTATATTATATAATGAATTATTTTATCTTCAGGGTATTTTTTTGTTTTATTTTTAATTATTTCTTATAAAGGTATTTGAATTAAAAGTTATCATGTGGTAAAAAATTTCATAACTTGATTCCTTTCAATTAGATTATATTACTTCCTTGGGGTCTTTAATATTGAATAATTATGTGTGTAATAAATTTGTAATATGTACTATTGTATTTATACTTATTTTATGTGGATTTAAATTTGACACACATAATCTATTCATTGATTGATTCTCACAATAATGTAACACTATTTTCAAGGGTTTACTTCACAATCTCATTTGGTTCAGGATTATTTATACATGAATTTATATAAAAGGAAATTAATGGATAAAGTTTTAGTATACCCATTAATTTTATTATCCTATGTTTATTAATTACCTTTTTCATGTTATAGTACCATTGTTTTCACTATTTGGTACTAAAAAACTTATGGAAAATTTTTTCAATAAAACCTGACATCGTTTCTCTTTTAGTTGGAGAACCTGTTTTCTTCAAAAATCCATGTTTTATAAATTGGTTTTCAAAAATTATTCAAACCTTTCAAAAATTATTCAAACCTTTCAAAAATTATTTATTAAAAAAAATTTACCCTTATTTAATTTATATTTTTTTCCAAATGAATTACCTTTTTGTTTTCTGTACAAGGAAATTTTCTAACAATTTTACCATGAAAAAGGAATATTTTTTTAACCTTATACGACATGTGTAGATTTACCCACCGTTATTACTTCGAAGATTCCTTTAAATTTTTTAGAGGTTAATTTATTAAAAAATGTTTTGAAAATTGATTTCCAATGGAAATTATTGCCAAATTGTTTTCTAAAATAAAAATGATATTTTACTCAATAATATTTTGAAAAGATCATTTTATATTATTTCACTTCATCAATGAAAATATCCCTTTATTTTCTACTCCACTTGGGATATTTTGTATTGTTATCATCTTTATTCTTCCTCTAGATGATTTTTGATTTATCTGGCAAAGGATATTATTGAAATTCACATCCATGTTAGTTTTTTTATTCCCCTTGAAATATTCAATTCCATATGATCATTGTACATTCAATTTCCCATAATTATCCATATCATTTATCATGGATAAGTTAATTTACTATACGATTTACCATTTATACTTATGGTGTTTAATTTTAAAATTATTTCACTAACTAGGGAAATATTGATAAATGGGTATCTTTTACTCAATATGAATACATTTTGATAAGGAACGTTATTTTGGAATTAAATTGATTATTTCAATAAATAAAAAATCATTTTGATATGCACTGTATAGGTTGGGGACTGGTTAATGTAATTCATATGTGTTGGGGACTTGATAATGCAATACCTACAATTTGGGAAACATTTAAAGTAATCCCTTGATTCATTGGTATTCTCATGAGATGAAAATAGTTGTTGAAAACCCCCTTCGAGTGTGTTTCCAAGAATAATAGATGGGTTTATACACACAATCTTAAAAAATCTTATGAAAGGTATTGATATTAGTGGTTCATGTTCCTAATACATGATGTCCAATAATTATGAATTAAAATTAATGATAATTAATTTATTATTATTGAATAAACTTTTAGTGTTTTGTTTTAACAAATTTTTCTATTTTTTGACAATAAACCTTCTTTTATAATAATGTTTTTATTATTCAAGAATCAGATCTAGTCCATCATAATGATCTTTTGTAGGAGATTCAAAAGTTTCTGGTAGAATCAGATCTATCTGCTTCATATTCATATCATCATATCTGAAAGAATCAGAATCATAAATTGATGTTTTCGAAAACTTTTCCTTTACCATAATCAAATAAAGAAATAAGTTTTTGTGTTATAAATATAAAAGTTACTAAGTGAAGAAATCGTATTGTTTCTAAAAAATTATGAAATAATATAGTGAATTCATGAGTTAAAAAGTTTTCATTCATTCTAAAATAAATAATGTGATGATTTTATGGTCATAATTTTCTCACAAATTATGAAAATATGATGATAAAATATTTTGATGAAATTGTGGGGAAGTTTGAATAATTTCAAAGTTACAATATAGAGATTAAATCATAATGGAAATTCCATCGTAATGTGATTTCCATCATAATGAGATTTCCATATTAATGGGAATTCCCATTATAATGGTAAATTCTTCATAATGTGAATTCCATTGTAATGGTTTGAAGAGAAAACATGATTCATAATGAGCTAAAGAGGAAATATAAATAGTAATGAGATGGAGAAGGAATAAGAAATTGTAATGAACTGAAGAAGGAAACATAAATTTTAATGATATGATGCGGAAAAATATTAATGAGATAAGACAGAAACATAAATTTCAATTAGGTTAGAAGGGAATAGATCGTAATGAGATGAGAACGAAATATAATCATAATGATATGATTACAAAGAAGTCTAAAAAACAAAATTCAATAATTTTTATGAAGAGATGAAGAGGTAAAACTTGAAATTAATTTTTCTGTAAAACACAGAGAAATATAAAGCGGGTTGAATAAGTAAAGGTTGAATTTTAAATGTGATATATTTTTAGAGATTTTAAATTTGATGAATCTAGGAAATTTATCAGGTTTATCGATTTTATTTACAAAGTCACCAATAATTACATACTCAGATCATTCGTTCATTGTCGAACTATCACGCAAGTGGAAAAGGTGGAGTGATAAAGAAATAATGTGAAAGTGTTTTCCTACCATAGATCTCATGAGTAGTATCATACAGTAGAATTTTTTTTACTGGATTGAGAAATATAAAATTGAGAAGATCAAATTGATTCAATTAGATTGAGAAAAATCATATTGAGAATTTGAGCAGAATTTGGCTTTTACAGATAGAGGAGGGGTTCATCATATTGAGTCCATTATATTGAGAGAATTAGATCCCGACTCATCATATTGATATAATCATATCCAAACTCATCATATTGAGATAATCAGATCCAGAATCATTGGATTGGGAAAAATAGATCCATCCATATCAGATTTAGGATACAGAAAAAGCAATTGTAGAGTAGTTACAAAAAAGTATTTTTTCTTTTTTATGGACCAATATTTTTATAATAAAACATTATAAACTAATGGGGGTTAGTATAATTATACCTATCAAGAGATATAATGTGTTTAATGAGAGTTGTTACAAGTTTTGTTCACTTGTTTATAATATTGGATTTCCAAAGACCCAAAACAGTGGTTATGGAAAATATATATGTTCCCACACTAAGGCCAAACATTATAAATCATTTGTGCTTTAATTTTTTTCTTAATTTTTCATGTAATATTATTTAGTAAATGTTGATAAGGAAATAAATATTAATAGGTTTTAGGGGTTATATTTAGAAAAGTATAAAAATTTACAAAAAGTGGAAAACTGATTCAACCCCCCCCCCCTCTTTGTTGTTATTAGATCCTTTAAAAATTCAATTGGTATCAAAGTTAAGGTTCCCTTATATAATCTTTATCTTGTTTAATATTAATTCTATCAATAGTATAGTAATTCCTATATTTATGGAAAAATTAATATGGATGAAAAAATAGGATTATTACTTATCTCTTATATATTATCTTTTATGTTGTTAATGTTGAGACTATTGGGTTACCACCTATTGAGAAATATTCCCCAATGACCTTTTCTTATAATATAAATATTAAAGTTTATAGAAAGGATATATATGATATATTCATACCCATATCTAAAAATATTTATCAGAATGTGATGGGTCTCAAAACATCAAAAAGTATGTGGGAAAGATGGAATGAATTTTCAAAGGGAATAAAAATGTAAATGAAGAAAAGATACAAATATGGGGGTATTAAGTATGAATATGTGATAATTTGAGATGAAGAAACAATTGATTAATACATCACTAGGGTAAATTAATTTTTATAACATCAGAGGATTCAGAGAAGTCTTGGAAGATTCTACAACTGTGAAGAAACTTATGATAAACTTATTAGACATATTAGATTATTAAATTT
This sequence comes from Viscum album, assembly GCA_963277665.1. Lineage (NCBI taxonomy): Eukaryota > Viridiplantae > Streptophyta > Magnoliopsida > Santalales > Viscaceae > Viscum > Viscum album. The sequence continues at coordinate 1,473,367,585 of OY728161.1, forward strand.
GTTTTTTGGAAGATAGGGATTATTTATCTCTTGATGAATTTCAAAAAATTCTTATTTATTATAAAATGAGAAAATATTCAATGTTTAAAAATAATATGAAAGATGAAATGGATTTTGAAGATATGAGAAAGATGAAATTCCAACATGATGAATAATTTGATCCTCACGAGTCTGAAGATAAAGATAATAGTTTGTTGAATTAAAAAATAATGTCTCTTATATCGAATAATTATCCAAGCGGGAGAGGGAATTATGGAGATAAACATCCTCTCGAATGTTTTTGAGTGTGGTTGAATCGGACACTTCTATGAATTTCCCCAATAATAATGTTATAGAATATCAAGACAATTCTAATGAAAACCCTCTATGGAAGAAGTGGTAAAAATGATAAATAAGAAAAGTTTTCCAAAAGATACTTGAAGAAGATTACTAGAAATAATGAAAGTGTATTGATTAAAAAAATTTAATCGAACACAACTTACAATAATTATTCTAAAGATAAAAGTTCAAAAAAAATTAGAACCTTCATTGAAAAAGTTGAGAAAACAAAATACTCCTTACAGAGTGAAGAAGGTGGTGAAGAATCTTATGGATAGTATCATCTAAGAACATAACTTTTTTAATTTAATGAGAAAAAAACTATCAATAATGAAATTTGTGTAATGAATAAATATTTTGGAGAATTTTTTTATAAAAGAAAATATTTAATCAAGAAGGAATATGAATACATTTAAGAGATTTTAAATTATAAATCTTAGTAAAATGATGTAATATAATGAATAAGAGGTTAAAAAGTTTCAATAAAAACTTATTGATTCTAAAATTACCTTAAGGAATATGAATTAATACATCAACAAAGATTCAGAATTAAAAAAAATAAAACTTCTAAAGATGCTGAGAAAGATCAATATGAGTATTTAGTGAAATCTTGCCTTGAAAAAAATAATGTTTTATCCGATTATTTTAAAATTTCAGGTCCCAAAAATTTTATTGGGGATGATTGGGTAGAGAAATGTTTTTATAAACCTTTTAAATCTAAAAAAGTATAAAACTCACCCAAAATAATATATGGTCTACATCTGTAGTATATTAGAGCTAAAAGAAGTTACCAACATCAATAAAGTTTCAATAGATGAAGATCTTATTTCAATATAAAATTGTGATTTTATGGTTATTTTTGGTGTTTTGGAATATATTTAAATAGGGATTATAATTTTTAGCACAACATAACCTTACCTAGAATAAGTTTTGAGAAAAGTGGAACAAATAGTGAATGTAGAATGAGAAACTTTCCTAACTTATAGAAATTTGAAAAAGTGAATTCTCAGGAAATTATAAACTCACCAATAAAAATAAATTTGAATGTATGGAATAAGTATTTTGAAGATATTATCAAGAGGTTTATCATGCCAAAATATGTATGACACTCATTCTAGAATAAGTTTCTTATGATAGAAAAGAAAATAAAGCTGAAAAGAAGAAAGTTGTGGAAAGCTCTTTTTTTGTTGTGATAGATTTGAAATCATGTAAAAGGAACAAACCATGGAAACATGATAGTGGTTTTTCTTCACATATGATAGGTTATATAAAAATATTTAAACATATTGAAATTCATGATGGTGGATCAGTTACATTTGGTAATGATACATCCTTAAAAATCAAAGGAATCAGAATGGATGTGATTGAGGATGAGAAGTTAAAATATAAGGAAGATGTATTTTTGATGGGATAAAACATAACTTACTTATATTAAGTCAATATTGTGATGTTAGAAAAGAATTTTATCTATGAAAAGATTTTTTTAACATCAAAAGTGTGAAATATAGAAAACATATTACAAACAGATAAAAACCTAATTGGGATATCATTTAAATTGATGAATTCAACAACTCGTGTTATTTGAGTGTTGAAGATGAAAAAAAATTGTGGCATCAAAGACTTAGCCACACTGGGTAGAAAACATGAATAAACTTTATAAATTTGATGGTATCTAAAATTTTCTACAATTTAAAATAAGAGATGAATATGTTTCTATTACTTTCCAAAAAGGAAAGATGATTAAAAATGTCATAAAAGAATTGAGATTCAATCTACCAGACCTCTTGAACTTATTCATTCTGATTTATATGGGTCCATGTGATATCAATAAATAAATTAATATTTATACTTTATCAATTTTTTTGATGATTTCACTCAAATTAAAAACATCATGTTTATGAAACATAATTCAGAGGTTGTAGAAATGTTTAAGATTTTCATAAAAGATTTTGAGAAAGAAATGGTGGCATACATAAAGAATTTGACAACAGATAATGTTAATAATTTCATAAGAAATGATTTTGAATTCTATCTGATAAAACATGGTATCAAAAATTATTATAGTTCTCCCTATACTCCAAAAAATAGATTAACAAAAAGAAATAATGGAATCACGGTGGAAATGGGAATAATTATTTTAGCATAATAAAAATATTCTATGTTTTACTGGAAAGAAGATATTATTATTTAAGTACATGTTTAGAAAATATTTTTGTTGAGATATCAAACCAACATGACTCCTTATGAAATGTGGTGTAACAAAAAAATCATTGAAATACTTCAAATTTTTTGTAAGTCCTTGTTTTTTTCAAAATAAAAATTCTAGATTTGGGAAAGTTTGATGAGAAGGTTGAGGAAGGAATTTGAATGGGCTATTCACCAAATGGAAGAAGTTACAAATTTCTGCAACACAAATTTAAAAAATTTCATGGACTCATATTATGTGAAGGTAACTGAAAATAAAAGTATCTTAACAAAAGATCTTAAGAATGATAAGGAGGATAAACTGGAGAATTCTAAAATTACTGAAATTAATTAAAAAAATCATTATCAAGATTCATATGAATTATGTGGTGACTAAATTTTAATTAGGAAATAAACATTGAAAATTCCTTAAATAAAAAAACATATTGAATCCAAAAACATTTCTGGGAATCAAAAGGCTCAGGTTCATACAAGAAGAAAGTTGATATTATATAATCTTACTTCACTTATCTCAAAAGTTGAACCAGAATCAGTTTCATTAGCTATTCAACACCAAGAATGGGTGGATGATATGAAGGAGGAGTTTGATCGGATTAATAAGGTTGAAACATGGGAATTTTTTTTCAAATATGTCAAATAAAAATGTTATCAAAACGAAGTGGGTTTATAGAAACAAATTAAATGAACATGGATAAGTTTCAAGAAACAAAGAAAGGATTGTTTGTAAAGGCTATGCACAGGTGGAAGGTGTGGATTTTGATGAAAATTTTTCCCTAGTTTCAAGATTATAAATTATTAGAATGTTTCTTTCAGTGGTACAAATCATAATGACAATGTTTATTAGATGGATATAAAGTCATATTTCTGGAATAGTTTCATTGATGGATAAATTTACATTGAACAAATTTTTGTGTTTCTATTAGATGAGTATGAAAAAAAATTGTAAATTGAAGAATTATTTTTATGGAATGAAAAAACTTCATGTTCTTGGTATTCTAAAATTGATAATTTTTTGAGAATGATAAATTTTTCTAAAGGGAAAGTTAATAGAAACTTATATGTTAATGATTTCAAATTTGTAGCTCTAATTGTAATTTTTCATGTGGATGATATAATTTTTTCTAGGGATGGAGAATATTTTTAAAAAAATTGCTGAGGAAATTAATAATAATTTCTAAAAAGTATAAATCAAGATAATTAACTTTCTTACTTTGAATACAAGTTAAACAAAAGGAAAAATACATTTTGTTATATCAATAAATGTACTCTAAGGAATTATTAATTAATTTTGGGTTGGAATAATCCCAACAAGTTTCGACTCATATTTTAGTGAGCACAAATTTGATTAATGAATAATCTGGAAAAATTATGAATCATAAAGATTTTTGATAGCTGATAGGAAGTCTATTTTATCTTATAGACTCAAGGCCTGATATTTTTTATAATGTTACTTTGTGTTCTAGGTATCAAATTAATCCAAAAAAACACATATGTTGATAGAGTAGATAATTCTAGGATATGTTAAAGGAATAACTTCACATGGGATTTTATATAAATGAAATATTAAGATGAAGTTTCATGGTTATGTTGATACTGATTGGACTGGAGATTGTAATGATAGAAAATAAACCTCAGGAGGAACATTTTTATTGGGTGAATGTTGTGTGATTTTTATTAGTAAGAAACAATGATCAGTAACATTGAGCGCAGTTTAATTCGAATATGTTGTATCTACTCAATCTTTTACTCAAATATTGTAGATGAATGTTTATCTAGAATATTTGAAATTAAGTGTTTCTAAACCATTGAAGATACTTTGTAACAATTTGAATTAAATTTATCTTTCTAAAAATCTAGTCCAACATTATAAATAAAAACACATTTATATAAATTTTAACTTTATGAAAGAAAATGTTGTTTCTGGAGATTTTTTTTGGAATACATTTCAACAAAGTATCATATTGTTTATATCTTTAGAAAAGTAATGTTTAAAGAAAGGTTTGTGGAATTGAAGCTGAAAGATCATGTTCATCCTTCCTCCATTTATTCCAAAATCTCAAAATGAAGGACCCCCACTGTGATTTAGATTTTTTTGGAAATGGGGGATATAAAGTAACAACTTTGTACTTTATAAGATGTTTTTACTTATCTTTCTTAAATAAATTTGAAGTTGGGGTTATCAAAAAATGGGGAGAAAAAAAGAAAAATGATGGGGAGTCATCTTTACATGGAAGAAATATTTTTTATCATTGAGGGATGGAATTCCCTTAAAAACATTACTTTAACCAATATTTCGGTGTTAGGACACTCTTTTTTGAAAATTTCTATGCTTTGATAAATGTTAAAAAACATGTTTTTTTAAAAAAATATGAGTTATGGGAACATTATAAGAATTGGAATAGTTTTTTATGATGGTTTTAAACAAAACCAAATGGGTAGATTGAAGAATATATGCGGTGTTTTTTTTTAAATGTTTTGTATTTATTGAAAACTATATTTTTTGTATAAGAATATTTTCTCATTCAAAAATTAGATCTAGCCCATTGTAATGATATTGTTTTAGAGACTTGAATGTTTTTGAATGAATCAGATCCATCTGCATCATATTCAGATCATCAGATCAAAAACAATTGGAGGCAAAAATTGTTGTTTAAGGAAAGTTCTCCTTTGGTGTAATCAAATAAAGAAATAATTTTCTATGTTAGAAAGACAAATTTTGTTTAGAAAACAAATCATATTGTTTCTAAAGAATTCTGAAATAATATTTTTAAGTTAGTAGTTAGAATGTTTTCATACATTCTAAACTAGATTAGATGATTCTTTTATGGTCATAAAGTTATCACAAATCATGAAAAATCACATAATAAAATCTTTTAAAGAAATGGTGGAGAAGTCTGAAGAATTTCAAAGTTACATTATGAATATTCCATCATAATGGGAATTCCATCGTAATTGGATTTTCATTGTAAAGAGATTTCCATCGGAATGGGAATTTTTATTGTAATGGGATTTTTATTGTAATGAGCTGAAGAAAAAACAAGAATCATAATGAGATGATGAGGTAACAAAATTGTAATGATCTGAAGAAGGAAATGAAAATCATAATGAGTTAAATAATGAAACATAAATCACAATGAACTGAAGAGGAAAAAGAAATGGTAAGTAGATGAGAAAGAAATAGGAATCATAATGAGATGAGAAGGAAACATATTGTAATGAGATGAGAAGGAAATAGAATCATAATGAGATGATTATAAAGATGACTCAAAAATATAATTCCATAAGTTTTATGAAGAGTTAAATAAGGAAAACATTAAATTTAATTTTTTTTTAAATCTTGGAGAAATCTAAGAAGTGTTGAAGAAGTCAAGGTTGATGTTTAAATGCAAGATATTTTTACAGTTTTTAAATTTTAGGAAACAGAGAATGTTTTCGAGTTTCTTTATTTTGTTTTCTGAGTCACCCACAAATACTTACTCAGATCATTCATTCATTATCAATAATTCATGAAAGATGAAAAGGAAGAGCATTGAAGAAATCAAGTGAAAGTATTTACTATACATATATCTCATGATGAGGATTATAATGTTGAATTTTTGTTTACTTGATTGATTAATATCGTATTAAGAAGATTGTATTAGGCCGATCGGACTGAGAAATATAATATTTAAAATTTGACCAAAATTAGATTTTTTAAGATTGAGAAAGTGTTCATCGTATTGGGTCCATAATATTGAGGGAATCAGATCCAAACTCATAATATTGAGATAATCAGATCCAGAATCATCATATTGAGATAATCATGTTTGGACTCATTAGATTGAGAACATCGTATCTTACCAAACAGAATTAAGGATTCAAACTGTGAAATCATATATGGGTTTCAACGAAGTGTTTATTAGTTTTTATGAATCAATTTTTTTATATGAAAACATTGGAAACTAGTGGGAGTTAGTATAATCATTCCTATTAGAATATATAAGGTGTCTAATAGAATTTGGCACAAGTTGTATTCATTTATTCATAATAGTGGATTTCCATTGACCCACAGGAGTGGCTATGGAAAGAATGTAGGTTTTCACACTGAGTTCAAACCTTGTATGTCTTGGGTTCTTTACTTTATTGACAAATTTTTCTTGCATGAGTATTTAGTAAAAGTTGATTAGGAAATAAATATTTATAGGTTTTAGTGGTTATGTTTTAAATTTTATTGAAACTTATAAAAAGTGAGCAACTAATTCAACCCCCCCCCCCCTCTCATTTGTTATTAGATCATTTGGAACATCAATTATTATCAATGAGATTATTGTATCGTCATATCTATTATTTCATTTAAATCTCATTTTATTGATTAAATGGAATTTATGTCAGTTTCTTACCTTTATATATTAATTATGACTTATCCAGTTATTTTAAAGGGCATGTGCTTTTAGTTATTTTCCATTCCATATTGTTTAATCACTTCCTTCTCATTTTATTGATTACATGGAATGTGTCTTCATTTATTACCATTCCATATTGACTATTATCATTGATTCATTATTGATTCCACAATAAGTCACCATTATAAATTATTTGAGATCACCCTTATTATGTTTCCTTTCACTAAGATTCCCTAAAGTGTACTAAGAAAGATATGAAAGGATACATTAGATAGAATAAAGTTATTATCCTTGAAAGAAAACAATAATGTTGTAAATACTGTATTAATTTGTAAAAAATGACTCGTTTATGTATTTGGTTTACCATGTGTACTAAACCGTTCGATCCTTTGGGACACAATTTACTTGTATCTTATGAAAATGTAATGGTATCACGACACCAGCTCTGGACTGCTATGTCATGATCCCCTCCCTCCAATGATCCCCTTACTGTGATGAAAATGAATAAATGGAGATAAGGACCCCCAAGTATCACCTCCAGTAGGCCCTGGGTTGGTGAAAAGCACAAAGGGTATATAAATCTCACAAAATGGGAGGCATTTCCCTTTTTAATGAAACAAGATTAGGAGATAAGATATTCCATCCCAAAATAATCTAAGATGTACATATAAAAGAATACCAAATCCATCCCACATGGATGTTTATAATAGAAAGTACATAAAACAAAAGTCTCCAATGTAAATACAAAATGTATAGCTAGGAAGCGACACAAAATCTCTCAAGATCTAAGCCAGTAAAGTCCAGCACAGTCCAAAAAGACCTCCTAGAAACCAGAATATAGTTTTATATATGTAGGGTGAGTACACAGGTATAATTAGTAGGAAAACCAAAGTCTATCATGCACATTTGAAAGAACCATACTAATTCCCCCATAAGAAAATAGCAGAACCAAATAGAACCTAAGCGGGTATACTAACCACCCCAACCTCACCAAGGCATGTTCCACAAATAATGCAAGTCACGTAAAGTAATATAGTGCATATTGATAATAGGGTACCCCGCACCACATTCCTACTAATTAGCCACTCTCACACCCTAATGGAAAATGTCATGGAACTCCCACCTCTTATGAACACACCACATCAAAACCCGCCCTCACACACCTGGGCCTCACAACCACATCCCTCCCACAGACACATGGTCCACATACCACAATGCAACCTAACCGCATAGACCTAGGCCTCACAACCATATCTCACCCACAAACACCCGGTCCACATACCCCATCAAACCCTACCTGTAGACACCTAGGCCATATACGACGTTTCATCCCAAAAACACATGGTAAATCACAACACATCTCATCTCGAATACACCAGGGAAAACACAACACATCCCATCCAGAAGGCACCTGGGAAAACACAACTCTCCGGCACACACCGGGGCCCCACACACCACAACTTTCCTAAAAAATCTTGGGCTATCGTTGCCTAAAATAATGAGTAGGGAAGAGAGGGGGGGACATCCATCCATCCTCCCGCTAGGATGTTTGGGAAAGACACCCTCCCCTGTAACGATGGGGGTGTTCAGAACATAGTTCTAAACTACGGTGGGATGAGTATATAAATCACAAGTAAAATACAAGTATATACATATATGATACCAAAAAATATTTTCCATCCTATGGGTTCTCAAACAACCAACCAGATCTCAACACTACTAACATTACTTTTATCTCTAAATGCAATTACCACACAACAAGCCACAACTTCTTTCCTGTTTCCAACCAATTTTGTTAAACCATTACCATTCTACATTCATAATTAATTTATTCCTTCTGTTAACCAAACTAACTTAAGTAATTCCCAAACATTATTAGTAAAGTATTTATTCACCTATTACATTACTATCTAGAAAACTATAAAGAAAAACACATAGCAAGAAACACAACCAAGGTCAAACTATGAGAAACTTTAGGTGCATTACCCATACAAAAAAAACAAGTCCCCAACTCTTAACCACATCTAGTAACACAACCAAAGAGCAACATGATTGAATCCATATTTCACAATAGTGATTTTCCATTCCATAATCAATCAATCATTTAACCTCATCTTCCATCACACCTTCTAAACTATCCCACAATACATAACCAATAAACCCACACACAACACACAACTGTTCTCAAAACTATATCACCACAAAAACCAAATAAAAAAATATAAATTCTAGATTTAATAAGTAATCCCTTACGTAGTTTTTCTTTTTAATTTGGGTTTTATCATAGAAGTTGTACAATCATGGGTAATCTATTCGTTAGTCAGGTGTAAGTGATTTACCAGTTTCTAATGAGGCTGATACCACAACAACCACAACTAAAGTAGAACACACAACAGATATAACTAGTACAAACAAATCCACAAATAGCCACAATTTTCAATGGTATATTTATCCTATATAATCAAAATATCACAAAAAAAATCAAATCTATGATAATCATGCAATAAACCCCTCCACCCTTTCAATTGCGTTTTCCAATTTTTTATCATTGATTAATTCGGTACAGCCATAATAAAATTGTAAAAAAATAAAAACCACTCCCACATAATGAAAAAATAAATAGAGACAAGGTAATTGCTACCTCGAAGGGGTGTCAATGTTCTTCTCACAAGAACGGATCATTTAATGGTTCTTTGATCACTTATCCTGTAAGATCTGCATCTATCTGAGGACGTTGTGGAACCACCACACCAATAAAGTCTTAGATAGATTCCATCAGTAACCATGTATAGAAAATCATCATGGCACGGTGAGGAGTTATGGAAGATAATAATACCCTAACCAATGGAAAATTATAGAGAACAAATGGAGAACGAACCTTGAACCACCACCGATCACCAAAGAATAATCAGAGAGATCAACAGATTGAAGAGGGAGGAAGAGGCTTAAAAGAACTCATCAGGGCACCTAGGGTTCATATAGAATGAGAGATATTTCTACATCTGTAGGATTTTTGAAAACATGAGAAACTGTAATTTTTTAAAACATTACAACATCATGGGACTACAGGACATTAAATCCCTTTTCATTCCATAAAATCTTTCGAGGTCCACTTCCGCTGAAAAATGTGTCGCCTCTCATTTTAATTTTGATTTTTTATACGCTGAAGTATTTCATGCTGTGAATCTAGTTGGACATGCTATGAAAAAAACTTCACATTGTGAAATCAAGTTACACAATGTGCAACCTCCCTGTATCTGTAATTTAACAAATAAACCTATTCAAACTACCTTTGAGACTCCTCTAGGAACTTCTAATGACCAAACTCATTAAGTAATGGACCGGGAAGGAACGGACCATTACATGCTAAGGTTGGGTCACTAAAACTATATTTTCCATAATTAATAAATTTACTAATCCACTTAATGAAATTTCCCCATCCACCTTTCCAACATCATTACATTATGGAATATGAATCTCCCTTCCTACATGGATTTCATTATTACATTTTCCTCAAAATTTCATCTTTATCTTCTTATCCCCAAAACCACGAGAATAATTATACTCTCAGGTATCCATTTATTTCTTAATATTACATCAAAAAATTTATTTATATATATTAAATTATTTTATAGATAAATCCATTTGGAGTCAATTTTTAAGACACTAGAAAATCAATCAACATTAATTTTATAGGTGATGAAGAAACCAAATAATACATCATAATGTTTGCATAAATTTTATTCTAGGTATAAATAGATTTATCACACTTAAAATTTATCTCATGTAATTTATTTTTTATTTTTATGTGAATACATTTGGAATTAACTTACTAAAAGATAACTTTTTAAACTCTTCCCATTTAATTGAGTCAATTTTTTATATTGCCTCATATTCTACGTAAGTGTATATTATTGATCTTGTTTTTCATATGAATGATAAATAAACAAAGGAACTATTTCAAGATATATGTACTAGTGAATAGAGAATGTTTAATCGCTTGTATTTATACATTGATAATAAATCAGTTGATTAGAGAACCCACTAAACAATGGTGGATGTAGCCTCATGAATGACCCAACAATATATTTATCCTTACTTTTATTGTTTTGATTATTTGCATGATTCATAGATTATGAGTCTTTTGTAGGTATATTAATATTAATTTTTTTCTATCCCCTATTTCATTTGGTTTATCATGAGAAAAATCATTCAATTGTATATCACATTCATTATTTACAAGATTCCTTTGGATTATATCAATTGACTAAAAAAGAATACTATAATCATCAAGATTCATTAATCAGAGTGAGAAATCATATAATCAAGAAAATAATTATTAATATTTCTTAAATTATGACACTAGTTTATCAACCTATGTCACCTTAGGTTTACCCTATATCACTTTTAGTTAATTTTTTATGTGTTAAGTTCCTTTTTTATATTATACAAAATCATATCTCAAAAAATATCTAAAATCTACTATGAAACCAACAAAGGTGACCAAATAGTCACTTATATAATTTTTTCATCATCTTATACAAATATTCAATACATATTATGAAAATACACATCCCCACAAACATAAACTATTAGTGTCTTATGGATCAGATAAATAATCAACTTATTCCAAGAAATCTCTTTAACATCTCCCCAAAATAATTATTCACATAATAACCTTACTATACATTAGATACCTAAAACTATTTTTTATAACCCAGGGAAAGTAAATATATGATAGTGTAATCTCATATTATCTTTAACGGTAAATATGGGATATTTAAATCGATGATAAAAAATGAGACTAACAAAGATTAATGGCATTAGAACATTCTCACAACTAATGTGATTATACCCAATAAGTCATAAACCATAAAACAAGAGTCCTTGAAAAAGTATTTTTCACAATAATATACATGATTCATAAGAGTGATAAGTAATCAATAATCAGTCATGATACATGTGATCATGTCATAATCATAAGGCATAATTCTATGATTGAAAAGTGTGGTATAAACATAATCATAGAAAGTCATTCCCTTAGTCAACGATCACTAATAACATTATCATAGGGGATAAAGTCCCATAATAAATTGGTATCCCTCTCTATTTCCTTAAAAATATATATCATATGTCAAGGATACATACAATGACATTTATTGATTAGTTTTCATGGTATAACTACCAATGTACCTTCATATGATTGGGAAAACCACTCGTGTACCCTATTGGTCCTTGGCTAATCAAACAATTACCCTATTTTGCTTGGTACAAACTCCTCTATACATTAAGGATTATGATAACTGATTATGTATAGTTTTTATCCCATGATATATAAAATATTTTAAATTTCATTTGAGGGATATAACGAATACACTAGTCAAATAATTATAAATTGTTCATATGTATGCCAAAATAACATAAGATTATTCATCATTCCATAATAGTCTAATAAACCCATGATAAATAAATGTGTTTCATGAAACCTAATTAAAATATAATAATTATAATGAATCCTGAGAAAAAATGTGTATAGTGTCATAACATCATGTTTTTAGTGAATCATATAAATATTTAAAGGATGTTGACGTAGATGAAAATAAAAATTAGAGACGTTTTTGAAATATGCATTAAAAAAAGAGAGTCCCTCCCTTTATTTTTTTTACATTAGAGACTAACAATTCTGAGAATGAAATTGCAATCATATTTTTTTGTAAAACCATTAAAATGTCTAAATGAAGATTAATTATGACAAATGACATAAAAATTTAAAAATTCATTCATGATGTATATTTTTAAATAAAACATTCTTTCCATACTTCTGTATGGAAGTCAAAATTTAGTCTAAAGGAAAAAATTTGAAAGATTCCTAATTAATTTCATTTAATGAATATAAAGAAAAATAGAATATGAATGGAATTAAATATCTATATATATATATAAACATAATTTTTTCATATCATAAACATGGTGGAGAATTATTCCTATATAAAAGAAGAAAAATATGGTAGGTTGTTATAAGAATCATTCTTTAAGTATTTTTTTATTACCACAGAGTAAAAATTCAAATAATACATGAAATATAATCAATAAAAATTGGATCATAAAATATATGATTTATAAAATTTAAATTGAAAATAATTTCCCACAAATGGAATTGAAACAAAAATAATCTTGATTAAAATTGATATTGTAACCTAAACCCTTACCTCAAGTCCTGAATTTTTTTGTACATTATCTAACATCATGTATAATAAATTTAGATTAATTATAAATATATATATATATATATATATAATATTAATAATTATCTCATCATATATGAATCATTAATAATTTTTAATCACCTATATATTAATAATTGTCCACTAACATCAACATTCTACGTGTTAACTATTTCAATTTTATTGCATGTTTTAGTTTAAAGATTCCATTACACGAAGCTTTGTCAAGTATTAATCATCTAAATAATCCAAATAATTTCATAAATATTATAATTATGCATTAAATTCTCATTTATAAAAATCCTTGTAATATGGTGAAGAAAAATGAGTTATATCACTTCGTAGAGGTGATAGTCTGCATGTACACATGAGTGAAGCTTTCATTTTTTAAAATGATGTACTGAAACAAAGTTAAATAATAATTTATCTTTATAATATTATAATATATATAATAAATATCATCTATACTCATAAAATCCATAATCATAACCATCAAAGTTAGTCAGTGATGAAAATGAAACGTGTTTCTCCATGGAGATGGTAGTCCATTCGTACAAATGAGAAACACATTAAATTTTCATTGGATGGAAATGAGATATAAAATGATTTTTCCATTAACATATAGAAATATATAATATTAAATATAATTATAGAATTATATTAATATAATGATAGAATATATGGATGTGGTGGGATAAAAAATCATAAAATATACCGATATAGAAAATTTCCATTTCATTTAGTATATTCCTTTTAGATTACAACTTAAACCATTATAGAATATTTTTTATGTGGAACTAAAACTAGTAATAAATAGTGATGAATATTGAGAAGTTATTTTGGTAGGTCTTGGATGAACATTATTTCTCAGTGTGTTTGAATAAGTGAGAAGATGGTGTTCTCAATTATAAGAGTGTGGTGTTCCACTATTGTAAATATTAAGAAATTTAAAATATTATAAAGTCACTCTCATGGGATAGTATCCCCATGACATAAAAATAATCTTTATAAGTTTTTGGAGGTATAAATACCATAAAATAATGGATAAAATAAATTTTTTTGGTGATATATTTAAATTTTATCCCTTTATCTTAACCCTTTAAACTCATTTTTACCTTTATGAACATGATAAATATGTTACTAAGGTAAACTTTTTAGGAAAAAATAAAATTTAATTTATTATAAGGTTCTTATATTACAATGAAAAATATTAAATCAATTTTGTATGATTCTATTTCTTATTTAATATTAAATTAATTATAATATTTATGAATAAAACTCTTCATAGAAATTTTTTGAAAAAAATTAATTTTTAAAAATTAAAATGGTTTTAATCTCATTAAATGACAAGTAGAAAACATTAAATAAAGTATAATTTATTTTGTATAATATATTTTATTAACATTTTATCAAAATAATTCATCAATATTGATCAATTTATTTTATTAACATAAAAAACACTTCACATGTAAAAAAATTCTTAAAAAATATCATTTAACCAAAAAAAGGATTTTAATATCATTTATAACCATTTAATATTCAATGTGTGAATGGTAATTAATTTTTCTGAAAAATTATAAAATAATTTCCCATTTTATTAATACTCAAAATAAATTAAATTAAATTTTCAAAAATATATATGTATTAAAAACAATATTTGTTATCAAAACATTTATATTTACCAAGAATTGCCTAAAAATAGTACTTATCATTTATTTAATATTTCATGATTGTAATTATATAATTATTTTATTTTATTTTTATCATTTTATTTTTTAATTTTATTAATTAATTCCTTCTAAATTTTAAATAGGTGATTATCCCATTATGTTTGGTGTTGTGTGCATCATAAGATATCGAAGACATAAAATTTATTAATGAGAAATATATTTTAAAATATAATGAAAATATAGTGATTTAATAACATAGTGACATTTTGTGTATTTTTTATATTAAAATAGTAATTAGGCTAAATGTCCATAGGCCTATGGGCTATGTAATGGGTCTCCCTCTACCCAGTTAAAGAGGTCTTTGCTTTGCTTTAATAATAAAAATGAGGCTTCAACCCAAACCTTTTAAAAAAAGATATTAAAATAGTAGTTACCTAGAGAAAAACCGTAATAAAATTATTAATTTTTTACATGATTTATTTTTTCATTTCACGGTATAGGATACCATTATTCGTTACATGGTTCTCATATTTTTTTATATCATTTTTTACCTCATGATTGGAAATATTATGATTTATATTAATAATTAAAACATTAAAATAATTTCATTAATATCAAAGAGTTCAATATAAATTAAATATCATTGAATTTATTTTTAATATCACTAGAGTTAAACATTTATTAATCACTTTAGTATTTAAGAGAAAATAGTATTTTATATGGATTAATCATTAAATAAACATATTATAAAAATAATAATAATACATTTAAATATTTTTAAATATTATATATGAATATATAAAATCAATATATATATATAATATATTTTTTTCATTCTTCTCAGTTTAGTTTAGAATTTCTACAAAACCATGGGAAAAAGTGTAGTTTGTTTAATTTGATCCAATATTCCTATTACTGGTAAATCTCCTTTTCATATGTAAAAAATTATTTTGTTCATTTAATTATTTTGTAAACAAAAATAATAAGAAATATAAGGCTTTATTGAATAACTATTCATTTTTACAATTAATAGTTTTCATTTTTTTCTTATTGATCCCTCATTCATTAAATCTTGTATTTGGGTTTTTTTGTTCAATTATTAAAGATATAGTGTAGGTAAATAAAACCCATCATCATTGAGAGTGATAACAGAATAAATAAAGTTATTAGAAATTTGTTAAATTTTTCATCAAATTGAATGAATCTTTAGAAATGTATTGGTATGAATAATAGTTTTAATTGAAAAGTGATGACTAAAGTCATAGTTATAAATTTTATATCATATTATTATAAGTCTATATGAATTTAATAGTTATTAAAAGTGATACTATGAAATTAAAAATTGATAATAGAAATTTAGTTACAATTTAAATTGAAAATTTTTCTAGTGATTTAATTAGTAACAAAATCCATTATTAAATAAAAAATTCAGTTGGACCCTTAAATGTTATTTACGATTTCAAATTAATACCTTGTAGGTGCTATGTATTTTATTATTAGGAATTTTTATTTATTATATATGGGAATTTTATTGAGTACATGTATAAATTAGGCTAATGAGTTGGAAAATTATATAAATAGTAACAATTTACTATCGTTAATCATCCTAGGAGTATCAGTTAATAAATTTTGATTTTTACATAATGGAGGAAAAATTATATGTGTTTATTCTTTATTTAAATATTTTCTCATTTTATTGATATTGGAAACTATTAAATTGTTATTTATTTATGAAATTATTTCTTTGATTTCATGTTGGGATGCATGGTGCCTAATTTTCTTCATGTGTGGAAGAACTTTTATTTTACTACCTTCATATACGTATTTGATTATCTGGAAATATTTTAAGGACAATAAATATCCTTTTATTATCTAAAATTATGGAATAGGTGTATAAATGAATAAAAATGGGTTTTATTATATTAATACCTCTATAAATATAATCCTTCTAAAGAAAATCACCTTATCAATCTAAAATATTTTTCTTCATTAATCATCAAAGGTATGGTATTCTTAGATTAGAGACTAAGAAATGTGAATTTATTAAGTGAATAATAATGAAATTGAGTACATAAAATATTAAATTAATACCAACAAATATTATATTAAAATTATTTATTACAAGAAATGGTTAAAAGTCTTGATATCTCAAATGGACTCCACATACAAAAAAATATGTTTATAAAATGGTAAATCAAACCAAATGGGTTTGACCAATAGGTTCTATGTAAGATTTTTAAAATAAAATTAAAACATATTTTGGAATTTCTATGTATAAGAAATGATTGGAAGTGAATAATAAGATAGAAATGTATGGAATTAAATATTTATAAATCATCTATCTAGTATACATGATAATGTTCTTTAAATTTTTTCTTGATATTTAATCATCCAATGATTATCCTATATCTAACCTCGATATTAAAACTATTTTTCATAAAATAATATATTCAAGACCATATATATGATATATAAAAAGTTTTTTAGGATCCCAATAGTTCTATAAATGAATAAAAATTTCAATTTTCTATTTTGATATTGAAAAAAAATCTTAAAGTTCGAATATATTTTTAAATTATGATATAAATAAGTTTTCACCTTTAAATAACAAATAATATTATTCTATATACATGAATCGTAGTTGTATTACAATTTTATTTTTAGTGTTGTATATATGTGAATTACATCTCATTTAAAATAACATCCAATCATTAATACATGGGGAGAAATATTTCTTAGTAAAAGTAATTAGATAATGGTCATAGATACTATTTAGGGAGATCTATATATATAATTCAATGTGTTTTATTATTTGGATTCAAAAAACATATATTGGTTATTTTCTAAGGATGACATGAATAACTCTTAGAAGGGTTCCTTAATAGTGTTACATGATTCATGTATTATGAATGATCAATTTAATTTTGAATATTTTGGAATTAAATACATAAATAAGATACTATATGACTTTGAAAATGGATCCATTATGTACTCAATGTTTTATTTTCATTATATTATCTTCCCATTATTTATTTATTTTTAAATAGAATATGTAATTTTAAATAATATTTTATTAAATTTATATAAAAATTAATTAAAAATGACCTTATCAACATTATTGTTACAAATGATGTATTCTTCAACCTTAGAAGTGAGTAAGAGATCATTGTAATGGGTTACACTAAATATAGAAACAAATCTAAAATAATATTATTCTATTCCCTAGTATAGATGTTTTTTCTCACTGTTAGAGTAGTATGATTGATAAGTTCTAATAAACCTAATTTACCATAATCTCTAATATACAGTATGTATATTATTTTAATAAATTTTATAAATAAATATAGTTTTATGAAGATGTCTGTTACTGGATTATGAAGTTCCAAACATAATAAACTCAAAAATTTATGTTGTGGAAATAACAGAGCTGTGGTAGTATGTAATGAACCCTAGTATCATTTGAAAACAAAATACATCATTTTAAAGGATCATTCAATTATATTGAATGTTTATAGTGGTCATTTAAAAATATTTTTATGGGAAAATGATGATATTGTTGCATGTAAATTAATAAAACTATTATTAAAAAAGAAAAAAATTGTACTTGTAAATTCCATGAGTTTTAGATATATGGGAGAATGATTCTAATGAATTTTGGTTTTATATTAGAGTCTAATCTATTTCATATGGCTAAAATATTGGTGTTATATAATGAATCCTGGTTATATATTTTAATAAAATTTATTCATTATCTATCACTCATGTGTGGTAATGTTATTACAAGGGAGTTTAATGAAAAATTAACCCTCCTATAAATACACAAAGTTATCCTACTCTATAATCACCATGGAAATTCATGAGTTGTGATATTAATATAATATTACCCTAAGAAATATATCACATAGGTATAAATTGTCCACTATAAGAAAAAAATATGAATTATAGTGACAACTGATTTATATTGACTATAAAATATAGAATTTCATGTATATATTTTATCCAAGATATATATATTATCAATGAGATACAAGTTTTATATGAAGTGTGTGTAGGGTTCCTAGCCCATTTTTGTTGAATTTTCAATTTTAATTTCCAATATATATTCTAGTTCAGTTTTATTTTGAGCTAAAGTAAGTTTCCAATTATTTGAGGATTAGTGGGAGGATGAAGGGGAAGTGAGTAAGGTTTGATAAAAATTGGATACCCAATAACATAAACCTAGGTACCTGGTAGGTTTTTAGGTTCCAAAGTGGTTATGTTTGATCAACTATGGATCTAGTATCTGGTAGTGTGGAATCCCTTTTAAAATTGGTATTTTCATCATTTAAAATTTAAAAATTACCCAAAAATATGGAGGGGAATAAAATTCATACTCATTTTCTCATCAATACACTACTTATCATGCCTCCCCCACTCTTATAAATATCCCAATGAGGATTCACTTCTCTATCCTTGATCTAAGGGGTTTTCTTGGGTCATGGGATCTCTTCTTAGAAGGGTAATGTCACATCGTTCCCTGTTATCCATTATTATTATAATTAATTATATCATTGTATATAAAATTGTATCATTATACTTTAGGGTTCAATTAATATTTTAAATCTATATATTATTTTATATTCTAGTTACTATAGATACTATGCCTAAAAAATCAAAGATATGATTGTCGATTCTCTTCATGGATTCATCATACCTAAATCACAATGGTTTTTAGCTATTCCCAAACCTTTATTTTATAATCTATTTGAGTTATTTGTGGAATACCCTTCTCATTAGTTCCTATAGGATTCAATGTGATTTTTTTTATATGTTCCCCTTTATCCTTTCCTATTTATATAGAGTTGTCCTGACAATGGTTTGGGGTTGAGTGATCCTAATTAAAACCATGAGTTAAAAATTATTATTATTATTTATAAATATTTAATTTGATTGAGTGAATTATTATAAAACTATATTTTGTATTACTTTATTATTATTTCATGGTATGAATTGATTAATATTTCTCCACATTAGGCTTTCATAACATGTTTTTTTCTTTGGAAAAATTATTTACACATGATGGGAGTGGATTCTTTTAATTGGATGTGATCCACTATTTAAATTTTTTTATCTTTAGTGGTATGTCTATCAATATATTCATATCCTATTGAATATATCTATTAGATATTTATTTTTCATATTACATTTAAAAAAAATGCTATATTTTTTTCATCATCCTTATAGGACACCCTTCTTAATGTATCATAATTTAAAAAATTGGGGTGGGTATTATTATTAGACTGATTATATGGATTGGCAGTTTTTTAGGATCTTGAAAAAATGTGAATCAATATACACATTCCCATATTTTCTAGTATAACTTATAAGAGTTCCACTACTAGCTTGGTATATCTCAATTCAACTAGAATGGGTTACTAGGACCCTCACTTAATTTTCACACATCTAATCATTTGTGTTAGTAAATATGTGTATATATGGGAGATATTAAAAGGTACTAGAAATACCTACCAAAAGGGATGAATTTGGGGTCTCATATAAAATAAAAATGTGCATCTTGTAGTAGGTATGTAGGTATGTATAATTAAATTTGAGGGCATTACTTTTTAATGAAAATGAATATTCCTATATTTAGTTACAATAACTTATTATGGTTGTTTAAATTTTTCAATAGGATTGTATAGTCTATAGGATACTCTCTAACTTATAAAATGTTGTTAAATAATGAATTTGAACTTCCTACTATGTTTTCATACTCACTCGCTGCACAAGACCCTTTCTTGAAATCTAGACACCATTTTATTCATTACACAGGAAAGGAAATGGAAAATAAATATAAGGGATAGTTACACAGTGAGTATGGTGGTTTTGATTATTCTATTATACTAGTAGGTGGGTTCTGTAATGGATGGAATTTATGTTTTCCTTATAACTTTATAATGCAGTTTCATGTACTAGATCATTACATTTATCACTAAGCCTATGTTTGGATGCATCACCAATGTATATAAGGCTTTTGATTAATTCTGTATATTCTGTGTGTCTTTTAAATATCTATAAACCATTTATTATAATAATGGGTGTTTCTATAATATTTATAATTTTATTATTATATTACATATTCATAAAATTCTTTGATTTACTAATTAAATTATTGGTAACAGACCATGCTTGTATAGGTCATGCATATATTGGTGTGTTTCCTGTTTTTTTCGTATTTTAATGTATAAAAATTTTTCCAATTTTTTTTATCTATCCCCAAACATTTAACATTATTCTTCGGTGATTAGAATATCAAACTAAGGTGTTTTGATTAAATAGCATGGGGTTCATTCTAGTATTTTGTTTATATGATTTAAAAAAATGATATCAAATCCCATAGTAAGAGTTCTATGTTATAGAAATTTATATTAACAAAAAGATAAGACATTTTGACTTAGGAAGTAACCCATAAATATGATTGGCCCACATACTTTTAGTAGAATATTTTGTTCCTAGTTTTAGATTATTATTTTATTTTCTTTTTCCCTTTAGTCTGGCATTAATCCTCTTGTCTCGTGCATCATATTATTCATTGATATGTGGTATTAAGTATTATATCATTATATGTTGTACTCAAAATTGTATATGTCTATGATATAACAATTGGAATTAGTTTAATAATCTTGTTAACATAATCATTAGCATTAAATAAATGGTTTTTTATATTATATCTATTTTTTATGATTAGTTTAATATGGGATACCAACCAATTCATTTAATTTGTAACTACTTTATATATTGAAAATGGAAAATTTTATTTATGTTATATCCAAAGTATGTGTATATATATATTTGAAAAATCAATTTCATATGTGAATTATTTTAAAATGGTTTACCAATGTTTTTTAAATTAAAATATGTTTATGTGAATACATGTGAGGGAATGAAGTATGGGGTTACACATGACTCATATTGTATTATTACATCCATGGGATTCTTTATTTTATATAGGATTTTGATATTTTTCAATATATTATAGTATATTAGGTCACTAAGATGATATCATTATAATATATTGACAGTGTTGATGAGCATGTTCCACTAGCCTAGTCCACAACTAACCCTCATGTTTTTTAGGGGATTTCACAAATTATTTTTACCATTGGAAAATGAGTTAGAATAATTAATCCTATAGTATCTGATAACAAGAGATATTTTTACATCCACTCTCATTTAGTTTTTCAGAGTGATATATCTCCTCATGATTCAGAATAGTTCTTTAATAACATCAATAAAATCTTAAAAAGTATATAAACTTCATGTAGAATAGTTTGTCTAGAAAAATTCATATTAGATGGGTCAAAATGATATTGGTGGAATGTGATGCTTGAGGAAATGAAAAAAATGGCCTCACTTATATAATGTTTCAAGAACTCCTCTTTGATAAAATTTTTCTAGAAACCATGTGTTAGGTAATGTTAAATAATTTTATGAACTCGAAGTAGGTGTTGATGTTATTTTTGAAATATTACAATACTTTTAGGGATCATATCTTTTTTTCTCTATATATATGTTGATTTTATTAATAAAAAGTGATGTGTTTTATGATAGGTCTTAATGATCCTTTTTAAAATATTATCAAACTTTTTAGTTAACAAAAAATAACAGAAGAGTCCAAGAAATATGTTCTTCAAGAGATTTGATCTAATGGTTTTCTGAGGGAAAGTGGTCTACTACCATGATGAACTCTAATAGATTACAATTCAGGTAGTAAAAAAGTGATGTTTATAGGAGGAAATAATATGCATTTCTCACTAGGGGGTATAGGGGGTTGGTATCCCTTTGTCATTTTTCTAGAGAATATACAATGTTCTATGTCATAAGTGTAGGTGTCCTAGCCATATTAATCCCAATTATACCTTCAAGGAAAATTATTTCTACTCTAATAGATAGTATGTCTATCATTAGTGGTTTTAAAAATATTTTACATATGATATATTTTCTTAGAAAACTCATCAAACTTGATCATCCTAGTTATAGTTAGTTTTCTAGAATAATTATGGAACATGACCACAATTTGGATGATTTGGACAAGGAGACCAACAAGGATGTTAGAGTTGATTACCTTCAGTATAATATTCCGGGAATGCATTCACGTATTAGAGTTAGTATGATTTGGATGGTAGTATGTATATGGTAGATAAAATCTAAATTTTTGTTTCAATTAGTTAGGGGTATAATCCTTACATTCAATAATATAGCAACTAAACTATTTAATTAAATTCCATCATATTATATTATTTACATTAATTTTTACTTTTTTATGAATAAAATTCTTTACAAGACTCAATAAAACTTTGGTAAAGAGGATATAATGGACTAAAAATATTCCAACCCACGCATTGATAGTGGAATTTTTCTATAATCTCTAGGGTCACATGGTTATTAATATGAAAACTTTAGATTTCATTCTAGGGATGGACCAACTAGAACATATTTGGTCCTTTATAGATAGTTATGAAAGGAGTGTATCTTTCTTATTTCCTGATGGTGTTCAATATATAGTTCATGAAGATCGGGATGTCTAGGAAAGTCGATCATTTTTGGAAAAAGGATAAGTTTGAGTGATCATAATAAAGTTGTTTTGACTTTTTCCTAGGGTATATGATGCCAATGAGTTTTAATTATTACCTTACATGGTGGACTTATACCCTAATGTGTTCTATAAATATTTTTTAAGACTACATCACATGATATGGGGGAATTTACCATTAACTTGATGTCTAAAATATAACCAGTTTCATTTCTTCTATAACACGTGGCTCCATCCAAAATGGCATTATTAATGATCCATAGAGAATAGCATGAGTCTTTGGTATTTATCCTATTTTTTAGATTCCCATGGGTTACTCCATTAATTTATTATAAGAAATTTGATCAAAGTTTATTCTTAAGTGTGGACTACTAGAAGTTAATCTAGGTCATGATTAAGAACTTTTATCCTTTTCCAAGAATTGATGATCTATTTTTTTAATTAAATGGGGTGATTTGGTTAACAAATACTATCATATCCCCATGTTACTATTAGCTTTGAGTTAGGATATAGAACATTCCTGAGAAATATTTCGAAATACATTATATGAATTTTGAATTTATGCTATTTCTATTTTTCCGTAAGAATGATCATGTTTTGTTTATGAACGTAATGTCTCATCCTTTTAGATACGTATACATGAAAGTGTGTGTGGATGATATCCTCACTTACTTTAAGTCTCATTCTTAGCATGGTCGATCTCTTGGTACGGTTTTGGATACATTGAAAAAATTATATTTTTATGGAAGCTATCAAAATTTTCCTCCTTTAAAACCCTCATATTTTAGATCATATTCCTTTAAAAGGATATCATTTTTTATTTTGTATACCACACACAATACTGATCTAAAAAATTAACGACAATATAAAATTAAAATATCATTTAAATATGACCATTATACCTAATCCATTGAATTGGTGGGTGTGAGTATGTGTAATAACATTATTAATTATATATATAAAGTATTTATTTACTAAAACTAATAATCATTTTTATATTAATTATCAATTTGTATGAAATAAAGATAGAATCCTTTGATGGAAAAAGAAATATTTATCATGTGCACAACCAATTTTCATATATTTAATTAATCATTATTGAAGAATTATTTTAATAAAATGTGAAGCTTTTATATCCAATAAAATGATTTTATACTCATTTAATTTTTTTCAATAGGCATGGAAAGAAAATAATGTCAATTTGTGAAAAAAACTAAATTTTATTTAAAAATAGTTTTTATTATATTTTATTAGTGGATATTATAATTAATTTCCAACTCATTTCTATATATTAGTTTATAAAATATAAATAATATTTTATATCAAAATATAAAATATTTTATTGGGTTTTTTTGTATTTTTATGAAAATATTGATTTTGAGGTGAATAATTTTATATATTGGATTTGATAAAAACTGTCACATCTTATAATTTTTTTAAAAAGTCCCATTATATTTTGGATTAGTTTTAAATTATTACTAGTCCCCTTTGAGAATTAATAATATAATTATTTTAGTTTTGATCACCATTATTCATGATATTTGTTTAAAATCATTTTTATGCTAAATCTGGTATTTAT
Organism: Viscum album; assembly: GCA_963277665.1. Taxonomy (NCBI): domain Eukaryota; kingdom Viridiplantae; phylum Streptophyta; class Magnoliopsida; order Santalales; family Viscaceae; genus Viscum; species Viscum album. The sequence continues at coordinate 1,473,392,535 of OY728161.1, forward strand.
TTAAAAACTGGTTTTCATGGGGTTTCCCACACATATATCAAAATTAAATTTTACAAATTTTGGAAATTAAATATTAGAAAAAAGATATAGTATATAGAATTATCATACTAAATTTATTTAATAATATCCATTTCATTTTTAGTCATATTAAATAGTAACCATTATAAAGGGTTTTCACCATGATAAAGGGTAAAATGGGTTAAATGAGGTTAAAACTATGGGATAAGGTCTAAATATACTAATAACTTCCCTTTATTTCATTTTAGGTGTGGATTTAAACCATATCCATCCTATATATGAATAATTTCATTTTTATCTACATGACATTGATTATAACCTTAATATTATTTTTACTAAAATATAATTACCAAATGACACTCTCTTTATTCTAATATATCTTATATATTTTCATAGATATAAAATTAAGTTATAAATGATAATAAATTTTTATTTTTTAATTTATTTATAAATTTTAGTTTTATTATAATTACTAATAACATTTACCCAACACCAATGTAGTGTTTGTGCAAGTAGTAGAAAATTTTAATAAATGATTTATAAAAATAGAAGAAATATGTTTTGGTTTGATTATAGTGTTAAAATGTTTTCATATAAAATTATCATGTGTATTAGGTGTCTAATATTTTTATTTTTTAATTCCATTTTTATCATGATTCCTATGATATCAAAATATATTAATAGTTAGTAAAATGACTATAAATGATATTTAATGTCTAAAAATAATTTTTAATCATTAGAAATCATAAAAACATATCATAAATTATTTGTATGGGAAATGTTTTAGTATAATGAAAATATATCAATAATTTTACTCTTTAATGATTTAAAATTACTTTTATGAACCTTATATATTGAATAGTTTTTCACCACTTTTCAATTTAAAAGGTTTAATGATGGTGTTAAACTAATATAAAAGGTTTAAATTTCACTTAAACATCATTAAATTTTATTGGTTGAATTTATATAAACCAAATTATTATTATATTAGAATTTATTTCACTATTTATCAATTATTAAAAAGATATAAATATATTATATATTAATATTTCATATATTTACAATATTCTCACCCACCTAAATTATAAAAAAGAACATACACTCCTCTATTCCTCACGCCTCTTGAGGGTTTTATAGAAACCAATATTTTACCAAATACATTCCCAACCTTCCACTAAATTTCTTATATGTTCTTTTCACACTAAATGGTCATCCTAAAAGGCTAAATGTGTCAGCCAAAGTTAGTTTTTCAAAGAAGATGTATAACACTTAACTAAGTGTTCTCGTGTTTATTTCTTCATTCACATAATTAAAATCATCTATAACCAAGATCATATAAATACATCATTATTTTATATATTTTTATGTTTTTTAATTTTTATTTTATAACCCTTATTAAACACTTTTTCCATTCTATGGTATATGAAAACATCATTCATGTATATGTTTCGTCTTCCGCCTCAATAAATGATGTTTTTTATTTTTCACCACCACCTCTAATGAATGGTTGTAATGATATATAAAACTAAAATATATTGTATTTATGATATAATTTTTATTAATAAAAGATATTATATTCCTTAATTTCTTACCTCTCTATCCATAGAAAAATGATAATGTCGCTCATGCGTACGTATGGACTACCACCCCCACGAAGGGATGTGATTCATTTATCATGTACTTATTTCATGAAACATTATAAAATTGAAATTTATATATAAATTTGATAATAATTTAAATATTAATATAATTTTATTGGTGAAACTATTTTACACTTTTTCCCTATTCAATCTAATAATGTTTATTTTGGATTATGAACCAAACATCCTTTAAACGTATAATATAAACTTAATCGATATAGTAAATATATAAAACATGGTAAAAAATTAATTAAAAGTAATTATAATAATTGAATAAACTTGAAAATATTCTTATTCATGTAAATAATAAATATATTATTTTTATTCAAGAATATAAATAACATATGAGATAATATGGGACACAAGGTAAGGTGTTTCTTCACTCAATATCCCATCATTAGGTTATATCACTCTATTATTTAATGTGTTATGAAAAAAATTTGTTTGAAATGGTATATAAATTTTTATTTTGTATTTATAATAGTTTTACATGGATTTAAATTTGTTTCACATAATAACATCCATAATTGAATCTAACTGTAAATGTTATGAACTTTGTAAAGGCTTCTCATCCCACTTTTATTTCTATAATACATATTCCACATTCTCCAAAAAAAATTCTTGTGTTTTATATAATTTAATTGAATGTATTTTATTTTTATATTAAGATATTATGGGTATTTGAAAATGTAAATATGTTTCTCTCTTTCATGGGGTTTTTATTCTAAGATTAGGAAATCTGTAAGGGTTTATGTTGATATTTCTTTTTCAATCGTGATTGTTTATGAATCATTCAGATTTGGGGGAACTATATATTCTTCATCTAAAAATACCATCCATTTTCTTTTTATTGTTTATTTTTTGGTTTTTCAAGGCTTTCATTCACTCTTATCACTTTGGTATACAAAATAATAATAAAATATTTTTTTTCTAAAAGAATTTCATTTTTCCTCTTTAGTCAACATTCACTTTTTTAATGTCCAATTCTTTAAAATGTTCTCAAAGTTATTATTTTATATCAAACATTGATTTTATAATTTTTTTTAAAAAAAATCTATTCTTTTAATTGGTTTGAAAAATAAATTTTACAATTTTTTATAGACATGTTATTTTAGACTTTTTACAATAAATTTGAAAGGGATATTTATTTAAACAGTTTTTATAAAAAGGTATTTTTCCTCAGATATGAAGGTTATTTTATTTTAATAAAACAATATATTTACCCTTTTTACTTTCAAAGAAATTTTTTTTCTAATATTCTTGTAATTTTTTTATGATATTGAAATAAAAATAATTTTTCCCATATTTTGAACGCAATGTTCAAATACTCCTTTAAAATTATATTACCTCTATGTTAATATACTTGATGATTCCAATATATTGGATGTAATGTTATAAAATTATATTATCTATATATTTTATTTATATGGATTAATAATATTTTTTAATGAAATTTTTCGAGAAACCTTTCCTTGGGTTTATTAAGTTATTGAAGGATGATTGATGTTTCTATATGTTTTTTAATAAAATGAAATCTATATATACAGTGTTCATATTATGCTATATTAAATTCATGATGATGAAGAGTAATCATTATATTTCTCGTGATGATGGGTTATATATAATAGATCGTGATGAAGGGTTGTCTTGAGATAGCTCTTAATAATGGGTGATCCATATATAGCTCTTGATGACAGGGGTATGATATGGATCTCTAATGAATTTGGGATTTTGATATAGGTAACTAGATAGAATTAAATACTATATTAGGATTAAGTTAAATAAATATAGGTGACTCTTAATAGAATATTGGAATTATCCAATTTATCTAATTCTATGGTGAATGTATAATATCCAAATATTCCAACATGTTTTCTCTATGATTGATATGAGTTTTATTAAATAATTCTAAAAGGATTAATATCACATGGTTCATCAATGATTACATATTTTAATCTAGTATTATTATATAACTCATTCATTAATATATATGATTTTATGGGTATGAAATATCTTATTTTATATTGATCTACTATAATTATGTTCTCATATGGTTATGATAATCTTAAGTTAATTGATGGTATTTAATTGATTCCTTTGTTTAACAATACTATTAATTTTAAGAAACCCTTTTATGTTTCCATTTTCCTAGGTTGTGATGAATGATGGTATATAATTTCTTTATATAAGGGTTTTATATGTGTATAAGTTTCTTATAGATATTGAAAACTCATTAGGGATTAATAAAATCAAGATAAAATTAAAAAAATACAATTTTAAAAAATGGTATTGGTATAGTAACAAAAAGAGATGTCCTAATTCTCTAAAACACTAGAAAAATAAGGTATTGGTTATTTAAGTTACTCAATATTTCCCTTTGATATTATAATTAATGATTGTAAAAATTTAGTCCCACTTATTTGTATCAAATCTAGAATTATACAAAGTACTTTTTCAGCACTATATCTTGGTGTTTGGGTTTTTGGTGTTATAATTGGTATCAAAGCATGGGTTTAGATAACATTAGAGGTTAGTATATTATTATATTTAAATGATTTAATAGTTAGGGATATCATAATGGGTAAAATATTATATATTTGATCATAATTTTAAAAAATTAGATACCCATTTAAGGTATTAAGTAATTGTATTTTATAGTGATCAATAATATATTGGGAGACATTTTCTTGGGTTTTAATAGATGGCTGAAGTATACATAACCCTTAGGATTAATATTTTATTTAACAAGAAGGTTATTTTTGAATAATGCTATTAAATTTTTGGATGTATTCTAAAAGGTTTAAAACAGTCATAGAAGTTCATATGTTCTTTTATTTTGTTGTAATTATGGTTAATTGTGATATAAGGTAAGTGATTTTTTAAATTATTTAAGGTTAATAGTGGTATTATTATCAAAAAATTTAAAAAAATAATTATTTTTGCATATTATGTTTTACTAATTTTGGTTATTATCATATCGTATGCTAAAAAAATTGTTTTAGTAATAAATGGAGTAATATTTTTTCATCATTTTATAGATCTAATAATCTAATCGATGTTTATTTTATTGTATTATCCATAAAAAGATACATCAAGGATATTCACCACTATTAATATTTGATTGAAATGAAAATGTTTAAAACACACAACCCAAAGATGGAATTATGTTTTTGGATTTGAATAAATAAAGTATATATATTCTCATGTTCCCTACATTTATGGTAAAAGATTCCCTCAACATTTAGAAAGGAATATTGGAAATAAAATGTTTATACTTATTCAATCATTTATGATGAATTGAAGTTCACTTATCCTTTTAGGGAAAATTAAATTTTATAGTTTCATGAATGTATAAAATTATATCTCAAATATATCTATATTCATTCTTTATGTTTCTTATTACCTAAATTTTCATCTTATTTTTAATCTAATTATTTTTATTATAGATGACCTTCATACAACACATTTTCAACTTTTTAAAAGGATCCTCCAAAATCTCTTTTTACAATGTGGGGTTCTTTCAAAGTATATTTTAAATATTAAAAAAATACTTTTGGGATCACATATTTTATCTTACACTTATTGGAATTTATTTTTTTAATTATTTTAAATCCATTATTCATTAGAAACAATAAAAAAATTCAAGGATGAAAATTCTTTAAGGATAGATTTTTTAAAACCACTGGATCTTATTTTATATTCATTTAAAATTATATTTTTTTTGATTCATTGTGCCATATGATATAATAATAATAAAAATGAATGGAGATGTATAATTATAATATGACCATTATAACCAAGACATTGAATTATAAGGTAGAATAAGAGTAACATCATTATGAAATAAATGTTGAAATTTTTCCCTTAATCAAATGAATAATCAAATGTATATTTAATATCAAATGGTTATAAATGATGATAAAATCATTTGATATTAATATATATATTTCTTTAGGTGTGAAACATATTTTAATATGTTAAATTAATAACTATTGAAAAATGATATTAATGGAATTTAATATTATATCTTTATTCAATATAATTACCATTTTATATTTATGTTTTCTTAAAAGAAATGAAAATAAAGTAATTTTATTCTTCGAAAATATATTTTCCTCAAATATAGTTTTTATATAATTTTGTGAGGGTGTACTATAAATAATTTCTTCCTCTTTTAGAAATTTTAGATGATAAAATTGGAATATTTTTTGATACCATAATACTTAATATATATTATACTGATTTTTTTGTATTGTTCTAAAAATATTTATTTTTGGATGAATAATGAAAAATAAATTTTCTTATAAATACTATATTTTATTTAAAGAATACTAAACATACCATTATATTTTATACTATTTTCAATGTAAAATCATCCCCCATGGAATAAAATTTTATAATTAATTCAATGGGAATCAATATTGTTCATTATTTTTGTATTAGATCATTTGTATGCTTAAAAGGTTAATTTTTGTAAAAACAATCACTTCATTTCCTGAACTTATATTAAAATTAATTAATACATCTACAAAAAATTATATATTAGCTAATGGATTATATATGTGGAATCAAAATACATAAAATTATGTAATAAGATTTATTTTATTTTTTCATAAAGAACAGAAACCACGATAAATGATTTTCCCTGTAGTAAAGGATAAAATGGATAAAATGTGTTTATAACTATGGGATAAGGTCTAAAAACATCCCAAAACATGAATTGTTTTCCATGTATGAGAGTATTTTGACCAAAATCATCCAAGATTAGAAAATATGTCAATTTTGTTCCACATTCAGTTGATTTTATTTGTTTTATTATTTTAATTAAAGGATAATTAAAAAATATCAATCACTTTAGTTTAATATCTTTAATATGTCATCATAGATATAAAAATAAGTTTTTACCATTTTAAATTTTTATTTTTGAGATTAATAATTTAATTATATGGTAGTAATTCATTTTTTATTTTTTTGGCATAGTTACCTAGAACATTTACACAATACTAACATAGTACTTCTCTAGGAAGTAGAAGAATATTTCAATTAGGTTTAAAAACATTGAAAGTAATGTGTTATAGATGAAATTTTGTTCTATAATAATTTCATGGATACTTTAAAAGTATATGTGATTTTTAATGCTTTCATAATCTAATTTCATTATAGTGTTTATTCCTTTAATGTAAAAATATGTGAATAGTCCAGAAAATGACTGTAAATTTTATTAAATGCTTAATTCTTTTAAATCACTTTAAGATCATAAAAATATGATAATAACTCAATTTTATGGGAAATTTTCAGGGATATCATCAATATTTCATGTATATAGACATTGAAAATTTACTTCCATGACCAATAGAGATTAGAAAACTTATTACCATCCATCCAACTCAAATTTTTTTATTCAAAGAAAGAGGATAAGAGGTAAACCCCAGGGTTAAGAGGGTTTAAAATTGTGGAGACCAAGGGAATCCCCTATAATCAAAATGACACCTTCTGTATTCAAAAATCTAATAGAGATGAGGCAATTGTTGATGGAGCTTTGGTTAGATAAATAATCCATGTAATCCACAACCTTATTCCCCTCGTGCCATGTGTGAATCACATATATGTTGTGACGAACGAGATCTCAACATTTCCTAATCGCATAGGAGATGTACCAAGAGATAGAGCCTTTACCAACCAAGGAATCATAAAGAATCAAGGAGTTAGTCTCCACTTGGGAATTAGCAAGATTCTCTTAGATATAGAGAGAGGCCCTAGTGAGCATAGATTTGGCCTCAACCAAGAGGGGGTTACCATAAACATAGGATGAAGTGAAGGCCATAACCACATTTCCTTCGTTCCTCGACCCCCCCCCCCCCCCCTTCATCACACCTAAAGAGTAGGACCCATCCGTCTTCAATTTGTAGCCGAAGACAGGAGGATTCCAAATCACCCATTTACCCTACAATTAGGCTGGGGGAGGCTGATCCAAGGATGTTATTCCCCACAAGAAACTGAAAGCAGGATCTAACTACCATTATTTGATGAGTGTAACCATATCTAGAAACAAAAATCTAGTCTTCACAATAAAGGACCTAGTTGTGGGAGCAATGACTTCGAACCTTTCCTGATTTCTAGCATGCCATGGGCACCATCACCATGCATTGAGGATTGTAGCTCTGGCCAGCTGATCCATCTATGTCCCCACCGAGCCGTGAAACCACCTCTTCCAGAATGGGAGGTCATGTTGTCCATGAGAGGAAATTCCCAATCTGCCTCCAGGGAAGGACCAAATTTCCTGAGCCCATTCTCCATCGAAGAACAAGTGATCGGATCTCTCCTCCCGCCTAATGCTACAGTAGTGACACCCAGAGGCATTTCTGATCCCTAGTTTCCTAATGTTCTCATCCATAGCAAGTGCATGGTTCCTGTTACACCAAACAAGGAAATTAAACTACAGAGGGATCTTGTGGCACTATATTTTTTCATTCCACTGGTCTTGGAGGTTCTGTGAGGAGGTCAGACATCGGAAATCTCTTGTGTAAAAGGTTCTAGATAACAAAGGTGTAAACACACCTTAGTCACAATCTGAAATGATCTCGATCGACTCGATCAGGGTTTGTTGCTCCTCATCCAAGATAGCCTTGGTAAACCTGGGATGATGTTGCGTCTCCTTCATCATGATCAGAGGATTCGGACTGCCTGGTAAGGCAAGGATGGATCCCACCTTGTTTTTGTGCCCAAATAGAATATCCCCAGTTCCAACAATCCACCTTGAGCTTTGATGAAGATACTGGACCATAGGATGGAGTTTTGACCTGAGGGGCGAAGCATATCCCCAACCATCTTCCGCACTACTTCCATATATTTGAGACATCATTAGGCCCCAGAGAGTACGCTCCTCAAGAATTTCCCATGAGATCTTGGTGTTCATACCATGGAGATTACCCTGAGGACTCTTCAAACTAATCCCACCGTCATGAATGGATTGTGTTATCTTCCCCCACGAGACCCAGTGCATCTTTTATTCAATATTTCATCCCAAAAAAAGCTAAAAAAGACCTTGTAATTGGTGTTTATCACCCCTTTCAGAACATTTTTAGTGGCTAGATCATGAATAGGGATTGCGGATATAATGATATTCACCAAGGCTATATGGCCCCTAAATGAGAGAAACTTGTTTTTACAGTTAAGAACGTGACTCCTGATCCAACTGGTAATGTGGTCAAAATCATGAATGTAGAGCCCACGTGAAGAGATAGGCATGACCAAGTACTCCTATGGGATGGATCCCCTTTTCATGTTTAGGAAGTTGCATAGATAGGAGGCTTGCCTGGAAGAGCTCTTGTGGGAGATAAAGATGTTTCTCTTTGAGTTGCTGATGACCTGACTGCTCCAGAAACAATATTCCTTCAGAAATTTTTTGATAGTCTGAATAGTACCCCGCCCACCATTAATGAAGATCATTGTGTCATATGAAAACATCAGGTGGGAGATCGAATGGATGTTCAGTTTTCTCTTGTAATGGAGGATTCCTCGTTGACGGATACCACGGTTTATGAGTCAGCTGAGGGTGTACGGGGCTAGGATGAATAAGCTTGGGGAAAGAGGTTATCCATACTGAAGGCCTCTAGTATCCTTGAAGAAGTCATGGGTATTAACCATAAAGAAGATTACCATCCATGAAGACCATATGAATCTAAAGACGATGTCCACTTCCCTAGATGAAAACCCCATCATCAAGAGGACCATGTTCACGAAACTCCACTCAAGCCTGTCGAAAGATTTGTTCATGTCCAATTTAATCACCATGATCAAATCATGAGTCTTTTAGTTGATGTCCCTTACTATCTCCTGGGTGAGATCTATTTCTCCCTGTATAGACCAACCCTTCATGAAGCCATGCCACTCGAGAGAGATCCATCCATGAAGATTCTTGGATAGCCTCTCATTGATCACACACGATATAATCTTGTAAGGGAAGTTGCAGAGGCTCACTGGTCGATAGTGGGAAAGTGAAGAGTGGTTTTTAACCTTGGTTATAAGAATCAGATACATGGCACTCGTAACTAGAGGAAGGATCCCACCTCTAAAGAAATTCTGCATAACACCAATGATATCTTCCTTAACAATAGCACACTCCCCCTGTAGAACAAAATTAGAAAGCCTTCGGGGCTAGGTTCACTATCTGGGTTGATATTATGCATGGCCATATATATTTCTTCTTTATTAGGAATCACCTCCAGGCCCGTATTATCCATGATAGACACTACAGAGTGAATTTCCTCCCATGGGTCAGCATTTCCACTTGGATACCCAAACACCATCCTCGGGTTTGTGCCTGGACAGAGGTCCTGAAAAAACGAGAGTTCCATTCTCCCAACTGTATCTCTATGAGTTGCGTAAGAGGCATCCTCCAGTAGTAATTTGGGCTTAATCCATCACTTATGTTCCTTGATACAGGAATATAAAAAATCAGTATTTTTGTCACCCCCGTTCAACCACCTCACCCTAGAACAATCCTAGGCCAATCGCTCCTGCTTGAGAAGCTCATCCACCCACATCATCTTCTTGGTCGCTAAAGCCTCATAAACCAAGTCGCTCCACTCCTCCTCTAGGATCAATTATAGGTCTTCAACACTCTGTTTAAGTAAATTTAGATTTTGGGAAAAGGGAGGTATGTTCCTGGCCCAATCCGATAGACCCTTCTTCAACCTTCGTAGTTTATTATGAAGTGCAACCCAAAAGTACCCAAGAGAGGGGGCGACCCATATCTCTATAAGAATCCACCCTTCTTGTATAAGTTTTTTAAATGAATTTATTTAAACTTTTTAATCATTATATTAAAATATATAGAACTTTGGATACATTTATCGTGATTTATACCAATATTATTTATTAATATTTCATGTAATTATAGTATTGTCACACACCTATAAAAGTGATGCTTCTTTCCTTTCTTACTCACACATATTGATCATTTTATATCAACCATGATCTACCCAAATATCTACCCAATATTCCTCCTCAATCCAAAGTGGTTATGATCTCTCTAAAATATCATCCTATAAGGCATATGATTTAATCTAATGGTGGATTCTCATAGAACATTTATAACTCATAATGGGGTGTTCTAATGTTTATTTCATAATCCAAATACTTACAATACTTCATATAAATTATCATATAGTATTATAATTATAGTACATATATTTTAATGTTATTATTTTTATTGAACAGCCCTTATTCATATCCTTCTCCATGTTATGAGAAAGGAAAACATCATTCATGCATACGTCAGGACAACCACTTCTTTGAGGCAATGTATTTTATTCTTCTCTATCACATGTGGATGGTTAAAAAAATGAATAAATTGAACATATATTATATTGATTAAATAATTATGATTTAATAAAGATATTATTTTACTTAATTGAGTATATTTCTATATGTTGGAGAATAATAATGTCCCTCATGTGTATGTGTGATCTATAGATTCCATGAAGAGATGTGATTTACCATTCATTTCTGAACATAATGAATGGTAATAATATTATATTTAATCTATAAAAATGATAATAATAATAATAATATGATTAATATGATGTATATTATGGAACCATGACCAATTTTACTATATTCAACCAATAAATTTTGTCTTGGGATTATGAACTGAATTTCCTCAAAACATATGACATAAACTTAATCAGTTTAGTAACTATATAAAACATGATAATAAATGAAATTAGAGTCATTATATTAAGGTAATAAACCTATAAAATTCTCATAATATTTTATATAGTTAAAATAATTTTATTAATTTTAAATATAAATAATGTATGCCACAACTCATGACATGATGTAAGGGGATTCTTATCTGAATTTCTTATATTTGGGTTATATCACTTATTTATTGACTATGTTATTCCAATGTTATGTGTGAAATATATTCTAATATTTATATTGTATTTACTCTTGTTTTAGGTGTAATTATATTTGTTTTATATATTAATTTCTTTTATTGAATCTCACATTAAGTTTTACGATCTTTCAAAGGTTATCTCAACTCAATTTTATTTCTATAATACATATGAGATATCCACCACTTGTTTCTTTTTTTGGTGTATATACCACCAAATAATTTATTTTATTATTTTTTTAATTAATATTATTTATATTTTAAAATACATTTTCTGGACAACTCTATCATGAGGTTTCAATTCATAGATTATCAAAGATGTAAGGGTTTATGTTGAAATCTAATTTTTAATTGGGATTGTTAATGCTTGAATATACTTTGGAGAAATTATATTCTATTTATATTTTAAAACCCATATATTTTATGATATTATTTTTTTTTTCTAGAGTTTTAATATCTTCATTACATTCTCTTCTCTTTGGTACTTAAAATGATCAAGAATTTTTTTTATGAAAATATAACCTTCTTTACTCTTTAGTAAATGATCATTTTCATTGATATCTATGCTATTTATAATTTTTTCAAGAATGTTATTTTATGAAATAAAAAGACTTTTTAAAGTAATTTTCAACCAAATTTTAATTTTATTTTAATTTTATTTTAATTTTTAATAGTTTAATTTTAACAATGTTTTAAAAAAATTAATTTTTACAAAAGGTGTGGAATGAATCTTTTCTTAAACGTTTACCTCAAGAAGATATTTCCTCTCTACAATGAACATTATTTTAATTATTGATTTCTTTATAATTATTAATTTTTATTTTCAAATAAAATAATTATTCTAATATATTTTAATTTTTTCTTTTAGACACAAAAAATTAAATGGATATATTCTCTTCTTTCGCAGAAATATTCAAATAAAGTTTTAAACATATTATTTTTCTATTTAACCGTCATTATTATTTCCAATTATTCAATAAGTATAATATATAAAGATAACATTCACATATTTTCATTGAATGGATTAATATTATATTTTAAATAAAATTACCAATTAACATATTATAGAGGGTTTAATCAATTTATAATGGGAATGATGGTTGTTTCTGTGATTTTTTTGATGAAAGGAAATATTTATATACTTTATTCAACTTTTTTTGTGAATTAATGATCTTGATGGGTGAACCCAATATAGATCATGATGATAGGTTAGCCCAATAAATCTCATGATGATGGGTGAGCCCAATATATCTCATGATAACAATTGATCCCAATATAGATCATTTTAGATGGAGATCATGTTATATCTTTTCAATGAATAGGGTAATGGGTGGGAGTTAAATGGATGAAATTTACTATTATGAGAAAAATGATTTTATAAAATATAAGTAAATTGTAAGAGATGATAAATTTAACTTGATCAAAGCCACTCATATAAGAATGTTGGAATTGTCATATTTGATTGACTCTATGATGAAAGTATGATGTAACAAGTTATTGAAATTATTTCTCTACTCTTTCTATGATTTTTAATGGTTCATTTGAATAAGAATTATTTTATATTATTCTAGATTCATGACTCGTATGACTATTTTATTATGGCACAAATCATGTTTTATAACAATGGTTTTGATAGGTATGAATTCTATTATGTTATGCTTAAGAAAATTTATTATGATTTCATAAAATTATAATCATATTATTATCACTAATAGAATTGGATCGATGTATATGTTTACCTTTAATATGTTTTCTTTCCCACCATTCTTATGTTTTCATTTACATATATTGTCAATAATGATGTCATGTAAATTATTTCTAGAAGGGTTTCATGTGTGGAGAATTTTATAGTATATGTTTAATACTCATTATAGTATAATAAAATCATTAAATAATGAAAAAAAATCACATTTATCAATAAATATATAGGTTTAGTTAAAAAAGGATTATTCAATTCTCTCATACTCTAAACCAAAAATTCATTGTTAAATAAAGTGACCCAATATTTCCTTTTTATTATTGAATTAATGATTGCTAAAAATGAGTGGAATCTATTAATTTCAAATATGGAATGTTAAAGAGTATGTTTTTAGCACCATATTTGGGTGTATGGGTGTTGGGAGTTATAACATATATATTTTATATTTCATGTATCATCTCAAGATTTTAAAAGGAAACACTATGTTAGATATCAAACAAGATACTCCACATTGAGCTTAAATAAACAACTAAATGTTTTTATTGTGTTCCCATTATAACATAGTCATTAAAATATTAGACATGGATAGAATTAACTTAATTTGGAAAATATTGTTTATACATATTTATAAAATTAATTCATTTGTTACCAGTTAATTATAAATTAAAATAAAGTCCCATTGATTATAAAGGATTTTTTTTTAGAATAACTATTTTTATATTCCCAATAAAATTTTTTATTAATAAATTAAATTAATTTATCTTATTTCATTATTTTAATAAAATTTATATATTATATATTCGATAAAATATTTTCAAATTCATAAAATATATTTTATATTCATCAGATAATATTAAATCAAATTTTACGCATAAAAAAGTTATATTTTTCTAAATGTAGTTTTACAGCCCTTTGATGGCACACATTTCTTAAATATAAATTGTGATAAATTGATAAATTTTATTTGAATTAATAAACCCCTTTTTTGACATTAGAATATCAAATTTTAATTTTTTTTATTTTTTAGAGAAGTTTCATGATTTGATGAATGGTGAAGAATAATGGGTTTTAATTGAAAACTAATTTTTTGACTAAATAACATATAGTGGTAAATTATATTATTAATTGGATTATAAGTATAATTAGATATGTTTTATAAAATTTAATACAATATAGGTCATTTGAATCAATTTCATATTGAAATTTTATATAAAAACATTGTGAACTTTTGAATGTTTTCACTTTAAACCCTCATTTTCTCACCCCATCTATGGGATTAGGTTTTAATTAACATTAACCAATTATATTTTTTGGATTTTAAAAAATATATTTCATATTTTTAATAATAATCTAAAAATTTAATAAATATTTACATTTTATTTTTTCATTCTGAATAGTAACTTTAGTAATTTTATTACCACAGTTAAGGGTAAATCAGGTAGTTAAGGGTAAAACTAATATTATAAATATTATATGATGAACCAAAAACATACCAAATTTTTAATGGATGAGTATTTTTCATCCATATTAATAAAATAATTGGTTATGTGACAATTTATTTCCTTTTAAATGATATTATAACCATTATAATATTTTATTCAAAGAAAAGTCAAACTTATCATACTTTTGTATTTAACAAGATAAATATTTTTAATATGGGGATAACTAGGGGATATATTCAACCATAAATATAATTTTTAAATATAATATACTTATATTAATCATGGAAGTTTATTTTTAATTCATAGGGAAGAGATAATTATCTTAGAGGCTTGCACAATGATGATGGAATAACTGTTGAATTAATTAAAATATCAAATAAATGATATTAAAATTATTAAAATAAATATAATTTGAGATAATTAATGTCAAAAATGAATTTTATATAGTAATATTACATATTATAGATGTGTGAAAAGAGTTTTTAAAATATATCTTGTCATTATGATTTTGTTAAAAAGTCAATTAATGAATTGTGTCAAAATTGACATTAATTATATTTTAATGTATATAATATTTAATTAAATGATATAAATTTTAACAAATATATATATAATTTATCCAAAATATTGGGATAATATTGAAAATTTCATCAATTCTTATTTTTTTATACTTATTACCCATCAAAGAGTAAACACAAATGTTGTCAATGTAATAGTTAAAGAGGTTAAATAAAGGTCAAAATAAAAAGATAAGGATTAAAAAATAATAAAAACTTGTCTAATTTTTATTATATGAATTTATTTAGGCTCATAATAATCATATATTCCAAATAAATCAATTTTTATCTATTTGTAATAGAAAATTAATTTATATTATTTTAATACTTTGATAAATTCCAAGAATGCCCCTCCCCTCTCTTATGAAAAGGCACTTGTTTTCTTTTTCTCACACCTAAAACCATATTTTTTTGGAAAATATATAAACAAAATACCTTAATATAATATCTCACAACATTATAGAGCTCTTATTTTAATTATAACATCATCCATACTTGTCTTTTGGTGTTAATAAAAGCAAATTGTCTAAAGAAAATGTATCAGTTTTCGTCAAGCATTTTTTTATTTATTCTTGCACATCTTTAACACATTATTAGACCACGATCAATTAATAACTCTGATATCCTTAATACACTAAGATTTTATTATTTTAATGTCATCACATAAATCCATCTCCAATTTTATCGAATCGGAAAAGAAGTTATCATTCGTGTGTACGACGTACTACTACCTCTCGAACTGATGAAATTAGTTTTCCATCATAGTCTCCCAAGAAAGGTAATAATGATTGAAATAAAGTTTATATGTGATATTTAAGACCTATTTATAATTATTAAAATATAATATATAATTTTATTTCTTTCCTTTCCATGCACATAAAAATGATAATGTCGTTTGTGTGCATGTGTGAATTACCACCTCCATGAAGCGATGTGACTCATTATTCATCACCAAGTCACATGAATGATATATATATATATGTAGGATTAAAATTATATAAATAATAATATTATAATAATTTAAAAATAAAAAATATACTTAACTTCTTTCTATAAGGGTCATTGAAAAATGGAAATGCTACTCATGCATACGTAAAGCCTACCATCTCCATGATTATAACACAGTTCATTTTTCATAACCATAATTAACAAAAGGATTTAAAAATATAATTGATATATCATTATAATTATTATATCATTAATATTATTCTGGATATGATGTACTGATAAAAATGTTTACTATATAAATCCTACAACAGACATTTCAGAATCAAGTATAAAATATCGACAAAACGTCTAATGTGAACTTTAATAATGAAGTAATGTTATAAAATTATAATACGTGATATAAAGGAATAATAAAATTTAAAATTATATAAATAAATTAAATAACTAATATAAGTTTATTAATCAGGAATATAAATATTGTACATGACGAGTTGGACTCAAGGAAAGGGACTTCGTCTCAATCTTCTTTCATTGAGGCATATTTTGATATTATACACCCACCTTATCTTATTAAATGTATATACAAAACCTTTGAAATAATATATCATGAATTTATATATTATCATATTATTTTATATTTTGTAAAATTCTATTCCTTCATTGGGATTATGGTTTAAGTGTTTCAAAGTGGTATGTAACACTTTGATTTAAAAATATCCTTTAGAATGTTTAAATATTTAACTTCAAAATATTTTCCTTCATTATTGATATTATTTTACATATGTATTTATATGGATATAAAAGGATTATAAAGGAATTTTTATTTTTATTTTTATATTTATCTTCCTTTGTAATCCTTCATGTTTTTTAAAGAAACCCCTCTTTTGCTTTTATTGGTATTTTGTTATTTAAAATGGGTTTTGAAAATATATTGATTATTTATATAACATGAAATTATTTCTTATGAGTGAAAATGGAATTTAAAGTGTGAAATTTTGAAAATTTATAGTTTTTATGTTTTATGATTATATAATTTGACTTGGAAATTTGATGGGTAGATAAATGATAAACCAATAATGGGTGGTTACGTGATAATCCAAGGGTGGGAGGTTATATTATAACCTCCAATTCAATAGTTATGGAAGTTGAACGTATGGTTATTCCATTTTTAAGAGCGACATGTATGGAAATCCACTATATCATTATTAACTTTTTAAGAGTGACATGTATGTAAGTTGGCTGAATGATTATTCCATTTGAGTGTAATTATGTTCCAAGATACCTTTATGTATTATCTATTCTTTATATGGGTTTTTTTGTAATTTTGTGATTAAAAAAAACATGTAAGAAATGAAATTATTTTCAAAGAATGTTATTTACTACCTTCTACGGGTGAAAATTTTTACATAGGATGATTTTTTCATGGGTTTTCCTTTTTTTCATAGGACTAATAGTTTTCCTTATTTATGTATCTCTTACTAAGTTTTTTTTCCCATATAATGTTTTAAAATGTTTTTTCACAGGATTTATGGATGGGAAATAGAATAGAAGGAGTTAAATTGAATGTTGATAAGATTATACATGAAATAAATTATTCTTTATTTTAAAATTAATATATTATGGGAAGTGGATACTGGATGAAAGTGAGAAATTTTTATTTTATGATTTTTTTTATGTATGAGTTACGACATAATTATCTAAAACCCCAAATCTGAAATGATCCTCAAAGTGGAACAAATTAAATTCTTGACTAAAAATTAAGATTATATAATGTTTAATATTGAGTACTCATAGTTGGTATATAAGAATAGTTTATAAAACTTTAGAGATTAGGATGGTGTTAATAGAATGCCCTTAGAATATGTCACATTATGGTTAAGTTGGAATGATGTATAATTTTATGGTCAGATTATTGATTCATCTAAAGTATGTTTGTTCAGAATCTTTTTTCTGTAGAGGAAATGAGAAATATTTAGTTTGAATTCATCACAAGGAAAATATCCTTCTATTTCAGCAACTTGAGATTGTTGGAATTGAGATAGAATAGTTTATTCCAATTATGGATCATTTCAAACAAGAAATAAATGGTGGTGGTGTTCATGCTATATAGGAACATAATATACCACAAAGTAACAAGTATATAGTTAAATATTTCATGTGGGAACATCCCCCAGAATTATGAGGATCATAATACCCCATGCTAGTTTAAGTATTTACTAAATCCATAGAAAATATATTTTCTTTCATGGGTTGTTCGGATCACCAAAAGGTAACTCTCTCAATTTATCATTTGGAAGGGGAGTCTGACTAGTGGGAGTCAATGATTAACAATATCAGATAAAGTAAAGACATTAATTCCTTTGTATGGGAAGAATTTAAGAATAGTTTTTTTGATAAATATTTTCCTAAGGGTGTTCGATATATTATGGAAAAACAATTTTTGGAAATTTAAAAAATGGATGAATATGCAGTGGCTTTATATAAAGAAAATATTGCCCGTTTGGCAAGGTACATACCAAAATTTATTTGGGATCTTGATTGTAAGATAAATCAGTTTTACACAGTATTGAATCCTATATATCAAATGTAATTGGATTCTAGTGAGTTCAAAAGATATGAGAAACTTGTTCAATGTGCTGATAAGGTAGAAATGGATTTTTTCAATGATCATGTGTCCAATGAAAACAAGAAAAAAGAATATGTCCAGTTGACAGGAAATGGAAAAGTATTTATCAAAAAAGGTTTAACGTAAGAAAACTCAATTACGATCTTGTGATAAGGGTTGTAAAAACCATACAATATAATTTCATTAAAAGTTATGGAATTTATTCCAATGTGTTAAATTTGATAATATGGCTCCTGAATACAAGGGACGGGATCAAGAAATAAAATAAAATTCAACAGTAATATGTTTTAGTTTTAATGAGTTAAGAAAATATGCTAACATGTGTAAGAATTTACTTAATCATGGTGTGAATAATAATAATCATAAAAAGTTGTTGGAAAATCATTTTATACTACTAAAATTGATTTTGATACATCTTTTGAACTGATGGAAGTTCCTGGGAGTTTAGTATTTTTAAAAAGTTATCCCTATGTTCAAGATTTTATATACTCCTTCTGAGGTTTTAAGTGATGTGATCATAAAGTGATTAAATTATTTTTGGGATATGTTAAGTTGGGTTTAGTTTTTTGTACAGATTTAGTTTAATGAGAACTATTACATCGCTTTTGTACATGAGTTTTAATGTATTAATAACCTTTGGGGTATATATAGTCTTTGACGAATAAGTTATTTTCAGGGATATACATCATAATTTTGGGAATGTTATGAGTATGAAATTATGATTATAAAATAGAAATATATCACATAAGTGTATTTTATTATATTCTTATAGATTAAAGTAATTCCTAAAGTTTACTAAAATTATTGTTTAGTGAAAAATTTCATTCATTTACTTTTAATGTGGGGAAATTGATGGAATTTTAACCCATCATAGATTTATAGTTTTTTAATGGTTAAATATCTTATGAAAATTTTCTATATCACTATCTATCAAAACTTAATAGTTAGTTTTATCTTTCATTTACATGTTTGCCTACAAGGAATCATAGTATGTGTTATCTTAGGTGACCTTTGTACTTCCCTTGATTCCATTCAAAGTGGATGTTTCATTAATCCTTTTTCTGATGTGATCTTTCAATAAAGCTAATTTGAAAAGTCAAAACCCTGGTTTTTTATCCCATGTTAGAATTTTGAGGATGAAATTTAATTAAGGGGGTCATTTAACATCTTTATATTATTAAAGGAATCACTATGTTAGAGAGCATACAAGAAACACCGAATTGAGCTTAAACAAACAACTAAATATTGTTATTATGGTCTCATTATAACATAGTCGTTAGAATGGCGGTAATAAGAATAATTATAAAAATATGGTTTACACAAGTTTATAAAATTAATTCATTGGTTACCAATTAATTAGAAATAAAAATAGTGACCAATTGAATATAAAGGATTTTTTTTATGAATTAATATTTTTATGTTCCCAATGGTATTTTTTCTTAATAAATGCAATTAATTAATATTATTGAATTATATTAGTGAAATTTTAATATAATATATTAAATAAAATATTTTTAAATTTATCCAATAGATTTTATAGTCCTGGCATAAGAATAAATCAAATATTAATCATAAAAAAAGTTGTAATTTTCTAATAGCAGTTTTGTAGTCATTTGATGGTACTTTTTTTAAAAAAACTAAATTTTCATAATTTTATAAATTTTATTTAACAAATTAAATTTATTTTTTGAAATTTTAATATAAATATTTACCTTCGATGAATTTCTAATATTTTTCTGAGAAGTTTAATGTTTTGATGAATAGTGAAAAATACAAAATTTTAATTTAAAATAGGTTTTTCAACTAAATAATTTATTGTGTTAAATAATATTTTCATTGATTTTATAGAATAAATTAATTAATTTTATTTCATTTAATCCAATTTTACTCATTGAAATAAATTTCATATTGAAATTATATATAAAAACATTGTTAACGTTTCAATGTTTTCACTTTAAAAACTTGTTTTCACGCTCTTCTTATGAGATTAATTTTAAATTAATTTAATCCAATTATTTATTTTAAATTCAAAAAAATGGATTTAATATTTAGAATTAAATGGTTCAAATTTATTAAATAATTCCCTTTTATTTTTTCCTGATATGAATAGTAACTATAGTAATTTGTATTATCACATTTAAGGGTAAATCGGGTAATTAAGGGTAAAAATAATATTTCAAATTTTAAAAAATGACTCACAAACATGACTTATTTTTATTGTATGAGTTATTTTCATCCATAATCATTAAATTATTTTTTATTTTACCATCTATATCTTTTTGGACAACATTATAACCATTATAATATTTTATTCAAAAAAAGTCAAACTTGCCATTCTTTTATTTTTAGCAAGTTAAATATTTTTAATATGAGGATACATTAGGGATATATTCGACTATAAATAATATTTTTAAATATAATTTATTTATATTAATAATGGTAATTTATTTATAATTTTTATGGTATAAATAATTACATTAAAGGCTTTCACAATAATGATGAAATAATTGTTTAATCAATTCAAACATCAAATAAATGATATTAAAAATATTATAGTAAAAATAATTTGTGATAATTAATGTCATATAAGAATTTTCTAAATGAATTTTTCATATTAGGTATGTGTTAAAATATTTTTTTCCAAGATATATTGTTTTTATGATATTTTTAAAAATCCTAGTAATGAATAGTGTCAAAATTGACATTAATGATATTTTAAAATAACTTATATTTGAATAAATGATATAAAATTTCAGAAAAAATTAAATTTATAAAAACATTATTGGGATAAGGTTTAAAATTTTATCAATGATTCTTTTCTAATTTTATAATAATTATATTAACCTTCAATGATTAAAAACACATGTTGTCATAGTAAGAGTAAAAGAGGTTAAATAAGGGTTAAAACAAAAGGATAGGGATTATAAAATAGTAAAAACTTGTATAATTTTCATTTTATAAATGGTTTTAGACCTATAATAATCATATATATTATATAAATCATCTTGGATACATTTTTAATAGAAAACTAATTTATATTAACTTAATATTTTGAGAAATTCCAAGACAACCCCTCATCTCTCTTTTAAAGGGGATTATTTTCTAATATTTTATTAACACTTAAAAACCTATTTAATTCAAGAAATATCTACCCAAATAAAATAAAATAATATCTCCAGAAATTCTTTTTCTCTTATTTTAGGCATAACACCATCCATAGTGGGCATAAGGTGTTAAACAAAGAATATTTTCTGAAGAAAAGGTTTCATTTTTAATCAAGTGTGTATATTTAATTTATTCTTCCACCTCTTTAAAATATTCATAAAACATGATGAAATAATAAATAAAATGTAATAAATATAATGATATTTTCTTATGTTAGTATTGTCACCTAGATCTATCTCCACATCTATCAAATGGGAAAAAAAATTATAGTTCGTATGTACAGTGGACTACCAGCTCGCGAACCGATGAAATTAATTTTCCATCACTTTCACTCAAGAATGGTTATAATAATGTAATTAAATTTTATATATTATATTTATGAAATATTTATCATTATTAAAAGATTACATATCATTTTATATCTTACCTTTCAATGCACAAAAAATTGATAACATCATTCATGAGTACATGTGAATAATCACTTCCACGAAGCGATGTGATTAATTTTTTTTTTCACCACATCACATGAATGATATATATAATTATATTTGGATAATTAATATGATATTTATAATAATGTTATCATTATTGAAAAATTAAATTATACTTAACTTATTTTCCATAATGATCTTTGAAAAATGGAAATGTTACGCATGGGTACGTATGGCCAACTGTCTCTCTGATTATAATGTAGTTCATTTTTTATAACCATAATTAGTGGATGGATTTAAAAGTATAATTGATTTATTATAATTATTATTATTTAATGAATATTTTTATAGATATTGTGGACTAATAAACACTTTGAATATATACATCATACCGAATTCATTTTAGACTCAAGTACCGAATATTGATAAACATCTAACGTGAACTTAAATAATGAAGTAATTGTTATAACATGATAATAAGTTATATAAAAGGAATAATAAATGTCAAAAAAATTATAAATAAAGTAAGTAATTAATTTTTTTTTTAAGGAATATAAATATTGTATGTGACAAGTAGGACTCAAGGTAAGGGACTTCATCTTAATCTCCTTTCATTGAAGCATATTTTGATGTTATACACCCACCTTATATTATGAGGTGTATATGCATCCCATATGAAATATAATATAATATAATTTATTTATTACTATTTTATTTAATCTTGTTATAAATGTTTTTCCTTTATAGCATTTATGATTTAAATGTTTTAAATTTGTATGGTACACTTTGATTTAAAAATCTCTTTTTAAATGATCAAATATTCAAATTCAAAGTATTTTAATTCATTCTGGATATTATTTTACATATTTATTTATATGGGTATAAAATTATTATAAAGTAAATTTTATGTCCATTTTTATATTTGTCTTCCTCTATAAGCCTTCATGTTTTTTATAGAAACCCATCTTTCCCTTTTCTAGATATTATGTAATTGAAAATGGGTTTCTAAAATGGATTGATTATTTCTATAACATGAAACAATTTCTTATGATTTCGAATGAAATTTTAAGAGTTACAGGTTAAAAATTGATTTCATTAGTGTGTTATGATTATATGATGGTACATGTATATTTGAAGGGTTGTTACATGATAAACCAATGAAGGGTAGTTTTGTTAAAACCAAGGACTAATGGTTACGTTATAACCTCCAATACATTGGGTATGAAATTTGATCGTATGGTTATTCCATTTATAAGAGTGAAATGTATGGAAGATGATTTTAAGGTTATTCCACTTTTAATAGTGAAATGTATGGAAATAATTTTCATGGTTATTCCATTTGAGTACAATTCTATCCAAATATACTTTTATGTGCTTTATATGCTTTATATAAGTTTTATTGTAATTTTTTGATTAAAAAAAGGTAAGTAGTGAATTTATTTTCAAGGAAAAGTATTTAATACTTCTTATGGGTGATAATTATTACTTATGATAATGTTTTCATGGTTTTTCATATTTTCAAAGCACAAACAGTTTTCCTTTTTTGTGTATCCTTTACTGAGTTTTTTTTCTCATCCCAAATTTAAAAAAAATCACATGATTTAAGGATGGGTGAGGGAATGGAATTATTCAAGTTTAAAGTTGATAATATTTTCCATGTAATAAATAACTCTTTATGTTAAAATTAATATAATATAATAAAAATTGATACTAATCAAATGTGACCACTTTGTATTTTATTATTTTCTTATGTGTGAGTTATGGCCTAATTATCTAAAACTCTAAATCTGAAAAGATCATCAAAGTGAAAGAAAGTAAATTATTGACTAAAACACAAGATTATGTAATTTTTAAGGTTATATTCTTTTAATTCATAGTTCTTATGAATATCACATCTGAAGTTGGTATTTTATTGATTCCTAAGAATATGGATTTAGTGGTTTTATTGAATGTCACAATGATTTTATTATATGTTTAGATATTTCTTGGGTTATAAGATATTTTACATATTTTTTATGATTTTTCCAAGATTTCCATCCTTATGGTCTCCTTAACCAAGAACGGATCTGTATTTATATGTTTAGAAGAATATGAATCATTATTTTTATATTATGTAGAATCATTTAATGGTATCTCATATTTTTATTTAACCTCTCTCAGGTGAGGGATTTGAGGTGTATTAAGAGTTACATAATCACCGTCTTGTATGTATCCTTTAGTAGGTTTATAAGGAAATGGTTTATGGTTACAAAAAGTTATATCCTTGTGAATGGAACAACCCCACACATACCTGAAAAATGTTTTTTATTGTACAATCCTTGGAGTGGTAGAGGTACTACATATATTTAGAGTATTTCATTATGTTCATAGACCAAAATAGTATATGATATATCGTTTATCAATAATTTCTAAATCTTGAGTAACGCTATTGGTTGGAATACCTCCATTAATTTTATTTTTGAAATCCAATATGCTCCCAATGTGAAAAAAACCATTTTTAATGATATTATCTAAAAATATATCACTCGAAAAGTAAAATAATCCCATAAATAGTGGTGATTTATGTTTCATAAATTTAAAATTCACTTGGATGAGGTGATTAGTCATAGTGAAATACACTTATTCTATATTAAAATTATTTATTCTCTATTAGATCAATTCAATGACTCAATAATGTGAGAACTAAGTTGTTCCATTATATGAGAGAAAATATATAGTGGGGATATCCAAGATTTTTTGTTCTAAGATTCATTATCCTTCTTACACATCAATGAAAACTAGTTATTCCAAAGAGTATAGTAACGAAATTATATTAGAATATCATACTAAATAGTGGACTATGAATCATGGAAATATAATTATGTATCATGTTATTCATCCCTTGTTTTGTGGATTGGAATAAAATAGAGATCATATGGTTCATTTATAGATTTATTATATGTACATTAGTAAGGATAGTGAATCAAGTATGGAAATAAATATTCATCCACTCCTATTATCAGTATAGAAGGGTAATGATATCAAAATTTATTTTGTGACTTGTTTTCCGTGAAAAAATGTACTAAATATATAGTATGGGTAATTTTGGATCGATAAGATAAGATATGTCACTCTTTATTAATAACAAGAGACTCTTTAGTCGATGAGGTAAAGAAGTTATATGATAGAGAGATCATGAATCATAAGGGTGTACTAGGTAGAACCAACTCTCATATAATCCTAAATATATTTCCTCATTCTATAAATAAATTCAATGGTAATTGGGTTAATTGGTAAAGTTGAGTATGGAATTTCACCTCCAACTTTGGAGGTCAGTCTGAGTGGACCATTTGTATTCTGGAGGATATGCTCTATGAAAACATACTTATTTATAGTGGTTCACATCATTATCACTTATATATTTTATAATTCTCATAAAATGGAATCTACTTGTTCTTAATTCATTTGATAACAATTCAGTAATTATATAGATTATAACATCATTCTCCCTTATTCTTGATAAAGATAAGGGAAACCATTATGATCTAATTTTTCATTGATAACGAAATGGATAAGAAGGTGAAACTAATTTGAAATCTTCTCTAACTATTTAAATATTCCAAAATTTAAATTTTTATCATAAATGGCGAATCATGGAATTTAAATATAGAGATAGCATATTCCTTCAGGTTTTACTTTGGTTCGGTCACCAGTGAATAGTAAAGTAGGGGAAGCTATCTCTAATAAATCTCAAACAATTTAATATTTATGCTAGATTAGGTGAGGTATCTAATCATTTTTCTCTAAATCTAAATTTTAGAACCATTCATAGTACTTTTCATGTGCCCCAACTAAGGATTTATATTCCTAAATCTTTGTATGTGACTTAGTAAATTGATATTATATATAAGTATGATGTGTATTATATAGATAATACAATATTTATTTTTGAATAACGATAAGTGGTGTTATAGGGAAACATAATTATTATTGTTTGGGTAAAGTTGTTGCATATAAATATCCTTTATGAGACTTTATATTAAGAATCTAAGATGAGGATACATGGTCTAGGATTGTTTTTATAGGATTTTAGTTTATGTTCCTTGAGGAAGATAATGTTAATAGTGTGGAGGTTGTAAAATTACTGAACCATAACAGAGGAATTTTATATTTTAATTTTTTTTAAATTAATTCCATTTCAAGTTTATTTTAAATTGAAGGAGTTTTTAGGTAACATTGGATGGAGTTTTACAAAATAAATTCAGATATGAAAGGATAAACAAGCACTTAGTACATTGTATCTTAGCAACAGTTACTCAATGGATCCCAAAGTCCCCATATGTTTTTTTGTGCCACCAGGATCCAGGTTTCTTAGTAATAGGATCTTGATAGCTTTCTAGGTGAAATACATCTTAGAAATAGATTTTGTTCTCTTTTTAAAATTTAGAATTTACATAAAATATGAGGGGGAAATATTTCAACTCATTTTATCCTTTTTGAATCTCTTGACATCTACCCCTCTCCACTCAATCACTATATATTGATTCTTTCTCCATCCTTGATACAATGGGATCTATTGGGTCTTTGATAATCTTCTCATCAATGTAATGTCTCATCCTCCATTAATCTTCCTTCTTCAAATTTTTGGATACCAAAGATGTATATCATTATTTTCTAATCTTTGGTTTTTTTAATATTTAAAATATGTTTTTTTCAAGAATGGAATTTTTTTGAAATTATTTAATAAAATATATGGTAAGAATTTGGTTTCAAAACTTCTAATCATCCTCTATAAAGATAAATTATTCTTTCCTAATTAAAAACCTTTTTAGGTGGTATCATAAACCAAACCAGGTACCCTGGTAACCTGATAACTGAGCTGAACACGACATTGCACGAAGCGTGTTCCCGATCCCAATGGGTTTGTTACTAGGACTTGGTATCATAAAACATGAAAGTGGGGATGAATTTTAAAGAAAAACAAAACAAATTCAAGAAATTCAATATACATATAAAAGAAACTCTACTAGGAGTAATTTACAAGAATTCAACAAGGAAATAAATCCCAAAGTACAACAACTAAAGTTCCAAAATAGGGAAAAAAACATCCTAAGTCCCTAAGGACATAACTCACCACATCCAAGGTTCAACAGTTATATCCACCTTCAAAAGATCAGTTCCCCAGCTGTAACCTTAAAGGATATAATCTAAAAACACTTGAAGAAAAAAGTAGGGTGTTATCTAAATATACTAGTAGGGTATCACCAAGGATTCCATATCATATGAAAATAATATATTTACCAAACTAATACTTTCAATTTTAGAATAAATAAGTTTTGAATTTAAAATCATGTTTAAAAAAATCATGTTATACAATTCAAATGATGGAAAAATACTTTATGAAACGGATTTACATGTGATCAAATATTTATAGAACAATAGATTAAATAGAACATTTATATAAAATAGTTTATATAAATATAGAAGTCATATAAATCAGTTCAAAAACATTGGCATATATTTATATATCAAATATAAAATAAACAACCAACATGGTCATCCTCCAAATAGGTAATAAAGTTCTAGGCTATAGGACTCCACACTCACTTAGTGATCATGGAAATATGTTTTTACACACATCCCTCTAACACTGTCCAAAGGTGACTCATCACTATCCCCTCAGCGACGTGACCGGTGGAATTTATGTTTTAGAACGTTGTATAAGCATAAAGTGTGTCCAAATAACTCAAAAACTACCTAAATATTTCAGATCATCTTACACGATAAATGATGGGAAATTTATTTTAAGACTGCCTAAAATACAATTAAATCTTATTCCCCTATTTCAAATGAAAATTTTCCATTTAAAACAAAATTTAGATTTTAATAAAAAAAACATGATTTTTAACAAGATAAAACCATTGGGTTTCTATTAAAACTTTTTAAGACATTTTTACAAGTTTCAAATAAATTCAAAACCAATTTCATTAATTTTTTAATCCATTTCCGTAATTAAATTCAACAATTTAATTGAAATATATTACATAAAATTTACAATTTAAATCAACCAATTTTCACAAAATCTACCCATTTCAAAGGAATTTGGGGTTTTCCGAATTTTCATGCTATAACCATTTCAAATATCCCAATTCAATGGAATTGGGTTTTATAAAATAAATTAAAATAAATTTTGGAAAATTTAATTTATATCAACAATTTAAATAAATTAATCAATTCAAGAGTAATAAATTTGGCCAAGCAGATTGTAAATACCAACCTTTTTTTGAAAACCAACACTCACAATAGAACCCATCAATGAGAACTAAGGTGTAGAAGACCTTGAAACACAACCTAGAAATGACGTTCAATAGTATGGATCATAGACCCATCAATTTCAATATGATCCATTTAAATCCCGAAGGATGATAAAGAGAGAAAGATGAATAATGAAAAGAATGCTTACCCAAGAATCTATACCGGAAGCGCAATGACAACCGAGCGCTGATCAAAAGAAACCCAGAAGTGTAAGAGGGATCCATGATTTCTTGGGGAAGGCTTTGGTTTGAGATAAAAAAACTAGAGAGGAGAGGAAATGAATATCTCATTCATGCTACCAATTTAAAAATAGCAGTTGGGGTATTACATGGCATGTAATCTCACTACACATCGTGAAAGAGTTAAGTTTCATAACCATCGAAAAATGTATCGCTCTAAATTGAAAATTGTTTATTAAATAACTCATGATGTGTAAATTCTAGAAAATATGTTTAACCTTTCACGGTGTTAATCTTACCACAACAAGAACCTTATCACGCTATGAACCTAGAGACCATTACACATTGTGTAATCTTGTTACATAGCGTGTAACCCTCTGGTAGCCTGCCGAAAATGTGGGTTAAAGATGAGAGTCCAAAAAATCTATGAATTTGACATTATTAGTATCCTCCAAATTCATTCTCAACCCTACACACACACAACAAAATTGAAAAACCGTGAAAATGATAAATATGTACCTATCATATCGGTAATGGGATGTTACAACCTCCCCACTGTAAAAACGTTTTGTCCCCATAAAGTCTAGGAAGAATCTTCCATGCAAAAAATATGAGTCCACTGCTCTCTAATTAGTGCTTCACATTACCACATCGCATGATTAGCATATACATGCTACCATATCATATGAAATAAAAGTATCATCCTTCTATGAATTACCTTTGTCCCAGAATAAACTGTCCTGACTGGTCGCTCAATCAAAGATAAGTCAAGTTCAATCATAAGATCACTCTATCTCAAAATATGTGATAGATCCGAAAAATAATTTCTCATCTATGATATATGAAATATGTTTTTTATTGATGCCAACTATGGTGTATGGGCTAATCTATATAAAACTTTCTCCACCTCCTCAACAACCATGAATGGTCCCACAAAATGAGAAGTAAGATTCTTTGATTCCGAAGACATTGATAACCTAACTGGGGTGAAACATTCAATGTCACCTGGTCACCAACTGAGAATTATAGAGGTCTATAGTGATGACCAGTACAAGAATTATATCGGGACTATGCCATCAACATTCTCTGATGAATTAATTGAATATTTGTTGTCATCTCATGGACTAAACTTGGTCCAACCATGGAAATTTCACCAATCTACAACCAACACAGTAGATATTTACAAGGATGACCATAAAAGGCCTCAAAACGATCCATTCTAATGGTGTAATGGTAACTATTATTATAATAAAACTCAATAATCTCCAACTGATCATCCCAAGCCCCTCTGAATTTGAGAATGCATGCACTGAGAATATCCTCTAGAATCTATATAGCTCTCTCTATCTGAACATCTGAAGATGGGTGCTATGGCATTCTCAAATGGGCATATGATCCCAATTCCTCCTGAACACCTCTCCAAAAGTGAGAAGTGAACCAAGGATCTCTATCAAAGACAATAGAAAATGGAACTCCATGAAAAAGAACAATTTATTACATGTAGAGATTTCCCAAATCCTTAACTTTGGTTGTATCATTGTAGGGTATGATGTGAGATTACATTGCCAGCATGTCGACCACAACCCATATTAAATTCTTCTTACTCTAGGTATGAGGCATCCTGACCAAAAATTCCATAGATATTTCATCCCACTTCCAAGTAGGGACTATAAGTGGCTGAAGTAAACGTAAAGGTTTCTGATGCTCGGACTTAACCTGCTAACAGGTATAATAGTGAGAAACAAACTCAGTAATTCCATGTTTAATACCTGGCCACGAGAACTACCATTGTATTTCATAAAACATCTTAGTGGTTTCTGGGTGCATAGACCATTGGAAATTATGACAGCCCCCCATCACAGCCTTCTTTGCTGTAAACGGCACAAAAAATGATTCTAATAATATAGAACATCCTATTTGGAGAATGTCCACTAGGAAACTATCTCCCCACTGTAAATAGAGTTTCTAATGCTATGAAATTCACCATCAAGTTGTTAATCCTGAAGAATAATTTTGAGAAGAGTGGAATTCAAATAAATATTGGATAAATAAACTCCATCCCCTTTCTCCTAAACTCTAATATTCAACTATGCAAAGAGATCCATAAAATTACATTATTCCAAAGATTATTTCACAACCTGGTTTGAAAGTTTCATACTCAATTCATCTATAACAACATTGTCGTTCCCCGGGGTGTAGGTTATTTCAAAGTCAAAATATTGTAGGTACTCCAACCAATGACTCTGGAATAAGTTCAAATATTTTTTATAGAAGATATTACTCATGTTTTGTGGTCTGAATACACAATAAACTTTTCTATGTAAAGTTAATGCTACCAACTCATGAGTTTGTGCATCATGGCTGCATGTTCAAGGTCATGGGTAGGATAATTCTTTATGTGTGGCATAACATGACAAGATCTATAAGATACTACATGATCTCCCTGCATAAGAACGTTGTCCAAGCCTGAAATGGATGAATCACAAATGTCTAAATAGCCATGACCAACCTATGGAATATTCAATATCAGCATAGTAGTCAATAGTCATTTCACCTCAAAAAAATATTTATGAAATTTATGATTCCAAGAAAACTTCACCCACTTCTATGTTAGATTAGTTATCGGAGAATCCAACTTTGAAAAGTCATTCATGAATCGATGATAATATCTAGTTAATACCAAAAAATATTTGAATCTCAAAGGCATTACATGGTTTCTCCCAAGTCATAACAGCCATCACCTTCTCATAGTAAACTGCTATACCCCGTTCAGATACCACATGTCCCAATAATTTTACTTCATGAATCTATAAATCTCACTTTGAAATCTTGGCATATAGTTAGTGATTTATTAGTAGACTCATAACTATTCTCAGATGATTCCTACGATCCTTCACAGACATAGAGTAAATGAGGATTTCATCCATAGATACTAACAAAAAGGTATCCAAATACTCATGGATAATCCTCTTCATCATGGCCAGGAAAGACACATAAGAATTTGTTAGACCAAAGTCCATAACAAGGTACTCATAATGATCATACCTTCTATGAAGGACAGTTTTTTTAATGTTATATTCTTTTACCCTCAACTTATGGTAACCATATTGAAGTTCGATATCTGAAAACCACTTCACCCCTTTCAACTAAAAGCATATCGTCAATCCATGGAAACAGATACTTGTTATTTATTATAACTTTATTAATATTATATTAATCAACGCATAAGAGAAGAGAACCATTAGCCTTATTATTGTAGGGAACTAATGCTTCCTGAGGTGACATGCTCATTTTTATGAAGACTTTCTCAAGAAGATCATCCAATTGGGACTTTAGATATTTTATTTTTAAGGGAGCCTTATGGTAAAAGAGAATATTAATTGGTTAAGTAACCATAATTAAGTCAATGGAAAACATAACCTCCCTTACCAATGGAAAACTAGAAAAATCAGAAAGGCACACACTGAGAAACTAGACGAAAATGGGAGGGAGATCGCCACTCAAAGATTCCCACTCTAGATCAAAAGAAAACAATGATATCACCTTAACCAATCCTGGATAAGAAGGTTCATTTCTGTTCATCCTTGGATTCTATTCTTCTTGAAATAAAAGAGCCACACCACTAGGTGTAGTAAGATAGACCCATCACAAATAACAACCAATCCAAGATTTGTTGGAAATGATCCAATCCATTCGAAAAAATACATCAAGAGGTTTCATATTAAGGATCAAAAAAATCTAAGCCAACTCAATATCTAACAAAGAGAATGCACAAGCAGAACTACAAATACCCTACTCTCTCTTCATTCCATGGGGTGTAGTAATATCGATTACAGAAGATAAAATATTTATAAGAAGATATAGAATATTAAAAATACGGGTCAAAATAAATGAATGAGATGCACTAGTATCAAATAGAGTAATCACTAATGATGAAGCTATAACAGCCACTGGACTCGTATTTGATTTCTCTGGAGACTCTTCCATTGTGTAAAGTAGCTTACATTCCAAATACTAGTGGATGGAACCATTTTATATGTGAAGAATCACATTTCCCCACAGTTTTAGGAGGACCTGATGTTCCTATTCCACTATGAGGAGTATAAAAGATATGGAATAATCTCTTTAAGTGTCTTGAACATCTGCATGATCTATAGTTCTTGGGTGTCTTAGTGAAAACCCTCTTATAATTTACTATCTTGCCACACTGATATAAAGTCAAAGGACTTACTCCTAGAATTTTAAGAGGTATGGAATGACTCTTCCATTGAAAACTACCATGAGAATAATCACACTTACACTTTATCTTGAAGGAACTGGAACTTACACTAGGAGAAAAAGGAACTCCTGTCAACCCTGACTTTCTTGACAGGTCCTTCTCAACCATCATTTACCTATCCATCACAGCAGCATAAGTAGGTAGCTTCAATAAGAATACCTGAGAATGGATATCTGATTGAAGTCCCATCTTGTTCCATCGAGACTTCATCCTCTCATTATATACAATATCAGACCAAAACTACACAAGATCAACAAAGAGATTTGAATACTCAGTCACAATTATATGTGTTGACTCAAGCTTGAAAAACTCTACAGCCTTAGACAACACTATTGACTATAAATATAACTAGTCAGTGAAAATAACCTTGAAGTCTTTCCAGGATAAGCCGTTATGTTTATTTTTCATCACCATCATGTCCCACCATCTCCTACATGGTTCTTCTATCACAAAGTTGGAACATTTCACCAAGATCTTGTATGGTGTCTCTAAGAACTCAAAATAATTTTCAATCCTTCCCAAAAATTACTCATCATGTAGAGGATTAATGAATCCTTTAAAAACTGGTGGCTTCTAGATAGGAATCAATAATAATTATTCGAAAGAACATACCCCTGAGGATCTATTTCTAGATCCTGAACAGCGACTGGAGGTGGTGCATTTCCCAGATCATGGATATTATGCACAATCACCTTAACTTGATTTAGATCCACCAGAGGATTCACTCATTATGGTTCAACATCAGCTTCTTTCATGATTTGATTTATACGTATTCTTAGAGGCATGATTCCACACAACATCAGCAGACAACAAGGATGACATCAAATTAACACTCAAACTAAGAAACAAGGGAAATAAGATCCCGACCAATAGAACAAACAAGATTTTTATTTCTCTATATCCAAATAAAAATAGGTAAAATACTACAATTAATCCTTAAGATGAATTTCCTAATCACCAATATAAACCTAAGTTTATTTGTTGTGATATTTGTATAGAAACTTAATCACAACTACCTTATATGTCCTGACAAGATTTCACAATGTATACTGACTTCAAGAAAAGAATATCAACATCCTCCTCTGATACAATTTTTCACAAACCAGATCGGGTACCTTGGTAACCCGATAACTGAGCCGGTCCTGAAATATCCTGAAGGGTGTCCCTAAACCCCATGGCTTGGTGACTAGCACCTGGCATCACACAACATGCAAGTGGGAATGAATTTTCCACAAAACATAGCGAAAGAAAGATAAGAAAGTCAACATGTATACAAAAGAAACTCCAATGGGAGTAATGTACCCAGATTCAACAAGTAATTAAAGCCCAAAGTACTATAACCCATTTTCCAAAATAGGGAAAAACAACCCAAATCCCTAAGGACACAATGGACCACGTCTAAGGTTCAATAGCTAGATCCACCTCCAAAAGATCATTTCCCCTACTCGAACTAGGAAGGAGATAATCTACAAACAACTGAAGGCATAAGTTGGGTGTGATCCAAAAAACCCAGTAGGGTCTCACCAAGAATTCCATATAAATTGAAAAGAATATATTTATAATATTAATGATTTCTATTTTATAATAAACAGTTTTTTTATTTTAATGCATATTTAAAAAAATCATGCTATACAATTAAAATGATGAAAAAATACTTTAATAAATATCTTTACAAGTGATATAATATTTATAAAACAATGGATAAAATAAAACATTTATATAAAATAGATTATATGAATCCATAAGTCATGTAAATAATTTATACAACATTGGCATATATTTATATATCAAATATAAAACAAGCTAGTGACATGGTCATCTCCCAAATAGGTATTAAAGTTCCATGAAATAGGAATATTCACTCTCTAAGTGATCATGGAAATATAGGTATACACATGTCCCTATAACATTGGTCAAAGGTGACTCATCATAATCCCATCAGGGATGTGACATACTGCATTTAGTTTTTATAATGTTGTATAAGCATACATTATGTCCAAATAACTCAAAAACAAGTTGTGACTTGTACATTCTCTTACATAATAAATGATGAGAAATTTATTATTCAACGTCTTAAAATAAAATTAATTCCCATCCCCCAATTTCAAATTCTATTTTTCCCTTTAAAACCTAATCATGTTTTAATCAAAAATATGCCTTTTAATAGGATAAACTCATTAGGTTTCTATTAAAACTTTTTAAGCCATTTTCACAAGTTTGAAATAAATTCAAAACAAATTCCATTAATTTTGAAATACATTTCTTTAATTAAATTCCAAATTTTATTTAAATAACTTCTATAGAATTTATAATTTAAATTAAACAATTTAAATCACCCAATTTCTACAAACGCTCTCCAATTAAAAGTAGTTGGGGGTTTTCCCAATTTTCATTCCAAAAACATTTCAAATATCCCAATTCACTAGAATTAGTTTTTATTAAATCAATTGAAATAAAGATTGATAAATTGAATTTAAATCAATAATTGAAATAAATCAAGAAATTTAAGGTTAATAAATTTATCCAAATTTAGCAAAACCACCTAACTTCTTTTCAAAAACCAAAACTCGCAACTGAACCCACCAACAAGAACAAAGGTGTAGAATACCCAGAAACTCAGCCTAGAAATGAGGTCTAATAGTAAAAAGAATACATCCATCCATTTCAATATGATCCATTGAAATTACAAAGTAAGATAATGAGGTAATGACAGTGAACAAAAAGAAAGTTTACCCAAGAATCCACACTATAAGTGCAACGATGATCGAACACCGAAAAAAGGAAATCAGAAGGGTTGGAGGGCTCCAAGATCACCTGGGGAAGGCTTTGGATCGAGCGAAATGAAACTGGAGAAGAGGGGGTAAGAATATTTGAGTTGTGCTTCTGGTTTAAAAACAGCAATCAGGGTATTACATGACATTTAAATCCACTACACATCATGAAATAGTAAAGTTTCATAACCATCAACAAATGTATCACTTTAAATTGAAAATATGTCATTAAATAACTCAAATCATGTAAATTATAGTTACAACATGTAACATTTCATGGTGTGAAACTTCTCACTACATGAACATTCTCATGATATACACCTGTAGGCTATTACATGTGGTGTAACCCTCTTGCAGCCTACAGAAAAGGTCACTTAAAGATGAAAGACCAATAAATATATCAATTCACTATTATATATTTCCTATGAATTCATTGTCAACCTTATACAGTCAATGAAAAAGGAAAAATCATGAAAAGGTTAAAGACTTACTTTTCATATCGGTAACGGGTTGTTACAGGTGGCTAATTTGAGATTTTTTTGGAATCCATCTTCACCATATTATTTCTAGTTGACTATCTAAATTTTTTTGGTAAGTGTACCCATTATTTAATTATAGTTTATATAGAGTCTTTATAGAAATATTTTTGGTGTTAGTGATCCTCAATAAAATAAGTATTTAAATAAATAATTTTCTCCTTAAATCATTTGGTGAATAGTGATTGTTTTTATGCCACTCATGGTTTCATTTTTTTATTATTTGGTCACACTATGACTTGATTAATTATTTTACATGTTATATTTATATATAAATCCTATTTAGTTAGTTAATTTATTAAAACAAAATAATAATGCATTAGTTTATTGTGATCATGGTTTCATAGTCAATAGTTTCTCTTAATGGAGACTGCATGTGTGATCGAATCCATAATGCTCATTATCCCATATATATGAGACATGATATCATGATACACATCATGGTATTTTTGTAATGTTTAAAATTAGTGAAACCAAATTCATGGGAATATTGTGTAAATGATTATAGATATTTTTCATTAGTGAAGGATGTTTCTATTAAAAAGGTCATTAGAAAATAGAGTAAAGTAAAAAAAAATTAGTGAATCAGATGGATATTGCACCAAGAATCATGTCTTTCAAGAACATGATTATTGCCTGATTTTATCTTATGAACTTTATAAGGTCTTGGGTGTTTGATGAGTTGTAGAGGATAATAATTTTGGAACATGGTTTCTCTAATTATAGGTTTAATTCAATAGGATATGTTTTATTTCAAATTATATTCCCAAAAGAAGGACTTGAGAAGGGATAATGGTGCCCCGGTTCAGTTATACAGAAAAAAGGTACAAATATAATTCAATAATGAGATCCTTTATTCAACACCTTTGAATCCTGATATACTCTAGCTCAATAATGGGTTAGAATCTTTTAACATAGTGTATTCTACTGTAGTCCTATGATTCTATGAGATGTTTCTTCATCAGTTGTAATCCAAATAAAAATCTATAGGGAAACTAGAAAATATAGATTTCGAAATTATCCCCATATTTTAGATTATATTGATTAATCATCAATACTAAATAATATATTAGTTATATCTACTAAAGATGAATACCTAAACATAAATGTTATATATTATAATTTTCCTACTTTTTTAATGATTGAAAAACTATTGGTCCTGACGTTATGTTTTTTTGAAGGAATAATTCCACTTTGTATACATTCTATAATATCTGTAGAAAACCATTAGTTGATTGTAGGAATAAAATTATAATCCATAGAAATAAAAACAAGAATGTTATTGAAACTTACGGTTCCATGAGTTATCATATGAGCTTATGTGAAAATAAATTTGATGGTAGGTCTGATGCTATAACTTTTAGTGAATTTTATTTGGTAGTCTCTACTGTGGGTCAAGCCCATGATGAACCTAGGATCCCAGTCTCTTTTTTTGGTTAGAAATAAAAAATAGAGGTTAAAATGTAATGTATACCCATCATAAATCATTTATAAATTCCTATAACACATAATTATTGAAACATTTTAAGGATCACCTAGAAGTCATCCATAATGTTTATAAAAATCAAGATTATGATAATATCCATGAATTTAGTTCCCATATGGTGCATATAGATGATGATGCCAATTCTTCAAAATTTGATGATTATAGGGACAAAGAGGAAGTTTACTTCATTTCATGTGCTTATATACAGAAAAATGTTCAGGATTATTGTGTATCATTCCCTTTGAAAATTAAAATCCCAAGGAAATATTACTCAATCAAGATGAAAATAAGTGTACATGATCTATAAAATAAGGATATATCCTTTTTCCATTTTATTTCTATGGAAGAACAATATAAAAATATGACAGGATATATGCATCTTGAAGATGATATCAATCATAATTTAAATTAATGTGTTAATGAGTATGATAAAAGGACTATAAATATGTATATTGATGGATTTATTAGTTTTGAAACATATATTGTTATCTGAAATAAAATGGTAACTAAGAAAGAGGATGGTCTTGGAAGTAATCTTAATTTGGATTATAAGACAATAACTAGGACTTGACTCTATAAATGTGATAGATATAATATTTTCATAATTAATTACATGTTTTTAAATTATTTAATCCCTTACCATTAATCAATTTGAGCTTATTTTCATCATTTCATGAATTTTGGTGAGTTTGAAGCTTAAGTGTGAAAATTGGTTAATTCAGGACATTTAACAGTTTTCATTCACCTCTGTATTTCATGCATATATTTTACAATATTAATCCAATTTTAATACTTCA
Organism: Viscum album; assembly: GCA_963277665.1. Taxonomy (NCBI): domain Eukaryota; kingdom Viridiplantae; phylum Streptophyta; class Magnoliopsida; order Santalales; family Viscaceae; genus Viscum; species Viscum album. The sequence continues at coordinate 1,473,431,304 of OY728161.1, forward strand.
TTTTTTTAGGTTGTAATAGCTCGTTGCCTACAAAATTGTCTTCTAGACCAAGATCCAATTCGAGCCCCCACATGCTTTAAAAAATCGTTCAATGTGGATACATAATCTAGCCGGCATAGCAGACATTGCCTCAATCCAAAAGTCATATCTCATGCTACCGAACTTCAAATGAGATGATTCCACTTGTTTTTTCGAACGATGACTCCATGAAGAACGTTCACAATAAAAAACAAAAAGAAAAGAGTTAATTAAAGCCGACTTTGAATTAGTCAAAATGGGGTTGGTGGAATAGTGTTTGGCGGCCAGTAAAAGTCAGGTATAGTATTTTGGCCATAACTCCTTACACACGACACCATTTGAACTGATATTTTGAGGGTAGATGGATAAATCCATTACCAACATTATATAAGTAGAGACCTCTGCCTCATTCGGCCAGGATAGGGGATAACTGAAGCTAGTCTTCAGGAAAATAGAATCTGAAGGAGAAAAATTATCGTCTCTCTTTTAAAATCTTTTCTTCTTCTTATTTTTGTAATGAATTCATCTTCATCATCATTCTAAATTATCCTTACCATGGTGGGGTTAACATATTAGGTTATTGGGGTAGGGTAGGTTTTCTATTTTTTAAATTCTTGAGTTCTTGTATTTTTTTTGAATAAAAACATTCTCTCTTCTGTGAAGTTGTTTTCAAATTCTAATAACAATATTTATTATCTTATGTGATCTTATTTGATTTTATAATCTGTTGTTATAATTTCTTTGATATATGATAACTTTTATCCCTCCACTATGTTCTATTATATATTTGAAAGAATAATATCATGGCATATTGGTGAAGTACTTAGCGATTTCTTGTACGTGTGGGAGGGGTGATGAACATTCCTGATTATTTGGGATAAACAGTACCCAATTGGGAATTTCCTAAGTCAATTGGGGGTATTCACTACAACTCTATTACACACTAAAAAGAGTGTATACCAAAATATAATTTTTTTAAGGTCTATTATTATCATAACCACATGATCAGAGAAGTGAGTTGAATCAATTGAGGAATCTCACTTAAAAAAACTCAACAGAAAAGGATTCATTAAAATGGAACAAGGATAGCATTGAAATTATAAAACTGACCCAAACTTGATCACCTTTCTCATATAATAGTTTTAAATCACTTGTTTTCCATATTTTTCTTGAATATCTAAAATAATTTCTTACTTTTTTTCATTTATCTCTTTGATTTTAAAACCAAACAATTACAAAAACACCCAAAAATTTTCTCTATTTAAAAAGTGACAAACTATTTTGTGTACACTACTCATCATAAGACTACCAACGGAGAACCACTAAAATATATATAGTTAATTTAAATAAAATTATTTTTTCACTCCCATGACAGGCGTGCATCAAACTTGGCATCGTTACCGGGGAGGAAGTGCTTCAAAACACAAAAAACTAAAAAAAACTTTCTTGAATGACCCGTAGTTCAAATAACCCTTAAATTGAATTTGATCCTGAAATACATCATAAAGTAACCCAATTGAGAAAACAAAATTTTCAAAGAGAGTTTGAAGAAATACACCTTAAGAATTCAACTGATACTTCCAGTGATCACTCTGAACCTATAATAATGGTTGATAATCCCAATCAAACTCTGCGTGATCTTTGCACACCTCAATTTTCTAATCAAAATAACCAACTCACTATCCCTAACATAGAAAATGATTTTTAACTATGAATTAATATGATTCAAGTGCTAACAAAACTTCATGGTCTTGTAGGTGAAGACTCAAATCGACACATCCAAGAGTTCACCTATGTCTGGTCCAGCTTCAAACCTCGAGGAGTCGCAGAAGAGTAAGTAAAGTGGAGGTCATTCCCCTTCTCATTTGAGGGAGCACCAAAAGAATGGTTATAAAATCTCCAACCATGGGAGATAAGTGATTGGGAAGATCTAAAAAGAATCTTCTTGAAATTCATCGCTAAATCTAGAATTATAGCAATAAAAAAAGAAATTTATTTCATACATCAATCGACTAGAGAGACTCTCTACGAATACTGGGAACGTTTCAATAAACTCTGTGCAAGCTTCCCACACCATGAAATGAAAGAGAACAAATTTATTGTGTGCTTCTACCAAGGATTTATCAATAATGATCGCAATTTACTAGAAGCCTCATCTGTAGAAGCCTTGATCAACAAGTCACCAGCAGATGTCAGAGGCCTGATTGAGAAGATTGCACAAAACTCACCGCAATTCTAAACTAAAGGAAAAAGAACTAGACTTATCCATGAGGTAAGAAATTCTGATTTATCCTCACCCTTACTTGAAGAAAAAATTAAAGAAACGAATAGTGTAATTAGACAACTTGTTGTGAACAAAGTGAAGGAACAACAAGGCCCGAATCAGGTATGCAGTTTATGCTCTTCTAGTTATCATTACACTGATCAATGTCTAGAAGTACAGGGAACTGAAAATTGTGCAGCTGCCTATCAAGAAAGGAAAATCTAGTAAAATCAACCATGTCAACCCCGACAAGGATATGGATTCCAATAAAACTAGGATAGGCCTCCATTTCAAAATCAATACCAAAATCAACCTCCATTCCAGTAGCAGCAATACCATAATCTTCCACCATTCCAACAACCCTATAAATACACATACTAGTAGAAACCATATAAATAACCTTCAAAAAGATCTTATAGAAACCACCAAGAAATGGATATTGAAGATCTAAAGAAGACAGTGAAAATTTTAGATAATAAATTTGACATCCTTATAGATATTCTAACCAAAAATCAAGGAAAACTCCCAGCAAAAACAATTCCAAATCCCAAAGAAAGTGTGAACATCATTACAAAAAAAAAAAGTGGAAAAGTGATAATGTGACCTGAAAAAAGTTATGATGGTGATTCTAGGAAACCTACTGAAGCACAACACATCCTTCCAAAATAAAGAGACCAGAACAACAAAGTAGAATGAATCAGGTTTAAAAAGGAAAGGTCAGAAACACCTTTGCAAAAAACAACAAAGGGAGAGGAAAGATATCCAAGCACCATTCTCAACTGCATTAGTTGAGTCAAATATGGTTGAAGAAGGGATACATCTAAAAAAAATCAGGAAACTTTTCAGAAATTTGAGATCAATATCCCACTACTAGATGCAATAAAACAAATCCCTAAGTATTCAAAGTTTCTAAAGGATCTATGCATAAAAAAAAGGAGACTAGATGAAAATGAGAGAATTAGCTTAGGAATATGTGTCTCAGCACTGATCGCACCAATGATACCAAAAAAAATGTCAAGATCCAGGGACATTCTCTATTCCTTGCACTATTGGTTATTTAAATTTTACTGACGCACTATGTGATCTAGGAGCTTCAATAAATG